>OX463831.1:24240787-25451582 GCA_949825045.1 Argyresthia goedartella
TGATTGGGCGACAGTTGGAATTCATAGGAGCAGACGAAGATTATATGAACTCTATGAAGAGAAATCATATAACAAAAATACGGCCTTTCTAGATTATGTTCGTAGTTATTCAAAAATGTTTAAACGCGTTTGTGCCGTAGCTAAATCTAATTTCATTAAAAACAAAATTGAATCTAGTAGCAATGTAATGAAAACGACTTGGCAAATTATAAACAGAGAGACTGGAAAGGCCAAAGCTACACATAATAACTTCAAGCTTAAGATAGATAATCAATTGCTAAGTACAGACCTAGAAGTAGCAAAAGCTTTCGAAAATTTCTTTACGGACATTCCAGTTTCAACAACCAAGTCTTTAAATTCATCTCCCGCTGCTGCTAAATCTATACTTAAACAAAACTTTGAGGAATGTAAAACAGATTTTAAATTTAGGCACGTAAATAATGAAGACATTGTAAAAGCGTTTAAATCCCTGGAAATGAAAAAGACAGCTGACGCCCATGGTCTATCAGTAAAAATTATTAGTTCCATTGTAGATTGTATTGCACCTCACCTTTGTTGTATATTTAATCAATGTATAGATAGTGGTGTGTTTCCTGACTTGATGAAACTAAGTAAAGTTATACCTTTATTCAAAGCTGGTAGTACATCAGACCCCACCAATTTTAGGCCCATATCGATACTACCAACGCTTAGCAAAATATTTGAAAAACTCATACTTAATCAATTGCAAAGTCATTTTTATCTCAATAATTTAATTCATATTGCTCAGTTTGGTTTCACAAAGGGTCGTTCAACAGCCGATGCTGGTGTTGAACTAATCGACAATATTTTTGATGCCTGGGAAGACGCAATGGATGCAATAGGTGTCTTCTGCGATCTATCCAAGGCTTTTGATTGCGTCCATCATGACACTCTTGTCAGGAAGTTACGCCATTATGGTGTAAAAGATCAGGCACTTGGCCTTCTGGAGTCATATCTAACAGATAGGGTTCAGATGGTCGATGTTAATGGGAAAAGATCACCTGGGTCTTCAATAAGTATGGGCGTACCGCAAGGTTCAATTCTTGGTCCTTTCTTGTTTTTAGTATATATTAATGATTTACCTTACCTTGTTAAAGCAAAACATGGGTTAGTATTGTTTGCCGATGATACTTCTTTGATATTTAAAGTTAAAAGACAGCAATCAAATTATGACGAGGTAAACAATGCTATCTCTAGTATAGTGAACTGGTTTACTGTTAACAATTTATTACTTAATGAAAAGAAAACTAAATGTATTAAATTCGTGTTACCCAATGTGAACCCGGTAACTACAGACATATTTATAAAAGGACAGAGATTGGACCTTGTGCAGTCGACTGTCTTTTTGGGCATTACTTTAGACGCCAAACTACAATGGGATCCTCATATAAATAAATTGTCGAACAGACTGAGTTCGGCAGCGTTCGCAGTTAAAAAAATTAGAGCTCTTACCGACGTAGACACCGCTAGACTAGTCTACTTTAGTTACTTTCATAGTCTAATGACCTATGGTATTTTATTGTGGGGTCACGCTGCGAATGCTAATAGTATATTTATTCTGCAGAAACGGGCTGTTCGTGCAATTTATAGATTAGGGCCTAGAGTGTCACTGAGGGAAAAGTTTAAAGAAATCAATATTCTGACATTTGTGTCTCAATATATCTATGACAATCTTGTGTATGTAAAAAGAAATATAACTAATTTTCAGAAGTACAGTGATATACACAATTTTAATACTAGAAATAAAGACAAGTTGGTTGCTTATGTAAGCTGACTACATAAAATTAGTAATTCTTTTAAAGGCAATTGTATACGCTATTACAATAAGGTCCCTACTGATATTAAAAACTTACCTTTAGACAAGTTTAAAATAATAATAAAACAGAAATTGTATAAAAAAGGTTACTACAGGATATCTGATTACTTAGAGGACAGATGTCCATGGGAATAGATTGTTTGAGTAACAGGCTGTTTCGATATATAATTAGCATTCATTTTGTAATTTGACAATATTTTATTTAAAAAAGGAAACGCAAAAGATGCGACGACTGTGGAGTTTCTTCGGTGAGCTCTTCTCCACAGATTCCGCCATTGGGTTAGTGAACTCACCAAAAAAAATGTAATGACGGATCTAAGTGATGTAACAACATCCTATGGAAATAAATGATTTTTTTTTTTTTTTTTTTTGATAGTTACTTCGCAGAATGACTGTTCAATCTTTTATACAAACAGTAGTTTCCGACTACAATTTTATAATAATTGTTAACTAAATTGACACTTATACTTTCTGTTCGGGAACCGAACACCTTTTGCTGACGCCTGTATAGTCGGCCACTCGCGATTACTTATTTTCAGTGCATTTTACGGAACCGCGCGTGACGGGTGCATTCATAACATTTCAACATTTCCTCATTAACTATTCGTGAATTAAAGTCACTTCAGTGTTCAAGCTAACATTGTGTATCAATCAACAACCCCAACAAGGCATCAACCCAAACATTGGTCCTTCGAGCCACTCGGTTGGACTTCGTGCGTGATTGCAATCGGTTCACTGGCTTCCCAGAAGCGGGTTCCACCAGTTGGATTGAGAAGGGCAAACTTCACGTGTGAAGCTCGCCGGGTAATCAGCAAAAAAGGAGTGAGTGCCGAACAACAAACATCTAAACATTTCGAGAGAGTCGGAGAACATTAACATTAAACAACAACAATTATCTTAACATTCCAAGAGCGACAGAAAACATTAACAACCAACAATGGAGGAATTAATGAGCAAACAAGTGGAGACGACGGCAGCCATGGAGAAATTGCTGGTCAACTTCAAAAAAGAAAAAACTGAGAGTAAGCCAACCATAGCAAGTAAAAGGATTGAGAAACTGACGGAGCTGTTTCGTGAATTTCACGCGAATCATCTCATCCTTTGTCAGTATGAAGATAAATCTCACGATTATTTCAAGGGAGAACATTACGAGACAACAAAAATATTTTACTATGAAACATTAGCCTTTTTGGAGAAATATGTGAAGCTACAACAACAAACATCTGGAACGTCGAAGGAGATCACTAACATTGACAAAAAATTAGACGACAAGCTACGTAAGCAGACGGCTAACTACAAGGCTTTTCAGCGAACAATTACGAACATAGATGTAGAGGCGATAACAGAGAAATGGGAGTTTGAAGATGCTCTGAAGACTTTGGAAACGCGTTGGTCGACAATCGACTCATTGCATTGGGAACTAGAAGGTTTGCTTAATGAAGAGGATAATGAACAGTTCGAGGCTTTATTTAACAACAACGAGAAGCAGTATAATAAACTGAAAAAGAACCTTAATTCAAAAATGTGGTCAGAAACCCACAGAGACAAAACAACCCCTAAAATGGAGGTACCGGTATATCATGGAAATTACAACCAGTGGATGTCTTTTAAAGACCTCTTTACTGAAACTATTCACAAGAATGCTTCGTTGTCTAACGCACAAAAGATGCAGTTTCTGAAAGGGAAGGTACGTGGAGAAGCTGAGCGTCTGATACAGCACCTCAATATTAGCTCTGACAACTATACCGTGTGCTGGGACATTCTGAACCATAGGTACAACAACAAACGCCTTATTTTCACAACGTATATCAACACACTATTAGAAATACCAAACATGAAACACCAGTCCCTAGAACAGATCAAGAGGATGCACGATGTGGCCCAAGAAACACTCAATGCGATCAAGAACTTAGGAGTAGATATAACAACATGGGACCCACTAATTGTACATATTTTGGATTTGAAATTGGATAGCGAAAGCCACTCAGAGTACATAGACTCTTTAAAAAATCGCCGCGAGCTACCAATATTGAGCGATTTTATTGATTTTCTGGAGGGAAAATTCACCGCTATGGAAACAAGTCGACGAAAAGGAGAGAACAATCAACAAAGAGCATCTTACAATCATCATTATCAGCCAAGTTCATCATCTTCAAATAATACTCGAACAAATATTTCGAACAATAAAGAAAGACCGCCAGTAACAAAATCAACATTCAACGTGACGACAATAAAATGCCCACTATGCAACAACGAACATGGCCTGTATAACTGCAAATACTTCCTAGAATTACAAAATGATAGAAAACTAAAAAAAGTACGAGAACTTCAAGTTTGCATCAACTGTTTATTCAGCCACAATGGCAACGAATGTAAATCATCAAAAACATGCCGCAAATGTAACAAGAGACACAACACAATAATTCACGATGCACTGAACTGCAATAACAACTCACACGTGTCGAAACAAAGTGATTTGAACATGACAGCGGAGGTCTTGTTGTCAACCGCCATGATAAAAGTGAAGGGAAGCGATGGTACTTATCATCTCCTGAGAGCGCTGGTGGACCAAGGGTCACAAATTTCCATCATTACGGAGAAAACAGCCCAGTTATTAAAAATTAAACGTGTCAACTGCAAGGGATCAGTTTGTGGTATTGGAGAGAAAGAGACAAATGGAAAGGGAATGATGCACATAGAATGCAAATCTATACATAATGATTACACTTTTAACACAGACGTCATCATAATGAACAATCTGGTCGGTAACTTACCTAACAAAACATTTGCAAAGCCGGAATGGACATCAATCAAAAATATTTCATTAGCCGACCCGGAATTTTACATTTGCCGCCCAGTTGACGTGTTACTTGGAGCAGAAATATATTCACAAATTATACTCAGCGGAATGATTAAGGAGAATGACTCACGTCAGCCGCTCGTACAACAATCACATCTTGGTTGGTTACTGTGTGGAAACGCCAAGACATACAAAGATTTAGATGAGATTAAAAAGTTTTGGGAGTTGGAGGAGATCAATGAACAGTCAAACTTATCAGTAGAAGAGCAACATTGCATAACATACTACAACGAAACAACTACCAGAAAAGAAAATGGGAGATATGAAGTACGATTACCACTCAAAGAAGACATCGAGACAAAACTAGGGTCGTCTAAACAGACTGCCTTAACACAATTTAAAAATTTGGAGAAAAAGTTTCAGACACAAAGTAAATTAGCGACGGATTATAAAACATTTATGGAGGAGTACGGAGCCTTAAATCATATGAAACCGACAAATAGCAACGAGACACCTGAGTACTACATGCCGCACCACGGGGTCGAGCGAATCGACTCGCTGACAACGCAATATAGAGTTGTATTCAACGCATCAAACAAAACATCTACAGGATGTAGTCTTAATGACTTAATGTATACAGGACCGAATTTACAGGTTGACCTACAAACACTTTTGCTCAGATGGAGACAATACCAATATGATTACACGGCAGACATAGAGAAGATGTTTCGCATGATACTAATAAATGAAGAAGACCAAAGATACCAGAAAATTATTTGGAGATCAGACTTAGAACAACCCATACAAATATTTAGTCTATCAACAGTCACGTACGGAACACGCGCCGCGCCGTTCTTAGCAATGATGACTCTGAAAAGATTGGCAGTGGACTCACGAGAGCAATATCCTGAAGCAGCCAAAGTTGCAGAATCAGCATTCTACATGGACGATTTGCTGCATGGATCAGATACGATTGAAGAAGGAAAGAAACTGATAAGAGAGTTGGACTTATTGATGAAATCAGGCGGATTTAATCTCAGGAAGTGGTCCGCAAGTGAACCGCAACTACTGGCAGATATCAAAGAGGAACGTAACCGGACAGAAGACACAATTTTCAATTTTAAAACAGACAACATTAGTAAAACATTGGGATTATGCTGGAACTCAGATAAAGATACTTTCACGTTTCAATACAGCATTCCAGAACAGAGAGGGAAACATACAAAAAGAAGCTTGTTGTCCGAGATATCGAAACTGTTTGATCCAATGGGATGGCTGGCCCCCATTACAACAAAACTAAAACTTTTATTCCAACAACTATGGAGTGAAACCATTAAGTGGGACGACGAAGTACCGGAAAACATTCAGAAGGAATGGGCAAGGTTAAAGGCGGAACTTAACCTCATTAACGAAATCGAAATTCCCAGATGGATTGGAAGCAGAAGGGGAGATATAATAGAGCTTCACGGCTTTTGCGATTCGTCCTTAGTCGCATTCGCCTGTGTGGTTTATGCTAAGATTATTAACAAACAAACAGTGGTTCTGGTGTCAGCCAAAACAAAACTCGTTCCACACAAAAAAAGCATCAACACTTCCTAGAATGGAGCTTAACGGAGCCTATTTACTGGCAAAACTAATGAGAAAAATTTCAGAAGCATTACATCAACATAAACTTGAGATCTATGGATGGACGGACTCGATGGTGACATTAGGTTGGTTACAAGGAGAGCCGAGCCGATGGAAACCATATGTGGCGAATCGAGTTCAAAAAACAACAGAAGTCATACCGGGTCAAAGTTGGAGGTATGTGAACACGAAAGAAAACCCTGCTGACGCAGCGAGTCGGGGTCAATACCCTATACAGCTAAAAGACAACACATTGTGGAAAAATGGGCCTTCTTGGCTGTCAACGTTTGAGAAAGGAAATACCGAGCCGGAGAATTACACAACAGAACAGGAGATGTGCAAAAAACAATCAACAGTCGTTATGGAACGAGAGAAACATTTGATCGACGATCTTTTAAACAAACATAGCTCATTCAATAAAATAACACGTATTGTAGCTTGGCTACTAAGGACAGCTGCACCGAGTAAACGTAACAAATTGCCAAGCTATCTCACGTTACACGAGTTGGCCGCCGCAAAAACGCTGATCGTAAAATACGTGCAACATGCAGAGTATGGAGCGGAAATCGAACGATTGCGAAAACATAAACAAATAGAGGCGAAAAGTAACATTTTGAGCTTGAATCCGTTCATTGACGAATTAGGAGTTTTACGAGTTGGTGGGAGGTTGGAGAACGCGAACATAAACAAGGAAAGGAGACACCCAAAAATCATACCACGAGGGAGTCGACTGGCAGAGCTTTTGATAGATGAAGCTCATCAACTAACATTCCACGGAGGTCCACGCCTGACCTCGGCGAATCTCAGGCAGCAGTTCTGGATCCCTGGAGGAAACAACGCAGTGAAGAAACAGTTGCGTAACTGCGTGACTTGCAGAAAAAACAATCCGAGCAAACAAAACCAAATAATGGGAGATTTACCCGCAGCTCGGGTAGAGCCTGCACAACCCTTCTACCAATGTGGGGTCGACTACACCGGGTTTGTGGAGATAAAGGCGAACAGAACAAGAAACGCAAGGTCACTGAAAGGCTATATCGCCGTGTTCATTTGTATGGTGACCAAAGCCATTCATCTGGAGTTGGTGTCAGACCTTACCAGCTCAGCATTTCTAGCAGCATTGAGGAGGATGGCCGCCAGGAGAGGAGCCCCGGCCACCTGTACAGTGATTGTGGCACTAACTTTGTCGGCGCTAACAGAATAATACAGGAAGAGTATGAACAAGTGAAACAAACATTGGATGACAATTTTCGAGGAGTTTTGGAAAACATGAACATAACATGGCATTTTAATGCGCCCGCTTGGCCAAGCGCAGGAGGAATTTGGGAAAGAGCAGTGCGTAGCCTCAAACACCACTTGAAACGTGTAGTCGGACAACAACGCCTAACATTTGAAGAATATTCAACAATATTATCGCAACTCGAAGCTTGCTTGAACTCCCGGCCTTTGTGCGCCCTGACAGAAGATACGGACGACTTGGATTTCTTAACTCCCGCACACTTCTTAACCGGGAGAGCAGGTGTAACAGTGATAGAAACCAGAGAGGATGCGAGAACAAGATGGTTCCTAACAACTCAGATTTTACAACAAATATGGAAGAGATGGAAAGACGAATATCTACCACAACTAACAGCGAGAAATAAGTGGTTACAACCAAAAAGAAACATCCAAGTAGGCGATTTAGTGACCATTCGAGAAGATAACATGCCTGTCGGAAAATGGGCAATGGGCAGAGTGGTTGAGATACATCCAGGAAGAGACGGTTACGTGAGGGTAGTGACATTGAAAACAGAGACTGGATATATCAAACGCCCCGTAGTCAAGCTCAACTTGCTCCCAATACAATCCGAAGAACAAAAACAAGATGACAGCGAGAAAAATGCAAAGTACAGCAATAACAACAACCATCAGCAAACAAACTGTAGCCGCAAGCCGCTCTCCAAACTATTCGCGGTGGTAACAGCAATTATATTTTTTGCTTCATTCATATCGGGATCGAGCGCAACATGCAACGTCACAAAACTCAACAACAACCAGTCGCTTTATTTCGACCCGCTCGCAAAAATGCAACTACTAAGAGATCAATGGACACTCGTGACATACTATGATATGAGTCCATACTGGGCCGGAACACAAACAACAGAAAAACTCTTAAAATATCTCGAAAATATGTGTAACAGTCTGGAAATAAACAATAAGTGTAACATGATCATACCTCAACTGAGACATGAGTTCAATGAGCTGGAGTACTACGACCAGCTTTTGTCAACTCAGCATTTCACGGAGCAAGCGAGACGCCGCCGCCGCCGCCGCAGAGGTCTTATCAACGGTGTCGGTTACCTTGCTAATAGCCTGTTCGGGGTACTAGACGAACATTTCGCAGAACAGTACTCACGCGACATAGCGCTTATTAAGAAAAATCAATCTCATCTAAAGAAATTATGGATTAATCAGACGACAGTGTTGGAGTCGGAACATAATCTACTAAAACGAACAGAGGAAATCATGGAAAAACAACATAAAATTATTAATAAACATTTGAACAGTCTTGACGCAGCAACAAAAAATATTCTGAAGGAGATTAACATTGCAGAGAAAGAAAGAGACTTTACATTGACAGCTATTGCAGCGACAAACATACTACAAATCTTAAGAGAAATACAGAATATGATGCTGGATACCATATCAGACATATTTAAGGGACAGTTTAACCTACATTTATTGACGCCAAAACAACTTCAAGAACAATTAAACATAATAACTGGATTATTATCGAGCGAAGTAACATTACCGATTGAAAACATACATACAGACTTTACGAAGCTTTACAAACTTCTAAAAGTTCGAGCAAGAATGACACAAGATTATTTCATCTTTGAAATCAGAATCCCCCTAGTCAGCAGAGAACAGTATGATCTGTACCACGTCATTCCAGTGCCGCAAGTGCAACAATCAAATATGATATCAATCGTGCCTGTTTCCGAGTATGTGGCGCTAAACCTACAAAAGGACAGATATATACCCGTAACACAGGAGATTATACAGAAATGCATAATCGAAGACAGTTCAACATTCATGTGCAACCTTCAAAACCCTATATACAAGATGAAGTCTGATATAGATTTGTGTGTGCAAACAGAGAGCAAATGTGAAATAAACGTCGCTAAGTGTAAAAATAACTGGGTCGGACTTATGAAAGAAAACATTTATCTATACTTCTGTTGCGAGCAATGCCAACTACGAACAATATGCGGAGATCGCGTTACCGCACACCAGCTGACGCATACAAGTGTCATTAGCCTCGATGATTACTGCATAATCAAAACAAAGGACTTTACGATCTACGGGCACAAACACTACAGAAGTCAATTAAACATTAAAGATGAGTTTCAACCTTCAATCATAGCCCCGATCAATCACATAATTAACATTACGATAGAGACGCAAGATGGAAATGCGACAAATGAAACTAAAGAAAGAGATCGGTTATCTCAGGACATCGAAGCGAAGCTGAGGCTAATGAAACAGAGTCAAAGTGATGAAGATGGAACCCAGGTCTCATACCATAATATTCACCACTACGCACTGATCTACGGCATCATTGTACTGTTAGTGCTGGCATGGTTATGGCGTCGATCACGCCGTAGTTGGAGAACACCCCAGGCACCAGCAGCAGCAACGACGAGCGAGCCGGCTGTGAGCGCCCCTTCCCCCGCCTCCGCCCAGGCCCCAGCTAAACACAACTACAATCAACATCGTCATAGTGCACCAGCGAATGACTTCAACATGGACAATGTGAAATCCCCAGTGTTTCGCAAAATAGTGTTTAGTGATGAATAAATATTTTGCATAATTACATAAGTACTAACATTAACATAATTTCCTATATTGTAACATGATTTGTAATTTTCTTTATTGTTTAATCACCACATTAACTACTAACATTTAACATGAAAGCACCCAGAACGCTTATCTTTGCCCCCCGGGAATATGTTCGGGAACCGAACACCTTTTGCTGACGCCTGTATAGTCGGCCACTCGCGATTACTTATTTTCAGTGCATTTTACGGAACCGCGCGTGACGGGTGCATTCATAACATTTCAACATTTCCTCATTAACTATTCGTGAATTAAAGTCACTTCAGTGTTCAAGCTAACATTGTGTATCAATCAACAACCCCAACAAGGCATCAACCCAAACACTTTCACTAACCGAAAATGAACTTTAATTGTGGTATACCGACCACAGACTCATTGCCGACTTGCCGGCCAATCTGAGATATTCTGTTCTCCCAACTACAATGTGGCAAAAAAAAACAACCCACAACCGTCCGTGAATCGGTGATTTCCCACTAGGAAAACCACGCTCTGCTACCAAAATTTTTAATTCCACGCCTCAACCGAACGGCGTGGAATCTTGAGGGGCTGGGTTTTTGCCAGCACGGGAGAGAAAATCTTGATTGTTACTTTACCTTGCCATCGTAGACCGGAAATCGAAAGCTCGATTCGAGGCAGGAATACGGGATAGGAGCATAAGTTTGGGTAGGATAGGGAATGAATCTCACTATTCGCTGCCCGACACTGTCGCCGGCGTGCTGCCTGCCGACACGAGGAGTCGCCGTCCGATACGACGATGTCCAATCACAACACGGATCACTCAACCGCTGACGCGAATCTACTTATTTCCCGACGATGTAGATGATTAACACTCCGACCAGGCTCGACACCTGTATTAGACAATTGTTACACCGAAATACAATCAATGGCCCGACGCCTGAGCAGACATGTTTTTTCTCCCGACAAGAAAAGAAAACCTCTAATTTTTCATCTCGTTGGTACGAGTGACAGCTGCGGTTCCGTTTCCGCTAGTGAACAACGCATGGTTCCGAGTCGCGCAACAAAAGGAGGTGCGTTCCGAAGCATAAATATTAAACACATTCAATCGAGCAGAACTGGGAAGACACCTCCTTTACTGTTAAAAGTATGCATCACTGTCCATTCGGGCCCGGCTAATAAACCAACAATACCAACAACCTAGAATTACTTTATTGCATAACCGCATATTCTAAGAAATATCTCCGCCCATCAGCGAGGAACCCAAACACGTGCGCATCATAAAAAAGACCTCACCATTTTACAGAATACTGGCAATTAACAAATGAAAAAAATCGAGACCCTTCGTCCTAAACAGTATTTTATTGCTCTCAGACCCAGCCAGCCCACAAATCTCTTAACGAATACCGAGAATAAAGGATCTTTAGATAAGAACAAGGCTCAATCTTTGAGATCGCTAGCCGTACGATTATCAACACGTGGGTAGTACATGTAACTCACCCTAGCTACTAAGTTCTTTCCAATAGCAAAATCTCAAGAGAATAATATAGTTGAAACATTACTAATGCCGAAATTGCTGACCAAATTAATCATCTAGGTCAATTAACATTGGACCTCGAAAGAAAACTGCGATGAACAGAACACAAAGCTCGCAATCGCCGAGCTTGATGAAACCCTTTACAACTACATTTCAAATCTGCACAATTACGGCATATGGGCTGGAGAGGAGATTATAATAGCAGCCGCCGAATACTTTCTAGTTATTGTAGCAATCCACAAGCAAAATACACCATCGCAGAAGTTTTTAGGCAGATATTGGAAGGACTCAGTGTGCTTCTAGAAGATAATGACAAATATACCTCAAGCTATGTGAAGAAACATAATCCAAGCAGAACATAAGTCAGATAGAAACAATTATACTGGAAACAAGAAGGATATCAAGAACTCAAAGAAAACAACAACTGCTCTCCAAATCCCACATCCTCCACATTCTACAAATCCTACATTGGCTTTAGGCTGAAGAGTCGGTCGATTGAAATCACCCTCCCTCCTTCTCCCCGAGCACGTCATTCCATCCTCCTTAAAACTCGTGCCTTCTGGTATGCCGGCCGAAAGACCGGAACAGGTTTAGAACCCTGGCTGGAAAAGCACCATTCATTCATTAATTCGATAGATTATACATTAAGTCCTTACTGTGCTTTGTTTCCCCATAACTACAACTAGAGTCTTCAAATCTAGCGTTTAAAAGTATGGGATCATACGGATTGCGCGCGCGGTGTGAAGGCTGCCGCGTGTACCTAGAAATCCCCACGCGCCCCACTTGTACAGTTTCCCAACTCTAGTACTAAGTATTACAATTTCCTTTGGTTGCCCGGCTGTGACGACCGTGTCAGCCATAGGCGACAACGCGTGACGTCGCCATCTCGCAAAAAAACAAGTAGTGTTGTGACTCTATTACTAAATTACAATGCATATCGTGGGAACATATTGATGTTTTCATACTTTATTGTGGATTTGCAATGCTAATAAAATATGGAAATTTATTAAAAAAATATTGGGAAGTAAATATTTCTTAGTTTTCAGATAATCAAATACACTATCTCACTTATGGCAATTATTACATCGATATTTCGTTTTGGAATCACAACATTTTTAGATATCGACTGGTATGTTTTTTTTTAAAGACGAACTTATGATTTAGTACTTACCTTCATGGTATCTACTGGCTAGGTACTTGATAAAAAAGAAAAATAGAGTAGACTGTCTGTGAAAGTTTTTATTGAGTATTCCAATGTTGTGTTGATAATGTAATCTGATTTATTTAATATATTATATATTTGAGACTGCTGCATATCCTTTCATACGAACATGGTAGCAGAAGACAATAAAGGAGTTGAAATGTGATAATGGCCGAGAATACATAAACGGAAATATGTACAAATTAGCTAAGGAAAGAGGAATATATATAAACCCATGTCCGTCATATATATATATATATATATATATGTTACGGCGAAAGCTAGGTGTGAAACTAAACTTAAGTTTAGCCGGCTAGTCTTAAGATTAATTTCGAGCCTCGGCTAATGTCCGAAGTCATGTTCGTTTGTGATAACGGATCTCATCTTTAATCGGCTAGACTGCACATTAGCCGATGCGTTTCAGTTAATGTTGGACATTAGTTAGCTAATGTTGAAAACGAAGTATTCGTGCGACTGCGGGGAGCGGGGCGGGGTAATTTTATTCAGATGAGAAAGCTATTTCTAATATCAGGGCAAAACACTGCGGTAGCTTAGGTGAAGAGAACAAAAACTATAGAACAAAAATTATAATAAGACGAGTATAAGTATTTTTTGTTATTCTTACATGTTCAACCTAACACGGAGGATAAAGGGGGCTTCGCTTCGCTCACCCCCTTCATCCTTCACCTAAGCTACCGCAGTGTTTACGGCTACCGAATCATTATCATCACTTATTCCAGATTAAGATGGTAATTTTCAACATTAGCCTAGGTATACTGAAAAATAAACTTAAGTTTAGTCGGCTAATTTCAACCATATTTTCTCACCCATCTTTAGCCACAACAGCGTCGAGGCTAAACTGCAGTTTAGCCGGCTAATGTTGAAATCATTTATCGCAATGAACATTATTTCGGACATTAGCCGACGCTCGAAATTAATGTTAAGACTAGCCGGCTAAACTTAAGTTTAGTTTCACACCTAGCTTTAGCCGTAACATATACACATGAATTGAACGGCGTAGCTGAAAGATTTAATCGAACTATAATGGATCGCATTAGATGTTTGTTGTCAGAAGCAAAAATTTACAAAAATATTGGCCAATGTGCGTGGAGACTACGGTATATATTGGAAACAGATTGGGTACACAGATACTGGATACAAAATATTGGTAGAAAATAAAGTGGCTACAAGCAGACATGTAAGATTTGTTGATGAAACTGCAAAATTAATAGAACAGAACGATATTAGAAGAGGAAACAAAAGTGGATGAGAATTTTGAAGATACAACTGAACTGCTAGAGAATGAGACTGAGAATAATGTGCAAGAGCAGAGAGGTGAAAATAATTTGCAAGAGCTAAGAAATGAAACAGTGACGAAAGAAATGAGCCTGACATGATCGTATATGGAAGGCCAGAAAGAACAAGAAAAGTACCCGACAGATACAACGATTATATTATTTATGCTAATATGTGTAATGCGAATATCCCTGAAAACTATGAGGAGGCAGAGGAGGAGAAGAGCTCCGATTCTGTCAAATGGAAGAAGGCTATGCACTCAGAGATTAATAGCTTGGAAAGGAATGAAACATGGGAAACTGTAGAAAAACCAATAGATAAAAAAAAATATAGAAGTAAAGTGAATCTACACTATTAAGGGCGGATTCGACCAAACAAAGTCATACTTGGTATAAGTGTTACCTCTAGAATAAATCGGGAAATACTCTGGAGTAAACCTATATCACGTTCTACCAACTACTAATCCCGGGTTAGCTCGCACTATTCCGGGTATAGCACTATTCTGCCGATACTCGCGGTGTAAGGACCCTTATTCTTGGGTTAAATTCAAAAATCAAAATGGCTACCTATATAGCAGCTGTTTGTCAATGTGGGCGCGAGCGAGGTTATCTTCGATTTCGTTTGTTAGTGAAATAGGTAGTAAATGTTTTCAAGAATATTTGTGAACACCACGCCACGATGGAACGTTTGAGAAATATGATCGAAGAATCCGACAGTGATGATGAATATGTGCCAAGACGGCTAAGGTGGATCAAGGAAAGAACCAATTACTTTGATGAGTATGTTGACCACGATTTTTCTATAAGATTTCGTCTATCCAAGGAAGCCACTATGTGTTTGTTAGCTAAACTTGAACATAGGTTGGAATACTCGTCAGACCGGTAGGTACTTACTTATTTGAAATACTGTTCTACCACTCTACCTGACCTAAAATTTACCTTTGAGTGAATAACTTTCTTATTGTTTTACAGAAATTTCTCCATATCGCCAATAAATCAGCTGTTAGCTACATTGCGATTCTATGCAACCAATTCTACACAAATGAGTGTTGGTGACTACTGTGGTATGAGCACTCCCACTCCAAATAAAATAATACACCAAGTAACATCTGCATAATGCAACAAAGCTTCATTGCATAATGAATACATTAAGTTTACGTAAAAGAATATTTCCAAAATAATAGGAAACAACACAAGGAGAAAAGTACACAACACAACACTAAACATAACCTAGAAAATAGAACAAACAAGCTGACATTTCACTATTACCCTACAAAATTGAGTTGTGGTGGCATTTCAAGTCAAGTTCAAGAAAACGACAGCACATGATTTTTTGTCGGTTTATACATTCGTTCATCATTCTTTTCAAACCATAGAGTAACAATACCTAGCATAGCGTACTCCTCGAGTACGTTGGAAAAACGTTAACGAAGATATCCAAGTGTAAATTTAAGGAGTAAAATTATTCCAGTAATAGTTACACTCGCGTAACTTCGTGTTTGGTCGAATCCGCCCTAAATCAAGTGGAATATATAAAGCAAGAGTAGTAGCAAAAGGATTTCAACAGATGTATGAAGAAAATGAAGAAATATATTCACCAGTTGCTAGAATAACTGCCTTGAAAGTATTACTTACATACTATTTACAGTAGTTGAAGGGGCATCCTTTTAAGTATAAAGAACCTGTGCCAGGATACCCCGCTCTTCCATACAATACATTAAAAATAGTTTGCGACAATTTTAGACTAAAAGAAAAAGAAAAGAAAACTTCTTAAATTAATAACAGATTCGTTACAGTCATTTAATCTAGGAACTTTATTATAAAACCTAACATATTTTTTTTAAATTATACTAAATTAAACTTTACTAGCTATAAGACGTAGATTAGGTATATAAATAAATAAATAAATAGATAAACAAATAAATGGAGATAGATATATACAATATAATATGGTAAAATACATATATAAACACATACATTCATATATAGAATTAGTAAATAAATAGATCAAAATTCAAATATTCAAATATTCAAATGCCTACAAAATAGTAGCTCACAAAATTCACTCAACAACTTTAAACAGCTCCTCCACATCTTCATAATTTAAGGTCAATAACCACTCGGTGGCTTTCCTCTTCATTTCGTATAACAGCAGCGGGTAAATGTTAAGTACCTTGTTTACTTTGTTGTATATATAAACAGATTGCTTTTTATATTGGTGCATAGCAATTGTTGTTTTGACACTACAGGAATCAACTATATCATTCCTTCTTTTGCTTGTGGGCTTGTATGACAATGATTTATGTTTTTGAATCAGTAAATTCAGTGTGTACAGCTTTCTCACCGTAAGTAATTTTGAAATACGGTATACGTCTTGCGTAGGAAATCTATAGGGCTTAAAGTACATGACCTTTAGTAAGAAACTCTGAGCTCGTTCTAATTCAAGGAATTTTACTTTTGTAGCGCCTCCCCAAATGTAAATGCAGTATGTTAAAATTGATTGCTCCAGTGCTAAAGATTAGGAGATCACGTTCAGTGAAGTGTCTTAAGTTTTTAAACGTGTAAATAATTTTCTTATTCTACTGGTTGTTAACTCAAGATGTTGGTGCCAAGATAGTCTTTGATCTATTATTACACCGAGGTATTTAGTAAAGGCAACTTTTTCGATAGATGGACAGTCACAGTTATTACGCAAACAATTACAGCCGTGGATTCTAAGGTTAGACGTTTTAGGTTGTGAGCTGTTATATATACCAAAGCAAATATAATTAGTTTTTGAGGTGTTTAGTGTTAAAAGGTTTTGTTTTAGCCAGGTATCAACTTTTGATAAGCCAGCCTCAGCTGCACTATGTACAGAATCCCAGGACCCTCCTGTAAACACCACAGCTGTGTCATCAGCATAGGAGAATATGTGACCTTGGTTAATTTTATAGTTACACAGATCATTTATATATATTAGGAATAGTGTAGGACCTAGGACACTTCCCTGTGGGACTACATAGGTCACATATAGGTCTTCACTAATATAATCTCCTACTTTTGTTTTTTGCCGCCGGTTACAAAGATAGTCCTTCATTAGCTCTAGAGGTGTGCTTCTGATACCAATTCGTTCTAATTTTCGTAGGAGAGTAGGTATAGACACAGTGTCGAAGGCCTTTTTTAAGTATAAGAAAACAGTAAGGCACTTTTTTCCCTGGTCTATTTGTTCTATAATTACTGACGTTAGATCCTTTATTGCATCATGAGTAGTTTTGCCTTGTCGAAAGTCATATTGGAAGTTTGACAGTATATCATACTTGTCGAGAAATCCAATGAGTCTGCTATTTATAATTTTTTCCAGAACTTTTGAAATTGCTGTCAAAACAGAGATCGGTCTAAAATTGTTACCGTCGTCCTTGCTGCCACTTTTAAAGACTGGTGTAATTATGGAGTGCTTAAGTACCGATGGGAAGACGCCCTTAGAGAAGCAAATATTGACCAAGTAGCAAATAACAGGGATGACATTATTTTTAGCTAGCTTGAGAAATCTTGTAGGGATATTGTCACAGCCTGGGGCACTATCCGATTTTAGGCTCATGATAATTTTTTCTACTTCGTTGACATCAGTATCAGAAAGCACAAAAGTTGTGAGATGAGCATCAAATGAAGGTGGCGCGTTAGTGTTCAGTGTAGGGTAGTTTGATTGTATATTTTCTGCCAGAACTCTGCCAACATTCACAAAAAAATCATTTACCATATTTACTGATTTCTTAGGGCACTGTGTCATGTCTAGTAATTCCGTGTAAGTTGTTTTACTTTGTTTTAAATTGATAATATTTTTAATGTTGTTCCATAATAGTTTAGTGTTTTTTATCAAATTTGTTAGTTGTGTCTTATCATATTTACGTTTTATTTTTTTATTAAATTATTTCAATAATTGCGGTATCTCTTGTATGTTATATTATTATTTGATCAAATGGGTTGTTTTTAGCTCTTGTTTGCATTTTGTTCCTGTTCCATATGCAACGCAGAATGCCAGGAGTAATCCAGGGTTTAATAGTGCGACTAGATTTTGGTATTGTTTTTATTGTAGTGTGTTCCTGTAGGGATTCATTAATTTTATGAACAAGTATCTCAACTAGGGCATTCGGGTCTTCACAGAAGAGAAGGTCAGAAATATTTTTATTAGCTATGCTATCAAGCGCTTTATCAAAGTTTACATAGGTTTTAGTTTTAGGACATTTATTAATTTATTTTGTTTTCGAAATACTGGTTAATATTGTTTTATGATCTGTGATAGTAGTGTTTAAGATAGCGATATTGGCAACTGTTTTATTTTTATTTAGTTTTATTATAACGTGATCTAGACAGTTCCTTAGCCTGGTAGGAAGTAAATGGCCGGGTAAGAGACCGAAGGTTGATAGCATGTTGAGGTATGTATGTCGGTTGTTTCTCTCAAAGGTTGTGTCGTCTATTCTACTAATTATATTAATATTAATATCACCCGTAATGATAATATTGATGTGACTTTTAATGCTGTCGAGGTGAGTGCGGAGTGATTCAATTAATTTTTCTGCATTTTTGTTTGATGGTGATCTATAGATACCTAATATAGTGTAATTAAATATTTCTAATTGTAAACAGGATGCATGTACCATTTTTATTTCTTTCACTTTAACTTTAAGATTATTTTTATAAAAATTACCACTCCATCATTTTGATTCATGTTTTGAGTAGTGGAAAAAGATGAGTAGTTTTGAATCTGAGGAATTGGTTTTTTGCAGTCCAGATGACATTCTGTCAAAATCAAGATATCAGGTTCGAATTCTAGGGAAGCTAATGTAACTAAATAAGGAATCGGCGACCGATGGATTTAAAAAAAAACGATATTTAATTTAATCCTTTATTTTAAGGAATGGAAATTACAATTAAAACTTATGTCTATATTCAATCGATGTTAGAATTGAAGTGAGTCTAAAGTTAACAGAAGAAAAGGCACTAAAAATGAATACAATATAAAAGTATGTAGGTTACACGGGTTGCTTACGCTGCATAGGAAAATTACAGTGAAATAATAAGTTACTACCTAAAACTATCACTATGCAAGCGCAATTTCGTCATCAGACCTCGTCAGCAGATTCCGTGAATGCAGGGCATGTAACACCTCCCCGCGAAGATCAGTGACTATTTTAGAACATTGAGAGAAAATGTCTCTGGAATGGCATTTTTTGCCTTGATTTTTGGTATGGCTTTTCTAGCCGTTAGTTTTCCAGGGTCTTCATATACTGGATCCGATGTAGACTCCGTTTCAGGATTTGAAGTACTGCGTAGAGTGTAGTAGCGGCGGCTGATCATGATTATTGCGATTAGTGTGGCACAGCAGAATATCACGTAGAATGGTATGGTCGTGTGATATAGTGTTTCAGAGGTTAGCTGGTCCAGTTGCAGAGGCGGTTGAAGCAGGATTTTGTCCTCAGCGTTATGAAGTCCTCTCAGGTTGATAGAGTTTAGTTTGATATGTGGTACAGGAACGGTTGGCGACGTAATGTCGGTGTTATTAGGTAACTTCATGATTTTCAGCGGTTGTCCTTTGAGTAGGTCATTTTCATTCATTATTGTGAATTCTTCAGTGCGTAGAAGGCAGGTGTGAGGGATGATGGCGAGATAGCTTCCGTGTAGAGTGATATATTCTTCTCGGTCGCAGACGAGTTTAATCGCTGTTGGTTCCGGGAATGCAAGTGAGTAGTGCTGGTCGTCTAGTTTTTCCATGGCTCCCTTTGTTAGTGAGATAGTATTAGGTTGGCAGGATTTATCCAGAGTTTGTTTGGTAATAAGGTGTTGAATGCAGTCAGGATTTCTTCTTACGGGATGATTACATGAAAGTCTTATCATTGGTTGCTATGAAAGGATAAGGGGGAATGAAGGTCTGATGGAGTTTATTCGGGACAATAGATAATTTATAAAAATCAAAGAAATCTGGGGAAATTACAGGTAATTTAAAAACGATTACTATTTGATATCCTGAAAAGTATGATCCTGGCTTAATAATATTGTAATATTCTCTCAGTTCCAAATCCAATATCTGATCTGGTTTATATATTTTACCAAGCCTATCTAACATATTTCTTAAAGTATCTATATTAAGCATAGAATGATGTGTGCTCGATGCACGTGTAAAAGCTAATATATCTTCTATTCTAAGCAACTCTAATGATAAGTCATCAATATTTTCACTAATAATAGATAAAACCTGGGCAAACTTTGCGTACTTTAAAAGGTTATTCTCTGCGTATGCATTTCTGTCCAAAAGTAACATTAAAGTTTCGTTAATTTTGACTTGGTCATATGCTATGTGGGACAGAATAGTGGTATGTTGAGACATCCACTCATTATTGATACTAATGCGTTCGTTAATTTCTGATAACATCTTATTCTGATTGCCTTCAAGTAACTTAATCGCATCATTATACGTTTTCGCGTCCGCATAGTCCAGATTTCCAGTAATACTTTTAATTATTGAACCTAATCCGTCTATTAGACCTCTTTTTGTGCGACTTGGCTCTAAACTTTTTAACTGTGACATTGATTTTGATAATTTATGGGAAAGATAAAGGATCTGAAATTCATAAAGGGAAAAGGTTTGGTTATCAAGTCGGTTCCTAAAGTACTGTAGTTGAGCCTCTACGGAGTCAAGTTTTTCTTCGATGTCAGATAATTGAATGTACTGTAGAAAAGTATGGTAGGGAGTTATCAGTGTCATTTTTCCTAATTTGAATGGTAAAACTCCAGGTCCATCGTCCAAGCTCTCAAGTCTTATCTCGTGAGCTCGCGTCAGCTGTGTCGTCAGTCCCAGTAGTATCCTGTAACAATTTTATATTCTTAGGGACTCGTTTGAGTCGTGACTTGGCCACAGGGCCTTTCTTTTTCGACGTATAAATGTGAATGGGTAGATCGGCTTAAACAGTATCTTGCGTGTAACGTGGGACTAGCTTTTGTCGGCTTGCTAAGGGGTTGTTAATGAAAACTTGCTGTTGAGGTTGGTATTCTACTTCAGTTTCTCTATTTTTATTCCTGTTCTCAGTTAAATTGGTGCGATTGTGAAGAGAGGTCTCGTTTATAAGATTGTATACGGTTTTCATCTGTTCCTTATGGGTCAAAACGTATTGTTGCATTAAATGTCCTGTAAGATCGATGTCAAGAGGGTCTCTAGGGTCAAAATGTCCTTTTATTATGTCATATGGTCTGCACTTAGTGAAGCTATGCACAGAGCTGTTATAGGCAAGTATTGCGTAAGGCATGAGGTAAATTACAGGCTCGTCTTTGTGCTGTAGTTTCAGGATACGGAGATGTTCTAACAAGGTGGAGTGAAAGCGTTCAATGATACCGTTATCATTGGGGGCATGGGGCAAGGTTTTATGGCGATTTATCTTATGAAGTCGTGTAAATTCTGAAAACATCTGATTAGTGAACTTGGTGCCGTTATCTGTTATTAAGGTTAAGGGATGCCCATGGTGGGTACAATATTGAAGAAGTCCTTGAAGGATGCTTACGGCAGTTCCATCTCTCAGGTGATAGGCCTGGCCGTATTTGGAGAAAACGTCTACAAACGTGAGATACTTTTCATTCTGGGCTGTGAATAGGTCCATATGGACAATCTTAAGGGGTTTTGTTGCTGGGGGAACAATGTTAAACTGAGGCCTGATGGGGTTACGGTCGTATTTAGTCTGTTCACAAATTGTGCATTCATTAATGTACTTAGTAATCTGGTCCTTCATTTTAGGCCAGTAGTACTTACGGGAGAGGGATAGATAGCATTCGTTTATGCCCCTATGATTGGTTTCTCCCTCGTGGTAGTGTCTGATAATTTTTTGCTGTATTAAATATTCTTTACCGTCTTCTAACTGAATTTTACAGAGAACTAGATTCATGGCGGAACTTTTAAATGCGTCCTGAATAATAGGAATGATTTGATATATCCCTAGGGGTGGATTAATAAAAAGGGCGGTTTTCACTTTTGAATTGACGTACTCTTTAATGGCTTTTATAACATCCTGCTCTAAATTTGATTCGGATACCTGAATAAGGGTACGTGTGTGCGTGTCAAATGGCTTAGTTGCAGTCGGTCTACGTTTTATATCACCTACAATCGAAAAGCATAACTGTCTATGGAATTTGTTAAGGGGTTCGTCAGTGATGGGAACTTCGAGGATGGGGTGTTCATTCATTGTTCGAGGGTGGTGTGAGCAGTTGCAGTTGTCGATCTTGTTTCAGTGGGTAGCTTTTCCGAGGGGTTAGCTATCATAGAAAATGTTTCAGTTTCTTCGTTATGAATCTCGACTCAGGAGAGGGCGTCGGCGTTAGTGTTATACTTTCCCTTTTTGTAAACTATGGTATAGTCATATTCACTTAGTTTTAGTCTCCAACGTGTCAGTCGTGAGTTGGGTTCCTTAATGTTCATAATCCACTGAAGTGGCTTATGGTCAGTGAAAATTTTGAATTTGCGTCCAAATAGATAGGGTCGGAAGTACTTAGTAGCCCATACTATGGCTAGAAGCTCCTTCTCTATGGTGCTGTAGTTCATCTCGCTATCATTGAGAGTACGGGATGCATAGCATACGGGTTTGTCAGATCCTATTGATCCTTGGGATAAAACGGCTCCAATGGCAACGTTAGAAGCGTCTGTTGTGAGTACGAATTATCTGCTGAAATCGGGATATTGTAATATGGGGTCATTTGTCAGTAGGGTCTTACACTTCTCAAAGCACTCAGTATAGTCAGGGTCAAGGGTTATTTTACTACCTTTCTTTAGTCGTTTAGTCATTGGTTTAGTGATGCGGGCAAAGTCGGGGATGAATTTACGATAGTAACCTATCAAACCAAGGAATTGTTTAATCTGTTTTGTCGTTGTGGGAATGAGGAACTTATCTATTGCAGAAAATTTGTCGGGGTTAGGCTTTATTCCTTCCCTAGTGATAACATGTCCAAGGTATGCAGTCTCTAACTTTAAAAATTCGGACTTATCCATCTGAATTTTGAATTTTGACTCCCTCAGTCGTGTGAAAACATTCTCTAGGTTAGTCATATGTTCCTGTAAAGAGGTACTAAACACAATAATGTCATCCAAATATACAAGACAAATCTCGTTTTGTAGTCCTCTGAGGACATTATCCATTACTCGTTGAAAAGTCGATGGAGAATTTTTTAATCCCATCGGCATTCTCAAAATTTCGAAGTGCCCGTGCTCAACATTGAAAGCAGTCTTCGGTATATCGTCAGGGCTCATTTCTATTTGGTAAAATCTGCTCGCTAAATCCAGGGTCGTAAAGTACTGGCACTTGTCAAGTTTGTCAAGGACGTCGTTAATGTTCGGGATGGGATATTTGTCGTCAATGGTCTTGTCATTTAATTTACGGAAATCTATCACTAATCGCCATTTCTGTTTTCCAGATGCGTCAACTTTCTTGGGGACCACCCATATAGGTGAGCTCCATGCAGAATCAGAAGGTCTTATGATGCCTTGATCCAACATCTTAGTTATCTGGTCTCTAACTTCTTGGCGGTGTACAAAGGGGTAGCGATAGCTTTTCGTATAAACGGGAGTTTCGTCGTGGGTCCTGATGCTGTGTTTAATTTTGTTAGTGAATGTCAGTGGTTCTCCTTCAATATAGAATACATCAGGATAGCGGGAACATAAAGTCTCTAAGTTAATTTTCTCTTCCTGATTCAAGTGATCGGTTCGTAAACGTGATATCACTTCACGCGTACGAATCGGGTCTTGTACGGTGCTCATGCACTCGATATTAAAGAGCTCAACTTGTACTGGTCGGTCAAATGAAAGTATTATTTCGTTGTCGGATATATTCTCTACTTCTACAATTCCTTCGCGGTCAATCACAGTCGTGAAACATTCGTGTATAATGCAATTACAGGAAATTTGATCGGGGACCATTACGTCACCGTCGGGGCTATCGATGGGCATGCGAATCAATTTTGAGGAATGTGCGGCAATTGTGTAGTTAGTAGTAGGCATGTTACTCTGATATGGTATGATCGGGATTCTGGCATTTCTAGTTATAAGCAAATTATTTTTTAGGTCTATTTCGAGTCCGTCTAGTATGTCAAGTCCTATCAGTCCATCGAAATATCTATGGAACTTGTACACGAATAATTTAATATTCTGGTCATCATTAAATTCGGGGAAGTTTTGAATAGTATTGGAATAGTCATTTTTTGTCGTCGCGTGTACATGGGTCACTTCGAAAGGGTCGTAGTTAAGAGGAATGTGCGAAAAATATTTTTGCACAGCTTCACGCATTGATTCGCGCCGGTATCCACTAATAATTTTAATGGGGGATTTGCAATTTGCACATATCGGAGGTGTCTCTTAGAGTGCAAATTTAATTCTATCTTGGTTTTGTGGAGGGTTTGTCCTTGGGAAAATCCATGTTACTACTAGTAGACGGTTGAGGGGCCTCAATCATGTTGGGCATGTCATGGGGTACGTTTTCATAGTCGTACGTCTGGGGATAGTCGGCTTAGTCAGCTTGAGAATACTCGGCGTAGTATTGCTCAGTCGGTGCGTAGCAGTTGTTTTCTTCGTAGTAATATTCGGGTTCAGAATAGTAACATGAGTCATTATAATCGGCAGTTTCATTGAAATTCATTTCTCGAGTTTTAAAATAATTGATTGGTGAAGGGTTACCAAATTTACGCCAATCATGGCCAGAAGGGGGAAGCGGTTTAGATGAGTAGTTTACTACTCCACTCATAGGCTTGGGGCCTAAATTTTGAGTCGGTAATGTAGGTCTCTGGGGTAATTTGAATACGTTACTTCTAGGGTTATAGTTGGGGAGAGGCGCTCCGAACATTCGCTGGGTTCGAGAAGGCATATTAGACATTCTTGGGGGTTGATTAGGTGGAGACTGGAAGTTTGGCTGCCAAACAGGTACAGGGCGATGCATATTCGGGAAATTAAAAGGATTCGGCATGGCAGTTGGCATCTGCATAGGCATTCTCATGTGCATAGGGGGTTGATAGTGAGGGAGAGCTCTACGCTCTGGAAGTGAATCATTTCGGCCCTGGAGGTACATCACATTCATCTCTTCCTGTACGAACTCCAGTGCTTTTTCTATGGTGTCGGGTCTCATACATCTTATACGAGATCCAAGGGGTTCCTTGAGACCACGAACATAAGCCTGCTTGGTATGTTTTTTATAGAGATCGCGTTTCGCTTCTACTGTGGTAGGGATAGTCTCATGAAGACTTACGTACGTCATAAACGTACTAAAAAGGGTTTGACATTTTTCATAGAATTCCTGGGGGGTGCTTTGTCCTTGCGTCACCATCGAGAGATCATTATAGAGGGCGGTTTCATCCCTTTGGTCTGAAAAATTATTAATCAGGGCTGTACGGATGCCTATCCAGTTTTCTGCTATTCCATTTGAGTTGATTGTCCTCGCGGCAGGACCGGTAATTTTGTTCAATATTCCGTTAATTAAACTTAAGTTCGCTAGCTCGGAACCGGCTTCCGGTTTCATATACTGAATTACTAGCTGATCCATATTCTAATAAATCGCGTAAGAATATTCGGGTTACCATCGAATTCGGGCACTAGGCGTAGTGCCTTGAAAATGTTGTCAGCGTCAATAGTCGGCGCCGTCATGATTTTAATATTAGGCAAAGACAGGGTCACTAAACTAACACTATCACTATTAGGGTCCTTAAATAAATTATCTACACATAAATCTTCACTTTCCAAAATCCTATTCGAATCTAAAAGTCCTTCCTTACGTATTTGTCTTATGGAGGACTTTTTCATACCAGATTTCTCGGGACGGAAAATTGTGGAAAGAGGAAATTACACACGGAAAAAAAAAGGGAAGCAACACAAGAGTAAGAACAATGCATGGACTTACATATAATATATCATCTTCTTCGGTTTTCTTCGCGTATCAATGTCTAGATACCTCCCCGGCTGCTCGTCTTCATTCGTCGAATCCTTGATGGAGGCTTGAAAGCTCAACCAGAGGCTTGCGGAGCCAACAGGAGCAACGATGTCTGGAGTCCTTTAGTTTCCCGCGCGCCTACTGACTCAAGGATCCTACCGGCTGCGCCAAATAAGGAATCGGCAACCGATGGATTTAAAAAAAAACGATAATTAATTTAATCCTTTATTTTAAGGAATGGAAATTACAATTAAAACTTATGTTTATTAAATATTCAATCGATGCTAGAATTGAAGTGAGTCTAAAGTTAACAAAAGAAAAGGCACTAAAAATTAATACAATATAAAAGTATGTAGGTTACACGGGTTGCTTACGCTGCATAGGAAAATTACAGTGAAATAATAAGTTACTACCTAAAACTATCACTATGCAAGCGCAATGTCGTCATCAGACCTCGTCAGCAGATTCCGTGAATGCAGGGCATTTAACAAACTTGTAAATCATCAGTATTTTTGTAAACACTCGTAATGTTTTGAGTAAGAATAGTTAGATCATTATTTTGTATTTTAATATGTCGGTTTAAGTCTTCAATATCGCAGCTAACAGAACTTGCAATTTCTATTCCGTCTATCTCTTTCAATGTGGTTAAGTTACTTACTATACATAAATAAATTTTAACATAAGAATGAGTGTCTTTACAAAAACACGCAACTGCATGTGCACGAGGAAGGAAAATTTAACAAATGGACGTAGAAACTGCATTCTTAAATGGAATTATTAAATCAGAAGTATGCATATATCCACCTGACGGTTATGAAATTCAACCGAATAAAGAATGTCGCTTAAAAAAGGCTCTTTATGGATTGAAAGTCCAAGAGATAGGTATGACTGTATTCACGTTTTTTTGTAGTATAAACTTCAAAAGATCAGTCTGTGACTATTGTCTATACACAGGATGCATAAATGATAAGAAGACATACATTATCCTATATGTAGATGACTTATTGATTACAAGTGAAGATGACACAAGTATTATGTAACAACCCCCCCCGGGCATTTGAAATACAATGAATGAACCCTACGAGTTTCCCGAACCATTCTATGAAAAGTAAATTTAAAGATATAAACAACTAACCATTGATTTAATTTCAGACGGAATTAAACCCTTACGTTTTTTTTATTGGAGTATTTCTCCAATTCGAAAGATTCTAATAACAACGATTGCGATTATCTTATTTAGATGATTTGGCCAAAGTAGTGAGGATCGTCTATGGTTAGGACTGCAGACGTTGTGATAGTAATAACCTAAAGTTCTTTTTAGAGTGGTTTTGGTTAAACAGTATAGTCAAGACGTTCCTCAGTCAGTGATGATAATAAGTGACATAAGAGTATTGATAAGCATCGAGCCCGTGCTTATTAGAATAAATTCGAAGTAAAAACCATTTAAAAGATATTTCGATTACATGTGTTTATAAAGGAAGGTTTGTGCTAGAGCTCACGGCCAGAAGGGTGAATTGAAAGAGGTTTGTAGGAGTAAATAGATGTTTATTGTACTGAAGTTTGGATAGCAGAGCCTCTAATTATCCGCAGTATAATCTTATATAGTCTTACAAATAAGGAGTCACACACACAGTGATACATCTCTATGTCGCTATGTCCGCACACTTCACCTCCCACGGAAATTAAAAAAAAATACATGATTATATTTTTTTTTCTAAAACTATATCTAAATATTTCATAATGCTTGTATGTACGGTTTCGTTCTATTTTTATGAAATTTAACAATTTAGAACACATAACAAGAATATCATCAAAACATCAATCTATAAAATATTAATACAAAATTAACCACTATAAAATGAATCATTTGTGTAAAAATACCATTAAAAAAAAAACTGTGTAAATCTAACAATTCGTAATTCTTTATTGCACTCACATGACTGTAAAAATAGCTTATGATATAAAAGAAGTGTACAAAGGCGAGCTTATCTCTAAATAAGAGATTTCTTCCAGCAAACCATGTTGGATAGGAGACGGAGATGATTTGTACATTTGTAAATATCCTTTTAAAAATAAATACTTTCATATAGTTTCATATAAAACAATTTTAAAAACCAAGTCAAATAAACTGATGATCTATCACAATTTTAATTATTACAAAACATACACTCTCTGTCATTTATTAAAAAAATATATATATGAAAAAGAAACGCTATAGTGTTTCTTAATTCCTGAAGTATGTTTATCTATAAAGTAGACGATTACATAAAAATATCAGGTTATATACTAGTACCCAT
This sequence comes from Argyresthia goedartella, assembly GCA_949825045.1. NCBI lineage: Eukaryota > Metazoa > Arthropoda > Insecta > Lepidoptera > Argyresthiidae > Argyresthia > Argyresthia goedartella. Next base: position 24,269,136 of record OX463831.1, read on the forward strand.
TTTCTAGACACACGAAATGATAACTAACTGTTTTAGGTGTAGGGTTGACGACATAAATTTATCTTTATTTTCATACTAAAAATTCAAATTCACAATATTTACTGATTGCAATACAAGTTTATATTTCTCATTCCTTCTGTATCTCTCTTTCTTTTCTCCCTTTAATTATTTATTCAATTCTTATTCCATTAATGCAAACTACTTTATTTTTATTTTCCATAACAAGTCTACCTTCTCAAAACTCACATCACAATGTTCTTAAATATAAATCATTGGGTATACATCTTCATTCCAAACTAACAAAATATTCTCTCTTTTCTTATACAAACGCTATCAATCAAAGTCTCTTTTTTTTCTCACTTCATATAGGTACTTTTTAGGGGTATCCGGATCCCATGTTATTTCACATTATAGTGAGTGCACTTTTATAGGGACTTTTATTATTTATTTATTTATAGACGTCTTATGGTACTTTTATTATTATAACAATACTTAAATACATATACTACTAGCACTTGGCTCCAGGTCTACCTGCCTGAGCCTGTTCGCGAGCTTATTAGGTCATCGATATCCCACGTTCTCACGAAGGAAACTCGTCCACATCATGATCGAAGCGAAGGATTCGTGCCTTGTACCTTTGAGACTTTGCTGAAAATACAATGACATATCGGTCTCGCCAATAGTCACGTACCACACTAAAAACATAACTTCAACTCAATCCATACGAATCCTTCGAATTTTAAGATATTCTGTAAAGATTGGATGATCAGTCCAACTTTTCTCGAAAACTTAACAAACGAAGTGTTCCCAACTAACTTTTCATTGTATGTATTCTTCCAAATATTCTTTACTTTATGCAATCATCCTCGGAAAAAAAAATGGTATATCTATTGATATTGTTTTGTATCGTCAACCCTATGTCAAAAATACAAAAATCTGCCTAGCGTGATTTTAAATCGACAATTAATAAAAATTACTTACATATTATACCTATAAAGAAACCCATTGTCCAAAAACCACATCTTATATCGAGTCACCACGACGTCGCCGATCGCCGCAGCTCGCTCGGAGTCAGCTCACCTTGGGACCCGTACCATCTCCCGGCTGCTCCTCACTTGACCCGTACGGTTACGCCCGGCGCCCGGCTTTCCACATCACTTAGGCTTGAAATTCGCCCGGCACCCGGCAGCAAAAATCTTCTGTACTTATATTTATTTTTCTCTCTTCTTTAACTTTACTCTTTCTTCTTTAATTGATTTCTGTCTTCTATATTGTCATCTTCTTTATTCTCCATCTTCCTCTTCTGGCTGCTATCTGGTCTTAAGGGTGGTCGCGTCGTGATTTCTTGTAGTCTTCAGGTTCTTATTCTTAAAATTTTCTTCATACTTTTTAATTTTCCACATTCCATATTTAGGTATTTCCATGCCATTTGGCACAGCACTACCTCGCGAGAGGTAGGCTGCCCTGGCTAGGTCGCCATGAATTGAAAGATGTTTGTAGGAGTAATAATAGATGTTTATTGTACTGAAGTTTGGATAGCAGAGCCTCTAATTATCCGCAGTATAATTTTATATAGTCTTACAAATAAGGAGTCACACACACAGTGATACATCTCTATGTCGCTATGTCCGCACACTTCAAGGGCCACGGGCCCTAGGGATAGGCCCCACGACCCCGCCCAACACCAGTGGAGGTCAACCGAGTTCTACGGACCCAAGACAGATGAAGTTAGATTTAGCTAAGCAAAATAAGCTTAAATTTTATAAAAAAAAATGCTTACAACCACTCAATATTGTAAACACAATTTATAAGAAAACATAGGGTTAACTATGTGTTCATTAGTACGCTTTTGGCGTTATCTTTCACCTGTTTTGGGGCCATCCTCCTCCCACACATTCCCATATACAATCTACGTGACTGCAATATTTAAGACTGCTGAAGACCTGGAATCAGCCAACTAAGTACACCAGCACCTAGAGACCGTCTGAATCTACTAAAATCCCTCTCGAGTTAGTTTCCCTGCCAATCAACTACATAAAGACTATTAAGGATATATTTTTATATTATTTGATATTGTGATTTCTCTCATCCATCAGTCCAACATGTTTGTTGATCGGTTACGGGATATTTTTATTTGCACATACTCGGTATTGAGGTTATCTTGAGAGACACGTCTCTTAAATTTTATTCCGTAACCATGTGGATGTTCATCCCGATATTTTATATAAAAATTAGTTTTAAGACATGTAAATGCAGCGTAACTACTTATGTCACTAGATTGATAATGTAGCGTGTGTGTAGGTTTGATTCTAACGGATTTCAGGCCATCCACAGGCATTCTACAGCGAAGTAAACTTCACTCTAAACAGGGGCGATGAGCGTCCCTGAATGATGCGACCAGGGTCTGTACTACAATGTCAAATCAATCCTAATTGTACAAATCCATCTTTTAATCGGGGTATGCGAGTAGTTCTCTAGTCCATGAGTAAGAAGAAGTCTCGGCACTATGTGCTTTTACGACAAAGGTATGAACCAGATAGTACTCAAAGCAGTGACAGCCTTTGGAAAATGGAAAGCACAAGTTCGTTCGAATTCCAATGCAGTAAGAATGATCGAACTTCTGAATCGGAGGCGTTTCAGAAGGGGAGAATGACTGCTAATAAACCTTAGGCCGTGTAGAATCTAGTAGAGTGTTCTTATAGTAATGTCAGCTTCTTGTAGAGTAAATTTGTATGTGTGTGTTTTGTAAATGACCAAGTAACCACGTCAATCTACATGCTATATGGAATTAGAATATGTTTGTCATTTAATGTAAAGTTAGGTAGGCCAACCAACATGATAGACGGTCAAGAAAAGAAAGATCGAAACAGCCACAATCAAAAGATATTTAGTTTGTTAGATAGTTTTATAAGTATTTAGGTATTTCAAGAGTGAGAAGGAAATAACGTAATTATTTAGAGTCATACGCATTTCAGATACTTGTTTTGTTACATAAACCCAAATAATTGTGTTTAGTCTCCCTACCTACATAACCTCAATTACGTAATTTAATCATTTAGCTAAAAGACAAACATGAATAACATCAGAAAAAGAAAGCCTGGTAATTTAAAAGTCTGCGCAAAATGCATTTAAAGTAAATCACGAGGACTTGAAATTGAAAACTCATTAAATTGACGAATTTGAATACCGTAAAATAAAACCCGCGGCATGAACGCAAAACAAAACTTAAAATTACAAGCCTTAGAACTATAAATAATCTTTCTCGTCGATGACTTGCGCATGATGATCCTCTCCCGCTTCGGCAGCCGGAATGCTAGGACCTAGGTCTCTTAGTCCATCTCTTGGTCTCACCAACAGAAGCAGTAAGAGACAATTCTCATTACAATGCATACTTAAATAACAAATCACAAATTAATCTCTATACACAATCACGCCTCAGTGTTTCTCTAAAAGTCTATAAAAGTTTCAGTCCGAGACAACTCTTTATTTCAACGTAATTGTTCCTCGACACGAATGACGTGAGAAATACAAATACTGTTACACCCGCACTTGTAATATTAACAACACGAAATATAATCGAAAGACTATTCAGTGATACTAGAATGAACGCGTGACTCTAATTCTAGTATTTACACTCCCGGATTGGTCTTGAACCTGTCTAAATTCTCACGTCAGTTCCCGCGTATCGACCGATACTCACTGCCCCCACAACCCCCTGTCAAACAGTTTTATTACAAACCCCAAGCCCCGAGCCCGAGCCAATTCCAGCATTCCATTCCCACACTTTCAGACTAACGCTGAAAAAATCTAGGCGACAATTTACGGTTTGTTTACTCAAAATAAGAACAAAAACTAGCCACTTTACCAAACGTTTCTCAAACCTAACCAGTTATCAAATAACTGTCAAAATATACTGTTTGACCTACCAAACTATATCGTAACTAAACACCCTTACGTATGAGTTTCGATTGAATGAGCCATGGTAAATGCGACATTTCAAAACAACATCACAGATGTGTAAAATGGTCATAATTCAATATCCACTGAAAGCAACGGTGAAGTTAAACCATGTTCATTTTAAATTTATGATTCATAATTTATTTCATAGCTCTTAAAGTTTATCCGCATTTTGGAGAATGTTTAAACAAATATATTTCTATCTACTGAGAAATAAACCAAATGTTTGTTTCGTCACAATTAAGAGAGTTAAGGAGATGTTAAGGATTTAGGACATCTAAAAAAATATTTAGCTATTAATGTTGATTACAACCTAGAAAGAAGGATTATGTATCTCGATCAAGAAAAATATATTGAAAGTTTAACTGAAAAGTACAAGATTATGGATTCAAAACTGTTTGATACACCGATGGAAATAAACCTGAAATTGGAACCTGCAGAAAGACAGAATGAAAAACTGAAATATCGGAATTTAATTGGAACTCTTCTTTATGTGGCAAACGGAACACGTCCAGATGTAGCTTACTAGATAAATTATCTAAGCAGATTTCAAAATAACCATGACGAAACTCACTACAAATACGCCTTGCGAGTCCTGAAATACTTACATCATACAAAACACCTAAAATTTGTTTACGCAACAGATTTTAAGAATATAATGGATGCATATGTGGATGCTGATTGGGCAGCGGATACGCAAGATAGAAAATCCACGAGCGGTATAGTTATCAGAGTATTCGGAAATGTAGTGATGTGGAGGTCTCAAAAACAAAAGATAGTCTCAAGAGCATCAACACATGCTGAATATTATGCGCGTGCTAATTGCGTTGAAGAGGTCCTACATATAAGAGGATTTTTAGGTGATTTAGATGTCACAATGAAGGAAAGTGTAAACATATACGAAGATAATACGGGTTAGATAGGTTTAGCCAAAAACGGAAAGTTATCATTTTGTGTAGGATCACGAGAAGAAAGGTTTAATTAATGTACAAAAGATTTCTACTGGAGATCAGATTGCTGATGTACTTACTAGGTCTTTGTATAAAGTTAAATTTCAGAAACTAAGACATATGTTTGGAGTTAAAGCATGTTCAATAGGTTAGTTAATGTATAAGTTAAGTTGATATGTAGAAGGTACATTTCGTTATTTGTTTTTACATGTAATAAATAAAAAAATCAAGGAGGCGTGTTGAAAGACGAACTTATGATTTAGTAGTTACCTTCATGGTATCTACTGGCTAGGTACTTGATGAAAAGAAAAATAGAGTAGACTGTCTGACAAAGTTTTTATTGAGTATTCCAATGTTGTGTTGATAATGTAATCTGATTTATTTAATATATTATATATTTGAGACTGCTGCATATCCTTTCATACGAACATTTTTGTTGTGGCGTCTGGTAGGCACAATTTTGCTACGTAACTTGGCGTTCACAAGGTTGATCCAGTCACACACCTATTCGTTTGGGTGTGACGAATGTCACTCGATCGGAAATTTTATTCCCACCCAGTAATACAAATACTTACTATACATTCCCACTCAGTAACACAATTATTCGTGTGCGTGAAAACCGTATAACAGAGCGTCAGTCGTACGGACAAAACTACGTAACCATTCCCATCCAGTACCAGTACCACTTACCTTCTGGGTCGGTTCACATTGACCCCGCAGTCGCGCTTGGTCTGCAGACTCTTGTCCCGCGGCTCAGTAGTCTGGCAGTGGATCTCGGAGCGCAGGTGGCTGTAGCCTGTCTGTGTGCTGTGCGTCTGACACTTGACTATTTTGGCCTGGGGGAGAGAGAAATATCAATTATACATAGACATTTATGATATTCCGTTACCTCTTCTTCTTCTTCTTCAGCATGTTCTTGTCCACTGCTGGACATATGCCTCTCCAATTCTCGTCCCTGTCGGGCCGGCTGTACCCCTAAAGTTCCATTACCTCTGAGCTAATTTAACTCAAAAATTTCGACATTTCAAGTGACATACTAGTAGTTTATGTGACTGATACATAATGCCTAATTATGTACAGATACATACACTAGTTTATCTACACACATATCATAAGCTCTCTTTGATGTGTTCAGGAACAGCATGTTTGACCGGCATTGTGGCATTGAGTTGTTTAGCTTGTTCTGTAGTACCAACTTCACAGACATAGTAGGGGGGCGGCACGCAGGCGGGCGTCGGCGTTCGAAATTTGAATGTCATAATATGTAGAAAATTTACACATTATGGTCATATTGTTCAATATTCAGATAAGAAATGACTTTTTTACAAAGTAGTTTAACATTATGCTGATCGTAACGTGCGGTTTTTGTAGTAAAGAGGGTTTATGATACGTGGGTAGATAAAAAATATTACTTAGTTCTTCAAGGAAGCGCAAATGTTTTTTTAAATATATTTCTGAACGAGTAACACTGTGTTAGCATGCCACACTCGTTTAGTACTTTAGTATTTGGTAAAGAATCAATCAACCCTATAGCAATTTCAAATTCGAATTTCCATCCCGTAACACATGTGCATATAGGTACTAACCCATTGACAGGCGCGTCGTTTCCACTCCCAAAGGTTCCAAGAGTAGTTCTTGTCAATGTATTCGTTTACCGGATGCGTGTCTGTCTGGATGTCTTTTTCTGATACCTTTACTAGGGGGACAAAAACAAATAAACCTTATATATGAAAATGAAATGAAAATGTTTATTGCGTAGATGACAGTTTCGATTCCTGACCATGTACCAATGAGATAATTAATTTAGCTTAAGTATAAGGACGTTCTAACGGTGATGGAAAACATCGTGAGGAAACCTTCATTACTCCATAGCTGCGGCGATGGGCCAGCCCCCTGTCACGCAAAATGGAGTATTGAATAACTGGCTCAAAGTGGCAACAATTGTGCCTCTGCCACCCCGTATGGGAAAAGGCGTGACGCTATGTTATGTTATGACATACACGGGTTAATGAAATTATTAATGAAGGATAGAGTTAGATGCGTATCTGTTAGCGTAGACCAGAGGGGAAAAGTGACAGCCGAACTAGTGAAAAACACTGTTTCTCGGTTGCCGAGGTGTATAAAATCGGCCAAGGACTAAAAAATAAGAAAACAAAACTAATAAATATGTATGTCCGAACTTTGTTTCGATATCAAGTCATATTCGCAATCCGCTTGGGGCCATATTCCGCTATTGGACATAACCTTACAGTGCTCTGGCAATGGCCTAAAGCCGACAAAAAATGCCACTTTCGTATTCTATTAGTTTAAAGGACCACTGCTGCTGTCACTATGTGGTCACTATGGCGCCTACAACGCCTTACTCAGTCTTATTCTAATAATCTCAAGATTGCAATGGCCGTTCAATGACGTCTTGTAACGCGATTCTACAATTTTTCGACGTTTCTGGCGATGACCTAACATCGACTTAACTGTCAAAATTTGCCGTGTAATGTACAGTGGTTTGTCATTGAGCAGCATTTTTCCCGTGATTTTGATATCTTTCGTGTTGGTTGGTGGTGAGTCAAGTTGAAGAGAAAATGTCAATGGAAGTGGAGTTCTATATTTTATGGCTCGCTGCTGAGGTAGATAGGAGAAGACGTGAACGGAGACAGCGTCGGCGAGTTAGCTGTCCATCCGTCCGGCAGCAGGCTGCATCTCATGAACCGTAATAGGAAGAGAGTTGAAATTTTCACAGAATGTGTATTTTTATTGCCGCCATAGCACAACAACATAAACATTTACCTACAGACACATATATTGCTCCTGGCCCCACACTTTGATACCCAGTGTCGTGGGAACCAGGAACTGCGACGTCACATCCAAGAACTGGGGACTTGGGACTTGGAATGTTTATATGGAACCCGGGACCTCTCGCATGGTAGGCAGAGCCACAAGCGCAGCGCCACAGAGGTCGTTATAAAAATAATGAATCACACAAGATTTTTTTAATTAACCCTTTATACGCCATAAGCATGTAGAATTTTTCATTGGTTTTAGTCTATATTACCTAGCCAAAAGGTTAAAAATTTGGTGGGCATATTTAGTGGACAAAGCCTTATAAAGGGATAAAGGGGGTCCCGGACAAGAAACGTGTTTTAACACACCCAGGGCGATATAAAAATTCATATCATGATTCTAATATGGTCGAAGATTTAGCGGCTTAACACATGGTTGTGGTGGCGCAAATGGTTCGATTTCAGTCTCGCAATATGTTTATTTTTATTATATAGGGTCTGCCAGCGTAATTCGGCCGATACCGAATCGACATTAATGAGCGCACTTGCGTCATACTGGTTAAGACGCCTGCTGCGAGGCCGAAACAGCCTTTTGTAAATCTTAAGATATGCATAATAGGAGTATTAAAGCAGTTGTTTCTTTACACTATAGTCCCCGTCACGAGAAGCTAGATTTTTGTAAATTCAATCAATAGCAACGACAACAAATAATCCCAAATTCAATTAACTCAAAGTAACATACGTGTAATACGAAACTAACGAGCGAAACTAAAGGGGGTACGCATTAAGCCATCTCGAAGGCCTGGAATTTACCACGGCTCGGGCTCCTCCCGTGGGTAGCAACGACCTGTACCTTGTGAAACCGATTACTGCAAACCGGAAGCGTTCGACCTAAAAACCATAATCCAATTTAAATCTCCACATAATGAGTTCACAAAGGTTCTTGTCAGAACCAACTCTGACAGATGGTCTATCAGACCAAAAGGAACAACTGCTCGTGAATATGTGCAATCAATATGAGTGTGACGTCCTCTGTCTGCTAGAGACCCACAGAGGCAAAAACAATAACCGACCGGCCATCGCTAGCTTGAAATTTGTAGCTGAAAGCCCACAACGTCAATACGGGAGTGCTATTTTTGTCAAGCCAGGTACAGCTGTCCTCTCTGCATACCATAATTGCACCAATAACTTAGATAATTACCATCGAGCTCTCCAACTGTACAGTGACGTCTGTCTACAAGCCCCCAGCGGCGGACTTCGAATTCATGGATAATACCAATTCTTGCCCACAACCATTAAAGTTTATAACCGGAGACTTCAATAGTCTTAGCGAATCCTGGGGTCACCATACTCGCGATAACAATGGCGATATTGTGGAAGAGGGTGCTGATTCTAAAGATCTGGCGCTTATACACGACCCCAAATTACCAACTTCCTTCAACAGTGGTCGCTGAAAAAGAGACTATAACCCTGACCTTATATTGCATCCAATGCAATGTGCCAAATCAGTGCTCCCCCCTATGCCGATAATGCAACATAGACCTATCATGTGCCAAGTTTCACCTGCTGTCAAACAAAGAACAGTGCCGTTCAGGCGGAGGTATAACTTCTCAAAAGCGGATTGGTGTGGATTTGTAAAAGTACTCGATGTATATCTTATTGTTAACCTGACACCAACACCGGGAAACTGCGAATCCTTGTTCAGATTGTGAAGCTGGCATCAAGAAAGAACAGTCCTAGAGGTTGTCGGACCCAATATATACCTGGAATGAATAAAAATCTTTCCGTACTACTAAATACATATGAACAACTATTTACAAATGATCCGTTTGCACAGGAACCCACAGATGCCAGCAAAGGATTACTCATAGCAATAGCGGAAAACAATAGGAAAAGGTGGTGCGACCTGCTGGAAAGCGTTGATATGACTGTATATATATATATATATATATATATATATATATATACATAGATAGTAAACTGTAGCGTAGTGCTTACTATAATAATAATAATAATAATACCTTGGACACCATTTACACACATTGATCTAGCCCCAAACTAGGATTCCCTGTATCTTGGATACTAGACAACGATACACATACTTATATAGATAAATATTAAAACTTAGATACATAAACAACCATGACTAGGGTACAAACATCCGTTCTCATCAAACAAATATTTGCCCCCACCGGGACTCGAACCCGGGACCCTTGGTTTCGTAGGCAGCGTCACTGCCGACTCGGCCATTCGGGTCGTCACTATATAACGCGTTAGTTGATAAACTAACGGTTCAAACCGTTAAATAGTAAACTGGTTTAAACTTGAATTGCAAACGAAATACCAGGGCAAACACTGCGGTATCTTAGGTGAGGAGTAGAGGGGGTGAGCGCAGCGAAGCCCCCGAATAGTCTTCGTGTTAGGTTGACATGTAAGAACAAAAGAAACGTAAAAAAAATCTAAACGTTTACTATTTGTCGATAGTTGATCAAGTAACGCGTTAGTTTATCAGCTAACCGTTTTGAATCTTACGGTGACATATAAATACCGAAAAGCTGGAGACGATAGCACGTAGTATAGCTTTGCTCAAGCCAGGAAAAGCGCCTGACGATCCTAAGAGCTACCGACCCATATCCCTTCTCTGCCACTACTTTAAGATTATGAACGGCTAATCTTGAACAGAATAATCAACACATTAGAAAATAAATAAATAAATTTATAACATTTTGAATGAAGTTCATGCTGACGCTGTCAATGCTGTCATTCAAGTTTCGAATGCGTCTCAGTTTGTTGTGTTGTTTTCACGGATTAGGTTATATTTTTGTTATTGTTGTTGATGTTGTTATTTCTTATCAGTTGTAAATTAATGTTTATGTTAATGTCACGCATTACCTTCTCCACAGCTAGGCACTCTCTTGGACAATAATTCATTGCGTGTGGCAGTTGCCTTGCGTTTGGGATGCACAATCTGTCGGCCGCATCGTTGCGTTTGTGGGGCATGGGTGGATGGGTTGGGACGCCATGGCCTTCACTGCGTCAGGAGCGCTGGCAGGTTTTCTCGGCACCACGCAATTAATGACATTGTCCGTAGGGCTTTGGTTTCGGCCAACGTTCCCAGTGTGCTGGAGCCGCCTGGTCTGTGCCGTTCGGATGGGAAGCGTCCTGATGGACTGACATTGGTGCCATGGGAGAGAGGGCGTTCTCTTTTGTGGGATGCAACTTGTGTCTGCACGTTCGCAGCCTCCCATGTGGTTTCCACAACTGCCACTGCAGGTGCTGCGGCTGAATCAGCCGCTAGGCTGAAGTATCAAAAATATGCCGCTCTAGCTAACAGCTACATTTTCGTGCCGCTTACTGTCGAGACGACTGGAGTGTGGGGGATACAAGGCAGACAATTTGTGAAAGAGTTGGGCCGACGCCTCAGAGACAGAGGTTTTGACCACCGCTCCGGGGCATTTCTCATGCAGAGGATTTCCTTGGCTGTGCAGCGGGGTAACGCTGCCAGTGTCTTGGGAACCTTTGGCGGGGAGATGTCCTGGGGTGGATTGTTTAGTTAGTTTTTGACATATAGATATATTATTTTATTGTTGATAGAATATTATTATTAATTTGTAATAGTGCATGATACTTGTATTTTTTTTTTTAATTAATAAATTTTACTTATGTTAATTATTGTATTATTGATATTTTTTACTAAGTTCTTATAATGGATCCAGGACCCAGTACGTCCAAGAAAATTAAAGAGTCACGAAAAAACCGTCAAAAGAATTGCACTTATTTGATTGATTACGTCAAAAGGAGAGTAATGGTTATTTCGAGTATATATTAGCGGACAGCAGAGGAGATAGACATGTTCTCCTGCGCTTTGACTGAATTTACAAGAGTGGCATTATGTATTATAAGTTATGGATTGTGATGTTCACATGTGATGTAATTGAATTAATTATGTTACCTACTTATAATTATAATGTTATGTACGTTGGATAACTACACTATCGAATTAGGCTTCTCACCTGTAATGATATGTGTGTGTATAGATAAATAAATAAATATTTTGTTGTTTGTTCATTTGTATAATATTTTTAACAGGTGACGAGCTTTACAAGTGATACAAAAAACATGGTTATTAACGTATCACTACGTTCACATAGGAAGTGAAAGTAGGAGGCGAAAATATAGTTGAATCTAAGAAGTCAGGGGATCACCACGAGTCAATGGACGCTACACATTTCGAGCAATGATTTGAAACGGTGCTACCTAAACTTGGAGAACATTCTGTGGTGGTAATGGACAATCATCAAGGCGTCTTGAAAATACCCCTGCTACTGCCTGTAAAAAAGGAGATTTACAAACTGGCTTTTAACATATAATTTATCTTTCGATCAAAATGAAATTAAAACTGAATTGCTGCAAAAGGTTAAAACCATTAAAGATAATTTAAAAGTTATGCAGTAGATGAGCTCGCAAAAAATATAAGGCGGAAGTCTTAAGGCTGAGCTTAATCCAATAGAGCTTAAATTTGAGGAGGTGAAGTCGTTGCTCCATCAAGGACTTCAGCAGGTTACTGTTGAAAGGTGGAACACGTCATCAAGGAAGAAAAGAACTTTTTTTCTGAAATCAGTAATTAATTAGATGTGTGTGTTTGTTAACATAATTATATCCCTGTAATAAAATAAAAATAATTACAAAACTGTTTTATTTTATTTGATCCAAACAATGGGTGTTTACAAAATTTCTAGCTTCTCGTGACAGGGACTTTAGCTTGTTGCTCATGAGTATAAGCAGAGATTCGTGAACATATACATTTTATTATACAAGTATATATTTTTTTACAATTTGATTATTATATTTTGTCAATTTTGCACCGGATTTGAATTTATGTACTTGTTATTTATTTAATCGTTATAAAAAATATAAGGTTATGTTAGTCCTCTAAGGGGAAGAGAGGCCTTCACCCTGCAGTGGGATGATGTAGCCTAATAATAATAATAATAATAATAGTTCTCTATAGATCGGTGTAAAGCGTTTTTATCATTTGAATTCATAATCCCCTAAAAGTAAGCTTAAGGTGAAATTGTAAGTTCCGCTGGGGTGGTGCCCAGCCTTAAGGTGCGGTACGAAATTGTAAAAAAAAATGTGAAAAACCGATTCTGTGATAACTTCGGGAGACTTTTCTATCGAGCAAAAATTTCGTACCTGGGCACTTTCCCGCTCAAAAGGCACGGCTGCAACGGTTCCAGAATGTCTCCTTGCTGGTGTGGCGGTGGGCGGTACGTCGGAACTCGACCATCTTGAGAGATACCCGAATGCCCACCGTAGAGAACATCGTCGCGCGGCTGGCCCGGCGCATACACGACTTCGCCGACAACAGTCGCCACGCACATCTCCACGACATTACCCCGCATCACGCACGATCGTCAGAAAGCAGAACTCTTTCCAGAGAGTTGCTGCTCATCCCACTGTCCCCAGTGTTAGCCCGCAGAAGAGTGCGAAAGCACGGCAGTGAAGAAGGAACTCCCGCACCGCTGTCGCCAGTGTATGCCAATAGACGGCGAAAGCACGGCACAGCGAAGTAGGGGCGCCCAAGACCGTGGGGGACGTGACCGCCAGAGTTGACGCCGCGGGCATGAGGCTTAGGTTCCATAGGTCCTCGACCCCGCGCGTGGTAATACACCGACGACGACAGAGACTAAGCCAGCGGGGTAGAGTATAGCTCCATATTACTCATATCCGGGTGAATGCCTGTTCCCCTCGGTGGGGACATGAATGGGCTACAGTTGTACACACAGAATATCTGTGGTTGTACACGACTGTGTGTGATTCATTTTCAGTTTACTACATTCTACGTATGAAAATGTTGTTAAATGTTTAAAAATAGATTCAAATGCTCTTTTTTCTATGATTTTATGGGGACGTCACGGAGAACGATCCCGGGCACACTGGGAATTTCCCAATAAAGGGGATTTCCCCGCGGCACATCAGTACTCATGATCAACATGTAGTCATAAAACTTGAGATTTTCAAAAGGCTGTTTTGCTCTTCTCCGGCTACCTAAGAGCCTGATTTAACTATCGGCTGAAAGAAACTTTGTGGTCTGCGGTTACTCTAAGTCCTTACTCTTGGGAACAAATCTGACGACCAGCTCCTCCACGTCTCTCACGCTATGCACGTCATCCGCGATGTTCAGCAGGTTGATCACGTGGGGATTGTTACGGGCGTACTCCAGCACTTCGTTTATGTACCTGCAATACAATCACAGACTCTGACAAATTGGTACTTTAGTAGTACTATTAAGTATTCTATGCTTTAGTGTAAAATTACCATTCGTTGTCGGTGTTTATTTAAAAGGGAGACAGATGCACAATAGTTACTGACAATTCAACATATTCTTTTACGTGTTTTGGGGTGATCTATCGCCACAGTTTATATATTTATTTAGTTTTTCGGCGATGGGCTAGCTCCCTGTGGCCCAAATGGGAGTATTCATTAAATGGGTAAGCGAGGACACAATGTGCCTCTGATACCCCGTATGGGAAAATTTGTGACGGTGTGTTTGTTTTGTTTATTTAAGCCAGCCATGCATACAGACACGGTACCTACTAACTCACCTCTGCGGATCCTTGCTGAATCTCGCAGCCATCTTCACACTGCAAAATCCGTAGCGGTAGACTTTGTGCTTGATCGTGCCTAACTTCATGTTGCATGGCACGAGCGCGCCGACGCACAGACAAAGTGCACAGAAGCCGAGATACTGCGGGCATTAACCGGTGTGACGTAGGCAGCCAAAAGTTAGCAGCCAATATAATCCAACCTAATTAAGGAGGTACTGTTTTATATTACACTAAGGATCTTTAAGATAGGTTTTAGGCAATATAAAAGGCGTACACGCCTGCACTACAGTGCCTGTTGATAAATCTAATATTTTCTTAATTCTTAAATTCTTAATAAACCATATACCCTAAAATGTCGACATAATGCTCACAATATTAAATAAAGTTAGTTGGCTGTGGTACTGTCTTCTAGTCCGATTTTGGTATTCAAAAGTATTCTAGATCATGCTTTAAGACCTACTTAATCTAGCAAGACATAACTTAACATTTACTAGCTAAACCTCCTTCGTGGCCAAGAAAACCAAGAGCGGTTTCAAGGTGGAGAAAAAACATTCAAAGTTTTACTTTCAGTCGGCTGTGGTTGTGTCTTCTAGTTCGATATTGGCCTGTAGTAGTGTTTTAGATTAGGCTTAAGGATCTACTAAACCTAGCTAGACACAGCTTATTAACTAGCCGAGCCTCCTATATGGTCAAAAACACCAACAGCGGTTTTCAAGGTGGAGAAAACAAATTCAAAGTTTCACTTTCAGTCGGCTGTGGTTGTGTCTTCTAGTTCGATATTGGCCTATAATAGTGTTCTAGATTATGTTTAAAGACGTGCGAAATAAAGCTAGTCACATCCTATTTACTTGCCAAGCCTCCTTCGTGGTCAAAAACCAACCAACCACCGTGGTCAAAAGGTTGGAAAGGGTGGAAAATACAATAACTATTTTTTACTTTCAGTCGGCTGTGTCTTCTTGTTAGATATTGCCATGTAATAGTGTTCTGTTTTATGCTTAAGAACGTACAAAATATAGCTAGATACGTTTTATTCACTAGGTACACCTCCTTCGTGGTCAAAAATACCAACAGTGGTTTCAAGGTGAAGAAAACTAATTTAAAGTTTCAATTTCAGTCGGCTGTGGTAATGTCTTTGCGTTCGATATTGGCGTGTAATAGTGTTCTAGATTATGCTTTAGAATGTACGGAACATATCTAAATACAGCTTATTTACTGTATGGGGTTAATCTAGCTCAACACAGACCTTGCTGTTAATAATTTTGTAATTATTTATTCCTGCTTATTAATTATAATAATTAATACCATATAAAATGTAGCCAAATCTCTGCATTTTGTATTAGTTCCAATTAGCCCCTCAAATCCAATTAGCCCCCTTTTACCGGTATTGTAATATTTGTACTAGTTCAGCAAAAGCAATTTTTAAGAGATCTAAAAATCAATCTGTGGGAGTTTCTACGCTCTGCTTCTCCCACAGTGGTCCAATGTAGAGAAGCGGCAAAAAAATTAATTTTGCTAAGTATATGTAAATACCTACAGTAATAAAGATCTTTGACTTTGACTGTGTTGAGCTAGATTAATCCCATACAGTTCCATCCTTTAAGTAATCTTGAAAATAGTTAGATCCCTTTTTTGACATCTTTTTTAAATTGCTCAAATTGCTATTTCAAAATCTCCAGAGGTGTCTATTGTAGTAGAGAATGCACTTTGAAATAATTGCTAACCTTCACGAGTCTAAACCGGAGAGCAACTAGTTTGTGATTATTTCTTAGGTTAACATTAAAGCTATTGCTCAGTTTGGAAAATGTAGTAAGATTCTTGCGCACATACATTATATTTTCGAAAATAAATTGGTCAACTACAGTTAGCATATCAATTTCTTTAAAAAGCTCTCTTAAGGAGTCTTTTCGTTTTAAATTATAAATTACTGGAATAGCTATTTTCTGTAAATAAAAATTGTCTGATTATCCGCTGCTTTCCCCCACAACAAGATACTATAGGACATGCATGACACTATGAAAGTAACTAAAATATACTAGCCTAGATGTAGCCACATCCGTGTTTTGTCTGATGTTCCTAACAGCGTAAGCCGCAGAACTTAATTTAATAGCTAATTTATATATGTGGGGTCCCCACTGCAATTTGCTATCAATGGTTACTCCAAGAAGCTTCGTATCATTTACTAATTCTAACATGAGCTGTCCAACACTAAACTGGTCTCAACTTGCCTGACATTTGGAAGTGAGAATTTGAAACACTTGAGTGTTGAACATTAAATTATTAACTGTGAACCAATTCAAAGTTAAATACAATACACCATTAACATCATCAAAATCCTCTTTCTTTTTTTTCTTTCAATTTTGAAGACAGTAACATCAGCAAACGACACTATGTCAGACAATTTCTCCACCATGAAAGGCAGATCGTTAATATATACCAGGAATAAAAGAGAGCCTAATATGGAACCCTGTGGAATGCCAATTTATACTTCCGATCCATCTGATTTAACGCCGTTGACTTCTGCATTTTGAATTATATTGCTATGAGATATTAGGGTAAACCTGCATCCGTAGTCGATTTACCCCTAGCGAAACCGTATTATTTGGCGTGGAGTTATTTTGTACGGTCGAAGTGTGAGAGCATTTGATTGAGCATCTTTTCAAATATTTGGCTTAGTGCAGATATTGGTCTGACATTTTAAGGATCAACCTTGTCTCCCGACTTGAACAGAGGTTTCAGTTTACTGTGTTTGATGAGGTCTGGGAAAACTCCATCGTCAACATATTTATTGAATATATAAGCTAAGTGTAGGGCTGTTCACTAGAATTACTGAACCAATGACTTGGACTGATATATCTCACAGGTCCTCGGTATTTTTAAGTTACGTACATTTTGACCATGTCCTGGGGATATAACATATGATGAAATTTTAAATATACTTTAGCGACGCTAGTGTTGTTTTTCAACAAAGTCTCTGCTTCATATGGAGATGAATTTAGACGCTCTGTCGTGAGTAAGGGTACATCACTGAAGAATGTTTCGAAAGCTCGATCAACTTCAGCGTTGGATTTAACAACATCATCACCTATCTTTAGGCAGAAATCATAGTCCTTGGTATGACTTTGCTAGTTTCACGGTTTATTATTTGCCAAACTGTATTCATTCTAATATTTGAATTTTGTATTTTTCTATTTATTTGTAAAGTTTTTTCAGTTCTACAAACCAACTTGAAAATTTTGGAATATTGTTTAACATAGTGATGAATTTTTCTATAAAAGTTTTAGGTATTTTTGTTCATAAAGTTCATACAAGATAATTTACGAATACCAAACTTTGCCCGGTCATTAAATTTAGATGTAGTCACTGATTTTCTTTAATTTGAAAAATTTATTGAATTCTGTTTGGATCATGTTGAAGAAGTCTGAATATATTTTATTTGGGTTCTGTTCATTAAAATCCGGTCCTGGCGAATTTATATCCAAGTTTTTCTAATACAAGTTCTTTGCCAGGCAGCCCCCGGATGTTTTGATAGTTAATATTTAAGTTAAGACATATTTAGAGGTTTCTGTATGCTAGATATTTCCTCTATTGTCTTATGAACTAACTTAAATTACTTTGAATAGATTCCAATGTTGCATGCAAAATATTTTTAACCGGTGAATTCCCAATAGGATTGCATGTCATTTTACCCTTAACATAAGCAGGTTTCTTATTAGTCTGTTCAATAAAACAGCTGATGTCAAGTTGAACTTGGTTAAACCAACTATAGCTGCGCATATATTATAATCCAACAATGTAGCTAGTATTTTTCAATATTTATTAGACAGGTACAACGTAAGAGTAAAGTTATGAATGACATTATGCGTGTCGAAATACAAAATAGCATCGCTGTGATGACACGTTAAATTAAATAAATTAACATTCATACTATGCAGTTTTTTTAAAGGATTTTCAGCTATTAAATAAGCTATGTCTAGCTATATTAAATAAGTTCTTAAGCCTAATATATGACACTATTACATGCCAATATCGAACTAGAAGATACTACCACAGCCGACTGATAGTAAAAAAAAACATTTGTATTCTCTACCTTGAAACCGCTGTTGGTGTTTTTGAACACGAAGGTTTGGCTAATAAATAAGCTGTGACTAGCTATGTTCCATACGTTCTAAACAATAATCTAGAATACTATTACAGGCCAATATCGAACTACATAGAAGACACAACCACAGCCGACTGAAAGTGAAACTTTGAATTTGTTTTCTCCACCTTGAAACCGCTGTTGGCGTTTTTGACCACGAAGCAGGTTTGGCTAGTAGATAAGCTGTATCTTACTATGTTCAGTACGCCCTTAATCATAATCTGGAACACTATTACATGAAAATATAGAACTAGAAGATACAACCACAACACACGGAAAGTAAAACTTTGAATTTGTTTTCTCCGCCTTCAAACCTCGGTTGGTGTTTTAGACCTTAGGAGGTTCGGCTAGTAAATAGGCTGCGTCTTGCTAGATTATATCAAAAAACTATATTTAATATTGTGAGCATTATGTCGACATTTTAGGGTACATGGTTCATTACGAAAGTTTTCGATTTATATTGCCTAAAACCTATCATATAGGCCCTTAGTGTAATAAAAAAGTACCTCCTTAATTTGGTCGGATAATATTGGCTGATTACTTTTGGCTGTCAGCTTCACACTGGTCGGGCATTATACCAATACATGTACCACTCTTTGTAATAGCCATTAAATACAGATTAAATACAACTTAAATACATGGTCAAGTAAGTCGATTGCCTGTCAGCCATGTTCAAATTTAACTTACAAAGTTTGTAAGTTAAATTTGTAGTCGTGTTTTAACTTAGACCTCGTTTAAACTGTATTGACAGAAATTCAAGGGCGCATCCAGGTGGGGTCAAAGGGGTCATTACGTCCCCCAGGACTGGGTCTCGCTTGGTTGACCAGCGATATTTTTCAAATCTCTTTGAACTACATAAAATGAACGGATGTTCCTATGTGACAATAAAATAGTTCGCGAGCAACTAAATCTACTCATGCCGCATGGACTCTACATCAAAATTCGTAAACTCAAACTGAAAAATCTCATTTCATTTAAATGCTTTTCAGCTTTGAGACGACACCATATCGTAAATCGGTTTAGTACTTCTTTGAATAATGTGATATTATGATGCAAGTGTGGTGATGGTATTCAGCAATTCACTCATTTGCTTGATGCTTCAATTCAACTAAGTATGCTCGAGTGGTTGATCCGCCCCTCATTACAGATATCACGTGCTCACAACTCGAATTCCTACCCACTGATCAGTGGACGAAGTCTGCGTTTTCAATAAAATTGAGTTTACTATCGCGTTGCCGTAAAACGCCAGTTTTGTAAAGTAAAGTAAATTTTATCAAAAAACTAACACTTCGCCCAGTGGGCGGCGTTAGCTCATAACGGATACTATACAAAATGTTTGGTCATGTGAATTTTCGGGGGGCGGCTTGCACCGCCGCCCTTCTTAACACATATGGTAGAGTTTGCCTAATAGTGACGTGAAGTCGGAATAAGGTTGGGTGGAGGTGGGATATGACCTGTAAGCCATGTGACATTTCCGAGGCGTGTAATTTCCATGCGGCTTCCGCTGCCCCTATTACGGTTCTTTGGTACCGTTTGATACCCTTTTTACACATCGCATTGCATACTTTTTATTTGACGGCTGGCTACATGAAAAAGGGAGTGAGATGATTTGGGATTGCAACTAGAGATGAATTGGGGCCAACGCTGACTAGACCTTGAAATTATGACCCCCCCCCCACCCCTGAATTGAAACCTGGATCCGTCCCTGCAAAAAGTGCGGTACAAGTCACTCTTAATACTCAGGGTGTAACAAAACAGTGCATTAAGGTGGGTCCAGACGTGTTCTTTTGTCAGTAACGTACCTGCGTATCGTATATCAGCGTCGCGATCCAAGAAAGCTAATTTGGACGCCCGTTCGGTACGGCACGGTGGTACGGCGCTTCACGATGGCAGCCGATGCGGGCGTCCAAACTAGCGTTCTTGGATCGCGACGCTGTACGTTACGGACAAGGGAACATGTCTGGACCCGATGTATATTGAGGGATACACCGGCCTCCGAAGTCGGGCAGTGTGACACTGGCCTGTGACAAATGGTTATCATTAAAGATACACTGGCGCTGAGCGTGTTAAGGGGTAGTTTGTTAGGAACATCATTCTGAAGAACTTTCACTATGTACGTTTTGATTAGACCAATTTATTTGTCATTCCTCCATACTAATATGTCACTGTACTTCGTCACGGAAAGAGCAGCGCCAATAACACATTTAACATGCACTTAACTTAAGCGGTGATTATTGTATATTATCCTGAAAGTACCTGAATGTGCCTGCTATCCCTGCTCGCCAACAAAACGCTGCCACTTTCTTCATTCGCGACATAGTTTTTGAGGTGTATTAGCGAGATTCTATCTGATAGACTTGGTGTTGAGCTCATCCGTTCCTGAAATTAAATTGAGGTCGTCGTGGAGTAATTAGCAGCAGTGTTACTGGATGGGAAAAGATTACTTATCAGTTCCCATCCAGTAACGTGTGGATATTGTCTTGTAAGACAATTGTAATTGTAAAAAGAGTAATTGTAATTACAGAATATAAAAAAAGTTTTGTTGAGAATCAAGCGTTTAAATGTTCGCAGAGTTCACATTGCGCTATGTACTTCTTAATCTGTATCAACTGATGAGACTTTATTCACTATATTTATTCAATCATTCAAAATAATTTATTTCATTCAACTCTTTACATCAACATTTACGTACAGGCACATACTTACATTGCTTCTGGCCCCACACTATGATACCCTGTGTCGTGGGAACCAAAGAGCGACGTCGAACACATATAAACATCCAAGACCTGGGGTTTTTTTGCTATACCCCCAGCCGGGGATCGACCCCGGGACCTCTCGCATGGTAGGCAGAGCCACAACCGCTGCGCCGCGCTCGGTTGAATAACTTATGACTCAAATTCATTGTTCGATTCCAAATCGATATTCGATCGATGGTTTCTGAACGGTCATTTTAATTTGACGTTAGCTGTCAATCTGGCAGTTTTGACAACTGACAGACGAAAGCCCTCGCAATGTAAACGCGTTTTGATTAGGGTGTTGAAATTAAATCGCAGGGCATCTGGAATGTATTCGGGATTCCCTCAGGATTGTTAATATAGCTGAGTGTGCCGTTGTCTCTCGAACCAGATAAAGTTCGGATTTTCGTGCCCGATTTGTATTTACCAGTAGAAACATAACCTGTGTTGGACACTGTGCTCACCACGCTGACCCGCCAGTCATACCTGGTTGGCTGAAGAACCTGTCTACCAAGAAGAGCCTAGGGTGCACCCGGGCCTTGCAGAGAGACAGGAGGTTGACGGGACCGAAGCACAGACCAGGTTAGATCTACCCCACATAACTTCAGCTCGGTGAATCGCGACGTTCATCACTTCTTGGCACCTGATCGTCACGCTACCTCGTAGCTCATGGGCCCCTACGAGGTCATTAGGTGCTGAGAAGCCTGAACATTTGGTAGCTAGAGCGTGGCTTCATGAGATTTGCAGACGTCAAGGGCTCCAGGAAGGCACGATTTGGGACTATCAATCTGTAGGTAGAGGCGGTTAGGTAACTTGGTGTTGTTCCTATATCCACATAGATTGGTAGTATTGTAAGCTATAAGTCTATTGCTGGTAGTAGACAGACAGATATTGAATTGAAATTTGCATTGAATTACCAGTTAGTCAATCTATTAGTGGTCTAGTAATGCTATTGAATGAATGTTTTGGTTAACATAGGTAGTTACATCTATTGATAGCAGGCTATTACATTGTTTTCAGTTTATAGCAATTTATAACTTGAACTAATATTGACTATCTGTGTGTGTTATAATGATAAAGGGAAACTAAATTGTTATTTACAGAATTTATATAGATATAAAACTCGGTTCCTATTGTTTAAGGAAAACAACATTGTTTAAGTTATAGTTTAGGGTTCCCTCGTTTGGGTTATAAACTGGAGGGTCCAATAAAATTGAGTTACTGCAAATTGTGAGTAAGTATCGTTCCGATCATGTCGTTATCTGAAATCCAGAAGGGTGTTTCTAAGGAACTCAGATGGTTTTCCTCCGCACACGGTCTGATAGACCGTTTAGATAGGCATGATGTGGTATTGGAGCGGTCTATGGACGTTAAGGAACGTTACAATAGGGTGCTCGAATTGTCCGCGCAGGCGGAATCAGTTGATGGTTGTGCACCTGACAGGCTGTCACGGTTGATAGGGGATGTCGACCAATGTATGGAGATGGCAGCTGCTATCACGCAGAAGGCTGCGGACATAAGTAGACAGCGCGAGTCCAGCCATGATGGTGACATTGAAGCACCTCTGCCGCATCAGGGATCGGGGTCCAGGTTTCCTGCCATAACTATGCCTACCTTTGACGGCGTGTCCGGTGAATGGATGAGCTTCATCAATCTGTTCGACAGTTTGGTGCACATGCGATCGGACATTACCAAGTCTGTCAAGATGGCTCAGCTGGTGGCAGCATTGAGGGGTGAGCCTAGGGAGCTGGTCGCTCATTTGACAGTTACGGAGGGTAACTATGAGACGGCCAGGCAATTGTTGGTCAGACGTTACCACAACAAACGGAGGTTGGCCGATGCCCTACTGAACCGTTTGTTTAGCATCCCGGTTGTGAACAAGGTCGGGGCCATACAGACGGAGGTTTTGAACCCATTGTTGTCCGTCACCAAGTGTACCGGCACCAGGCCAAGGTCGGAGCCGCCGCTATCAGTAGCTATGATCGTCTATTCTATCTATCCCAAAATGAGAGGACCCGATTCGGCTGTAAGATTTGTAAGTTAAGAATGATAAGTCTGAATTCCTCGTTCGTTGAGAAATTCGTTAGGCGTACAATAGTCGAACGAAGTTTGGTTCAGGAAGTTACAGTTTCAAGTTAGACAGAGAAAGCATATATGTCCGCGAGCCGGTAATTCACATCAGTCAGCGGTGTATTGCGCCAGAACGATCGTTGTTATATTTTATGTGATGGCACCATCTGGTTTTTGTATATATGAGCGCATTGGAACATCTTTTGTTTTAGTTTTAGTGGTCGACCACAGTTTATAATATTTGTTTGTGATATCGTATAGATATCCGTCGTAGTTTTACGACGTGAGTACTCAATGATATTTCATGTGCTCGCTAGTAGCGGCTTGTGGTGGTTCCAATTATATATTTGGTTCACGGCAATAACGATCCGAAAAGACCGGTTTACACAATTGCAATTGGAGTTCCGAAATGGGTTCTGAACTAGCGGTTACCTCAAAAGGTCCGTAACGTTTTGAAACCTTCAACTCTGCGCAATTTGAGCTGGATGTTATCGAAACGCAAGCATTATTGTTTTAGGAGATCTAACCCACACCATAGCGAAGTGCATAGTTCGATAAATACCGAACTATGAATTCCACTAGCCGCAGCACGTCCTGGGCTGAGCCAAATTATATATACCGACTCAACTTACACATTAGACCTCCAGCGAAATTTACATTTAATTTAAAAATGCAACTTGAATCCAACCTGACTCAAGGCAATGCAAAACACCTACCCGGACCTAAACAATGAACTTTAGACTGTAAATTGATCTCTTCGCGCGTCCCCGACAACACTCAAATGTCAAAATATCAACAGGATATGTTATCTGTGTTGACACCGGTTTAACTTTGTTCTGAATTTGTTATTTCCATCCGCGGAACCTCATCGATCAAACAGTCTCCCTATGCCCTGCCAACCTAGGTTTAGCCGCAACTAAACTCCTGTCTAGCCTAGTCTAAAAACCTAGTGTTATACCACGTCCATTATCGACACCACTCGAAAATGGTTGAGTTTGATTTGAATGTGCTTGAATGTTTAACGACTGTGTGTGTGGGAATTACAAAACTCGCTACTCGAAAGGAATGAGGAGAGGATTAACCCGCGAATATCCTAAGAGCCAATCCAGGAACCCTATGGTGAAGGAAAAAGGAATTTAGGGTCGCTCCAAGCCCAGACTCAGACTCAGATAAATTGACTTAAAAGTTCTTTTCTAACGACCCAAGGATAGTTTTGGAATTTGGGGTAGGTTGATATAAAGGTAGGAACCGAGGTATATCTCGGTGCTTCAGACACTCACGAAAACCCACTGAAACTCCGCAATCACAAATTCGTATAGTTCTGACGCGTAACACGGCAGACAAAACTGTTTAGAACTCGTGAAAGACGACTGTCACAGTAGCTAGACGCTGAGACTGAATGCCCTCCCCTCACATGCTCTGGTATTTATATGCGTCCTTTGCGAACACGCTCTGCCCAAGCGAAGCTTCTTATCACTAACTACACAGAGTATATTTTCAACCATGCCATGCAGATCCGCCGTTCTACAAATTGTGTGTACGCATATTCACTATGATCAACCGTAGGTGATCACTCAAATCATTTGGTACTGCCGATACACAGAATCTGTTGATCGCTGACCAATAAAAGCTTGTTGCGATTAATTAAGCATACCCGACCGCTAGGGCGCGTAGCTAAGACCACCAGAACGATATTCAAACAAGCGGTGTCAGACCCTCCATATCATACCTCAATCGCAATTGTGTATTTGCAATCAACATAATAGCTTTCTCCGTTCCATAATAACCTTTCATTATTTAGTTATTCATAATTTTATTCAACGCGCAGCCAAATCGGCTCTGATCTCTACACATCTCGCAGGAATGCGACAAAAAAACTTGACCTGAACTGAAATTCCACGAATGAACCCACGCGTCTTTTTTTTGCAAACTTTGCCAGTAAGCTACGCAAAACCCCCAAACGTTATCTGAACCGATTCTCGTATTCAAAACAGCGCGGCGTTGGGCTAGCTCTCTACCACGCAGAATGAAGTATCAAATGTACCGAACCTCGTGTACCATTACAGCCCCCTCCCAGACCTTGAGACACTGTTTATCTCAGTTAACATGGCGCAAGGATCTCATTACCACTATGCTACCCATGCTTTGTACATATCTACTCTATATGTACGGACATCTCAAATCATGTACACAGACCGATGAATCTGTCAATTATGTATATAATATTTACACAACTCGATTGAGTTCTCTCCTGTCTTATCTTATTTATCTATCTAACTATACAACCTCGCTTACCCGCAATTTATCCTAATTCGTATTACTATATATATATACAAATTGTTTTTTTTTTGTTTTTTTTTTTTTTGTTTTTTTTTTTCAAACCATGCAAGATCCTCAAATCTACAAAGTAGTTACTCTAATTTACAGCTTACAGCTTAATTATATAACTTTTATACACTATCTTATTTATCTACGCCCTTATTCGTCCTCACATAATACCTGGCTATATTTATAGTATTGAAGTTACCCAATATCTCATTTGAACCCGGATCTACTAACGTATAACAGTTAGGATATACCACTGCCGAAATAACATAAGGCCCTTTATACAACAATGAAAATTTCCGCATGATTTTATGTTCTTTATTTGAACGCACAAAAGTCTTAAGTTTCACATAATCACCTATACGATAGACTTCTAACTTACGCCGTTTGTCCGCCTGTCGCTTACGTCGTTCACTAGAACTTTTAGAGTTTTCTATCGCTACATTTCGCACCTGTTCCGTATCCCGCACACTATGGCCTAATAACCATTCATCGCCTAATTCCTTGTCAATAGTTAACGGTTCCCGCTTACCAAACGCTAACTCATTAGGCGCAAAGCCTGTGCTTGTGTGTTCGATATTATTATAGCAATTCTGAATGTCCGGTAACACGTCGACCCAACTACGATTACTTCCGCTGCAATAAGTTCTAATCAGTCGACCTAGCTCGCGATTCACTCTTTCTACGCTATTAGAATTTGGACAATACACCGACGTATGAGTGACTCGAATCCCTAGCTGTTTGAGTCCAAATTCCCAAACTTTCGATATGAACTGTGGTCCTGAGTCCGTAATTATAGTTTCGATAGGTATTTCCCTATGAAATCTCTTTGTACAAGCGAGCACGCTCCTACCTGTCGCTTTTCGCATTGGATATAATTTTATTACTTTACTGTACACGTCTTGAATCACATATATATATTGATATCCGAATTTACCAACGGGCAATGGCCCATAAAGGTCCGAGAAAACTTTCTCACCCAACCTTTCCGCCAACACCGGTGTACAAGGACCAACGGTATTGTTAGTACTTGGTTTGACCTTTTGACATATGTCACAACTTCTTATCACCGCGCTAATCACCCTACTCATATGAAGAAAATAATATCTGTCCTTCATCAGTGCTAATATTTTATATCTGCCGTAGTGACCTATTTCTTCATGTATGTGTAAAATAAGTTCCTCCTGTAGTGATTTCGGAATTACTAGCAACTGTACGTTCCGCTTCGGCACGTGAAAATATAACGTATCACCTACTAGCTTATAATTTTCAAAACCTCTCGTTCCCGTATCTATCACCTTACGTCTGATACAACCGCTAATTCGATTTAACCGCTCATCTTCGTTTTGTAATCTCGCAATGTCCCGTAAACTCGAAATAACATTTGCGGTATTCGATGCCCGAAACCAGAATATCCCCGGCTGAACATTTGTACTGTCAATCATACCTCCAGGTCCCGCTATTTGCCTGCTTAGCGTGTCGGCAATTTGATTATCAGTCCCTCGCACAAATTCTATGTCGTAATCGAATTGCTCTAAAAACATAATCCACCTAGTTACGCGTGCCCCTAATAAGGTCCACGATTTAATGAACGTCAAACTTTTATGATCAGTTCTAATAATAACTTTTTCTCCCCACAAGTATATCTCAAATCGCTTTAAAGTGTATATAACTGCATACATTTCCTGTTCACTGATAGCCCATCTCGTCTGAGCACACTTAAATGCCTGCGAACAGAACCCTATAATTCGTTCCTGGCCCGAATCATCTAATTGATAAACATAGCCCCCAATTCCTATAGCGCTGGCGTCACATTGAACATAATATGTTTTTCCCGCCAATGGCTGACTCAAAATTATACTTTCTGAGAATTGTTTTTTTATCTCGTCAAAAGCACTTTGCATCTGCGCACTCCAAACGAACTTGACTCCAGACCGTAATAAATTGTACAAGGGCTGTGTTAACGTTCCAAAATTTTTTATAAACCTCCTAAAGTAATTTATGAACCCCAAAAACGCCCTCAATTGCCTGACAGTTCTGGGTGACGGATATAATTTAAGTGTTTCAATTTTGTCCGGGTCCATCTGCAAACCTTGTGTAGACAAAATATGCCCCAATAACTTGACCTTTTTTTGTGCGAACTCGCATTTTTTTAGTTTGCATGTGAAGCCCGCGTCTTTCAATTTACTCAGAACCGTGTCCACTTGAGACAAATGCTGTTCGAAGTCACCCTCAGTTAAAATTGCCAAATCGTCAACAAAATTTAAACAATATGACCTAACCTCTGGCCCTAGAATTAAGTCCATCGCCCTCGAAAATGAACCCACACTGGTTTTCAACCCCTGAGGTAAAACGTTGTAAACATAACTTCTGCCTTGATATACAAAACCCGTGTATCGTTTAGATTCGTCTGATAATGGTATAGAAAAATACGCATCTTTGATATCAATAACTCCTATGTAGTTTATTCGGCGCCCGGATTGCAATATCTCACTCACGTCTGTTGTATAAAATCAAACCCCAAAATTTAATCTTTAGGCACCCTTGTTAATACTAGCATTGGAGTATCGATAACGCATTCACCTATTGATAATGGTAACGTTACTAATTTATCAACCTTTTCCTTACTGACTCCAAATGCACCTGTGATTCTCAAACTTGGAATCGGTATTTCCGTCGGTTTTCCCAATTGTCTGCACACTTCTTCGTACACTCTCCGACTTATTACGCTGATTTCGCTCCCCGAATCAATCAAACTCCTTACAACAATATTCCCAATACGCACATCTATCTCAGGTAATGTCAAAGTACTACATAACTCGCGCCCACACTCAGTCGAATCGTCGTCTCTGAATATCGTATGTAAACGTCTGTCATTGCGGCCTATACAATTCAATCTAGATTTTTCATCTAAACACACGGCATATCCGTGCGCTTTATGCGCTAGTAATTGAATAAATTCATTCACACCCACGTTCGAATCCAAATTACACAAATCATACAGTCTATGTTTTTTTCCAATTTGATCGGCTGTCCACCCGAACCGTAATAAATATCTGAGCGCGAACGACCCGCGCGAGTCCACTAGTTTTTTGAATTCTGACTTATCGCATTATTCCTGTCACTTGAACTTTGCCCTGCCTCTGTATCTCCTGAACTATCATTGCCCCTCTGGAACCCTATTGCCCTGAAGCTAGGCTGAGGCTGTCTGCCTCTACCGCGAAAATAACCACGACCACGCGTCCCAAATTCGTTTCGCGCCTTCGTTACCGCGTTATAATTATTCCTACGACTCACCGCGTTATAACGTAACGTATTTACCCGCATAGCTCTATATTGCCCACGCATGTAGCTATTCCGCCTTACATTATTCGTATCCATTGTCTCAGAACCATGTATCGCACTTAATCCCCCATCGACATTCCGTTCTAAATGCCGAAGGAATTCGACCGCATCACGTATAGTCATTGACTCCTTTCTAGCAAAAAACGCTACCTGAATATCACGCGGCAACTGTCTGAAAATCGTGTTGATTTTCTCCGTATCAGTAAACGGTATCGTAAGCTCATATATGCTATTCAATTGAGAGGCAAAGAATTCTTCCATACTTTGACCTTTCTTAGAATCAAACTTCGCAGTTAGGAATCTTTGCTTAATTAATTCCTGTTCATTATCACCCCAGAATACCTCTCTGAAATCTTTTTCAAAATCCGAATAGGTTCGCCATGAGTATATCTGTATATGCTCATTCGAACTTTTGCAATTCCTACCAAACTATCCGTTGCCCATATCAAAGCCCTAGAACTATCTCCCGAGACTTTAATATAAGCCTTTAAATCTCTTAAGAAAATCATCGGATTTTCCGAACTCCGCCCATCGAATGTCGGCAACTTCTGTGTCATTTTCACAATGCATGATTGACGTTTTTCTACCGATTGTTCAAACGTCTCTAGTTCCTGTCTGTCAGTCTGTCTGTCCGAAGTCCTACTAGTATTGCTCGTGCTGGAACCCCTTTCCAAACTGTCTAATCTATTCACTATTTCAGATAACAATTGCGTCACCTGTTCTGACGCCATTTCACTTGTGTGTGAAAGTGAATTTTGTGCTACCCGGCTATCGTTTTTTCTACGCCGGCCGGCCATCCTGAACACTAAACCGTCGTAGCTCGTACAAAGAATTGTGAAAACAATGCCCCTTTTTGCTTATTTCTTATTTACAAACTGAACTGTTTAAAATCGTTTCTACGTTGTGTTATTTTTAAAAGTAACGCGTTAGACCTTGATTCTTTTAGAATATCTAGGTATCAGACTATCTAGGATATCCTGGTCACGGCACCAGAAATCTGTACCGGCACCAGGCCAAGGTCGGAGCCGCCGCTATCAGTAGCTATGATCGTCTATTCTATCTATCCCAAAATGAGAGGACCCGATTCGGCTGTAAGATTTGTAAGTTAAGAATGATAAGTCTGAATTCCTCGTTCGTTGAGAAATTCGTTAGGCGTACAATAGTCGAACGAAGTTTGGTTCAGGAAGTTACAGTTTCAAGTTAGACAGAGAAAGCATATATGTCCGCGAGCCGGTAATTCACATCAGTCAGCGGTGTATTGCGCCAGAACGATCGTTGTTATATTTTATGTGATGGCACCATCTGGTTTTTGTATATATGAGCGCATTGGAACATCTTTTGTTTAAGTTTTAGTGGTCGACCACAGTTTATAATATTTGTTTGTGATATCGTATAGATATCCGTCGTAGTTTTACGACGTGAGTACTCAATGATATTTCATGTGCTCGCTAGTAGCGGCTTGTGGTGGTTCCAATTATATATTTGGTTCACGGCAATAACGATCCGAAAAGACCGGTTTACACAATTGCAATTGGAGTTCCGAAATGGGTTCTGAACTAGCGGTTACCTCAAAAGGTCCGTAACGTTTTGAAACCTTCAACTCTGCGCAATTTGAGCTGGATGTTATCGAAACGCAAGCATTATTGTTTTAGGAGATCTAACCCACACCATAGCGAAGTGCATAGTTCGATAAATACCGAACTATGAATTCCACTAGCCGCAGCACGTCCTGGGCTGAGCCAAATCATATATACCGACTCAACTTACACATTAGACCTCCAGCGAAATTTACATTTAATTTAAAAATGCAACTTGAATCCAACCTGACTCAAGGCAATGCAAAACACCTACCCGGACCTAAACAATGAACTTTAGACTGTAAATTGATCTCTTCGCGCGTCCCCGACAACACTCAAATGTCAAAATATCAACAGGATATGTTATCTGTGTTGACACCGGTTTAACTTTGTTCTGAATTTGTTATTTCCATCCGCGGAACCTCATCGATCAAACAGTCTCCCTATGCCCTGCCAACCTAGGTTTAGCCGCAACTAAACTCCTGTCTAGCCTAGTCTAAAAACCTAGTGTTATACCACGTCCATTATCGACACCACTCGAAAATGGTTGAGTTTGATTTGAATGTGCTTGAATGTTTAACGACTGTGTGTGTGGGAATTACAAAACTCGCTACTCGAAAGGAATGAGGAGAGGATTAACCCGCGAATATCCTAAGAGCCAATCCAGGAACCCTATGGTGAAGGAAAAAGGAATTTAGGGTCGCTCCAAGCCCAGACTCAGACTCAGATAAATTGACTTAAAAGTTCTTTTCTAACGACCCAAGGATAGTTTTGGAATTTGGGGTAGGTTGATATAAAGGTAGGAACCGAGGTATATCTCGGTGCTTCAGACACTCACGAAAACCCACTGAAACTCCGCAATCACAAATTCGTATAGTTCTGACGCGTAACACGGCAGACAAAACTGTTTAGAACTCGTGAAAGACGACTGTCACAGTAGCTAGACGCTGAGACTGAATGCCCTCCCCTCACATGCTCTGGTATTTATATGCGTCCTTTGCGAACACGCTCTGCCCAAGCGAAGCTTCTTATCACTAACTACACAGAGTCTATTTTCAACCATGCCATGCAGATCCGCCGTTCTACAAATTGTGTGTACGCATATTCACTATGATCAACCGTAGGTGATCACTCAAATCATTTGGTACTGCCGATACACAGAATCTGTTGATCGCTGACCAATAAAAGCTTGTTGCGATTAATTAAGCATACCCGACCGCTAGGGCGCGTAGCTAAGACCACCAGAACGATATTCAAACTAGCGGTGTCAGACCCTCCATATCATACCTCAATCGCAATTGTGTATTTGCAATCAACATAATAGCTTTCTCCGTTCCATAATAACCTTTCATTATTTAGTTATTCATAATTTTATTCAACGCGCAGCCAAATCGGCTCTGATCTCTACACATCTCGCAGGAATGCGACAAAAAAACTTGACCTGAACTGAAATTCCACGAATGAACCCACGCGTCTTTTTTTTGCAAACTTTGCCAGTAAGCTACGCAAAACCCCCAAACGTTATCTGAACCGATTCTCGTATTCAAAACAGCGCGGCGTTGGGCTAGCTCTCTACCACGCAGAATGAAGTATCAAATGTACCGAACCTCGTGTACCATTACACAAGGCTCTAGAGAATCTTGGACTTCCGGTTGGTGAATGGTCGTACTTACTGTTGTACATTGTACTTTCCCGCCTACCCGCTGACGTGCAGACTCGTTTCGAACAGTCTCACGGGAGGTCGGCCGAGGACCTGCCCGCCTTCTCCGACTTGGTCGGATTTTTGGAAGAGGAGGCTCGACGGGCAGAGAATTTGGGGTTGACGGTCACCCATCCTTCGGAGCCACAGAGAGCTGCCGGGAGCGCTGTGAGTAGGGGCCCTCCGACGAGGAAGGACCGCACCAACCGGCAGTCATATGGGACTGTGAGTGCATTGACCCCACATGGTGAGACCTGCCCATGTTGTAGGCAGATTGGCCATGCTGTGGCCAATTGCAATAAGTTCGGGGAACTTAGGGTTCAGGGCCGGCGCCGGATGGCCAAGCAGCGGAGCTGGTGTTTCCTGTGCCTCGGGCCACACAACAATCTGTTGTGCATGAACCGGTCCGGCCAACAGCCACCACAGGGCCGTACCCAGGGTGACACGGCAAGGGGCCCTGAGAATTCGTTTGCGACTCGGAGCGCAACTCAGGGGCCAACGTCCCCACGTGCACAGGGCAGTACTAGGGTGCAGGGCCGCACTCAGGGTCATTACATGGGGGGCCCTGAGTTTTCGGTTGCGACTCAGCATCCGACTCAGCGGGACATTGGGTGTGTTGAGCAGGCCGTAACGGGCGGGTGGCATGGGACACCTTCGAGCTATGCGGGTGCGGTTCGGACGCCGCCTCAGTTGTCGCCCCGCTCGTCGCCTCGTCCTCGTCGGTCAGATGTGATGTCCCCCCCGCTCATGGAGCGGCCACGGTTGAATTCACGCCCACCCCCCTTTACGGGGCGTCGTAGGGTGGCAATGGAACCGGCGCGTGGGCCATTTGTACAATGGCGTATAGCTGCATACCTGATCGGTTACAGGCAGAGTGGGGCCCCGGGGGCCCTCGCTAGGAATTTGCGGCCCAACAATTTGTTGCCCCCCAACCGGAGACGGTGGTGTTACCGATCGCCTCTGTGTTTGTTTGGGATTTGGCGGGCAACCCAACATACGTTCGCGCCCTATTAGATTCTGGAGCTCAGGGCTGCATTGTATCGAATGATCTAGCAAAATGGTTGGGCCTCAAGGTAAATAGGTATAATAAATCAATACGGGGCGTGGGGAATGTTACGGTTATGAATGTAGTTGGTCAATCGGTGATCACTATACTAAGTTTATATATATACTAAGTTTGGTCACGTGATCATGGGTCCGGCATTGCCAATGGTTAGGCCTGCCGAGTCAGATGGCATACTTATTGGCTCAGCGTTGTCAGACGCTATCCAACGTTTCTGGGAGATAGAGGAACCTCCCACCGTTCGTCGAGTCGACGCAGACGAAGAAGAGTGCGAGTTGTTTTACCAGAATAGTACTGGTCGCCTTCGTTCTGGTCGTTTTGTAACTCGACTGCCTTTCAGGGCCGATCGACCGCCACTAGGAGAATCTAGGAAGATGGCTGAGACGAGATTGATGTCGATGGAGCGTAGGGTGTCAAGGGACGCCGTATTTAAACAAAAATACGTCGATTTCATGAGGGAGTATGAGTCGTTAGGACACATGTCGGTATCGGGTGTGGACTGGAGATCTGAGGATCATTGTTTCCTTCCACACCATGCCGTCCTGCGAACCCCTACCGGCAAGATTCGAGTTGTTTTTGATGGGTCAGCACCTACCTCGAACGGGATGTCCCTGAATCAGTGTCTACATTCGGGACGCAAGTTGAGTCGTGATATTTCGGATATTCTCACGAGCTTTCGGAGACACCAGATTGTATTTGTCGCAGACATTCGGATGATGTTTAGGCAAACGGTAATTCATCCGGCTGACAGAAGGTATCAGTTGATACTTTGGCGTGAGACCACGGCCGAGCCAGTCAAGGTCTATGAGTTAAACACGAACACGTATGGGTTACGGTCTAGCCCGTATTTGGCGATGCGTACCCTGCGGGAGTTGGCGTCGCGTGACCGTGTGAGCTATCCTAGAGCCGCCGCTATCCTGGAGCAAGATTTGTACGTCGATGACGTCTGCACAGGGGCAGCCAGTGTAGAGGAAGCTCTGGACCGACGCGACGAGCTCATTCAATTGCTGGAACGAGGCGGCTATGAACTACGCAAGTGGATGTCCAACTACCCTGAGTTGATGGCTGGTCTCCCAGATGAGTTTCAACAAGACCCGCACGTTTTTGAGAATCCTGACAACCCTAACATGTTGTCAGTGCTTGGAATTCAGTACCGGCCCGTCCATGATGAGTTTACCTATCGGGTGGTTTTAGAAACACCGAAGGCCTGGACGAAGCGGTCAGTACTGTCAACGATTGCGAGAACGTTCGACCCGAATGGATGGATTTCTCCAGTCACCTTTGCTCTCAAATGTTTTATGCAAAGGCTATGGGCGGCTCAGTTGACCTGGGACACCCACCTCTCAGGTGATTTGTTGACTGATTGGACGCGAATGTTCACCTCGCTATCGGACATAAATAAGGTATCGCTGCCGAGGAAATTGGTCCCTGCTGGGGATTACAGGGCAACCCTTCACGGGTTTTGTGATGCCTCTGAACGAGGGTTTGCGGCAGCGGTTTATTTGCGAACCGTCACCTCCAGCGGGGAGGTCGACGTGCGTTTGGTTTTGGCAAAAAGCAAGGTAGCGCCTATTCGGACAAGGATGACGATTCCAAAACTGGAACTGTCCGGGGCTGCTCTTTTGACCAATCTTTTGAATCACACTCTAACAGTGTTGCGTGGGTCAGTGGTTTTGGAGGATACGGTGTACGCTTGGACGGACAGCCAGATTGTTTTGTGCTGGCTGAAGGCTTCGGTCCATAACTTAGAGGTTTTTGTTGCGAACCGTGTCTCCCAGATTGTGTCGTCTGAGGTCCCACTGACCTGGAGACATGTACCAGGAGAATTGAACCCGTCTGATTGTGCATCCAGGGGATGTCAGGCTCCTGAACTCGTTAGACACCATTTGTGGTGGGAACCACCCTGGCTTGCCAAGAGAGAATCGGACTGGCCCCACAGCCATGTTGTAGTATCTTCGGATCATGGCCCCAGAGCGGCCGTGCATGTTACCCAGAAGGCTGAGGACCCTGACGCCGGGTTTCTGCTGGACCGGTATAGCTCACTTGACAAGTTGATAAACGTGTCCACTTGGATTAGGAGATTCGCTCGAAATTGTCGTACTCCTCGCGATCAGCGAACGTTGAACCCTATTCTGACTCCGGCAGAGCGAAACGAGTCGCTGTTGAATTTGGTCCGGTTGGTACAGTCCTCGAAGTTTGGGGCAGAATTGGAGATTATACGAAGTGGACGTTCGAAATTGAAGGGAGCCGTCGCGCGTCTCAACCCCTTTGTTGATTCGACCGGGTTACTTCGGGTAGGAGGAAGATTGCGCAATGCGAATCTGTCGTATTCGGCTCGTCACCCACTTCTGCTCCCCAAGGGGGGACAGTTAGTTGAATTGCTGGTGACTGATCGTCATATTAAAAACGCGCATGCCGGCTGTAACGCGTTGTTGGCCACGCTCCAGCGGGAGTTTTGGATCTTATCTGCCCGCCGTGCCATACGGAACATCGTGTTTCGGTGCATGCCTTGTTATCGACTTAAGGCTGCCACGATGCAACCTCTCATGGGGGACTTGCCCCCTGATCGTGTGAATGAGGTCAGACCGTTTTCAGGTGTTGATACGGATTTTGCAGGACCGTTTATGGTGAAGAGTTCACGATTGCGTACCGCTAAGCAATACAAGGCGTACCTATGTGTGTTTGTTTGTTTATCCACCAAGGCGGTACATCTCGAGCTCGTTGCTGATCTCTCGACAGAGGCTTTCATTGCTTGTTTGGATAGGTTTGTTTCTCGAAGGGGACTTCCAACTTTGATCCGCTCTGATAACGGCACTAACTACATAGGTGCGGAACGATACTTACGAGAGATAGTCAACTTTTTGAATGTAAATAAAGTGGATATTGGAACGGCCCTCTCCCGTCGGGGTATACAGTGGACCTTCAGCCCACCGATTTGCCCCCACTGGGGTGGGATTTTTGAGGCCGTAGTTAAGTCAGCTAAGACGCACTTGGGGCGTATAGTAGGTCAGACCGCGCTGACTTTTGAGGAGCTCGCGACATTGTTTTGTAAGATCGAGGCCGTTCTCAATTCGCGACCGTTGTGTCCGCTCAGCTCGGATCCAAATGACCTGGAGGCTCTGACCCCAGGCCATTTCTTGATAGGACAGCCACTTATCGCGTTGCCCGAGCACCCCTTCGAGGGAGTGAAATTGTATCGGTTGTCAAGGTATCAGATGTTGCAGCAGTTTACTCAGAATTACTTGGTCGCTCGAGTATTTGCATATCTTACAACAGCGCCTTAAGTGGACTGACAAAACTAGCCCCCCTAGTGTTGGTGACCTCGTTTTGGTTAAGGATGCTAACCTACCGCCACTACGTTGGCGCAGGGGGCGCATTGTTAACTTGTTCCCTGGCAAGGACGGGACCCCCCGGTCTGCAGAGGTTCTAGTAGGAGGCTCGGTTCTAAAACGAGCGGTAGCAACGTTGTCTCGGCTGCCCGTAGATTAGGGGACAGGTGGGTGCCTGTCCGGGCGGGTGATTGTTCGATTCCAAATCGATATTCGATCGATGGTTTCTGAACGGTCATTTTAATTTGACGTTAGCTGTCAATCTGGCAGTTTTGACAACTGACAGACGAAAGCCCTCGCAATGTAAACGCGTTTTGATTAGGGTGTTGAAATTAAATCGCAGGGCATCTGGAATGTATTCGGGATTCCCTCAGGGTTGTTAATATAGCTGAGTGTGCCGTTGTCTCTCGAACCAGATAAAGTTCGGATTTTCGTGCCCGATTTGTATTTACCAGTAGAAACATAACCTGTGTTGGACACTGTGCTCACCACGCTGACCCGCCAGTCATACTTGGTTGGCTGAAGAACCTGTCTACCAAGAAGAGCCTAGGGTGCACCCGGGCCTTGCAGAGAGACAGGAGGTTGACGGGACCGAAGCACAGACCAGGTTAGATCTACCCCACATAACTTCAGCTCGGTGAATCGCTGACGTTCATCACTTCTTGGCACCTGATCGTCACGCTACCTCGTAGCTCATGGGCCCCTACGAGGTCATTAGGTGCTGAGAAGCCTGAACATTCATCATAACCACCAGTTTTATAGTTCGCTAACCTTTATTTAAGCCTGACCATTAGGCAGGTTTCCCTCAAGATAATACATAGATATAGTCCGAACATGGTCCTTCGAGCCTGTCAATTATTTATTTTTTCCATTTTTTTACATTACAAGGTTGTGTTTATTTAACCAGCGAAGGAAATGGTAGAAACAGATTGGGCCATTTTAAAGATTTAGTAAGACATTAGTCGTTACAGCGATTAATTTTTATACTTATTAATTTTTATATTTTCAATTGAAGTTTCACCAATGACAGCTCCTGCCATCAAGAATCCCGCTCTGGCTGTTAAAACGATCATTTGTAGTAAGCAAACAGCCTTCAACACTTCAGTCTGACGACGTTTCAATAAATTGTATAAGGTTTGTGGTAGACATTTCTAGAGAGAGAGAGAGAGAGAGAGAGAGAGAGAGAGAGAGAATAGAGGTTCAGTAAAGTTTTTTCGTTTAGATTATGTCGTTACACCCGCACGCAATTGTGGTTAATACGTTTACATGTTTTACAAAACGTACGGGGGTTTGTGAAACATGTAAATATATTAACCACAATTGCGTTTTTGTTGCTGGTTCACTTAAACTTTGATCTTGAAGTACTTCACTGTCCTCCTAAAGACTCACTTAAAGTTTGTTCTTGAAATAGTTCACTGTCCTCCCAAAGACGAAAAAATAATTCCGTTATAAGTATGTAGCAGAGTCAACAAACAAAACCTTTCATTACGATGCTAAACTCCAAATTCACTTGCGGGTGTAGGCCGCTCGAGGCGCCCTTTGTAATCCAAGAGGCGGCATGTGGCAAGGCGGCGCGATCAAAAGCGGCGGTAACAAAATGAATAAACTTTACCTACCTCATCAGTAACAATAGCTTTGTCCCGCAGCATTTTATCGACAATGTGGTAGGGTATCTTCAGTTGCTCCTGCAGTCCTGAAAGCGTGCTCATAAGACGGTTCACGGTGGAGACGAGGTACATCTCGTTCTGCATCGCTCGCCAGACTTGCCAGAGTTTCACGAAGAGCGGCTGGGGACGAATGAACGTGTCTACTGAGACATTACTTTGGTCAGGAGTTGGGAGCAATATTTAAAAGTTACTATAACAGTCAAGGTTTAACGACACTAGTGGCCATATATTACCTTAGGCCCCACACTAGGTCACCCCGTGTTGTGGGACCACAAACATCGACGACAAAAAACTGTAGTGTGTCACCACCTCAGCCTATACGTCTCTGTAATAACCAATGTCTGTGTCCATCCTTAGTCAATAAACGCCCGTCTTTGAACCAACAAACACGTCTCTCACTACATCCCATAGACCCATCCTTACAATACAAACCCAACCTTATATATTTCTGTAATCATTCGCCACAGCCAAGTTGAAAAATCGACAAATCTAAACACGGTTATTTTACAGGAGCTTTATTCTTACGACGTGATTGGACGATTTCGAATTTTGAGTGGCATTGCGACTGTATCAGAAATACAAAATAAGTTGTGTAACAGAACTCCGCAGATGTCGCCAAAAGTCGAGCAGGTACAAGAAGCGAACAGTGTATATGCAAGTGTTTATGGACGACAGAAGTTTGTGCGGCAACAAAGATTTCTAAAACTAAAACGGTTTTCTCACTCTGCTCGGAAATGTGGCGAAAGATACCTAGTCAGTAATGGGGCCACAAAACAATGAATAAACCAGGACAACAAAAACATTGCTGGCTTGTTTGAACAGGCCAAAATAAAAACATTATTGGCTTGTTTGTTATGGTTCTGCCACATGTTAACAGATGGTGCTTCATGCCCTGTGGATTACAATAACCGACATAGCGTGCGTGGTAAAAGCGTGCCTGACTTGTGCTGTTAATGGCTCCTATGCCATTTGCTCCCGCTTGGTGGCGCTGGCGTAGTTGGAAGCAAAGAGTTTCATTAATCTGAAGATAGAAAAAAAAAACATGTCACGTAATCTTTTAAATACACTCGGCACTGGCATAATTAACCTCAAATGAGATTAGGATGCCATACATTATAAGAAGAAGTAAATAGAATGGACAACTTTAACAGATAGACAGCCTCCAACTACACCAGCGCGGTAGATCCTCATCCGCCAGGCGGAGTGCCAAACCTTAAAAAATAAAAAAACTGTATAATTAATTTTATTTCCTGGCAGTAGTCGTGAAAAGCACTATGCAATGTTTCGGCAAAAAGTGCAATAGATGGACTCGTCTCAGTAGCTCAGCTCGTCTTAGCAGGCGTCGCCTGCGGCTCGGCTCTCAAACTCGCCCGTCTAGTGCTCATTTTCCAGCTTCTACAACAATGTACTATTCAACAATGTACAATGTTCGTGCAGACGAACAAGATGTTGTTCGTCTGCACGAACTGTTCTGGTTTTAGCGGACGATATGAGTGACAATAGGGCAGCGGTTCCCGAATGGTGTCCCGCGGAACCCTGGGGTCCCGTAAAAACCTCTCCGGGGTTCCGCGAAAATTCAAGATGTTATTTTTTCTAGTCTAGCTATAGATACTGCAAATCATATGTTTGATATATTTAGGTAGGTATGGTAGTTTTATAAATAACAGTATCAATTATCTTATTTTAAAATGTATTCCGAAATTCCGTTTAGGTATCTATGTAGGTACTGCTCGTGAGTGTAAGTACGAGTTCGCGACGGGAAGTAAGGTCTGGCGGACCTTACTACCCGTCCGTCCGTCCGTCCACAGCGCCTGCGGCTTAGTCCACAAATTCCCTGCGAAGGGGATTTGTGGACTTTTTGTCAATTTTGTCCTTAAATCCTCTTCTGCCTTTACAACGCCGGGCAAAGGAGACTTCATTTCAATTTATTTACAGGGTTTTCTTTTTTAAGCCGAATTTAAATAACATGAGATAATCAGTCTTTAAATTGATAAACAGGTAGGTACATAATCACCTCGTTGTAACGACGGAAGGGGGTTTAAGGACAAAAATTGTCAAAAGTCCACCAATCCCCTTCGCAGGGGACTTGTGGAATAAGCTCGGCCCGCCAGTCCGTCGAGTCAGGAGGATAAGTAAGACTGCATGCACGTGGTCACGTTTTTGGTGCTGAATTCTCAAAACTCGACAATAAGCAATTTTATAGACGCAGTGATTGTTTTCATGTACTTATAGATGGATAAGAGGTATGGTTTAATATTTTTACTTAATATAACGATAAAACAAATGCTATGAATTTATGAATTTTAGTCGATTTTTCCTAAAATATTTCTATTTATTACTTACAGTAAACTATGGATAAATGGCTAAAAACAGGCCTTGCTAAGGGAAAACGTGGTGCAAGCTTTTCGAAGATTAATGTTAATACTAACCAATCTAACCAAGCTTTTGACCTTAGGTAAGTCTCACCTTCACTAGAAGGGGAATTGAAAACATTTCGGAAGATCCCAGTGGTGCTAGTTGTTCAGTAAGAAAATAATACTTACTAATATCATTTAATTGAATGTACTCATATAACCTTCAAAAAACTTACCTGCGATTTTATAATTAAATTATATTTTTTATAATTTCAAAAGTCCACCAATCCCCTTCGCAGGGGACTTGTGGAATAAGCTCGGCCCGCCAGTCCGTCGAGTCAGGAGGATAAGTAAGACTGCATGCACGTGGTCACGTTTTTGGTGCTGAATTCTCAAAACTCGACAATAAGCAATTTTATAGACGCAGTGATTGTTTTCATGTACTTATAGATGGATAAGAGGTATGGTTTAATATTTTTACTTAATATAACGATAAAACAAATGCTATGAATTTATGAATTTTAGTCGATTTTTCCTAAAATATTTCTATTTATTACTTATAGTAAACTATGGATAAATGGCTAAAAACAGGCCTTGCTAAGGGAAAACGTGGTGCAAGCTTTTCGAAGATTAATGTTAATACTAACCAATCTAACCAAGCTTTTGACCTTAGGTAAGTCTCACCTTCACTAGAAGGGGAATTGAAAACATTTCGGAAGATCCCAGTGGTGCTAGTTGTTCAGTAAGAAAATAATACTTAC
Source organism: Argyresthia goedartella (assembly GCA_949825045.1). Classification (NCBI taxonomy): domain Eukaryota; kingdom Metazoa; phylum Arthropoda; class Insecta; order Lepidoptera; family Argyresthiidae; genus Argyresthia; species Argyresthia goedartella. Next base: position 24,310,494 of record OX463831.1, read on the forward strand.
TAATATCATTTAATTGAATGTACTCATATAACCTTCAAAAAACTTACCTGCGATTTTATAATTAAATTATATTTTTTATAATTTATTTGAATTTGTGAAAGTTACACGTGTGTGCCAGCACTTATACGAACTTCTTTTTATTGAATTTTTTTTTCAGAGAATTTATACGGAAAACTCTTTTGTTGAACAAAATCAGCAAAACGCATTGGCACCATCTACCGACAGCACTGAACGTCAAGAGGGAACTTCTTCAAAAAAGAGGAAATATGACGAGTCCTATCTGGCCTATCGATGTTGATGGACCTATGTTTGCAACATGATTTTGTTTAATAGCTCTCTGGCACTTGGAAAACTTAAGCGTCACCTTGATACTAATCAACCTCACCTCAAAGATAAAAACATTAGTTTTTTTGAAAGACAAACAGATGTACATCAAGCAGGTGTGACTTACAAAAATATGCAAAAACCGAGAATGAAAATGCAATGAGTTATGGATTGCACGAGCTGGTAAACCTCACACAATCTCCGAGTATTTATTAAAACCATTCATGACTGAAGTTGTTCCCTGCGTGCTTGGAGAGGATTCAGCTGTCTATGATTCAGCCAAGAAAGTCGCAGCAGTTCAGTGTTCGAACAATATCCTATCTGACCGCATTCATAAGATTTCAGACCATATCGAAGATGAATTGATTGGTAGGTTGAAAGAGACCAATGCGTTTGCAATGCAACTGGACGAAAGCAGGGATGTTGCCGGACTAGCGATACTGCTCGTTTTTGTTAGATATCCATTCAGAGGATTTATCGAAGAAGATTTGTTTCTCGGTGCTCCTTTGGAGACCAATACGACTGGAGGAGAATTTTTTAAAGTCATTGATGACTATATGCAAAAAAATAAAGTTTTTTTTTTTTTTTAAAAACAAGCTTTTTTTTAAAATGAACTAAAAATTTAAAAAAAAATTAACTCCAATAACAAATATATCACTTAATAAGTTCATTAACGATTCATAACGATAATTGAGCTTCTTCATCTACGACAAAATAATTACATACCATACATAATTATATACACAGTCAGGTCATAAGTTCTGTCACACAATAAAAACTTTTGAATTTAGAACGCTGGCCACAAAAAAGTTTATTGAATTCGAATTTCGAATTTTTCATGAAAATAAAAATGTGTACTTTTTTGAATTTTCCTCATTTTTAAATATGGAGTGGACACTTAAAGAAGACCGTGTCGCAGTTATTGCGTTGCATCGTTGCTGTTACGCGCCAATTCAGATTTTCGACTTAATGAAAAATTTGAATATAACCAAAAGATTCGTTTATCGTACCATAAAACGATACAATGAAGACTCTAGTGTAGATGACAGGTCAAGAAGTGGTCGCCCTCACTCTGTTAGGACTCCAGCAGTGATAAAAGCTGTGAAGGCGCGAATTCAAAGAAATCCCATACGTAAGCAGAAACTGTTGGCCCTTCAGATGGGGTTAAGCAGGACCACGGTGAAAAGGGTGTTAAATGAAGACTTAGGGCTTAGGGCATATCGAAGAAAAAAAGGACATCGTTTGGACAGGACACGCTCGTTTAATGGACCTGAGACTGAAGAGATGCCGCGCTTTGTTGAAGCGGTACGCGGGAAAAAAGCATCGGGAAATTCTTTTTTCGGATGAAAATATTTTCACCGTGGAAGAGAGCTACAACAAACAAAATGATAAGGTGTACGCACACAGTAGTGAAGAAGCGAGCAACCGTATTCCGCGTGTCCAACGAGGTCATTTTCCATCCTCGCTCATGGTTTGGTTGGGGGTCTCTTATTGCCCCAATCTCTTATTGGTACATTTTTGTGAGAATGGCGTAAAAACGAATGCAGTTGTGTATCAAAATACAGTCCTCAAGAACCTTGTGGAACCTGTTTCTCATACCATGTTTAATAACAGGCACTGGGTATACCAACGAGATTCTGCGCCAGCTCATAGAGCGAAAAGCACACAAGACTGGCTGGCGGCGCGTGAAATCGACTTCATCCGGCACGAAGACTGGCCCTCCTCCAGTCCAGATTTGAGTCCGTTAGGTTACAAGATATGGCAACACTTGGAGGAAAAGGCCTGCTCAAAGCCTCATCCTGATTTGGAGTCACTCAAGGCATCCTTGATTAAGGCAGCCGCCGATATTGACATGGACCTCGTCCGTGCTGCGATAGACGACTGGCCGCGCAGAATAAAGGCCTGTATTCAAAATCGCGGGGGTCATTTTGAATAAACTTTATTACCATAAGAATCTATGTTTTATTAAGTTCATTTTGCTATATAAATGTTTACATAAATAATAGACATATCTAAATTATTTCATATTGCACATGTGACAGAACTTATGACCTGACTATGTATTTTTAACATTTACTTTTAGCCTTTACACTTTAATTGTTAAATCTTCCCGTTTTTATCACAGTACCAATTTTATAAATAAAAGCGTGTTAAATTTTGATGGTATGATTAAGAACATTTAGCACCTTCTTTTCCTCTCGCTATCACAATGTAACACAATCTTGTACGGTATGTAATTATTTTGTCGTAAACGAAGAAGCTTAATTGTCGTCAAAGGTTACAATTAACTTATAAAGTGATATATTTGTTATTGGAGTTAATTTATTTTAAACTTTTTAAATCATTTTTAATAAAAGCTTGTTAAAAAAAAAAACTTTTTAGTATTTTTAAATCGAGATTTACTACGACGTAGTTCGTAGCGCGTAGTAGCGTGTTTCCGTTCCTATGATCCTATAATAATAATACCTTGGACACTATTTACCAACATTGATATAGCCCCAAACAAGGATTCCCTGTATCTTGGGTTCTAGACAACGATACACATTCCTGCCTTCCATCCACCTTCCAGCTCCATCATCAGACCTTGGTTACCATCTAGTATCAAAGTACTCGTCAAGACAAATTAAACGAGCCCAAACTCGATGAGGTTGCGTCATTTAATAACGGAGTTCCTATGGCCACCTTAGAGCTCCATCATCAGATCAGCTCTATATCATAATAATATTGCATTGTCATCCGATTTATACATGCAAAATTTCAGCTCAATCGAAAATCGGGAAGGGGATCAAATTTAACTTGCAAGATTTGATTACAGACAGACAGACAGACAGACAGACAACGGGACAGGTGAAACTAAATAAAAGCTTGTAAAAACACAATATTTATTGCAACAAATGTATTAATGAATGCAGCGATGTAGCTGCAGCCATGATTGGAAAAGTAGAAGGAACAGTGTCAAGAATTAAAACTGTTGCGCCAAATTGTACTAGCGGTCATTGCATTTTACATCGTCATACTCTTGCCGTGAAAAGAATGCCATCTGATTTAAAACAAGTCTTTACAAATTGTCAATTTTGTGAAAAAGCGGCCACTGCAGTCAAGGCTATTCAAAAAGACGTGTGAAGATATGGAAAGTCAGCACTTTCCTTCTACATAGCTTTCCAGGGAAAGGATTTTAACCAGATTATACTAATTGCGCGATGAACTGAAGGTTTTCTTCAGACCCTCCCTTCGCCTGCAAGTGCTAGCCATCTTGAACTGTTGCGCGACGAGCGATGGTCAATGAGATTGGCTTATTTGGCTAACATATTTGATAAACTGAACACAGTGAACAGCTCTCTGCAGGGAAGAATGATAACCATGTTTACAGTGAGCGAAGAAATATCTTCATTTAAAGAGAAAATCGCCTTCTGGATTGAGTGTCTTGGACAAAAAAGTTATGACTACAGACTTGGAAAAAGTAAACGGGAACATTTGACAAACCTGACAAAGTCTCTGGAGCAATATTTTCGAGAAGAAAAGTTACAGTTACGGGAAATCAAATGGGTCCAAAATCGATTTAGGATTCGTACCAAACCTTCGAATGAAAATTTTATTGATATTAAAAATTCATCCACACTCAAACAACTATTCGAATCAAAAGCTACCACGAACCCGAGCCAATTTTGGATTGGCCTGAAAAACGGGAAACGTAACCGGGCATCGTTGAAAAGGCTATCATGGCGTTACTTCCATTTGTGTCAACTTATGGCTGGCTGCTGGGTTTCCAGCTTACGCCTACACGAAAAATAAGTTTATTAGTAGGCTGAATGCTGCGCCAGACATCCGCATCCAATTGTCAGACAAACATCTAACCTGGTTTCAATGTTATTATGATTACCATTAACATTAAGTTCATCTAAAAGTAATTTCATATTTTTGTTGTAACTAAATAAATATTATTATCTTAAGTCTTTCTTTTAAAGTACAAACTACTCTCCAAGATCCAATGTAACAGTTAATTTACTTCTTACTTGAGCTAGGGTTTCACACAAAAACGAGGAACTAAAAAGGGTTCCGTAGCCAAAATAATTCGGGAATTGCTGCAATAGAGGATTTTGCGGAAGAAAAATATAACAGTAGAAGATTTTACAGACGACAAGAACGGCAAAACTGGCTTTTGCGGACGAATAAGAAGGCAAAACTGTTTTTTGCGAACGACACAGATAACAGTAGATGAGTTTGCAGACGACAAACACACACACAAATAATTCGGACAAAGCTGTACTCACGCACGCGGTGTTGTCAGATACTCACGAACACAGTGTTGACAGGCACCGCCGTCTTGTACTTGAGCGCGTCGTGCGTCTCCGTCAGCACCGCCTGCAGTCGCTCACAGTACAGCGCGGCGTTGTGCCACATCGTCTGCGTGTCCGCGAGCAGCCGCCGCGTGAACACCTCGTACTGACGGTTGAACACCAGCAGCGCGAAGATTTGGGTGTAGTCTTCTCTGGAAATGATATTAATTTCATCATCATCAGCATCAGTCTCAGCCCAAACTGATCCACTCCTGGGCATATCTATATTTACAGCGCGATCCCGTAGACTACATAATCGGCGTCGGTTATAAAAGCCCGGAACATGCTTATTGGCGTGACAGTTCCCGTCAGTTGTGTTATTTGACGTCACCATCAGGGGTCTTCTCATGCACCCCTTCAGGGGCGTGGGGAGTCAGGGTTGGCCCAACTGATGTCTTCCCGAAGAATCGCCTCTGTCCACTCCTGTAGACAGGTCATCAGGGGGGCCATGGGCAGTGGTCTTCTCACTGGATGAGGTATTCCATTCGGAGATCGCCGGCTAGGCAACCAGGTCGCGTGGCAGGTGGCGGCGGTGGCGGTCGGGCGGGCGCGCGTGGTACGGCGCCAGTTCGCGGATGTGCGGGTGGTGTGACGCATCCGCACTGTACCGGCACCAGGCCAAGGTCGGACCGCCGCTATCAGTAGCTATGATCGTCTATTCTATCTATCCCAAAATGAGAGGACCCGATTCAGCTGTAAGTTTTGTAAGTTAAGAATGATAAGTCTGAATTTCTCGTTCGTCGAGAAATCCGTTAGGCGTACAGTAGTCGAACGAAGTTTGGTTCAGGAAGTTACAGTTTCAAGTTAGACAGAGAAAGCATATATGTCCGCGAGCCGGTAATTCGTATCAGTCAGCGGTGTATTGCGCCAGAACGATCGTTGTTATATTTTATGTGATGGCACCATCTGGTTTTTGTATATATGAGCGCATTGGAACATCTTTTGTTTTAGTTTTAGCGGTCGACCACAATTTATAATATTTGTTTGTGATATCGTATAGATATCCGTCGTAGTTTTACGACGTGAGTACTCAATGATATTTCATGTGCTCGCTAGTAGCGGCTTGTGGTGGTTCCAATTATATATTTGGTTCACGGCAATAACGATCCGAAAAGACCGGTTTACACAATTGCGATTTGAGTTCCGAAATGGGTTCTGAACTAGCGGTTACCTCAAAAGGTCCGTAACGTTTTGAAACCTTCAACTCTGCGCAATTTGAGCTGGATGTTATCGAAACGCAAGCATTATTGTTTTAGGAGATCTAATCCACACCATAGCGAAGTGCATAGTTCGATAAATACCGAACTATGAATTCCACTAGCCGCAGCACGTCCTGGGCTGAGCCAAATCATATATACCGACTCAACTTACACATTAGACCTCCATCGAAATTTACATTTAATTTAAAAATGCAACTTGAATCCAACCTGACTCAAGGCAATGCAAAACACCTACCCGGACCTAAACAATGAACTTTAGACTGTAAATTGATCTCTTCGCGCGTCCCCGACAACACTCAAATGTCAAAATATCAACAGGATATGTTATCTGTGTTGACACCGGTTTAACTTTGTTCTGAATTTGTTATTTCCATCCGCGGAACCTCATCGATCAAACAGTCTCCCTATGCCCTGACAACCTAGGTTTAGCCGCAACTAAACTCCTGTCTAGCCTAGTCTAAAACCCTAGTGTTATACCACGTCCATTATCGACACCACTCGAAAATGGTTGAGTTTGATTTGAATGTGCTTGAATGTTTAAAGACTGTGTGTGTGGGAATTTCAAAGCTCGCTACTCGAAGGAATGAGGAGAGGATTAGCCCGCGAATATCCTAAGAGCCAATCCAGGAACCCTATGGTGAAGGAAAAAGGAATTTAGGGTCGCTCCAAGCCCAGACTCAGACTCAGATAAATTGACTTAAAAGTTCTTTCCTAACGACCCAAGGATAGTTTTGGAATTAGGGGTAGGTTGATATAAAGGTAGGAACCGAGGTATATCTCGGCGCTTCAGACACTCACGAAAACCCACTGAAACTCCGCAATCACAAATTCGTATAGTTCTGACGCGTAACACGGCAGACAAAACTGTTTAGAACTCGTGAAGGACGACTGTCACAGTAGCTAGACGCTGAGACTGAATGCCCTCCCCTCTCAAACTCTCGTATTTATAGGCGTCCCTTGCGAATACGCTCTGCCCAAGCGAAGCTTCTTATCACTAACTACACAGGGTCTAATTTCAACCATGCCATGCAGATCCGCCGTTCTACAAATTGTGTGTACGCATATTCACTATGATCAACCGTAGGTGATCACTCAAATCATTTGGTACTGCCGATACACAGAATCTGTTGATCGCTGACCAATAAAAGCTTGTTGCGATTAATTAAGCATTACCCGACCGCTAGACGCGCGTGGCAAAGACCACTAGATTGCTATCCAAACTAGCGGTGTCAGACTCTCCATATCATACCTCAATCGCAGTTGTGTATTTGCAATCAACATAATAGCTTTCTCCGTATCGTTCCATAATAACCTTTCATTATTTAGTTATTCATAATTTTATTCAACGCGCAGCCAAATCGGCTCTGATCTCTACACATCTCGCAGGAATGCGACAAAAAAACTTGACCTGAACTGAAATTCCACGAATGAACCCACGCGTCTTTTTTTTTTGCAAACTTTGCCAGTAAGCTACGCAAAACCCCCAAACGTTATCTGAACCGATTCTCGTATTCAAAACAGCGCGGCGTTGGGCTAGCTCTCTACCACGCAGAATGAAGTATCAAATGTACCGAATCTCGTGTACCATTACAGCACGCGCGAACATGCCCTTCGCCAGTCTATGGACAAACTGATCCACTGGTTCCCATCTTTGATCCTGACTCCGACGGTGCGGGCAGAGGATGGAACGCAGAGAGAGGTTCTCTTGGGTCTCACACAAGTACAGGGCATACCATGCCGGTGCCGCGTAGTGAGGCGGAATGTCACGTAGAACTTGTAGATCCCGAGATTCGCCCCAGAGCGAAAAGTTATCACGGTAAGCAACGATGTTGGCCGAGCGAGTATGATCGCGAGAAAGACACAGATAATGTTTTTTGTGATTTTATTATCACCTGTGAAGTTATAAAATATTGTAATACCATGTTAGACGGTAACCATTTGCATTCCTGATGGCAAATTTATTACAAGTTGATCTTGCATTCATAATTATGCTAGTGGCTCTGTGAACTGAAGACCTCGCGAGTCTTGGTTGAAGCGAGCGAATTAAAGCAGTGCTGCCAGATGAAAAAATCTAAAAGCGCTGACAGCGATGCACTAAGCGCTAGATTCGAATATATTCACGAGCCATTAAAGCGCTAAATCGGCTCAAACGCGTCAATAAAGCGCTAAATTCGAACTTTTAATTAAGGCGCTTTTTAGACGATCAGTGTGATTAAATAAATCTCCCATACTAAACATGGGCTGTAACCATGAGCTCTTAAAACAATTCTGATAAAGTTTTGGAAGCGAGACGCAGATTGCGACTTGTATAAACGCATCTCGTTTACGGCTCCGTTGTTTTGCTCTATGTGTTTAGTATGGTAGATTGTGTAATCACATTGATCGTGGAAAAAGCGTCATACGCACGACAAAAATAAAATAAAATGCGAAGTGATTGTAATGAAAAACAACTTTTTATTACAATAATAAAATTTAGAAGAGAAAACATAATAATATTAATCTATACCTACAGTTTGGGTATAGTAAATTCAACTTTAAGTAAAAAAAAAAATTCTTCTTGCATCACAGCTGAACTTGAGGGTCCAGGCTGGTTAAGTTCAGTAGTATTTACTTTATATTTTTCGGATGATCCTATCTTACTTAAAATATCAGCTGGTAGTTGATAATTATAACAGTTGCTGTTAACCGCGGTTAATCCTGTTCTTATTAATAGGATGGCGTTAATAGTTTTTAAATGCAATGCATTTCGCAACTTGCTTTTAACCACATTCATTAAGCTGAACACCCGCTCAATATCAGCATTTGAATGTGGCAAACTCATTATTTTTGTCGCGACATTGAATATGGACAACAGCCAGCTACGTCCCTCCACTGTTGAACTTCTGTCCAGAACTTCACCGTATCTTCGGTATTTTCCCAGTTCTGTAGGATAACAGTTTGCCACTGCTGACTAACATTATCCATATTTTCTGTGTAACCCAGACTTTCCAAAACTTGTATAAAGTTATCAATATTTCTGTTTGGTTTTAAAATGACGGTTACAGATAATGCCATTGAGTTTTTAAGTAGTTTTAAATTTCCAGGCAGTCTTTGTTGCAGCTCATTTATTAGTTTAATAATAAAATCAACACATCCTTCTTCATTGATTTTTTTCATCCTCATTTAATGAAGACTCGTTCATCTCTTTCTCAAATAAATAACCAAGGTATGGTGACATAGACAGATGTTCTTTCACATTAATGCTTTCGAATTGCATTCTCGGTTGCGCTATTATTATTTTCAAATTCAATTTCATTCTTGTTTTTATAAGTAATGGTTAATTTCGTGTAAAAGAGCGTAAACAGTTAAGTACAATGTAAGAAAGAGATAGCATAATAAATAAAGCTAAGCGGTCCGTTCGAGAGTGAATTGCCACACCCCCGCGAGCGCCCGCCAACATATAAATATAGCGACAGGCGGGGCTCAAGGCAGGCACCCCAAGTGAGAAGATCTCCACCGCCCGCGAGGGCCCCCCGATGACCTGTCCATAGGAGTGGACAGAGGCGCTTCTTCAGGAGAGATCCGATGATCTGACCCTGACTCCCCACGCCCCAGAATGGGTGCGTGAGAAGATTGCATGATTGATTGCTCAAGGCAGGATAGTTTCGACCGTCGCGCACACGGATCTCCGCCTCGCCGTCCCGCTGCAGTTCACCCGCCGCTTCGTGCGAAGCGGACGTGTGTAACACGCGCCCGTGCGCGCCGCGATCGCGATACCCGCGCCGCGAGTGTTCACGGAGGGGATTACCACATCGGGACGGACGCCGGCTTTGCCTAAGGTCGTGCCTGGTGTGTAACCCTTTCCGTGACGCCAGCTCGTCCATAGCCCGCTGCTATGGACGAGCCCAAAAGCCCTTTTCAGGGCTATAGTGCCTGTAAACTATGGCGTTTAGAAGCTTCTTGATGCACTTACGATTGTATGAAAAAACTGTATGATTTTGCTTGTATGATGATTATTCGAAATAATGTATGGAACACGTGCGCGTGCGCTTGCGTAGCTCGCGAGGTAATGAACGATGCACTGGTACAGCGCGACGCCGTCGTTTTTTCATCTTGATTTGTATAGGGTGCCTAGTTCATGTTTGCATTGTATGATGTATGATTTTCTTGAAATTGTATGAAAGCTTCTTGTATGGTTGTATGTATGGCTTGGATGAATGTATCTTGTATGAATGTATCTTGTATGTATGCATCTTGAATTGTAGGTATAGTTTGATTTCTAGACATGTCCCGCCGCGTTGAATGCTTGGCTTTCAACATCAAGCTTCTCTTCTCCCATTGGTAAAGGACATATCTTGTTAAATGCTCTTCTTATAATTCCTTTTGAAGTTTGTATATCTGCTACTCTGTTAACTCCGTCGCTGCCTGGATGTACGTCAACGACGCGACCAAGACTCCATTTCATGGGAGGTAATGTATCATCCTTTATTAATACCAATATGTCCTTTTCTAGACGTCCATAGGAAGATTTCCATTTTGTCTTCTGTTGGAGTTCGGCGACGTATTCCTTATGCCATCTGCTCCAGAAGTGCTGGCGTAACTGTTCGACTCTTTCCCATCGTTGCAGCCTGTTCTCATTCCTAAGGAGTAACGGCGGACTCGGCAAAGCAGTGAGGGATCGTCCGACCAAGAAGTGACCGGGAGTTAATGGGATGAGATCACTAGGATCAGCAGAAAGTGGGGAGAGCGGCCTTGAATTGAGAATTGCTTCAATTTGGACTAATGTAGTGTATAGTTCTTCAAATGTTAAGTGTGAATTGGATAAGACTCTGTTTAGATGATATTTGAATGATTTGACTCCTGCCTCCCACAGTCCGCCAAAATGCGGAGCGTAGGCAGGAATAAACTTGAATTGTATATTTTCATTCGCCATTGTTTCTGCTAACGGGGATGCATTTTGTTTAAAGAATCTTTGTATTTCGTTTTTTGCTCCTACGAATTGGGTTCCGTTGTCAGAGAAAATGGCGGTGGGCTTAGATCTGCGTGCGATGAATCTGCGCAACGCAGCTATATAGGCTTCCTTTGTTAACTCTGTAACCAGCTCTAGATGAATGGCCTTTGTCGTGAAACAAACAAACACCGCAACGTATACTTTGGATAGTCTGCAACCACGTCCTTTTCTGTCAGCTACTAGCATTGGGCCAGCATAATCAACGCCTGTCGTTTGAAAAGGGTAACCGGCACTAAGACGCTGCTCCGGTAGTTGACCCATGATAGGTCTGACTGTTTGTGCTTTCATTCTAGTACATCTTTGACATTTGTGTGCGACAAGTTTAGCCATATTTCGCCCCCCGATAGGCCAAAATTCTTCCCTGATAGAAGCCAGCAATAATTGGGGTGCTGCGTGCATCAACTGAATATGTTTATCGGTAAAAATAAGTCGTGCAATGGGATGTTTACATGAAATAAGTATCGGGTGTTTTTTCTCAAATTCGAAGTCTGAATTGTTTAACCTACCACCTACCCTCATAAGGCCATGATTGTCTAAGAATGGTGATAAGTGTAAAAGTCTGTTTTTGTTTGGTAACTGTTTGTTTTGTATAAGTAAATTGTATTCTTCAAATGACTCCATCTGAGACCATTTGAGCAACTGTGTAAATGCTGTTTCTAACTCCTCAACGTTGTATGGACCATATTTTTTGTTGGTATTCTTTTTACAATTGTTCAAAAAACGCAACACGCAAGCGAATGATCGTTTCATTGTTAATAATTTGGAAAATGCGTCAAAATTGAATGTGTGGGTATTTAATATATTGGTTGCAACATTCGAAATTGTTTCTGGAATATCATTTGGAATTATATTCTGATTGAAATTAGGCCAAAATTCTTGTGTAAGTTTTAAAAAATCTGGTCCGGTCCACCACTTTTTCGAATTTTCAATGTCGGATATATTCACACCTCTAGATAAGAGATCGGCTGGGTTTTCTAAAGTAGGCACGTGACGCCATGTGTATTTTTCAGTTAGTTCTTGAATTTCAGATACTCTATTTCTAACGAATTGTTTTAATTTGTGAGGGGAAGTTTTTAACCATCCTAATACTATCGTGGAATCGGTCCACAAAAAACATCTATCTATGGGTAATCTAAACGCTCTAACCACTTTGTCAGTTAATCGCGCTGCGATGAGGGTTCCGCACAACTCCAGACGCGGTATAGTCGTCGGCTTCAACGGCGCTACCCTACTTTTTGCGCATAGCAATTGCACTGAAACAGTGTCGTTAGATACTGACCTAACATACAAGCATGCGCCATACGCATCTTGTGACGAATCAGCAAAGGTGTGCAATTCAATCACACTCGGATTGTCACAGACAACGCGACGAGGAATTTTAATTTGATTTAGTTTGGGCAAATCTGTAATGAATTTTCGCCAAATAGTGATTACGTCGTGGGGAAGTGTCTCATCCCATGATAATTTTAATAACCAAAGTTTTTGTAAAATAATTTTCGCCTGAATTACACAAACACTTAGTAAACCTAATGGATCGAATATCTGTCCGATAGTGGATAGAATAGATCGTTTGGTGTATACCGTGTTTAATTGTAGATTGATTGTGAAATATAAATTGTCTGGGTCGGGTGACCATCCTAACCCCAGTGTATTCGAGGAATTTTGTTCGGTTAAATTAAGATTTTGAGTTGGAAGTGTTGAATGGTTTTGAGTGAGAATATCCCGAACATTTGATCGAAACTTTCTAAGTGGAAAACCACCGGAAGATAAAACTTGTGTGACGGCATGTTTAATCTTGATCAATTGTTCGATTGTTTGACTACCAGTTAAGATGTCATCAACATACATGTCTTCGTTGATTATCTTCGTTATAGTTTCATCTTTGCATTCATCAGCTAATTGTTTCAAACATCGAATCGCCAAATAAGGAGCTGACGAAGTTCCATATGTCACTGTGTTTAATTGGTAAGTGTGTAAATCTTCATTTGGATTAGCTCGCCAAAGTATTTGTTGTAAGTGCCGTTGGTTTGGGTGTATAAGTACCTGCCGGTACATTTTCTCGATGTCGCCTGTTAGTACATAACGATGATGCCTAAATCTGAGTAAAAGAGACAACAAATCGCTTTGGATAGTTGGACCGACCATCTGAATGTCATTTGATGACACTCCGCTGCTCGATGATGCACTGGCATTAAAAACAACACGTAGCTTTGTGGTCTCACTACTTTCCTTTAAAACTCCATGGTGCGGCAAATAGAACGGTACTTTGTTGTTGTGATCAGTGTATGTATTTAAGTTTAATTTTGTCATGTGGCCTAATGTTTCGTATTCTATCATAAAATCTGTGTACATTTGTTTTAACAGTGGCTGGCAAGCCAATCGTCGTTCTAGCGACATATAACATTGTTTTGCTCTTTGGAACGAATCTCCAAGTTCAGATTCTGGTTTCTTGAGAGGTATTTCGACAGAAAATCTACCGTCGGGCATTCTTGTAAATGTCTGTTTAAAGTTTTCTTCACATTGTATTTCTTCCTTTGAATAGATGTGTTTTGATTGTTCGGGTACCTCCTCAAGAGTCCAGAATTTGGATAGTGTTTCTTGTATATTGTCTTGTTGTATAAAATTGCATGTTACGTTTTGTGTGTGACCACCGGTGGGCCCCGATACCACGTATCCGAATTTGGTTTGTTGTAGGATAGGACTACGTGTACCTAGACGCACCTGTCCTTGATCCAGGATTTCCCAGAAAATGTCTGCGCCAAGAAGAATATCGATTCTTGGCGGATGGTTGAATTCGGGGTCAGCCAAAGTAATGTGTTTTGGTATGTTTAGTTTATCTATGTTTGTTGTACTGTTTCCTATGGTCGCAATGCTGGGTAGAATCAGGAATGACATATTGACCTTGTATGGATTTATCCTTGACTCTATAGATGTATTGCAACGTTTGGATATTTTCGTGGTTGATTGGTTGATTCCTGTGACGGAAGATTGTATGCTAGTCGCTTTGAGTTTAAGTTTTTTCATGAGTGCTTCTGTCATGAATGAAGCTTGACTTCCTGAATCAAGTATTGCTCTAGCTTCGTGCCGCTGGTTATCTTTATCTATGATGTATATGAGTGCTGTGGATAGTAGCACTTGCTCTGCCGTATTCTGGACTGAGAGTGATGTATGATTCTGTGTTTGATTTGATGTATGTGGATTGTTTCGTTGTATATTTGTATTTGTATATTCTTGTGTATTTGCAATTTCACCTGTATTTGTATAATCTTGTTCATTTGTATCTGTATGTCCTTGTCCATTCATGTGACCGTATGTATTTGTATATCTTTGTGCATTTGTATCACCGTATGTATTTTTGTATCTCTGTGTATTTGTATCACCGTATGTATTTGTGTATCTATGTGTATTTGTATCACCGTATGTATTTGTGTATCTCTGTGTGTTTGTATCTCCATAGGCATTTGTATATCTTTGTGTATTTGTATTTCTGTCTTTGTATGTATCCTCATGAATTAATGTATTGTGTTTTGTATAGCGAGGACATTTCTTGCACGGTCCTAAACGACACACACGAGCTTGATGACCTGGTCTTAAACAATTTAGGCATAATTTGTATCTTTTGGCAGTTTCGACTCTCTCGTGGTTCGATTGACTGAGAAATATCTCGCAGTTGTATACGTAATGATTGTTTGAGCAAAGAGGGCAGCTCGATGAGTTGTTATTATTACTGTCTGCACTGTTTGTTACAGCTGCAAATCCCTTAACATGTTCTGTTTGTCTGTGTCGTGTTTCTGTTTTTTGACTTAATTGTATGGTTTCTAATAAATCAGCCCGATTTTTTAAGAATACGTGAAAATCGTTCAATGTTATTGTTTTTAATGTAGTTTTGTGTTCTTCCCACTCTCGTAGGGTTTTCTGATCAAGCTTTGTTGACATGATGTATATAATCAGTGTGTCCCACGAATTAGTGGGTTCACCTAATACTTCCAGTGAACGAAGATTCTTATTGAAAGTGTCTATAATCTGTCTAATGGATTGGGCAGATTCTTTTTTAATCGAATCTAGGGCAAAAATGGCTTGTATATGGTTTTGGATTAACAATTTGGTGTTATTATACCTATCGCACAACAAATCCCAGGCAACTTTGTAATTGTCAGATGAAAATTCAAGTGACCGTATTATTTGAGCAGCGCTCCCCTGCAAGGACGCCCTTAAGTAATGAAATTTTTGTATACTTGTAATTGTTGTGTTAGTGTGAATCAGTGATAAGTATGTATCGCGGAACTCCAGCCATTCCTCATAAGCGCCACTGAATTTGGGAATCTGAATAGTAGGCAGCTTGACGCCGTGTTTTGTTTGTTTCATAACTTTGTGCGTGACAGTCCCTGCCTCGGAATCAGAGGACGAGTGGTGGCCATCAGAGGAATTCACGTTAAGGCGATCACATAACTCAGTTGCTTTTGCTAAGTTTGAATAAAACAAGGACTCGAATGAGGTTCTCTCAGCGAACTGTTGGTCAGAATCTTTTTGATCAACAAGGCATTCAATTGTTGTTTGTACTTCGTCGAATAGCGTAAACATAGATTCCATTTTTGACACTCTCAAACGTAGCTCAATCAACTGCAGTGAATCGGGATTTGGTTGATTGTTGGTTGGTTGCAAACTGTTTACATAGTTAACAAAGTTGGTTAATTGGCCCTTGTATGCACCTCGTTTTCGCGATAATTCGGACAATGACATCTTGACGAACTGTGTCGAGGTTGAGTCCTAAAGTGAAATGTATTTATAGCAAGAAAGTCGTGCAAATTCACTCCCAAATCGAATAACTCACACTCAAATAGCTAATGGGTTTAGAGGGTAATATTGAAAAATTTGTCCAGCGGGCGGCGGCCGGAGGACAATGGGGCGAGTTTTGCGGCACTCAAGGTCAGCAGGACGGTGCTCAGTTTTATGTCGTAAACAACTTATGATTTTATTACTTGCGAAATTGTATTGAAAAATTAATATATTGGAACGGACTCACTCGAATGCAACACCTTGTCTCTTGTTTCCACTCCTGTTTAGGTATACGGCTGATTTATTGGATGTTTTTGGATCTTCTTGAAATCCGGCTCGAAGGACCATGTAAACTATGGCGTTTAGAAGCTTCTTGATGCACTTACGATTGTATGAAAAAACTGTATGATTTTGCTTGTATGATGATTATTCGAAATAATGTATGGAACACGTGCGCGTGCGCTTGCGTAGCTCGCGAGGTAATGAACGATGCACTGGTACAGCGCGACGCCGTCGTTTTTTCATCTTGATTTGTATAGGGTGCCTAGTTCATGTTTGCATTGTATGATGTATGATTTTCTTGAAATTGTATGAAAGCTTCTTGTATGGTTGTATGTATGGCTTGGATGAATGTATCTTGTATGAATGTATCTTGTATGTATGCATCTTGAATTGTAGGTATAGTTTGATTTCTAGACAGTGCCAGTGACATTGTGGGTGTTTGTGTTAGTGATAGTGACGATGCCGTGAATGCGAACAGCCCGCCGCTGGGTGAAACCCCGCGCCGGCGCCGCGCGCAGCGATCGGCATCACTAGAAGGCCTGCTCCCTATCTCCACGTCGACGGAGTACGGGTCGCCCGTGGTGCGGCGTCCTGTGTCCCCGAGGGCAGAGCTTGAGCTGGACGAATTATATTTAATTCGGGCCGCTCAAGCCAACCTGTTTTCGGCGGGCCTACTTCGTGCCATGGAAGCATACGTCGCCGCAAGCCGCGCTGCCCTGTCGGGCAAGCCCGCGGCTTGCATCGGCGCCGAGCTCCTCGACGCGCAATTAGTGGAGCAGGCTAAAACGCGGCCCTTGGTGCTGCCACCAACCCGCGGGACGAGGCGCCCGCGTAGCGAAAGCCCGAGCGACGAGCTGCGTCTCCGAGGAGATGGAAAGCGAGTCCAGCTTGCGGACTCGCCGACCCCGCCACCGACGAACAAGCCGCCGCCGAGGAAGACGGGCCTCGACATGCCGACGCTGTCGCCCTGGACGGGCGCGCTTCAGGCACCCGCCCCCGCCCCTGGACTGTCCGCCGCCACGAGTGACTATGAGAGTGCTTCAACACAGACAGGTACGGGTGTTTCACCTAATAAGTGCTCTCCCACAGTGTCGTTTGCAGCGGCGGCCGCGACCGCAATTCCCGTGTCTGGGGCACCGCGTCCCAGCACCGCACGCTGTCGCCCTGGACGGGCGCGTTTCAGGCACCCGCCCCCGCCCTGGACTGTCCGCCGCCACGAGTGACTATGAGAGTGCTTCAACACAGACAGGTACGAGTGTTTCACCTAATAAGTGCTCTCCCACAGTGTCGTTTGCAGCGGCGGCCGCGACCGCAATTCCCGTGTCTGGGGCACCGCGCCCCAGCACCGCGACCCCCCCCCCGACCAGTGAGGCACCCGGTGCCGCCAACCGCGCGTCCGCCCGCCCCGTCGGCGACCACGTCGCGAGTGCCCGCCCGCCCCACGCGCTCCGCCGCTGCGCCCGCGATAGTGCCCGCCCGCCCTACGCGCCCCGCCGCCGCGCCCGCGAACCCGCCCACCGCCGCGACTGTGCCCGCCCGCCCTACGCGACCCGCCGCTGTGCCTGCGAACCCGCACGCCGCCGCACCCGCCATAGGGCCCGCCCGCCCAATGCCGCCCGCCCGCCCAACGCCGCCTGCCACTGCCGCCGCTCAAACCGCAGCCGCGATCGCCACCACCACCGCCGCCCCATCGGGAGGCGCTGCGCCACAGCAGCCCCGCCAGCCGCGCTATCCGCCCCTTATTGTGGAGGTCCTATCCAACTGGGCCGACCACTTCAGGGCGATAGCCAGCGACCTCGGCCGGGCTCCCAGCGCGCGCGCCTACCAAAAGGGTGTGCGCTTTACCCCAACGGCCGAAGACGAGTACCGGCTTGTGCAGCGTTACCTGTGCAGGCTGGAGAAGGACCAGGGTGTGAGATGGTTCTCATACTCGTTGCCGGCCGACAAGACCCAGAAGGTGGCGATCCGCGGGCTGCCTTCTAACACCGCGCTGGAGGAGATAGTCGCGGCGCTTGCAGAACTCGGTGTGGAGGCCGAGTACTGTAAGCAGATCCGGGCGCGCAAAGGACGACCCGGCTGCATCTTCTTCGCCAGCCTGAAGAAGAACCCAGACCGTGCCCCCGGCGTTGTGTACGAGATCACGGAGCTCTTGTATATGCCGGGGGTGAAGATCGAGGCCTGGCGCTCGAAGCAGGGCCCGGCCCAGTGCCACAGGTGCCAGCAATTCCGGCACTCGTCGCATATGTGCCACCGCCCCCTAGCGTGCGTACGTTGCGGCGGTCCCCACTCGGCGCGGGAATGCCCCCGCCCGAAAGACCAGCCGCCGACGTGCGCCAACTGCAGTGGCCCGCACACGGCAAATAATGCGACGTGCCCCGTGTTCCGCCAGGAGGCGCGGAACAAGAAGGCCGGTACTGTGGCGCTCACCAACGCGCCCGGGCCCAAGAAGGTGCAGCCTCCCCCTCCGCCTCGTCCCGATCTGCAGGAACAAACGGCGCCCGCCTCGCTTATGGCGCAGGCGAACGACGGAGCCCCCAGGCAGAAGACGAAGCGAGGGGGGGAAGAAGAAGAAGAAGGCGACGGCTCCACCTGCCACCGGCGCCGCGGCGGCTACTCTCGCCGCCAGCGAGACTGCGGCCGCCGCTGGCGCCGCTACTCCGGCTGCGGCGATAGGGCAGCAGGACTTGGGGCACCTCACAGCCCACAGCCCTGCTCGCCCTCCTCAGCGACCCCACTGCCCTGGGCAGACTCACCGCTCTGCTCCGCAATGCATGATCCGCTCAGGGCCGTCCACTGGAACGCGCAGTCGCTGACAGGGAAGAAGCGGCTGCTCCACGTGTTCCTGAGGGACTACCGCGTCGACGTGATGCTCATTAGCGAGACACACCTAGCCGGAAGCGACAAGCTGTCGCTGCCCGGCTATTTTGTCTACCGCAAGGGCGAGAAGACCTCCAGCGGCCGGACCTTTCGAGGCTTGGCAGTCATCTTCGGCAGGAAGATCGTCCACCATCTCGTCGACGCCCAGGATTATTCATCCCTGTATGCTTTGGGCGTCGACCTCCAGGTCGCCGGCGAGGTGCTGCGACTCTACGCCGCCTACAAGCCCCCCAGTACACCAATCCGCACCGCCGAGGGGGGCTGCTACAGTCGCCGCACCCGACACTTGTCGCCGGCGACCTCAACGCCAAGCTCACCGCCTGGAACTCCACCAGGGTGTGCCCAGCTGGACGCGCCATCCATGCCGACTCCGTGAGCCACAACTACGACGTCATCGGTCCCGACGAGCCCACCCACTTCGACACGCGGGCCGGATGGGACATCATCGACGTCGTGGTCGTCAGAGGTCTCCGGACACCGCCGAGCCAGGAGGTTCTCCCTGACCTCCCTTCGGACCACAGGCCTGTTCTTCTCGTCCTGGCGGATCTGCCCACCCGGGTATCTCCGCCAGCATCACGTCGCCGCTACCAGTTGGGCGCCTTCGCCGCCGCCCTTGACCAACCCTCCACCAGTTGCCCCGTCAACCAGCCGGAAGACGTTGACCGCCTGGCATCGCTGCTAACCACCCAGATCCGAGACGCGCTCGACCTATCATCGCACACCGGGGTACCCCAATCCTCTTCCTGCTGAGCTACGCGCACTCATCTGCGATAAGCGCGCTCTCCGGAAGCAGTGGCAGCAAACCCGCTGCCCCACGAGGAAGACCAGGCTCAACGCCATGACGGCAGAGCTGAAGCGCCAACTTGATCTCCACGCTGAAGAATCTTGGGAACGCCACGTCGAGTCCATAGGCGACCACGTCCCCTCCGTGTATCGCCTGTGCCGGGCTTTGTCGACCACTCCTGCTCTTGTTCGACCAATCCTGGGCAGCGACGGCCTACCAAGATTCCGAGCCCAAGACCGTGCGGAGATCTTCGCCGAATGCCTCGAGAAGCAATTCAAGCCGAACCCAACGGATGATGTGGAGCACGTCGCAACAGTCGAGAGACACCTGCGAGAGTACTTCGCCACGCCGATAGCTCCCGAAGAGGACCCCATCGTCGTCACGCCCGGCTAGATTGTGCGTGCATTCCGACGTACCAAGCCCAGAAAAGCCCCGGGCGCAGACCGAATACCCAACACGGCGCTGTTACATTTGCCGCCACGCACTGTGGCGGCCGTTACGCGCCTGTTTAACGGTATCTTGCGCACGGGTCACTTTCCAACCCAATGGAAGGAGGGCTTGGTTATCATGTTGCCCAAGCCGGGCAAGGACACCAAGCTGCCTGAGAGCTATCGGCCGATCACCCTACTGAGCACCATCTCAAAGGTGTTTGAGAAGCTCCTGTTAGCGAAGTTACTGCCCCACATCCAGCCGCGCCCGGAACAGTTCGGCTTCAGGCCCGAGCATTCTACGACGCTTCAGCTCACCAGAGTACTGAATGACATGACGGTCTGTTTGAACAAAAAAGAATACACTGTCGCAGTACTTCTGGATATGGAGAAGGCGTTCGACAAAGTATGGCACGAGGGGTTGCTGTACAAGCTGTCGATGTCCCCTGCCCCAAGAAGAACGGTCAAGACAATCGCCTCTTTCCTGAAGAATCGCCGCTTCCGAGTGATGGTGGAAGACGCCGTCTCCGAGGAACATCCCGTCGCAGCCGGCGTCCCCCAGGGCTCTTGCCTGTCTCCCGCCTGCTACGCCTGATACACGGACGACATCCCCGTCGGGCCGGGTGCCCAGCTGGCACTCTTTGCAGACGACGCAGCCTACTACGCGTCGTCGTTCCAGGCTCCGCACGCTGCTATCAAACTGCAGCGCACCCTGGACATCTTGCCCGACTGGCTCGCCAAGTGGCGACTGTCCGTCAATGTTGGGAAAACGCAGGCGCTCATCACGGGCCAGAGTCTCCTTCCACCAACGCTCCAGCTCCAGGGACAGCACATCGAGTGGTCTTCGCAGGTGAAGTACCTGGGAGTGACCATTGATCGCCGGCTCACCATCAAGCAACACGTTGACAACGTCGTCAGCCAGGTCAAGGTGGCACGCGCCAAGCTGCGTCCACTTTTCGACTCCACCCTCCCTCTGAGGGCGAAGCTCGGGATCTACAAGACCTATGTGAGATCCCGCCTCACCTACGCGGCTCCGGCATGGTACGCCCTGTGCTCGGAGACGAACAAACGGAGACTCCGAGCCCAAGATAACCTCTCTCTGCGTACCATCGTCGGCGCCCCCCGCTACGTGAGGAACGCGACAATCCAGAGGGACCTAAGATGGGAAGCCGTGGACCAGTTTGTCCAGAGGCTGGCGAAGGGCATGTTCGCGCGTGCGGATGCATCACATCTTCCGCACATCGCCGAACTGACGCCGCACCACGCGCGCCCGCCCGACCGCCGCCGCCTACCACGCGACCTGGTTGCCTAGCCGGCGATCACCCACTGCATACCAGCGCCACAAGAAGACCACCGCCCGCAGGGACCATCCGATGACTTCTTCGGGAAGAGGTCCGTCGACCTGACCCCGACTCCCCACGCCCCAGAAGGGGTGCGTGAGACGACTAAGAAGAAGACTAAGAAGAAGAGCTCAAGGCATTCCGATTACAACCTCCGAAGAGGAAGAAACTCTCAGCGGCAAGACACTCTCGACGGCCACGATTCAACAGTACAGCAGCCTTTTCATTCTTCCAACCCCAGCAACAGCAGTACGCACAGTCCCGTACATTTGGTCCTTCGAGCCGGATTAAAGAAGAAAGAAAAAACGAACCATGGTCGTCACAAGGTCAACAGCGCCGTCGACAACGGGAAACCCGCCGTCTCAAGACACGTCGACGCCAGCCACTTCGAGTACAGAAGCAACCGAAACCTCTTCGGGAATAGAAAATACAGCCGAAACCTCGTCGGGAACAGAAAAAATGAATGAAACCCTTACGCCGCAACAGAAAGCAACGACTTCAGTCAAGTCACAGTCAAATAAGAGCCACAGAACAACAAAATCGTTGAAGAAACGTCGCATCGCCCTCGCAAAAGAAGAATTAGCAAAGAAGGAAGTTGAGCTCGCCGCCGCCCGTCTCGCCGCAATGGAAGCCGCCGAAACTTCTGAAGAAGAAGACGATGACAACGACAGCTGCATCACTGAAAATAGAGCTTCAGTACGCCGAGTCGACGCGTGGTTTCGAGAACAACCGCGCCTACTGGCAATAAACAACGAGCCACACCGCAACGAAGAGCCGCCCAATCCGTCTGTCGCGCCGCCAAGCAACGCACAGCCGCCCGCTCCGCAAGAAGCACCGCTGTCAACCCCACACCACTACCAGCCACCGCCACCGATCGTGCCACCGCAGCCTGCGCCACCGCACACACAGCAAGTCCCAATGCAGCCCGCCGTCCTACAGTCAATACCGGCGGGAGCAGTGGTGCCCTCTACATCGCAGTTTGACTTATCAAACCTGTCAACTGCAATAACATGCGCGATCAAAGCTGCACAACATGGGTCGGCCACACGTTTCACCAACGAGCTGCCAGCGTTCAACGGCGCGTACCAAGACTGGCTGCAATACAAGGCGGCCTTTGAAGAATCCTTCTGCAGTTACACCGAATTCGAGAACGTGTCCAGAATCAGAAGAAGCCTCAAAGGAGCCGCGAAAGAAGCAGTTAGCAGTCTTCTCATCGACAACGCAAAAAGTCAAGAAATAATGAAGAAATTAGAATCACGCTTCGGAAGAGCTGACTCCATCGCCGTCGCCGAACTCGAACGTCTGAGAGCCCTCCCTCGCCTCACAGACACACCGAAAGACATCTGCATCTTCGCCAGTCGCGTCTCCAACAGCGTCGCTACACTGCAAGCACTCGACAGGGTTCACTATCTATATAACCCTGAAATAACGAAGCTAACCATCGAGAAACTGACATCTACGAAGACAATGGTTTTACTTCTCATCGACACTGGGGAGGGGATGCGAGCGAGTCAGCCTAAGCCGCCGCTCTCTACTGGCGAGTAGACTGGCCGAACGGAAGCGTCACCACCACGCTCGTCCTCGCTAAAGCCCGCGTTGCACCACTGAAGCTGACATCGATCCCAAGACTCGAACTACAAGCAGCAGTCATGGGAAGCCGCATGGCCACAACAGTCGTCGAGGAACATCAACGCAAGCCGGACTCCACCACTTTCTGGACAGACAGCCAAACAGTACTGACTTGGCTACGTACGGGGTCACACTCGTACAAACCGTTCGTCTCGCACCGCATCGCCGCCATCGAAGAAAACAGCACAGTCAGTCAATGGAGATGGACACCTACAAAACTCAACGTAGCCGACGATGCAACGCGCGACGAGCCGCAAGACTTCGGCTCCCAACACCGATGGTTCCGTGGGCCCGAGTTCCTTCACTGCGAACCCTCTTCGTGGCCAGAGAACAAATCGAACACAAACACAGAAACTGGCGAAAAAAAACGCTTCACATTACCGAAGATAGAAGAAAAGAACAGTTGAACGACAGCCTTCCCGACGCTACGCGATTTTCCAAATGGGAAAAACTACTACGTGCGACAGCGAGAGTACTTCAGTTCATCTCTCTCTGTCGCCCTAACAGAGAGAGAACCCACTACAAAAGAAACAAGAAAAACAAGGAACAAGACCCGGCGTGGCGAAAAAACAACAAACAGAAACGAAGAGACAGGAAAAGAAAACAGAAGTCAACCGAAGAGAAACAAAGTTTCTACCGATAGACGCCGATCTCCTCCGGGCAGCCGAGACGCTAATTGTACGAGCATCTCAACAGGAAGCCTTCCCGCAAGAGATGCGGGATTTGAACAACGGGCGCGCCGTCGCGACGTCAAGCCGCCTACGTCCGTTATCACTCACCTGCGATAACGGACTAATAAAGCTCAAGAGTCGCATCAAAGCCGCCGGCGGGATAACGTAAGAGGTCAAGAGCCCTCCTGTTCTCGACGGGGACCACCCCGCCACCAGACTGTGGATAGCCCACACAAACCGACAGCTCGCACACGCCGGCGTCGAGACGACGATCAACGAGTGCCGACAACATTACTGGGTACTGAGATTACGCCCAGTAACTCGTCTCGTCGTCCACCGCTGCCTGCCCTGCCGCCTAATAAAAGAGAAGCCGTCTCAACCAGCCACGGGAGATTACCCAACAAGCCGCCTCGCCCATCACCAGCGGCCGTTCACTTACACCGGAGTGGACTACTTCGGGCCGCTAACAGTCACCGTCGGCCGCTCCACACAGAAGCGATACGTGGCGCTGTTCACGTGTCTCACAACACGCGCCGTTCACCTTGAACTGGCGTACTCGCTGAGCACGGACGCGGCGGTGATGGCACTCCGAAGATTCATAGCACGGCGGTGCCCATCTGAAATCTGGTCGGACAACGGCACGAATCTACGCGGCGCGGACAAGGAGCTTCGACAGGAAATCGAACGAGCAACAACAGAAGAAGCGACACAACGGGCAATCAGATGGCGCTTCATACCTCCAAGCGCTCCTTTCATGGGCGGAGCGTGGGAGAGGCTGGTACGAGCAGTGAAGACAGCACTCGGCGCTACACTTCAAGAAAGAAATCCGTCAGAAGAGGTCCTCATCACTCTTCTCGCCGAGGCAGAGTACACCGTGAACAGCAGGCCTCTCACACACGTCTCCGTCGACCCCGACGATCCAGAGGCCATCACACCGAACTTCCTCCTGGGCAGCTCAGCACGGGTGTCTCAACCGGGCACCTTCACCGAAGACGACGCAACCACTGAACCAACGTGAAGACCAAAGGCGGTGTGCTGCGGAGGCCTACGAAGAAGCTCATCATCCTGCCTACGACGCCCCACAACAGCGGACAGAGTGGAACATCGTCTCCGAGTCATCGCGAAATTCCACGGCGGGAGTAATGTGCGGGACGTCTATTAATAGGTTAAGAAAGATGTATATAGTATAGTTATAGATATCGTTTATGTTATAAGTTTAGAATGAGCGTAGCATTAGTAATAAATAATATTTCCGTCATAGTATAAGATGTATAGATTTAGAGTGGCGTTTGTGTTGCCGGACCGAACGGACGTGTCTATAGACCTCCGACATCTTGCAAACGCATTTAAACAAACAATAGTTTACAACCCGGCGCGTGCCTTTGTTCTGTCTCTGGTTTCTCGCGTTTCGGAGATTTTGTATCAGCGAGATGATATGAGAGTGTCTAATATAGCTACAAGTGTGAAAGTAGTGTGAATTAGATAGGTTCTGAGCTGCGCCCTACCAGATAATAGGCTACGCCACGCTGCTGTGACAATACGTGTACAATATTGTGTACGACAATAGGTGCACATAGCTGAGACAACTCAACGAGTGTTGCCTGGTGAGCCCGTTCCTATTCAGTGTCCACATATATTATCTCCACAGACGAATCTACTAGAAGAGACCCCGAGTTTACGTCTCACGCAATACATAACAGTACTCCCTAACGACACGCCGTTATCCTGGAGTATTAACCGACCCTATCCAGCACATTAGGTGTGTCATGACACTGGGATATCTCCTCAGAAATAACCTAACCTTATCAATGAATTGCTTTCTCCGGACACACAAAGGATTACATAGGACGTAGAAGCTTCATTATTTAAGGTATTTCTTAAGTGAATCTAACCCATAAAATTAAGCTCTCTGAACAGCAACAACCTGGGAAACAGACTTATTTCCTTTCATCACAGACATTCGTGGTGCTTGATACATCATCATAAATACTTAGTCAATAGAAACTAGAGTTGCGCAACGAGTCGTGGTATTATCCCACGCCAAGAATCAGGCCCTTTCATGCACTTCCTGCAGGCACGTGAATAAGGATAC
Source organism: Argyresthia goedartella (assembly GCA_949825045.1). Taxonomy (NCBI): domain Eukaryota; kingdom Metazoa; phylum Arthropoda; class Insecta; order Lepidoptera; family Argyresthiidae; genus Argyresthia; species Argyresthia goedartella. The sequence continues at coordinate 24,336,244 of OX463831.1, forward strand.
TAAAACCCAAACAATACCGGACAGAAAAAGTTAAACAAAAGAGATAAATTACGACACTAACATTCCTCAAACTAACACAGCTGCAAAACGGCGAAGCAAATACGTTATTTTTTTGTGCAACAAGCCCCTTCTCTGGACAACGAGCTAAGAAAAAACGAATTCCAACGAGCAATAAACAATAGGGCCTTGTACAGGGACTGGACCTCGACCCGTGTCACGGACCTCACTACTACGCACTAATGAAGTGAACTGAAGTAGGTGATGTCAGTGCAGAGAGTCTCACTAGCTGAGCAACAACCTGGTGAGATTGCTCCGATTAAGATAGCCCTATATCAGATAAAACAGCAAAACTAACTTTATATCTGGCAGGTAACATCCTTCGTAATGCTGGTTACCATTTCATAAACAGATACCGCTCTCGCTCCAAATTACTACGCCAACTCTAAACTATTCCATAGGCATAGTCCCGTACAAATAGGTAGGTGATAGGTATACGAAAATACAAAACTAGGCAGGAACCTACCCAAGCACAATAAAACAAAACTAAACTATTTGCCACCATCCAGTCCAACCAGCCCATCTTGACCTGTTACAAAAATAAAATAAACAATAATGCAAGCCTACTGCATATTCTGAGAAATAGCGAGTAAAAGCCAACACTTGCACATCATAAAAGGATCATTTTACCATCTTGCAGAAAACAGGCAATTAACGAAAGGCAGCTGACGAACAATGTGTATCGTTGTCTAGTACCCAAGATACAGGGAATCCTAGTTTGGGGCTAGATCAATGTGTGTAAATAGTGTCCAAGGTATTATATATATTTTTTATATTTATAGAAAATGACGACGAATATACGCCCGACATTCCGTGGGAATCTATTACAGGGGTTATGAAGTCAGTAGCCCAAAAAACACTTTCCGTAAAACCCGCTAGATCGCGGGAACACCGAATTGCTCTGGCAAATTTACAAAAGGCCAAATTCCTTAAAAGACGTCGACCAACCGACCAAACAATCAATAAACAACTCAAAGAATGCCGACGACGTCTTGAGGAATTTATTGATAATGAAGAAAAACGAGAATGCAGAGCATTTTTTGAAGGCCTAGGAAAAAAACACCCAAGCAAACGCATGCAAATCGTGTACCACTATTACAGACGACACCAGCTTCAATCGAGACGGTGGAAAAAACAACGATTTATCCCAATGTCACGCTGGGAACAGGAATTAAGGAAATCAGAAGACCCTAAAATTATGATTATCCCTAACGAAACTTCATTAAACCCTGACTATCTAGAAAATGGTCCATCAATAGCCGACATAAAAACGATAATCAGCCGCATGCGTAACGGAACAGCGCCGGGTACAGATCAGGTAGTCCCGGAACTGTACAAAGGAATACCGCCACAACTGTTAAAGGTTATTACCAAAACAATGCACAGAGCATGGACAGAAAATATAATACCGGAGTCAGGGAATGAAACGGTCTAAGTACCTATCCCCAAAATCAGAAACCCTCAAGACACCAATGACTATCGCCGTATAACAATGTGTAATACAGGATATCGCATATACGCGACATACCTGCTCATCAAACTAGACGAGATAACAAAAGAACTCGGGAACTACCAAGCAGCATTTCTCCGCAATAGATCCACCGATGACCACATCTTCACACTACGCAGAGTATTAGACGAAGAATGGCGCGCGGGTAACAGAACATATGTACTGGCGCTAGATATCGCCAAAGCATTTGATACTATAGACCTAAACGTGCTCAAGGATATTCTCCTTTCAAGGACCAATAAGATTTTAAACAATAGGATAATAAAAGCCTGCATGTATGAACGGACCTGCATCAAATGGTTCGGACAGCAAAGTAACTTGATCAACAAAGGAAAAGGAGTAAAACAAGGCTGTCCACTGTCACCAAGACTATTTACAATATTAATGGATGATGTCCTCAAAACACTGGAAGAAGAAATTCCCAACATAAAACTGGATCAAGATGAAGAAATAGTCTTACCACTTATTCTCTCCTTCGCGGATGACCTCATCATCGTTTGTCAAGATTTACAACACCTTGACCAAATCGTCACGCAATGGAAAGCACAATTAAAAACAGTAGGTCTCGATACTAACGAAACAAAGACGAAAATTCTTATAAGAGACCCCATAAACACCCAGCGCCCACACAAGTGATCGTATTGGACGGAGTTCCAATACGACCCGTAGACGAAATAAAATATCTCGGCACATATATAACGGCAGGACATAGTAGGAGAGACACAATAAAGAAGAGATGCCGGCAAGCCATAGGCAATTCCAAGGCCCTAATGCATATATAAAGAAATCCAACATGGACTGGAAAATAGTACGCCTGATTTACAAAATGGTTATTGCACCGTGTATAAAATACGGACTTAAAGCGGCAGCCCTCACCAAAGCAAACCGTTCTAGACTAAGAAAATATGAACGCCTGATCCTCAGAGACATGTTTGAGAACGCCAGAAGCTATCCAAGACACCACAAAATTCATGACTTACTACAGGGCAAAACAATAACCAAACAAATCAAAAACCATCGGATGTGTTACTATACAAATATTCTACAACGCCCATAAAAACACCTACTACACGCTGCATTGAAATACGAAGCAAAGAAGAAGAAAGTTGGCCGACCCATTTACAACTGGAAAGATTCCCTTAAGCATGACATCAAATACTACGGTAAAGAACACAGTTACTGGACATAATCAGCACACAACAGGGACGAAGTCAGAAAGGCATCGAGCCAAATATACCATATTCCAGAAACAGACAGCGAAAGCGAAACGGAGACCTTACCGGATAACCCAAACGAACACGACAGGACAGGAAACTCAACCTATAACAATACCTGAAAATAGAAGGAAAAGATGAACTTGAAGAAAACAACAGCTGCTCTCCAAATCCTATATCCTCCCCATTCCACATATCCTATTTTGGCTTCAGGCTGAAGAGTCGGTCGATTGAATTCACGCTCCTTCCCCTCCTATCGAGCAGGTCATTCCGCCCCCCCTCAAAACTCGTGCTCTCTGGTATGCCGGCCGAAAGACCGGAACAGGTTTAGAACCCTGGCTGGAGAAGCACCATTCATTCATTCATTCATTCATTCATAGTATAAGATGTATAGATTTAGTTTTAATAGAATTTCATTGTTGTTTTTATGAGTAATTGTTAATTTCGTGTAAAATAGCGTAAACACAATGTAACAAAGAGATAGCATAATAAATAAAGCTAAGCGGTCCGTTCGAGAGTGACTTGCCACACCCCCACTCACCGCGAGCGCCCGCCAACATATAAATATAGCGACAGGCGGGGCTCAAGGCATGGAGGAAGAATGAAAAGGCTGCTGTACTTCATTCATTCATCTATAATCAAGCTATACGAATTATCACCAATATCATTTCTCAAAGAATCTTTAAAATGAGGTGCTAATACTTCCTGAATTATTGCTGTCATTTCGTTCGGTGCAATTTCATTTCTGTAGTAGCCTTAGAATCCGAAAATGTATTCTTACACAATTCGGTTAGGTGATCAATTGCTTGTATAGCTGTGTGTTCTGCAACATACATTGAGAGAGCACCTTCAGCCTCAACACAGAGCTTATCGACGGGTTTTTGCAGCATTGAAGAGATTTGTGTTTGTTTTTTGTCCAAGAAAGGTTTCGCCTGCTTCTTGTGACGAACTGAATCACAATGTCTCTGGATATCGCTTAACTTGGCAAGAAAATCCTTCCTACAATACAAACACATTGCCCTTGTATCATCTCCAGACACAGGTTTCAACCATTGTTTGAAACCTGTGTCTGGAGTTGGGCGATTTCTCCCATTCGACTTTATATCTTTGTTTGTACACAGTTTTTTGATAATGGTGCATTCATTTCAAAAGAGTTAACCAACACAACCCGATGGAACACTTACAAAAGTAACTAATAAAATCAGTGCTTAAAACGTTATTTCTAAACTTGAACTTCAGTGCGTTCACATAGACAGAATGAAAATGAAAGAAGCAAAGTCAATCAACCAAACACGAAACAGACCGTAATTAATGTTCATGGGATTCCCCGCGTGCTCTATTGCCATATTAAAACCCAGCTGGCATAGAGCACAAAATTGAACATAGACAATAATTTTATTCTCCACGGAACAAATAGTGCTGCCATATTAAAAATTAAGAAAGCGCTAAATTATCCGTTAGGCGCTAAAATTATCAAGTGCCCGCTGAACATAGCAAAAAAGCGCTGGATCTAGCGCCGAAAGCGCTAAAATGGCAGCACTGAATTAAAGACTGACCGTGTTGCCACAAAAAATACTAAACAGCGTTTAACCTCAAAACGAACTTCAAAGCCCATTTTTGTTTTTAAACAAGTGTCGAACAGTATTTTTTTTTGTGGTAAGGCCCTGATTGTTTAATGAATAATCCTAAATTCACAATCATCTAAAATTGTACGGTTAACATTGAATTGTTCATTGTATTTCATACGATTGTTTGAGCATAATACTCAGCTTTTCCGTGGTTCCTCCCACCACAAGCAGAAATACGGTTTACAAACATATTGGACTGAACTCACCGGGACTGCAGTCATACTGACCTCATACGCTTTGACGTTACGCCTATAGCATTTTGCGAGAGTTATCCGGTCCATTACCGCGCTTACGCGCGAGGCATCGCGATTTTGAACCTTATGTCACGGTAATAAAATTCAAAACCTATAACGGAAAATGGAATTTCTAGATGCCATGGTGCTTGAGCCCATAAACAAGTTCTCAACATTTATTAATCACACAGGGAGTGACTAAAGCTAAAAGATTAAAGTGACTCACGTCACTGATCAGTTTCTTTTCAGTAGCTCTGTGATGGGCCTTACTGTGTCAGATCGGAGTTCGCCGGCACATTAACAAGCACATTCCCAGTTTCCTCCTGCAGGATGATGGAGTCTTCTATGGCGGAAGTGAGTGAGTTTACACGCTGCATCACCGTGACCAGTGAGTTGGAGAGAGAGGCAAGGCAGGCTTTTGTTGCCTCTACAAGTTCGAATGGCACTGAAAAAGGTGAAATGTAATTTAAAAAAATATTGGCCACCCCCGCGACCGATATCGGTCGGACATCGGTATATTAGGGTAAGGCCTTCCGTACTCGGTGCTACTTTAAGGTGACTCGAGTTTGATACGCGAATCGCCGCCGTACAATTACGATGCGTTTGACGTCGGACCGTGTGCGAACTACAACGAAATTAATGAACCAGTAGTCCCGTGTGCGGAAGGCCTAACAGTTTGTAACGACACAACTTACGGTCGGGTATGTTGTCGCCGCCCTTCTTACAATCCCTGTTGAACAGTCGCACACCAGACACAATGGCCAGCAACTCCAACAGTTGCGAAAACTTCTCGCCACGAGGCAGAGGCAGAAACACCCTTAGCTCTTCCAGTGTGAATACGCTTTCCAGCGCCGCCATGCCTTCTTTTAGCGTCTGAAAACCAGTCACGCACATCCAAACGAGTCATTATATCATGGGATTGCAATGGTTCAGCAAAGGATACAAAAGATTTACTCGCTACTTAACCAAACGCTTTATTGCTGCTTATTAACAATAATAATAAATATTGTTATATTTGTATTAGTTAAGCACAAGCAATTAGTAAAAGAGATCTAAAAGTCAATCTGTGGGAGTTTCTAAGACCTTCTTCTCCCACAGTGGTCCAATGTAGAAAAGTGGCAAAAACTGACGATGGCTAAGTTATGTAAATATCTACAGTAATAAAGAGATTTGATTGATTGATTGATTGAACGAGTAACCGGTTGCCGGTTCTGAAGAGTTTTGATTTTTTTTCGTGACGAGTGACAGGTAGACAGTGTCACTGGTTTTACTTGTAGTAGCTTATCAACTTTTCCGATCCAGTGACCAAGGGCACCGTTGGTCAAGTCCGGTGGAAAATATTAGATAATGTCACCTGCACGTTCCTCTGGGTAAAGCGAAGAGCAACACAACACATTCTCATAACGTTAAATCCGGGTTTTCGACTTACTGACAATGAGCACCACGATAATAAACTGTGTAAAATAAAATAAAAAAATACAATGAGAGAACAGACTGGCTAGAATATCGGAACTGGAAAGAAGAACACAAAACTAAACGTCAAACTAAAATTAAATGAAGACTTAGAAGAACATCACGAATACTATACAAGAGTTGGGGCACCATTGGTCATTTTCGCTAATTCACCATTTTCCTTAATTCGTTCAATTTTATCAAATTTGACACGTCCGATCCCTAATTTGACATTTTCTTTGATTCTTCATTTTGCCTAACTAGTAATTTTCCTTTGACTCGTTAATTGTCATTGTGTCAAACATTTTGTAGTTGTTTTGAAATTCTAAGCTTTTACTTATTAAATACCATTAACAAGATAATCCGAGAGTAACAGATATTAATATGTTTGTAGATATGTTTAACAAATCAGCATTGCCCCTTTGAGTATATGAAATTGACGCTTTAGGGAAAGTGACGAATTAACGGAAATTGCGAATTTTGGAAAATGACCAGTGGTGCACCAACTCCTGTACAGGTCGCATGTTGGAAAAGCACTTCTCCAAACGATGTGGTCTTCGTTCTGCCCAAATTGAGGAACCTACCAAAATCAAGGACTGGTACTTAAAAAACGCAGACTGCGCCGAGTTTGGCACACCAGTAGACTCAGGAAGGATAGAACTCTAAACAAGAAGTGAAACAGTGCATTGAAGAGGCAGGTCTAACTATACAATCTCAAATGGAATAATCAAATAAAATCAAATGTCTTTATTACTGTAGATATTTACACATCCTTAGCAAACGTAATTTTTTGCCTCTTCCCTACTTTGGACCACCGTACTGTAGGAGAAGAAGGGCGTAAAAATTGCTTGTGCTTAACTAATTCAAATATTACTATAATTAATAAGCAGGAATTACAAAATTATGAACCAAATTGAAATTCCAAATTCAAAATGTCTTTATTACTGTAGATATCTACACATCTTTAGCAATCGTCATTTTTGCCACTTCTCTACATTGGACCACTGTCGGCGCGGCACAAGAAGGGCGCAGAAACTCCCACAGATTGATTTTTAGATCTCTTTTGAAAATTGCTTGTGCTTAACTAATACAAAATATATATATAACATTATCATAATTAATAAGCAGGAATACATAATTACAAAATTATTAAAAGCAAGGTCTGTGTTGAGCCAGAATAGCCAGAATACAGTCCCATCATTTGAGTAATCTTGAACATTGTAAAATCCCTTTTTCGACAAAGTCGCTTTAACATGGTCTTTAAATTTCTCAAATGGCAATTTCAAGATCTCCAGAGGTATCTTGTTGTAGTAGAGAATGCATTGACTCTTGAAAGAATTGCTAACCTTCGCGAATCTAAACCGAGGCGCAAGTAGTCTGTGATTATTTCTTAGGTTAACATTACAGCTATCGCTAAGTTTGGGAAATTTTGTAAGGTTCTTGCGTACATACATTATATTTTCGAAAATAAATTGACTAGCTACAGTTAGTATGTCAATTTCTTTCAAGTACCAGAAGTCCGCCGTTAGAGCAACATCTCATTGTGACTGTCTCTTGAGTTATTTACCTTATCAAATACTCCTGAGCATCTGGCTTCTCCTGAAGCCAAGTCCGCGATAGATCATACTACAAATTATGTGTACAAGTGTTATCCAAGATCTATTCAGTGTAGTTTGTGCCTAATTACAGTTTAATTAGCACCCGTCTACGCGACCGGCCCCTGAATGCTAGTGTCGTTTGTTTACGTGCCTAAAGAGTTGTGTGCGCGTAATTCGCTAAAAGCGGGTGTTAAGTGTAGTGTACATCAGTATCCCCAACTGTGAACATCTAAATCAAAGAGTTATATCAGTGTTGACCTTTGAACCTCTTTAATATCGGACCTGGAGAAGCTTTATTTACATATACCTTCCACACATACTTCCTAGCTCGAGCGCGACGAGCGTGACATCTACCTGTGGCCTACTGCACTTAGCGGATCATTTGCGCTCGCGTCGCGTACCGCCCGTCATCGTCACTCATCTATCACCGCGCTGCTAGTTAGATTATAGGCTTGATCGACACCCCCTACCATAGACTGCCGCTAGAGGGCGCACTGGGTTCGTTCACCATGGAATGCAGGATTTGCTCGAGTGAGTTGCTGGAGGCTGATCACATAAAATGCTGTTCTTGTCTTGCTCTATTGCATTACTCATGTGCGGGCTTATCTGAGAAAGACTTCGGTCGTATCCTGCCTATGAATAAAATCAAATGGAAATGCTGCGCTTGCAAGGAGGCAAAGAACAAAAAGATGCCAAGTACCGCAATCCCAGAGCCAAATCCGAAGTCAAACTTAATACCACAGTTCGATCTTACTGGTGATAGGCGAACAGAGCTGAATACGTCAGACTCATTAATCAACTTCGACACAAGATCCTTTATGACCTACATCGACTCTAAGTTTGCTGCCCTACAAAAATCATGGCAGCACGATATCGACTCGGCCCTTACAAAGATTCAGTCGCAACTGGACATCTTCTCTGCCAAATACGCCGGATGGGAAGCCCGTATATCAGCGATGGAGGAGAGGGTATCCTCGACTGCCACAGGTGAGGACGTCGAGCGACTACTCACCGACAACAAGGCGATGAAGGCCACAATCGCAAGCCTCGAGATAAGCGCGGTTAGCCTGGAGAAGAGGGTGGAGGACATGGACCAGTCTGCAAGATCATGCAACCTGGAAATTCAAAACATACCGGAGCACAAGAACGAAAATCTTATCCAGGTGGTCTTCGAGATCGGCAAATTGATAGGCGTCGAGATGGATGCGGGCAAGGTGCGGGCGGTACATCGCGTCGCTCGCGGGCCTGGCGCTGCCCCCGGCCCCGCCGCCGCCGCGGCCACAGACGCACCCCCCCCGCGCCCCAAGAACATCGTCGTGCAACTGACCTCCCGCCGCCTGCGCGATGACGTACTGTCGGCCGCGCGCGTGCGCCGCGAGCTGTATACTGACCAGCTGCAGATGGGTGGGGAGTCACGCCGGTTCTTTGTTGCCGAACATCTTACCCTACGTAACAAGAAACTTTTTGCAATGGCCAGGAAGGTGGGCAAAGATGCCGGCTTTAAACATGTATGGGTTAGAAACTTCGCGATTCAAATGCGTAAAACCGATTTCAGTAAAATATTTTATATTCGAAGTGAATCTGACCTTGCACGCTTTGTATCTGTATGACTGCCTATTATACCTATACATATTTCCATAATGTTATTCATGTATCATGCCTGCTGTAGTTGCCGCCGAGTTTTATCTGCATTACACAAATATGTACCAAGCACCTACCTATACATCTGTCACACTCTCATACTGAGCCGTCTAAAACGTTCACATCTGTCACTTAAACCATCACTTGTTTTGCCAAATTCCACCCATACCTACAATGCATTGCTTTTCATCTCGCCTTGCATTCAACACGCACATAAATCTTCTCAACATGTATACTGCAAAATTCTAAATGAATTAAAAGAATTTCTTCGTATTTAACCATTTAACTGTTTATTATCAAAACGTTGGCGGAATGAAGGGCAAATTACACGATCTACGATTGAGTTTGATGAACAACAGCTGCGATGTGGTGGTTATTACAGAAACCTGGCTGAATGAACGAGTCTACGATGGCGAACTTTTAACCAGCGGTTATCAACTATTTCGACGTGATAGAGACTTCACCAAGACTACTAAGTTGGATGGCGGAGGAGTCATGGTGGCAGTGAGGAACTCGGTGCAGGTTTACCGCAGACAGGACTGGGAATCCCCGAGCGTGGATGAGATCTACCTGGTATTCCCCGATAACCAACACTCTGGCCTAATTATGTGTGCTGCTTATATCCCCGATTCTTCTCCCTATAAAGTTTATGAATCACACTTAGTAAAGGCTCAGGACGTCTTCATTGAGATGCCTGGCTATAATTTTTGTTTATTGGGCGACTACAACATCCCAGGTATCGATTGGCAATTCCAGGTCGGTATAAAAGGCTGTAACTTACCGGACCAGTACTTAATAACCGAGGTTAACAAACTTTTATCCAACACCATGTCACTTCTAAATATGCTACAATTCAATAGCATCAGAAACATAAACAACCGGACTCTTGATTTAATCCTAAGCAATATAATTGACATTGATGTCGTTACCTCCACGCAACCTGTATTGAACGTTGATAGACATCATCCACCATTGGAAATATCATTATCTACTAATATGTCCGAAAAAATATTACCGAACGCAAACATCACTAAGCTTAACTTTTATAAAACAGACTACGTCACTGCTATCGAGAAACTGCAGAGCATTGATTGGGTTACAGAATTGACACACTTGAACGCAGAAGAATCTTTAGATTTATTCTATAAACATATATATTATATTATTGATATAACTGTCCCCCGTGTTAAAACTAAATCACGTAAATATCCCATTTGGTTCTCTAAGCATCTGATAAAATTATTTAATCTGAAAGACAAAGCGTGGCAGAAGTGGAAAGTTTATGGAGCGTTGGCGGACTACAATCGGTTTTCTAAGTTACGCGCCAAATGTAAACATGAGATGGACATTTGCAACAAAAAATATGTAAGTAATGTCGAGGAGTCTGTTAAGGTGGACATTAAAAACTTCTGGAAGTACACTACCGCTCTTAAAAAAACCAATACCGGCTACCCTTCAGTGATGAAGTCGGGAGACACTACTTCACACAAAATTGATGAAATAGTCGAACTTTTCTCTGAATATTTCCATTCCGTGTTTGAGCCAAACTCAGGGGTGTCACCTAACTTGGTCGAACTTAATCTTATTGACAATCCCAATAGTCCCCTTCACCTGTTCAGCTTGACCCTATCTGAACCTGAAGTAACTTCAGTTCTTCGACAGTTGGACATCACCAAGGGTGCGGGTCCAGATAAAGTTCCACCTATATTCCTGAAAAATTTGCATGAATATATCTCTCCAGCACTTACTATTATATTTAACAAATCATTACAAGAGGGCATTGTACCATCAGTCTGGAAGCTTGCCTACGTCACGCCTATCCATAAGTCAGGACCAAAAAATGAGGTTTCCAACTATCGTCCCATTTCCCTTTTATCCACCCTAGCTAAAACATTCGAAAAATTGGTACATAACAGAGTATATCCCCTTTTGGAACCATTCCTTGATCCAAAACAGCATGGCTTTGTCAAACTCCGCTCCACTCTCACGAATCTACTTATTTACTCCAACGATCTCTTTGAAGCCATGGATCAGAATGTCGCAATGGACTCCGTATACACCGACTTCAAGAAAGCATTTGACAAAGTCGATCACTTGCTGCTTCTTAAAAAACTGGCATACAATGGAATCAAGGGAGACTTACTGAGATGGTTTGCATCTTACTTAGAAGACAGGCACCAACCTATCGCCCTTAATGGCAAACTGTCAAATGCAGTTTTGATAACCTCAGGCGTTCCTCAAGGATCTATCATAGGCCCATTTCTTTTTGTCATTTTTATCAATGATATAGCACAGTGTTTCCAACACTGTAACTACCTACTGTACGCGGATGACCTAAAGGTCTATAGGGAAATCCATTCCGACATGGACACCGTGTTGCTCCAACAGGACCTGGACAGACTTGACGCTTACTGTACCGTTAATAGTATATCCCTAGCATACAATAAGTGTCAATATATAAGATTCACAAAACAGGTGATAGAGCGTAATACGCGTGAATATCATATAGGCGGACATGCATTGCAAAGGGTCACATGTATTCGGGACCTTGGCGTCTACTTTGATGCAAAGTTGACCTTCGATGCACACCTCGCACACATAACTAAGAAAGCTTATCAGATGCTTGGATTCCTCATGCGTACAACTAAGAGCTTTAAGAAACCCAAGTCCTTCCTCACGATTTACGGCTCTCTCGTTCGTTCCCATCTTGAATACGCATCCCCTATCTGGAATCCTTTCTATGCAACGTATGATGCACAAATTGAAATGGTACAGAAGAAGTTCCTCCGTAGTCTCAATTACCGTGTCAGGGCTCCAAAGAGGTCATATGATATCCTGCTTACAAACTACAGACAGACGTCCCTCCACGATCGTCGCACCCTCGCGGACGCCGTTGTTCTCAAGCGGATCTGCACCAGTTACTACAACTGCCCAGAGCTTGTCTCCCTTATAAGGTACCATGTCCCGCTCAGAGCTCCGCGGCACAAGCGGCTCTTCCACGTGAAAGCCGCTCGCACCAATGCTGGTAAAAGGGCGCCAATAGGTCGACTCTGTGCATACCACGGCAAAAACTTTGCAGAGGTCGACTTGTTTGATTCATCTGTCAATCGGTTAAAGCACTCCATACGCAAGCTGTTGTTCAAAAAACTCGAGGATAATAATCCTTGACTGTGGTGTGGTAATTTCATGCACGTTTGTGCAATAGATGTACCCTAATTGTAAACAATGCACATTTTTCTCTCATATTTTGGTTTTTAATTTTAGTAAGAATGTATATTCTTAGCACCTAAGTACTTTAGTTGTTGCTCATTCGGAGCTAATTCTTCCCAAATCATTTAAGCCATATGTGGGATACCCTAAGGGATAAGTTAGATTTTAATTAACTGTATATTTATCCTCTGTTTGTTTTTGTAATGTAACTTGTCCTGTTTGTAACCCCTGAATAAATAAATAAATAAATAAATAAATTCTTTAAAAAGCTCTCTTAAGGAGTCTGTGCGTTTTTTATTATAAATTGCTCGAATAGCTCTTTTCTGTAAAATAAAAATAGTTTGAATGTCCGCTGCTTTCCCCCACAACCTAAACACCAAGGACTGTGTTGAGCTAGATTAACACCATACAGTCCCATCATTTAAGTAGTCTTAAACATTGTAAAATCCCTTTTTCGACGAAGTCGCTTTAACATGCTTTTTAAATTGCTCTAAAGTGCAATTTCAAAATATCCAGAGGTATCTTGTTGTAGTAGATAATGCAATGACCCTTGAAAGAATTGCTAACCTTCACAAGTTTTAACCGGGGTGCAACTAATCTGTGATTATTTCTTAGGTAAACATGACTGCTCTCGCTAAGCTTGGAAAATGTTGTAAGGTTCTTGCATAAAGACATTATATTTTCGAAAATAAATTGAATAGCTACAGTTAGTATGACAATTTCTTTAAAAAGCTCTCTTAAGGAGTCTGCGCGTTTTAAATTCACGTTACAATGTATTCACGCCAAACAATACGGTTTCAATAGGGGTACATTGACTACGGATGCAGGTTATATCTCATATTTATTCTGCATGCAATTACCCTTATATCTCATATTTATTTGATGTTGTCATACTGAAAAATTTCATTTCATAGACACCAATATTTGTATTGGAAAATATTTTTATTTGACTAAGGAAAGGTATTACCTACCCATCTAGGTTTTATACAAAACAGATAGCACAGTCACTATCTTATTTTATTTTGAACTCAGTCAAGTTTTTGACTAATGAAACGCCTGCTTCTATTGAGCAGTGTAATAATAATGACATGTACTCCTTGGAATCTGTTCCAAGCTCTTTAAATTAACCCATAGGACAACAGAGAGTAACTCTGGCAGTAACATTAATATTTGTATAAATATACCTTCATCTTGCCCATTAAATCAAGTTACTAGTAATGAAAAATGTAAAAGTAAGAATATTTTAAACGTGGTTCATCAAAATATACAGGGCATGTTAAGTAAAGAACTGGAAATTGAGTTATTCATGAACTGTAATAATATTGATATTTTATGTATAACAGAGCACTTTTTAAAGAGTTATCAGTTCATGTTCAACTTTAATAACCACCACGTTGCTAGTTCGTTCAACAGAAAAACAGCTGATCGCGGTGGCTCCTTAATACTTGTAAATAATAGTTTTAAATATAAGGAACGAGTTGACATAGTGAGCCTCTGTTGAGCGTACCATGGAAATAGCCTGTATTGAACTTGAACAACTTATTGTAATGAGCGTATACAGACCACCAGATTCATCCTTTGATTTATTCGAAAAGAAAATGGATGAAGTGTTGATTAAAATCAGCGATAAAAACAATTTTTTTATAATTTGTGGTGATTTTAATGTTAATCTGATAGAGGATAATAATATTTGTACTAGATTAAAATCTTTATTTTTATGTCACAACATGAACTATCTGTTTTTGGAGCCTACTAGAATTACTGCAACATCTGCTACCTGCATTGACAATATATTTACTAACATTACGCCCATTTTCAAATCGGTCATCAATAAATTAACCTCTGATCACTCTGGTCAGATAGGTATATTCAATATTAAAATAAAAAGGACCAAAAAGATGATATTACATGTGTGCCCGTTAGTGACACTCGGCTTGAACACTACAGGAATAATATTTTAGATAAACTATGGGAAATACCATACAGTGACGATCCAAATTTGTTGTACAACTCAGTATTTAACCTTGTCAAAAATGAATATGATACGGTATTTAAATCAAAAACTATAAAAGTTAATAACAAAGCTTTGTTTAGTGATTGGGCGACAGTTGGAATTCATAGGAGCAGACGAAGATTATATGAACTCTATGAAGAGAAATCATATAGTAAAAATACGGCCTTTCTAGATTATGTTCGTAGTTATTCAAAAATGTTTAAACGCGTTTGTGCCGTAGCTAAATCTAATTTCATTAAAAACAAAATTGAATCTAGTAGAAATGTAATGAAAACGACTTGGCAAATTAAAAACAGAGAGACTGGAAAGGCCAAAGCTACACATAATAACTTCAAGCTTCAAGCTTGTTGAACAACCAAGTCTTTAAATTCATCTCCCGCTGCTGCTGAATCTATACTTAAACAAAACTTTGAGGAATGTAAAACAGATTTTAAATTTAGGCACGTAAATAATAAAGACATTGTAAAAGCGTTTAAATCCCTGGAAATGAAAAAGACAGCTGACGCCCATGGTCTATCAGTAAAAAATATTAGTTCCATTGTAGATTGTATTGCACCTCACCTTTGTTGTATATTTAATCAATGTATAGATAATGGTGTGTTTCCTGACTTGATGAAACTAAGTAAAGTTATACCTTTATTCAAAGCTGGTAGTACATCAGACCCCACCAATTTTAGACCCATATCGATACTACCAACGCTTAGCAAAATATTTGAAAAACTCATACTTAATCAATTGCAAAGTCATTTTTATCTCAATTATTTAATTCATATTGCTCAGTTTGGTTTCAC
Organism: Argyresthia goedartella; assembly: GCA_949825045.1. NCBI lineage: Eukaryota > Metazoa > Arthropoda > Insecta > Lepidoptera > Argyresthiidae > Argyresthia > Argyresthia goedartella. The sequence goes on from OX463831.1 coordinate 24,351,592, forward strand.
AAAGGGTCGTTCAACAGCCGATGCTGGTGTTGAACTAATCGACAATATTTTTGATGCCTGGGAAGACGCAATGGATGCAATAGGTGTCTTCTGCGATCTATCCAAGGCTTTTGATTGCGTCCATCATGACACTCTTGTGAGGAAGTTACGCCATTATGGTGTAAAAGATCAGGCACTTGGCCTTCTGGAGTCATATCTAACAGATAGGGTTCAGATGGTCGATGTTAATGGGAAAAGATCACCTGGGTCTTCAATAAGTATGGGCGTACCGCAAGGTTCAATTCTTGGTCCTTTCTTGTTTTTAGTATATATTAATGATTTACCTTACCTTGTTAAAGCAAAACATGGGTTAGTATTGTTTGCCGATGATACTTCTTTGATATTTAAAGTTAAAAGACAGCAATCAAATTATGACGAGGTAAACAATGCTATCTCTAGTATAGTGAACTGGTTTACTGTTAACAATTTATTACTTAATGAAAAGAAAACTAAATGTATTAAATTCGTGTTACCCAATGTGAACCCGGTAACTACAGACATATTTATAAAAGGACAGAGATTGGACCTTGTGCAGTCGACTGTCTTTTTGGGCATTACTTTAGACGCCAAACTACAATGGGATCCTCATATAAATAAATTGTCGAACAGACTGAGTTCGGCAGCGTTCGCAGTTAAAAAAATTAGAGCTCTTACCGACGTAGACACCGCTAGACTAGTCTACTTTAGTTACTTTCATAGTCTAATGACCTATGGTATTTTATTGTGGGGTCACGCTGCGAATGCTAATAGTATATTTATTCTGCAGAAACGGGCTGTTCGTGCAATTTATAGATTAGGGCCTAGAGTGTCACTGAGGGAAAAGTTTAAAGAAATCAATATTCTGACATTTGTGTCTCAATATATCTATGACAATCTTGTGTATGTAAAAAGAAATATAACTAATTTTCAGAAGTACAGTGATATACACAATTTTAATACTAGAAATAAAGACAAGTTGGTTGCTTATGTAAGCCGACTACATAAAATTAGTAATTCTTTTAAAGGCAATTGTATACGCTATTACAATAAGGTCCCTACTGATATTAAAAACTTACCTTTAGACAAGTTTAAAATAATAATAAAACAGAAATTGTATAAAAAAGGTTACTATAGGATATCTGATTACTTAGAGGACAGATGTCCATGGGAATAGATTGTTTGAGTAACAGGCTGTTTCGATATATAATTAGCATTCATTATGTAATTTGACAATATTTTATTTAAAAAAGGAAACGCAAAAGATGCGACGACTGTGGAGTTTCTTCGGTGAGCTCTTCTCCACAGATTCCGCCATTGTGTTAGTGAACTCACCCAAAAAAATGTAATGACGGATCTAAGTGATGTAACAACATCCTATGGAATAAAATGATTTTTGATTTGATTTGATTTGATTTGTTAATATGGGTGTACCGCAGGGTTCCATACTCGGGCCATTCCTGTTTTTGGTTTATATTAATGACCTGCCACATCTTGTCAGAGATTATCATGAGATTGTACTGTTTGCAGATGACACTTCACTTTTGTTTAAAATGAAACGACGCAGTTTGAACTTTGACGATGTGAATAATGCAATCTCAAAGGTAGTCAATTGGTTTAGTGCTAATAATCTTTTACTGAACAATAACAAAACTAAATGTATTCGGTTTATACTCCCCAATGTTAAACAAGTCTCGGCTAATATTAATGTTAAAGGTTAAAATTTAGAAATTGTAGATAGCACGGTATTCCTAGGAATCACCTTAGATAATAAGCTTCAGTGGGGCCCACACATAGATAAGCTATCAAAAAAACTCAGTTCCGCAGTTTATGCAGTTAAAAAATCCGTCTTTTTACGGACGTGGAAACAGCTAGACTAGTTTACTTCAGCTACTTCCATAGCATTATGTCTTACGGCATACTGCTGTGGGGGAACGCTGCAGACATTAACGTAATATTTGTGCTGCAAAAGAGGGCTGTTCGTGCAATCTACAATGTGGGTCCCAGAGAGTCACTGCGTTGTAAATTTAAGGAAATTAACATTATGACAGTGCCGTGTCAGTATATTTATGAAAACCTAATGTACGTCCACAAAAATATTGATAAATTTCCTAAGAATAGAGACAGGCACAATGTCAACACTAGAAATAGGAATAAACTAGCTATACCTACTACTAGGCTCCATAAGGTTAATGTATCTTTTAAAGGGCAATGTATTCGCTTTTACAACAAAATACCGACTGAGTTACAAGAATTGTCTGTAAATAAATTTAAAAATGTTGTTAAAAATCACTTATGTAAAAAAGTTACTACAAAATATCAGATTATGTAGAAGACAAGAAAGCTTGGGAAGGTGTTTGCTCCAATTCTGTAAAAAATAACGTATAAAGCTGGAGGTTTCTAGTCGCCTCTTTGCCTCCAGCATCTAAAACATTGAGGTGACGGAATTCAAATTGAGTTCTATATTTCCCTGTACCTTATACATGTGTTAGTTCAAGATTTGACATTCTCCAAATGTTACCTATGTGTTTCTTATGGAAATAAACTCTTTTTGAATTTGAATTTGAATATTCTGCATGGGAGGCGCCACAGAATGCTGTCGGAGTTTTTTGCGATCTTTCAAAGGCATTTCATTATGTTGATCATGATGAAATTAAATAATTACGGAGTTAGAAATAAAGCGTTGGATCTAGTAAGATCATACTAAAGCAATATAATTCAAAAGGCAGAAGTCAACGGCGTTAAATCTTATGGATCGGGTGTAAAAATTGGCGTTCCACAAGGTCCCATATTCGGTCCTTTCTTATTCCTGGTATATATTAACGATCTGCCTTTCATGGTGAAGAAATTGACTGACATAATGTTGTTTGCTGATGATACTTCACTGGTCTTCAAATTTTAAAGACAAAAAGAATATATTGATGATGTTAATGGTGTATTGCCTTTAACCTTGAACTGAACGCTGGTAAAACCAAGTGTATCAAATTCTCATTACCAAATGTCAGGCAAATTGAGGCCAGTTTAGTGTTAGACAGCAATGCGTTAGAATTAGTAAAAGAAACGGAGTTTCTTGGAATAACCTTGATAGCAAATTGCAGTGGGGACCCCACATAGATAAATTAGCTGGTAAATTAAGTTCTGCGGCTTACGCTGTTAGGAACATCAGACAAAACAAAAGGTAATCTTGTGTAGACGAAAGTATCAAACAAAATGTGTATTTTGTTGTGTTTTACTCATGTCGACTACATTTGTGACGAGAGGGAGCATTTTATTAGAAGTCTGTGATTCTGATGTCGGTACAAAAATAAACTAAGGTCACAGTGACATTTTCTTCGCATTAAGTAAGAGAGGGTTTCATTAGCTACTCAGATGTACAACTCTCATAGTTCTAAGAGTTACCATTCAGACATAATCACTTAACATTTAACTGTTACTGGCGAAGGAGCGCAGATTGCAAGCTTTGCTTTATTTAACTGTGTCCAGGCTCATAATTGCAAATCATTTAAAACTGAATACAAAGAATAATGTAAACCTTCTAAGCAAAACATATTGTGTAATTTTTTGATTTGAAGAAGTGTACATTGTGGGCCCTGGTGGTTTCTATTTTGAGATTTTCTGGGGTGCAAATGTCCAGTAGAATTTCCCCTACTATGTTCGAATGTGTGTGAAGGACGTTTGTCCTATTATACCCTTTTTCCTAAATTCGACTGAGTCTTGTCGTCCCACGTGGGCATTGAAGTCGCCTAGCTACAGTATTTCGGCTTTGTTTGGTTTCATTTTAATGGTGTTTAGAAGTTTGGCAAACGCCATTGTTGCCCTCGCATTTGAACTTGGGATGTGTGCATTGATTACGTATAGTGTATTGGTGGTGGACTTTATTATAGCAGTCATGATTTCCATGTCACGTTTGATGTTGTGGACAGTTAGATTTAGGTCTTTTCTAATAAGTATTGCTAGTCACCAGATAAATACCAGAAAAAGTGTTTTGATTCGTATGGGAGGTCAAGTTCGTTTCTTGAATACACGCGACGTGTATGTTTCTGGAGTCAATCTTGCGTTTTTTATCTAATTTCGCACACCCTCTAACATTCCACGTAGATATGCGCATGTATTCGCATGTGATTTTTGCTTTGTATGAAGGGTTGTTGCGTAAAAGAGTGTAGCCGGTCGCGTCCGGGATCTCATCCATTGATGTCGCGGTTAAACCAGAGGAGGTCAAATACCCGGTTGTATCTGACCCGGCGGAGAGGGATAAATGTGTTTGTGGCATGTGAGTGTCTGTGTCCGTACCGTAAGTATCGAAATCATTGGTCATCTTCTCTTCAGTTGTGGCATTTTGGGTAAGCTGGGGGAAGATGTGTAGATTTATCGCTATCATATTATTAGTTTTGGGGCAGATGCAACTTGAGTGTACGTTGGTGTCGCGTTGTATTTTGGTATGGGAAAGATGTAAAGCTGTTAATTCGATTGGTTGTTGATAGGTTGCTGATTGGGTTTTGAGGTATTAAGTATGCATTATCGTAGTGGTTGTCGGAAAAGGTCAAGTTTGATTTGATGGTTTCAACTGCGTTATAATCTTGTTGAGGGCTATTACGATTGATGGGCCATTTTATTGAAGGATTACTACACTTATTACGTAGAACTCCGCGGCTGCTACGATAATTTATTTACCTCCCCACGTGCGCTGTTTGTGGAGATTCTTTATATACTCAGTGAAAGCTACTTCGTTTGGTGTGTCGATAGCAAGTATGATGCGAGGATGGTTGCTGTTATCTTCCACGTATCTGGCTAAGTCGCTTCGTGGGTATGGTTGAATGTCGCTCCAAGCAGATGGTTGATTATGTCTGCAATTGCATGGAACAGGCAGTTTCCATCTCTACACATTGGTAGAGTTTCCACTGTAGGATATTGCTATAGGAAAGAGCCTGATGCTGTTGTTACTAATGTGAATGTGTGGTGGGTTATTTGTGGCGGTGTGGTGTTCGGCCGGTATGGTGCGAGACGCTGTTTGACCTTTTATGATCTATTTAACTCTATTTATCTATTTATATTCTAGCAGGGGGTAGCTAGGGTATCGCGCAAGGTTTGGTAGTTCCCGGCATTTCCAAAATGGACTGGAGTCGGAGAGGATAAAATGAGTGCCAGATGTGTGAGGGAGCGCTGTGGGGCTTTTGTGCGGGGGTGGCTTCGGAGCTTTCTCTATTGTTCCTATTTAGGAACTGATATTTAGCAGTCCTTTGTTGTGTCTAGTTTCTGAGAGTTTAGTGAGATGGGCTTTTTATAGGGTGCACCTGTTTAGTTTCTGTTTATTGTCAGGTTTAGTATATGCAGTTGAGCTACGCAAAAATAATTCTAGGATTGTTAAGTTTTGGGTTGACTTATTCACAGAGTTTTAGGGTTCAGTACAAGGTTGTCGTAACGACTTTTTTGAATGGTCTTAAGTAGATGAAAAAAAAGGGATACCGAGGAGAATTCTCTCGAATTTATTTTCAGGCGAAGCAATACAAGTATAGTGACTATTATAATGTTTTGATATTTGATTTTGATAATTTGATATCACCTTATTGTTTGTTTAAATGCGTTTGCGAGATCTCGGGGGTGGATGGGCACTAGAAAGAGAAACGACCGTTCGGTCCGGCAACACAATCGCGAGGCATATGTAAATATCTACAGTAATGAAGAAATTTCAATATTTTGAATACTTTGCCCAGGCTACATAAAAATAATGCTCAAGTTTTCTTGTAGGATGGTACGATCGGGACCCATCGTGCACGAGTCCGCCCAGCACTTTTTATTTTGCATTATTTCTTGCACGGTGGTCCCTTCGTGTATGAGTCAGGCTCGCACTTGACAGGAATTTTAAGGTACGGAACCCTAAAAAAGAAAAAGGTCCAATCTCCAGTCTCTACTAATTTGCAAGAACTAAGAAATATTGTGCAGGTTTACTCACAATTATAACGCTGGGATTACCGAGCCCGCTGGCAAGGATGATGTAGATCGATATCTTCCGGAACAACTTCTTCATTTCAGTCTGGGAATTCATGAAATCACAACAAACAAATATGATATACAGGCACATACATTGCTTATGGCCCCACACTAGGATTTCATGCGATTGATCAAATGAGATTAGTGCAAGATAGTAAAAACGCGTATAAAATAAGACTGCACTTAGTAATGGATGCGGGAAGCAGAATCGATCATTTATATCCCGAAAACATATAAAAAAATATTGATAATAACATCAGAAATCCATTAATTGTACCTAAAGGTCAAAAATTGACTCCAAAGAAGAAGAAACAAACGCCATTAATTCATTTATTCAAATATTATTTCAAAATAAATATAAAATTACTTAAAAGATTTATTATATTTACTTACTTACTTTATATTTTATTGCACAAAACAGAAGATGCATCAAAACGGAAACTAGAGGTATAAGGCGAGCTTATCTCTAAAAATAGATTTCTTCCGCAAACCTATGATGGACAGGATACTTTAAAGAACAGGTAGACCTATGTGCACAACGTTATATAATTAAAATAATAAACTACTAACCAATATGTTCATAAATTCATACCTAATATCAATACAAATAGACAAAATTATACTACAAAATATACACCAATACAAAAGATAATTTCTCCATAAATAAAAATAATACATATTTATAATTGATTTTAAGTATTTTTATTGGTTTTAGGGGGCTTAAAAATTTCAATCAGTGCTTTTGTTTTATACGAAAATAGAGTATTTTTTATTTAAATATTATTTTTCCCGTACTTCTGACATATTTTCTACAAAAATAAATTTTTCCATCGAAATAGAATACATCATGCATCTAAGGGTTAAATAGGAGTTTAAAAATACTTCACCTCATCGTCAGGCTCCGGATCCTCCTCCAATATCTCAGTAACGAGCGGGTCAAGGCAGTTGTCGATACTGTCGAGATGTTTGTCAATCAAGTTTTGCAACTTGTCGTAGTTGTTTTGTAGTATGTGCTGCATGCGTAGCGTCTTTGTTGGTGTCTCGCCGCCTGGGGAGGATATCATGTGGATTAAGGCTGTCCACAAGAGATGAGTCGTACTAGGTAAATTTCGTACCTCCACCTGTACCTAATCCGCAAAAATACTCGATCCAAATACCTGTTCTTGGAGTCTCGCCTGTATGAGGCTGCGCCTAGTCGCGCCAACCCCGTAAAGTACCTAGCAAAGTCACGTTCTTGCAGCTAGACCAACACGGTACCTACTTTATATTGAGTACAAAGAAGTAGTACAAAGAACGATAGTTTGGACGCCCGTTCGGTACGGCACGGTGGTACGGCGCGTCACGATCGCAGCCGATCCGGGCGTCCAAACTAGCGTTCTTGGATCGCGTCGCTGATACGATACGGAGGTACGTTACGGACAAAAGAACATGTCTACATCACAATACAAAAATGTATCCAATCTAATCTTATATTCAGATTATAGAATGGAGGAAATAAATAGGTGTCTATTAATAGTTGCGTTCAAGGTAAACTACACCAGTTTAGTTAAGTATCCCTGCCTAAGCCTTAGTTTATTAGTTTTTGATTTCTAAAAATAATTGAATGTAATACTTGTTGATTGGTAGGATTTATTCACTTTATAGTCACCACTGGTTGGAATATCTTGTAGCACAACGAAAGCAAAGATATGGACATGATTTTTTGGTGGTACTCAATTTTTATTACTAATAAACATAAACATTTTACATACAGGCACATACATTGCTCCTGGCCATACACTAGCATGCCCTATGTCGTGGGTACCAGAAACAGTGACGTCATGACGTCACACACATACAAACATCCAAGACCTGGGGGTATTTTTCTTTTTCTTTTATCCCCAGCCGGTGGTCGAGCCCGGGACGTCTCGCATGGTAGACAGAACCACAAGCGATGCGCCACAGAGGTCATCATGTTTATGATGATGATCTTGCTCATAAATGAAACATATTTGTAGGTTTGTTTTTTATTAACTTTATAAGGTAAAATAAGTATTATAGCAAAACATATTTGTTTTACATTGTCATTAAATTTTGAAAAACATTATCGATCAATTTCAATCAAAACAAATAAATTTAAATGGTTGAAATCACCGCGAAATGGTTTATTCCTTTGATTTAAATTATGTAATCGTAGTATGTATTATGTAATGTAAGTTTCAATGAAAAACTGTAGATCTTTCAAGCTCCTCTCGTTCAGCAGAATGCAACTTCAAATCGTTTGAAAAACTAACTTTGCATCCTCAATCACGTTTAGACTCATATCTGGTTGCTGCGCATTTAATGAGGGTCTTTCGATAAAAAAAAACCTTTGGCTTTTTAAGCATGATTTAAGTTTCTGAACTCTATGACGGCGTCGCTCCAAATTTGAGATTAAAACGTTGGGCTCTTTTGCAAATATTACACGATGTGTATTTGTATGTGTATTTGTAGGGTTCCTGTATTGAAAGACACCAACGCAGCAGCACAACGGCCTGCTTAAACCCGGCGTTGCGAAAAGTTTATTCGCCTACCCCCTTCGTATTTGGCAACCAGTGCATTAATTATACTGAGGTTTCAATTATATTGCTTAAGAAATTATGAATTCTCATTCATATCATTTGCGAAGTCTCCTTCACGAATGATATGACAGCTTTTTTACAAAGATTCTCGATTGCCTGTTAAAGCCCAGCAGCAACGAGTTGAGCCATCAAGCCAATGGGCTCCGGATCAGCGGTTTTCAATGAAATATTTCTTACAATTTTCGTGGTCGCCAAATACGTGTTTTGGTCCATTCCGGGTATTTTTACTATTCTTTTTGATCGTGTGTTATATTTTGAGTAGGTACCCCTCAATATTTCATCGCACAAGTCACTCAGGTTCATAGACGAAAATAACGATATTTTAAAATCTTTCGCAACCCTAAAGGGAATTTAGTATCCAACTGCAACTACACCAGAGCATTGCAAAAGTTTCTTAAAATATGGTTTTTGCATTCTATCTTTTCATTTATTAATTCAAAGTCAAAGTCAAAGTACTTTATTACTGTAGATATTTACATATACTTAGCAAACGTAATTTTTTGCCTCTTCTCTACATTGGACCACTGTGGGAGAAGTAGGGCGTAGAAACTCCCAGAGATTTATTTTTAGATCTCTTTTAAAAATAGGTTGTGCTTAACTAATACTTATAAATATGAAAAATTTAATTGTTATGATTAATAAGCAGGAATAAATAATTACAAAATTATTAACAGCATGGTCTGTATTGAGCCAGATAGGACTGTATGGGGTTACCCATACAGTCCTGTCATTTAAGTAATCTTGAACATTGTAATATCCCTTTTTCGACAAAGTCGCTTTAACATGCTTATTAAATTGCTCAAATGGCAATTTCAAAATCTCCAGAGGTATCTTATTGTAGTACAGAATGCACTGACCCTTGAAAGAATTGCTAACCTTCGCGAGTCTAAATCGGGGCGCACATAGTCTGTGATTATTTCTTAGGTTAACATTACAGCTATCGCTAAGTTTGGAAAATGTTGTAAGGTTCTTGCGTACATACATTATATTTTCGAAAATAAATTGACTAGCTACTGTTAGTATGTCAATTTCTTTAAAAAGCTCTCTTAAGGAGTCTGTTCGTTTTAAATGATAAATTGCTCGAATAGCTCTTTTCTGTAAAATATAAATAGTTTAAATATCCGCTGCTTTCCCCCACAACAAGATACCATAGGACATCACACTATGAAAGTAACTAAAATATACTAGCCTAGATGTAGCCACACCCGTGCTTTGTCTGATATTCCTAACAGCGTAAGCCGCAGAACTTAATTTACCAGCCAATTTATCTATGTGGGGTCCCCACTGCAATTTGCTATCAATGGTTATTCCAAGAAACTTCGTATCATTTACTAATTCTAACGTGCTGTTGTCTAACACTAAACTGGTCTCAACTTGCCTGACATTTGGAAGAGAGAATTTGTTACACTTGGTTTTACCAGCGTTTAACAATAAGTTATTAACTGTGAACCAATTCAAGGTTAAAGACAATACACCAATAACATCATCAAAATCTCCTTTTTGTCTTTAAATTTTGAAGACCATTGAAGTATCATCAGCAAACAACACTATGTCAGTTACACTATACCAGGAATAAGAAAGGGCATAATATGGAACCTTGTGGAACGCCAATTTTAACACCCGATCCATCAGATTTAACGCCGTTAACTTCTGCCTTTTGAATTCTATTGCTTAGGTTTGATTTAAGTAGATCCAACGCTTTATTTCTAACTCCGTAATGATTTAATTAAATTAATAGCGTATTATGATCAACACAATCAAACGCCTTTGACAGGTCACAAAAAACTCCGATAGCATCCTGTGCTGCCTCCCATGCAGAATAAATATGAGATATAAGGGTAATACCTGCATCCGTAGTCGATTTACCCCTAGTGAAACCGTATTGTTTGGCGTGGAGTTGTTTTGTACGGTTGAAGTGTGAGAGCATTTGATTGAGTATAATCTTTTCAAATATTTTACTTAGTGTTGGAAGAACAGATATTGGTCTGAAATTTGAAGGATCGCCCTTATATCTTGACTTAAACAGAGGTATCAGTTTACTTTGTTTCACGAGGTCTGGGATAGCCCCATCGTCAACACATTTATTGAATATATAAGCTAAGTGTGGGGCTATAACTAGAATTACTGAACCAAGACTTTGACTGATATACCCCACAGGTCTTCTGTATTTTTTAAGTTAAGTAATCTAAACGTTTTGACAATGTCCTGGGGATATACATGATGAAATTTTATATATACCTTATTGACGCGAGTGTTATTTTTTAATAAAGTCTCTGCTTCATATGGAGATGAATTTAGACGATCTGTTGTGAGTAAGGGTACATTGGTGAAGAATGTTTCAAAAGCTCGAGCAACATCAGCGCTGGATTTAACAATATCATCACCTGTCTTTAGGCAGAAATCATTGTCCCTTGGTATAACTTTGCTAGTTTCACGGTTTATCATTTGCCAAACTGTTTTCATTATATTATTTAAATTTTGAATTTTTCTATTAATGTGTAAAGTTTTTGCAGTTCTACAAACCAACTTGAAAGTTTTGGAATATTTTTTAACATAGTCATGAAATTTTCGATCAAAGTTATTGGTTTTTTGATCATAAAGGTCATACAAGATAACTCTACTTTTACGAATTCCAAACGTTGTTAATTCACCGTATGGGTGGGCATCTCATCATATTTTTTTGTATGTACTGGAATAGGACATTATTATGGACAAAAAATATCATAATTTCAATAAAAAATACACTTGGATGTTACTCACGCACATTCAGCAAATATTTCATAGGCAAGGTGTTAATAAAGAACTAACCAGTGATAAATAAGCTACAGGAGAATAGACGATTTTGGCTCTTTCCACCAGTAAAGCTTTGGACGAAAATCCATTTAAAAAAGATGTACAGTAGTACTCGATTCATGCAGGATACCGTATCTAATGTTCCAGACCAGTCACATCACACATAAACGGGTAACAGTGTTACGGTTAGGAATCATAAAGGGAGGTCGGTTGTATTTGCTATCTTAGTTACTTCGAAACTGGTATTATTTATGAATTGATATGAAAAACTACTTTTTTATTTGAAAGACTAGACCTGCAGCTTTGTCCCATTTTTTGAAAACTATAAACCGATCCAGAAGTTTGGTTCCTAAATTGGGTAAGTACTTGTATAAGACACATTGAATTTGGGGGAGGGGGGCGTGGAGGGGTGGGGGAGGGGAGGTCCCCCCACCAACCCCCCCTTTTAGGAAACCACTAGTTTTTATGTTATGGAGGTCCAAAGATTGAAGAAAATGCCTACATTTTTTGGGTTTCGGGGGAGTTGGAGGAGGAGAGGGGTTGGAGGAGGGGTTGCCAAGAGTAGGGGGTCGCCTCGCTCCGCTCCGCTTCGCTCCGGCTCCCGGGTCTGCTGTAATGTGTGAACCTAACAAACCTATCTTTAGTTTTTAAACAGGAAGTGACCTAAAGCAACCAATTTGGTTCTGATAAACTCCATAAAGTAGTTAGTAAGTAAACAAAGCCAAAGTCGTCCAGAGAATCACGGATAAAACGAGAGCGCAACAGAACATTCACGAAACACGGAAGGAATCGGAATGAAATGAGCAAGTAGGGGGTCGCCTCGCTCCGCACCGCTTCGCTCCGGCTCCCGGGTCTGCTGTAACGTGTGAACCTAACAAAACTATCTTTAGTTTTTAAACACGAAGTGACCTAAAGCAACCAATTTGGTTCTGATAAACTCCATAAAGTAGTTAGTAAGTAAACAAAGCCAGTCATCCAGAGAATCACGGATAAAACGGGAGCGCAACAGAATATTCACGAAACACGGAAGGAATCGGAATGAAATGAGCAAGTCATTATGTCAGAAAATACAAAATTGCTGACGCAAATTTCTACCATTACAATAAAATCTTGTAATTTGTACTAAAATCATGTACCAATATCCAACGTTGGAGCTTTTGGGTTTGACATTTGTCGTTCCGAGATTGGCCAAGTTGTAAAAATCGCGTAAACATATTTTATAACTAAAATGATGTTTCCTAAATCAGAAAATGGTATCAGAGGATAGCTAAGGACCCCCCCTAACCACCTAAGTACTCCAATCTTCCAATTTCAATGTGTCTTATATAAGACCCAACCCCCTAAATTTGAAAAAAACTGGAATTTACTGGAACCCTTTCATGGTATATTTTTATATCATGCCTTGGTTTGCTGGAAGAAATCTCTTTTTAGAGATAAGCTCGCCTTCTTACACATATGTTTTCCACAAATTTAACTTTTTATATATCTTTGTGCAATAAAGAAATAAGAATTATGATGTCATCCAGGTAAACGAAATTGCTTATATGAGATGAGATGAGATGAGAGAACTTGCCGTGAGATTTAAAACAAAGATGTACTTACTCGTAAGCATAGCAACACATTCATTCACAAATAACTCCAAATTATTCCTGTTGATGGTCTTCTCGAACAGTTTTCCATACTTGGGGTTGAGCAGTAACAGTTGTATGAGATACACCACAAAGTCCGTGTCTACACTGCAGCTTTTCGCTTGGCATTCTCTGGTCACTTCATTAGCGATGTTCTTGACCACATTATCGTTGCAGGCCATTTGTTCTGAATAGTTATTTGTAAATAAAAAATGAAATAAAAATTTGTTGAAATGATTTGTCGATATGTCAAACCCGGCAGTTGTCAAGGATTAAACTCTTTGGTTGTTGCTATGGTGTCTGTTTATGATTAATCAATGACGCTAAAGGCTTTTAGATCCAAAATATTAAAGTGATACGGAAAAAATATGGGGTCTTTTTCGAATCCATTTTCTCCACTATAAAGTCACCTACAGATTTGATTTTTGTGTCAATATTTATTAAATATTTGATTAAGACTCTCACAGAAGGAAAACCCGATTTGGTGAAATTTTCTCGATAGAAGTTAATTGCGAAAAGACCTCTAAATTGTTTTATTTTTTCCTGTAATTCTGAAATCCTAACTTATTTCATTGCGGAATTGCATTCAAAATGTGGATATTATGTTATAGTAAACTCTCCTTAAAAATATTTTTGACAAAATAGCGATGTTTATTTTTAAACAATTTTAATGTGGTTTGGCGCTACCTTATGTCATTTTTCTCCGATTCCGTCCCTCTCACACTGCGGGTCTTTCCGCCTGGAGTAACGAGGACCTTTGCACCGGTTGTTAACATCGGCTGTTAGAAAACAACGCCGCGGCTGTTTCCATTATTTAAGAACAGCCGTTATTCACATCACTACTCTAGACGTTAATTTTTTCAATACGGCTGATGGTCAAACAAACTTTGAGGGATACCATACTATTTTTTTTTATTTGACGCGCTTTTTCGATATCTACTTTCATTAGCCAGACTTAGGTATCGATACTTTTATTCTTTTTAAAATTCATATCGAACCTAATGCAAATGCGTGGAGCCATTTTTAGAAGTCGAACCGATGGCGCTTCATGCCGTGTCAGTTTTTACTAACATGACATGAGTCAAACCGTCGCGTCGCATCGATAAAAGCTCAGATAAACTAAACTCTTGGTAACAAAGAGTTTCGTAGTCTCCTTGTAAATGAATTCGACACTGGGTGCGAGGGGCACACAACCTAACCTTTTTAAAAGTTATTTGTCAGAGAGGAAAGAAAGCGTCAAAATAAGTGACCATGTGTCAAAATGAGCAGTACCCAACCAGTGGAATGGGGGGTTCCTCAAGGCAGCATTCTGGGTCCCACCCTTTTCCTAGTTTATATTAGGTCCTTACATATGAAATTGGCGTTTTGCATGGGAGGAACATAGTCTTTTTTTTTTAATATAATATATTTATTTAACCTTTGACTGGTGACATGGTTTTTGTGTAACGTAACTGGTGACGAGGGGACTGAGAGGCCCACTGCGGTATCTAGTATAAATCATAGAAATTAAGTGTGGTAGCTAGCCAGAGTATGTAAAAACTGTGTTATCATATATAAATGGATAAAATAAAACAAATAACTATACTCTGAATATATTTTTTGTTACGATCTTGCAATTTTAATGTATGTCGTCTTAACAATCAAAAAACTAGAGATGAGATCACAAATTACATAAGCATAACAATACAACTAAATTACGTAAGTGGTGACATGGGGTCTGAGAGACCCCTGTCGAACTTTACGCCAATGTAACTTACCGATTTAAGCCTGTCCGACACAGCTATCCCTTTCTACGGCATGGACGCAAGTAAACTCGAAGATACTCAGGTGATGAGCCTAAGGAAACCCGGAGAAGGTGCCAAAATGTTGTTTTACTGACGCCGCTGGGCCTGTAAGACCCCTTGTCACCAGTTAAAGGTTAATCAAAGTATGTACCATTGCTATCTGTACACTTTTACCATCTCATAGGTAGTTCTTCGATCCCTTTACTAAAAAAAACATTCGGACGGGAATCAATAAAATCTTTGAAGGCGGTTTGGACTGCCCCATCGGAGTTGAATTTTTTCCCTTTCAAGAAGTTATTCAAATTTCGAAAAAAATGGTAATCTGTTGGAGCAAGTTCCGGAGAGTACGGTGAATATCTTAGACATTCCAATTGACGCTCCTCTAATATGGTAGCCGTCGGTTGTGCAGTGTGTGGTCTAGCGTTATCATGAAGCAGCAGTGGCCTAGAGCGATTGATCAGCCACTGTTGTTTAGCAGCTAGCTTTTCCATCATGATTTGCAGTTGCTGACAATAGACATCTGCCGTAATCGTCTGGCCAGATTTAAGAAAGCTGTAGGGAACGACACCAGCACTAGTCCACCAAACGCTCACAAGTAACTTTTTTGGAGTCAATTTTCGTTTGGGGCATGGTTTGGCTGGTTCGGCAGGGTTCAGACATCGCGATGAGCGCTTCCGATTATCGTACAGGATCCACTTTTCATCACAGGTAATGATTCGATTTAAAATAAATTATTGTGCCGGGTGAGTAATGCAACGCAGCAGTCAACGCGCGTTTGTTGATTTGCTTCACTCAGTTCGTGAGGTACCCACCTTTCAAGCTTTTTCACCTTCCCAATTTGCTTCAAGTGGATTAAAACAGTTTTATCACTAACACCGCAGCCTGCAGCTAACTCGGACGTGGTTTGCGATGGATCCGCTTCCACAATAGCCTTCAATTCTTCATTATCAACTTTGGTCTCCGGCCGTCCACGGGGCTTGTTCTGCAGGTCGAAATTTCCAGAACGAAAACATTGGAACCAAAAACGCACTGTGTTTTCTATTGCGGCACTGTCGCCATACACATCATTAATCCTTCGAGCCGTTTCTGCAGCACTGGTAACACGGTAGAACTCATACTCGTAAATAACGCGATATTTCAAGTTTTCCATTTTGTAAGCTGAGTGACGCAAGAAAAAAAAAACAATTGAGGAAAAAACAAATGAATAATAATTTTAGAAATACAAATACATTAGTAAATAGCTGTATAAATTTGAATTTGGAATTCCTAACCATAGAGGAGATATTTGAGATCAAAGTGGCCAGTACGGCGAAACGCCAATTTCATATGTAAGGACTTAATATTAACGACTTATGCAACCTTAAAATCCCAGATGGAAATATAGTTAGTTAGGTACATATACCGACTACAGTTTTGCTTTATAGTGGGAAAAATTGGACAGAAGCTTTCGAGAGTGCACAACATGGATTCGACATAATCTCTTAACGGCTTCAGAAAAATATTTTAACCCTCAACTCTGACATAACAAAATACTTACTTATCCTTTTCTATAAATAATTCCACTCAACCCCCTAAAAACCTCAAAATTTACTCACATGGCGGCTGTCCAAAAGCAAAACCTAGCAAGCGCCACTGACAAAATTTTAGAGGAGAAGCAAAACTAATATTTTTATTAATTATTATGAACTTAACATACTTTTTGCACTGTTCTTGTTCCATGTCGATGAAGTTAAATTTGCTCTACGTCACCAGCTAGTTAAATAATACTTAAGTCTACTTCTACAAGTTTTATGTGCCTTACTGATGTTTGGTTAAGGAAATTCTAGTAAATTCTTGCTTCATATCCAAATGAGAAACCTAGTAAGAGCTCTTACTATGTATTTGAATTTGTTTTTTTGAACAATATTTTTTTAGATTCAACATTGAAAACCTAGCAAAGACACTTACTACGTTTTTTAATTGTAATATGGGTCATTTTTATCATTAAATAAGGGTTTTTAAACGTAGTAGTGATATTACGATAGTGAAACAACAGTAATTTTAAAATAGTGTAATTATTAATCATTCATCAGTCTTTATTCACTTATACCAAATTATTAATTTTCTTCTAGTAAGTCGCCCCCAGTTTGAAGATCAATGGACTTATCGTTTGTTTCCAATTGCGTCCAAAAAGCTCTTCTAGAAACTGGCATAAGGGGCACCAATTTTTCAATTATCGTTTCCTTTTTATGCGCTGGGATCCCCCGAGAAGCTGGTCTTTGTTCAGGTAACTCTATCTTGAACCTTTTGGGGAGGAAGTCCAGTTCTTCAAACGGCTCCTCAAAGCAAACTGACATTAATATATGATATGTACACTGATATTATATGGAGTGCAATAAACTATTAAGATTATTATGTACGTATATGATTCAAAATAAACAATAAATAATTAAATAAATGAGATGACACAGGAGGACGGTTCAAATCCCAGATTATGAATGACGATGTGTAAGTAATTTATCTCATGTACTTTTTTAAGGACGTTTTTATGGTGATGGAAAATATCTTAAGTTCTTTCATGTCTTCTTCTATGGTCTTTACATAGCTAAATAGAGATTAGAATAACTGGCCAAATAACTGACTGATAATTTCAATTACTGGCTAAACGTGGGCATAATTGTGTACGGGAAAAAAAGTGACGCAATGATAAAATTAAATGAATCGGCACAATATATACCATGTCTTGTAAAGGATACTTCTTAAGCCAGCGACGAATTTTACTTGCACAACTCTGTTGAGCAAGAATGAGTTCATCACGTCTTCAGCGTCATTCTTTCTTGCAGCCCTTTTTTTTTTAGGCCAGTTTCTGCTATTATTTATTTCTCTAACCCTTATGTTTTTTCTTGAATTATTCACCACATCCTTTTTTAATTTTTTTTCAATGTTTCCATGAACCGAATCTACGGTCATATGTGTATGTCCTTTTGTGAGGTAACTCAAAGTCACAGTCTCCACTGAGTTTTCTGAGTTTACTATAATAGTCAAAGCGGTGAACAGTGTCCAGTTTTTATTTTGGGCTGTACAGTTGTCAGCCCAAATGTGGAAATGTTGACAGTCTCTTTCATTCTCTATGAAGGTGTATATAGCGTCGACAATGTTGGAGGCCTCTCGACCTGCTTGCCCTTTGTGCCAAATTATACAAGAAGCTGGATCAGGAGACTTCTTGTTGATGGGCGCAAAAGTTAGATTAAATGTAATTAATCGGCTGGTGAACACAGCTTCTTTAGACCGAGGCATCACAGGCAGCAATATCACTTTTTGCAGGTCCATTGTAAAATATGTCACTTGTTTTGTATTTTTTTGTGCTGCATCATCTCTGTAGTTTACGAGAGCCTGATCGCTTTTTGTTTTATGCTCTATGTATTTTTGTCTCAAGTCCTCTGGTATAAGACCTTCTTCTCTGTATTTTTTCGTTTCTTCGGAGTACAGCAAGCATTCATCGCATTGGTCTCCGTTGGGCATTTTAAAAGAAATCTTCATTAGTTTTATTTCTTTTCTGTAAGTCTCCTCCGAACATTTCAACTGTGGAAACTTTGCCTTGAAATCACCATGCATTGTTGATACTGTCAGGTCTCTGGGTAAGTACTTTGTGAAGGGTGAGTTATGTCTGCGATAGTGAGTTACAACAGGTTTGTAGCTCAGTATATGTTCCTGTATGCATTGACGGTCGAGTTTCATCCTGTGACCACCTCTCTTTTCACCAGCTAAGGATGCATACAGCAGCCCTTTCTTTACAGCCCTTGATAACTCGGTAATCACTGCGTCATTTCTGAACCCAAGAGTATCCAAAAAAAACGCTTACATACAGGAATCAAATCTTTGATGTCATTTTTTGCCAGGTAGTAGTGACGAGTTTCATTTTTAGATTGGGCTTGAGCAGCGGACGTATCAGCCTCAACCCTTCGTCTTTTAACCTCCGAAATTTGAACAAATTTGTTCAGAAATCCTCTTCTTGCTGGGAAATTCATCTTCCAATATTCATCCCAAATTATTTGTCTCTCCTGATAGGAAAAACTTGAACATTGTCTTCGACACTTCCCGTCGCAGGACTCGCGAATCATGGGGTGTTTTAGCATGTTTTTATTGTCTTGCTGATAGCAGCATTACTTGCAATGTATATCGGTTCAGGATATTTAGCTATAAATATTGGTTCTTCAGACTGTTTTGGTATTTCAGATGTCTGGGTTTCGGCAATATTCTGTGTTTTTCGGTGTATGAAATGTTCAATGTCGATACCACTTGAAGAGTTCTCGTCACTATTTAATACCTCTTCGCAAAAATCGAATAAATCTGACATCGTTCTCTCATCAATTTCCGGATCGGGGACATACCATGGATCTGCCACGGAATCGTCATCACTAAAATCCATAGGACTCTCATCTCCTAAGTTTGGTGTAATCAGAATGGGTTTAAGCTGGGTGGCAGAAGTGGAAGGTTGAGGTTCTGCATCAATGTTGGCGACATGCGTGTTAGAAGTGGATTGTTTTGTTAAGTTCGGAACAGAAGCGGAAGTGGATGGCTGTGGCTGATTATTGTTGGTGGTGTTAGTTGCGGGTGTGCTAAGGACAAGGAAAGCAAAACACACACGTGTTAATTACAACCAACATAAAATGCCAGGTTTCAAGCAGCTAATGTTATTAAAAATCAGAAGAAGTAGAAACAATGTGTAAATATATATAAATATGCAACTCTCTATCAATGAAAAAACTATGATAGGTATGAATATTGTTAGATGTATGTGTGTTTATGGACTTTATTACAAATATCACACAGTAAACATTGGAATAATTTAAGCATTAAAAAACCCCTACATGAAACCAGACTTCCAGTTTCATCACGAGGTCTCATCATCGGGTGTTATTAAAAGGTCTCATCACAACGAATCGAATGAGCCTAAACTCGATGGGTTTATTAGTCAGCATCCCAGGGTTCCAGATACCACCTTCGACCTTTATACTCCATCCTCAGATCAGCTCAATAGTACCATATTGTCAAAGGTCTTGTCACTACGAGTCTAATGAGCCCAAACTCGATGGGTTTACTAGTAAGCATACTCCCAGGGTTCCAGCTCCCACCTTCGATCTTCGCACTCATCATCAGATCAGCTCGATAGTACCATATTCCCAAAGGTCTAGTCACAAAGTCACAACAAACCTAATGAGCCCAAATTCGACGGGTTTACAAGTAAGCATCATAGTGTTCCCGCTGTCACCTTCGAAGTCCATCATCAAACCAGTTCGATAGTACCATAACAACATGGTCCAAAAAATCTTCTTTCAAATAAAAAAATCAACATTCAAATCGGTTTAACTGTTTACGCTCCGACACACACACACCCACACAGACAGAGTGACTCACACGTCAAACTCATAACACCCTTTTACATTTAAAGAGCGGGGTTTAAAAAATACTGAAATAGTGTCTAAAACTACTAAAATCAAAGTCCTTATCAAGACGAATCAAAGGAGACCAAACTCGATGGGGTTGCGTCATTTTATTATACAGTTTCCATGGCCACCTTTCATCTCCATTATCAGATCAGCTCCGTATCAAAGAAATATAGTATTTTCATTAGAGAACCGCGTATTATTTTGTTTGAAGCGAGTTACATATTCGTTAATAAGCACCCAATCTCAGCAATGCATGCCAAAACCAAACCAAGGCACAATGAAACACAAATACCTACCAAATCACCCAACTTAATGTAGGTACTATGTAGTATAACAATAAAATAAAACAAACAAACAGGTTTACCTTGTAAGAGCTGCTGCTAGGATCCGTTTTGATCTACCACTATTCATTCATTAATTTTACTTTAATTTATAAACAACTCACAAAAACAACATTACTTTGATGCGCGGACGCACGACACGACTGACTGAGAATAACTTGTAATGGCCCACGCGACGCATCTACCAGCGCGGGGCGGAGGTGGCTTCCCCCTTTGCCCCGCACCTCAGCAACATTGCACTTCACACTGACTTGCTATAAATTATTGTATGTAATATTCAAAATCTTATTTCATAAATTAGTAATTTTCTAAAACAAAAACCTATCAAGAGGCATTTCCCTGTTCAAAAACCTAGTATAGTGTCGAACCAAATTCATAAAACTAGTAAGTCGTTTTGACTACTTTAAAAACCTAGTATGTACTGAACTTGATAGGTTTTTGGGTTTGGAAATGGCACTTGCTAGTTTTTTGGGTTGGTATTCTCTGAATGCTATGTGTACTTGCTAGGTTCAGGCATGTCCATAACTCTGATTCTAATTTAGATAGAAATACGGGTGTTTTTACATTCGACGCAGCTCAAAACTTAAGGAAGGATGGTTCAAAAAAACGTATTTCCCAAAAAATGGCGCTTGCTAGGTTTAGCTTTTGGACAGCCGATGGTTGTACTGATGCATATCTTTGCCCTTGCAAACCATTTGAGAGAACCTCAATATAATTCTAGGCAAAAAATTAAATTTAATACACATATGTGTTAAGTGCTAAAGTTCGAAAAATAATACATGCTTGAGGTTAAATAATTATTGCAACAGAGAAATTTTTTACCATCCTAAGTTAATAATATCTCTCATAAAATTTTCAGTAAACATGTAGGTTCTACGTATATCAAATACACTATAACATTCATTATTACACACCACACTCTACATACTTGCATTACGATTTTCAACTTCTCTTTTATAACTCTTATCATAAACACTCTTCAATAGCTATTAGCTGCTTTTTCAAGCAATTTTTGTGTCACAAATGTAAAAATCAATCTCATTTAATCAAATTAACTTTTAAGTAAGGATCCTTAACTTTTACTATAAATTTAAATTAAGTCAAATATTTCAACTGTACGTACATATTTACAGAAAAAAAATTGTTAGACAATATTGTTGCATATAAGTAGGGAGGAGCGTACGTTACTTATCCCAAAACACAGGGGAAACTTCACTTTCGGGAGTTACGACTCTCCTATTGTCTGTATGACAGCACTGCAGCAATATTACTGAATAAAACATTATTATTATTAGATTATTCATAATTCTTTATTGAACACAGTTATTTAAAAAAGATACATTAAGAGAAAACATATGTACAAAGGCGAGCTTATCTCTAAAAAGAGATTACTTCCAGCAAACCAAGGCATGCAACAATGGCTGCAAGTGTGTGCAATGCAGTTCAGCATACCAAATTATAAAGTGATCAGCTGTTTCAATAGAAAGACTAAAACAAGAGGTGGTTCCTTAATTTTAGTAAAAGATGGTTTTAAGTGTAAAGAACGAAAGGATATTGTTAGTCTTTCTAGCGAAATGAATGCTGAAGTCTCGTGTGTTGAGATGGAAAAATATACTATTGTTAGTGTGTACAGGCGGGGCGAAGCAGATTTTGAAGTCTTTGAATCAGTGATGGAACAAGTTCTTCAACTTGCATCCAGAAACAAGTCCAAACGCGTCATAGTTTGCGGCGACTTTAACGTAGATTTACTAGACACCGCAAACCGCTCTATTCGCACTAGGATCCTAGCAGTATTTAAGTCTTACAATATGTGCAAAGTCTTTCTGGAGCCTACACGAATAACGGCTACCTCCGCCACTTGTCTAGATAACGTATTCTGTGAATGTAGTATTCACGATAAACAAATAGTTAAGGCATTAAGTTCAGACCACACTGGTCAGATTGTAGTATTTGAAGAAAGTAATGCTATAAAGCCCGTTAAAGTATTGTGTAGACCAGTAACTTTGAAGAAAATGGAAAAATTTCGTAGTGGACTAGTGTCAAGTCTACCGTTAACACCTTACTGTGAAGATCCGAACACATTATATTCCAGCTTCTTCAAATCTGTATCTGCGGAATTTGAAAAGGTTTTCAATCTGACAAGAGTGAGACCGGACAACAAATCAAAATTCTCTGAATGGGCAACAGAGGATTTAAGACAGAGCAGGTCCAGACTATATGAATTGTATGAGCAAAAATCCTATGATCACAGTCCTGAGTTTAACGTCTTTGTCAAAAATTATTCTAAAAATTTTAGGAAAGACTGCCACACAGCCAATTGCCTACATCTTAACAATAAAATCAAAGCTTCTGGCGACAAAATTAAAACTACAAGGAACATTATTAAAAAAGAGACAGGCAAGGTTAGGTCTAGTGAATCTAGTTTTAATTTAAAAGTTAACGCCCAATTACTCTCATCAAACGAGGACGTTGCTAACGCATTTGAAAAGTTCTTCAGTACCATACCAATAATAACAACAGAAGCACTACCATCCTCTTCTGAAAAGTCTTTAGATTACTTGGTTGAAAATGTGCCCCAAAACAAGGATGACTTTAACTTCAAGCCAATAGGCTCTATAACTATAGTTAAAACATTTAAACTTCTTAGCATGAAAAAGACTGAAGATTTATGGGGCATGTCGGTTAACGTGGTTAAATCAGTAATAGATGTGATTGCACCATACATGGCAATCACATTCAATAGTTGTATAGCAAACGGAGTTTTTCCTGACCTCATGAAAATGAGCAGATTAATACCACTTTTCAAATCCGGTAGTAAACAAGACCCTGCCAACTTCAGACCTGTATCTGTATTGCCAGTGTTGAGCAAGGTGTTTGAAAAGGTCATATTGAGTCAACTACTCTCTCACTTCAATGCATCTGGGCTACTCCACAAAAAACAGTTCGGATTCACTAAAGGCAGATTAACAACAGACAG
Organism: Argyresthia goedartella; assembly: GCA_949825045.1. Taxonomy (NCBI): domain Eukaryota; kingdom Metazoa; phylum Arthropoda; class Insecta; order Lepidoptera; family Argyresthiidae; genus Argyresthia; species Argyresthia goedartella. The sequence goes on from OX463831.1 coordinate 24,375,147, forward strand.
TAGCGCTAGTAGAACACTATAAATATAGTGCGTGGGAAGCATCACAGGATGCGGTTGGTATTTTCTGTGATCTTTCCAAGGCCTTTGACTGTGTGGACCATCAAACTCTTTTGCTCAAACTTCAACACTATGGTATCAAAGATAATGCGTTAAAATTAATGGAATCTTATTTAATGGAAAGATTACTAAAAGTAGATATAAACAGATGCAAGTCCACTGGAACCCATATGAATATTGGTGTACCCCAGGGTTCTATCTTAGGTCCGTTCCTTTTCTTAGTGTACATGAATGACCTGCCTTATATGGTGGAAAAAATGACTCAGATTGTTCTATTTGCTGATGACACATCTATTATTTTCAAGGTGAAAAGACAAGAAGAAATTCTAGACGACGCAAATAGTACACTCTCTCGTGTGTTAAGTTGGTTCAATGTAAACAACCTGTTATTAAACTCAAAGAAGACTAAATGTATCAAATTTTGTTTGCCTAATGTACGACAGGTTGAAAGCAGTGTTAGAATAGAATCTGCAAGATTGGACCTCGTTGAAGACACAATCTTTCTCGGAATCACTATAGATTCGAAACTTCAATGGGGTCCTCACATAACTAATCTCGCACGAAGACTTAGCTCAGCCGCTTTTGCGGTCAGACAAATCAGATACCTTACAGATGTTGAAACTGCCAGATTGGTTTACTTTAGTTATTTTCACAGTATTATGTCTTATGGAATATTGCTCTGGGGGAGAGCAGCAGATATAAATACGATATTTTTCTTACAAAAAAGGGCGATCAGGGCGATATATCAATTAGATGCTAGAGAATCATTAAGAGAAAAATTCAAAGAAATTAATATACTTACGGTTACCTGTCAATATATATACGAGAATATCATGCATGTAAGAAAAAACATAGCTTTATTTAAAATTGTAGGTGATAGCCATACAATTAACACTAGAAATACAAATAGGTTAGCACTACCATTATTTAGACTAAGTAAAGTAGGCACATCATTCATGGGGCACTGTATTCGCTTCTACAATAAAATACCACAGGAGTCATTGACCCTTCCTGAAAAGAGGTTCAAAAACTATGTTAAAAATGAGCTGATAAGAAAGTCCTATTATAGTATTAAGGAATACTTAGATGACAAAACTGCATGGTCCATACCATCTCAGCGCACAGAAATTCGACGAGGGGCGATGGATCAAGTCTATCACTCGCCGGCGAATTTCCTTAGACCGAAACCATTACCTGTTGTAAAGTCACTTTTTAAAAAAAAAGGTATGGGGGAGTTTCTTGCCGTTTCTTCTTAACCCCGAGGCCCACCTTCCGAAACGGTGTAGTCTTTTTTTTATATAAAAAAAAAATTGACTTGTAGTTATAAGTAAGTATAATTTTGACGTTGAATAAGATAATTTATTTATTTATATTCAATAAAAAAAAATGACTGACTCTGACTCATGACAGGAAATTTTATCAATAAAGGGTAGGCAGTGCACAATATCTAAACAATAATAAAATACATACCTATAAGTAAATTACATAAATAAAATACATACTCGTATATACTTTAAAAAAAAAAGGTATGGGGGAGTTTCTTGCCGTTTCTTCTTAACCCCGAGGTCCACCTTCCGAAACGGTGTAGTCTTTTTTTTATATAAAAAAAAATTGACTTTTAGTTATAGGTAAGTATAATTTTGACGTTGAATAAGATAATTTATTTATTTATATTCAACAAAAAAAAATGACTGACTCTGACTCATGACAGGAAATTTTATCAATAAAGGGTAGGCAGTGCACAATATCTAAACAATAATAAAATACATACCTATAAGTAAATTACATAAATAAAATACATACTCGTATATACCAAACTACTAAATACGTATCAATACATACATACATCTGTACATATAGTTTACATATAATAATAATATACATACTACAACTATCACAAAAGAGAGAGGAAGTGCTCTTTTACCCGGTTTTTGAAAGCGAAAAGAGTGGGGCTGTCTCTTATCGTACAAGGAAGTGCGTTCCACAGTCGGACCGCCTGCAACCTGAAGGAGTGCTCATATGCGGAAGTGGTATGCCTTGGAGTGGCTAAGAGTGAGACCGTGTGAGATCTCCGTTGCCGATCTCCTGAAAAGAGATACTCAAAGCGGTCTCGAAGGTAGCTGGGGTAGCGCGGATTTTTCAATATATTGAAAAGATAAAAAATAATATGAGAGTCTCGGCGACGACGAATCGGAAGCCACCCCAACTCTTTGCGAAATTGAGAGACATGGTCAATTTGCGCAGCCCGAAGATAAACCGAATCCCGAGATTCTGAAGTCGTTCGAGTTTGTTCAGAAGATCTTCGTTCGCGCTCGCCCAACAGACATCGGCGTAGTCGATTATTGGCATGAGAAGGGACTGAGCAAGGGTGATTTTGGTCTGCCGCGGCAAGAAGTACTGCAGACGCCTGAGGGAGTGAAAAGACGCAAAGACCCGTCTGCTGCCCTCGCTGACATGTGGAGACCAAGACAGCTGGTTGTCAAAAATAACCCCAAGGTTTTTCGCCTTGTCTGTGTATTCTATTGTGATGCCATTATATGATACGGGAACAATGGGTTTTTGTAACAAGGAAAAAGTGTGCCTGGTTCCTAAAATCATGGCTTGTGATTTATTCAGGTTTATTAACAGCCCGTATGATGAGGCCCAGTCTTTCACATTCTCGAGGTCAGCATTCAGTGCCTCCACGGATGAAACTACATCGCAGGGGGAAAAGTGGCGATAAATTTGTAGATCATCTGCGTACAGATGATACGAAGAAGAGAGGACGTCGGAGATGGAGTTTATAAAGACTGAAAAAAGAAGAGGAGTGAGAATACCACCTTGAGGCACTCCTGAGGAAAGATTACACCATTGAGTTTCGGTCTCTTCAGACTTAATGCGCTGCTGACGACCTCTCAGATATGAGTCGAACCAGCCAGCAGCGTGGGAGGAGACATTAGGCTATGTTAATATTGCGACAAGAATGTCAAAATCGACGCAGTTAAAGGCATTGCTGAAGTCAAGCAGAGCCAGCACCGTAACCAACCTCTGATCCATGGCTAGCTGTATATCATCGCTGACTTTTAAGAGTGCTGTGGTAGTACTATGCCCTGGTCTGAACCCAGAATGGAAGGGATTGAGAAGTTTGTTTGATGAAAGGTAGGAGGTGAATTGGGAGTGGACAATGGATTCAAGGACTTTGGAGAGAATAGGTAAGATAGATATGGGCCTGTAATCTTTGAAGGAGGAGGGATTGGAATTTTTGGGCAGTGGGATGACAAGGGCTTTCTTCCACAGACTAGGAAAAGATCTAGCTGATAGAGAGAAGTTTATGATGTGGGTAATTGGAGGGAGCAACTCTTAAAGGATGCTGTGGATCATCTGATGGCTGACGTTGTCGCCACCAGCAGCTTTGGATGTGATAGCTAGCACTGCTTTTCTATAACTGCGCCGATTCCAACGAGACTAAAGTTGAACGGTGAGGTACAGACTGCAGCCTTCAACCGTAGATGACGAAGGGTTGCCTCCTTTGTGGCGGGGTCTATCACGAGGGGGGGAGAAGAAAAGAACTGGTTAAGACCGTTGAGATGGACATCACCTGAAGAAAATTCCTGGGACTTGCCAATACCAAGGGTTTTAAGAAATTTCCAGACCTGAGCTGGGGTGTACATTTCTATACGCTCATAGATGTAGCGTCGCTTGGCGCATTATTAGCCTTTTTAGCACATTCTGTTGCACAACAATCAGTTGTTTCCGGCCAATTTTGAATGTTTTGACCTATTTTCTATATTATATTTGTAAATATTTATTATGAAGAAGAGAAGAGACTTATGAATGTTGAGGAAGAGAGAGACGTATGCCAGGATCGTAATAGGTGGAGGTATTTGGTCTCTGCCTATCCCTCTTCCGGGAAATAGGCGTGAGCATATGTATGTATGTATGTATGTAAATATTTAGTATTATGGTATTTTCGTTAAGCCTTAAAGCACCACGAGGACGCTTCTTTCTGTGTGAAAGAAAGTCTGACTCTTGTGTTCTGTCAGACGGGACTGCTTCCCGGTAAGGGCCAGTTAGTGGCTCCATAACACTTATAGTAAAACCGGTCAAGTGCGAGTAAGACATCGGTCCCGCACATGAAGGATTCCATACCACTGTAATCTGGCGATAGATGGTCAGTAATTTGACGACCTCTGTGGCGCAGCGGTTGTGGCTCTGCCTACCATGCGAGAGGTCCCGGGTTTGAACCCCGGCTGGGGGTAAAGAAAATAGAAAAGACTACGAGCCATACAAATGTTTACATACCCAAGCGTAAGCGTACCAAGTAAAGGTCTTCTATTTAAACAAAACAAGTTATTATCACAATTATGTAAATTAACAAATAAGGGACTAGCCCATCGATGCAACTATGGTGTAATGAGGAGATAAAAATGAAACTCATAGAGGATACGCTCAGCTATTCAGAGCTCAAGGAAGGAATGCGTCAAAAACAATCGAGAGTTACCAAACGAAATTCCAAGCTTGAATTCTGAACCTTTGTTTTTCAGAAGGCTAGTCAGCCAGTAAGCTTGTCAAATGAAATAAAAAGAAGTATTACTACAATTTGTATGCTTATGTACAACTTAACAGTAAGTAGAACTTAATTTTAAGCAAACCATGTTACAATGGTTCTGTAACATGCCAACAGATGGCGCTTCATGCCATGTTATTTTTTATCGACATAGTGTGCTTCATGCCGTCGCGTCGGTAAATGCGTGGCTGACCAGTGTTGTCAAGGGCGGTAGATGGCGGATTCCGCCAGTTGGAGTTCCAGACTTAACTTACCAAAAAAATAAAACAACTATACAATTCATTTTATTTTCTCGCAGTAGTCGCGAACAGCACTTTATAGTCTAGTCTCTTAGAAGACCTCGCCTATGGCTCGGCCCTCAAACTCACTCGTCTATCTTGTTTTACTCGTAACTTTTGTTTTGATACATTGTAGTCATAAATAATACAACATTTAGTATATCAATTTTGTATTTAAAATTATATGTACTTAAATATAGCAGCAGTTTTAAATTATTTTTATACGATTTTGGTCAAAACTTTCAAAATATTTTATCTTCGCAAGGTCTACGCGTCATAAGGTCTACTTTTACATATCGATAGATTATCAGGTATAGATAGCCGTGGTATGCAATGCTCCATACCGACCATAAGGTACCTTCACAAGTGGAACTCACAATTATTTACTTATGGGAAACTTACATCCTAAATAGGTACCTAAACGAGTACCCTGTAAAACAGTGAATCCCGGTCCTGATTCAGTTCCTGAGCCTCAGAAACTTTTCCCGGCACTGCCTGGTGAAGGTGACGTCCTCAGCTCGCTCCCGCAGCAGCGACTCCTCAGTCTTGAGAGCTGCTAGTTGCGACACCAGCACCGATAGAGACTGCGGGTAAAGAGCCTCGGGAACGCACAGTTTTGTGAATTTTGCCTGGAAATAAATAATAGTTAAATGGGAAAGATTACGCAACACTTTTTGATAGAGGTTACTGTGTGTCTGTAAGATGTCACGTGTCAAAAATTGACAACAAAAACCAGTTTCTTGATTTCGAGGATTTGAGAAATAATGAAAATCGCTCCGTGATCTAGTTGGTTTCAAGCCCGATCCTCACTCAGTGCGAAACTATTTTATTTTAATTTGCATAAGAATAATGCATTGGAGAATTGATACGCGTGAATCACACCCGAGAAATGAGAGGTATTACGGTGCGCAACGACTTTGAAAAAATATATCAAAATAGCGGTCTAAGGCGAGGCCAATAGGTTTAACCTTTTATGTGTCTATTTCAGACATGTCGGAGAAAACCGTGAGAAGAATATCTAAAGAAGGTTAAGTTGCAGCCTCTACGTCTCAAAAACTCAAGTCTCCTGGCAAAGATATTCAAAAACGTAACGTGGATCTCAATTTTGCTTTATGTGGAGCATCAAGAAATAAAATCCATGAAATGTACTCTGTTAGAAAAGTTGTTCCTACCTTGAATAAATTACTTGTAGAATTAGAGAATGACATAAACTTTGGTGGAGGTCGAACGACTTTTTGGAAAATTGTAAAACGAATTGGATTTCTGTACAAAATGTGTTGTCCGAAGCGGAAAAATGTAATGAAAGACACGACATAGTTGCATGGAGACAAGTATATCAATACTATAAGGCAAAATTGTATAGACGGTGGCCAATAGTTTTCTTAGATGAAACGTACATTCACGCATCATCCCGGGTTGGAGTCCCGGTGGGGGCAAATATTTGTTTGATGAGAACGGATGTTTGTACCCTAGTCATGGTTGTTTATCTATCTAAGTATAATATTTATCTATATAAGTATGTATATCGTTTCCTAGTACCCAAGATGCAGGGAATCCTAGATTGGGGCAAGAGCAATGTGTGTAAATGGTGTCCAAGGTTTATTATTATTATTATTGAAAAAATGTTTACAATAAGATGACGACGACGGAACGGAGTATACCGGGCGCCACGACTAAAGAGCTTTGTCCTTGAATGCGCAGTAGTCACTTTTCACAAGTGTTTGGCGCGGGGAAGTGAGGAGCGACGGGGGCGGTAGTCAGCGCCGGCACCTGATTCGTTGATCAGTCGCTTCCCGATGCCCGCACCGAAAGCACGTCTCGAAGCTTCTTGAGTACAGTCGCATACAATATTACCCAACGTTATCTTTCGCCCCGGTCGAATTACAAATTATTAGTCAGCGGGAAGAAAAGAGTGTGCAGGACTTTTACTACAAGTATCTATATTCACTAGGCCCTAGTGACTAGGGGCATTCTATGCTAGGGGGTTATTTATATATAGGTTTCAACCTTGACGTTAACAAATGTTGTCAATAGAGAGTACCTATAGTTTATTTGACACAAAGTCCATTATTTACATCGGCTAATATCCCAATCAACAAAATATCAAACAGAGAAAAAATAGAAGTGAAGAAAGTCCTGAACACTCATTCCTTCACACTAACCCTAAAAACGCACTTCGGAATTATGCCGCGACTGTACACATGCGCAGTAATCCCCGCCAGTTTCTCCGAGAGCTCTTTATTCGTGGCGCCGAGTATACTAATAAGTGGTTTTGCTGGAAAGCGATGGATTATTGTTAATGCAGGTGCCAAAATCGTGTTTAACCCGTATCATCCCAACCGTAGTAAAATAAGTCCAATTTTTATGAAAATCGTATTGGAGCATGTTTATAGATGTATAATGAGAACTACATACCAAAAAATTTTTAATCTCATTTAGATTTTTAGTTTTGTAACCGTTCCAATAATGGAACACTAGGATTAAACATACATGTAAGATTCTGTCAGTGGCTATGGATTTCGTTGGGAAATAAAACGATTGTATTCACTTTTTATTTATTGTAAGAAGTTTTAAATCTTATAATTATTACTTAAAAATACAATTGCGTGTGTTATTGAGCATGAAAAATGATAGAACATTTGCTATGTACGGCAACATTACATTTGATACACTTCATGGTTGTGGTTTTGTGGCATAAACCACATCGAGTTTATTTATTTTGTTTGTCCTCTGCTTGTTTTATTCATTTTTTGCGGATATTTGAGAGGTGCTTTCTCAGTTTGGTTAGCTCGTATAGTCCCTGTTCCATCGTGACCGATTTTTTGTAACTCCTCAAGCAGCGGTAAGGATGTAAAAAAAATATCGAAATAAAAACTGTAGCTACCTTGTGGCAGCTTTGATATTAGATCCAGAACAACTGAGGCACCAACAACTAACTCAGGATGGGTATTTCCGGTACTAGCTCCCTGATACAACTCACCATAAATCAAATATCCATGTCGCGTACAAATAGACCAATTTTTATATCCAATCCTGATTGGCTTTCCATGGATATGCTGCTTAGTACTATGTTTCCCAAAATATGGAATCATAGATTCGTCAATGCTCAAATTTCTATCTCCAGGGTAATACTTTACCCATCGTGCATTGAGCAGATTCCATAGAGGACGCACTTTAGCAAACTTATCATTAGGACCAAGATTATTATTGTCGGCAACATGGAAATAACGCTGCAAATCTTCAAATTGATTTCTTGACATAATAGCTACCACTGTTGGAAAACTGCAGTCAACTCTTTGTTCCCAATACATTCTGTATCTCGATACACTGTTATATCCCGACAATAAGAGAATGGCTATAAAGTGTTTCATATCCGTTGTAGTAACACGGAATGCATGTTTACCCTTCTGAATCACATTTTTTTCAGTTTCTGAGCGCAGTAATTCGAACACGTCTTCATAAAAAAATAGTTCAAAAACCTGAACAGTTTTTTCCAAATTTTCCGGGTTTTCCAGGAAATCTCGTTCACAGTATTCTTTCTCAGCCTTTTCTGGAATATCTACAAACCATCACTTTCTTTTAACTTCAACACGTTTTCTTTTTGGCGGTGGCGGTGTTGCCGTCGACGAGGATATGGGCTGTGAAGGCTACGTCACTGACGATGTGGAAGTGTTGGTTCAACTTCTTGTTCATCTCCAACGACCTCATGCACTATCCTAGATTCAGCTCGAGACGATCTAGTGACTCGGAGTTCAGCTTCTGACAGTAACTGATGTCTAGACAAATTATTTATACTTGCAAACTCTTCGTCACCGCTATCTTCGTCGCTATTTTGCCAATTTTCAGGAGGTGTGATGAAAATATCAGCCGCAAACAAGCCGTCATCTTCTTCCAACTGAGAGATTATCTGATACACATTCAATCTGCAATAAAATAATATTATAATTACGAGGCAATACAGATAAAATAAAGTTCCTAATGTATAAAAATTACATGTGCTTATGTTCCTACTGCTCAAATAATGGAATGGTACATAAAACTTACAGCTACCCTCAAATTTGCCTTTTTATTTCTAAATACGTATGACGACATGATAGAAAAATACTTTACCATGTTTATAAACCCTAAATAGTCAGTAGTATAATGTAAACATCATGATTACTTACATTTTCCTGTTCGCCATATTTTTCACTCAAAACTTACAAACACAATTATGTTTTCTAGATCAACAAAACCACGCGATGTGAAATGACATGTGTTCATCTGACAGCTAGAAATGTCAGTAATACCAACATAAAAACTTTACTTTAAAGACGCCTTCAAAAATTCGAGTAAAAAATAAAAAAATTACCGTTTTAAAAATGGAACACTAGGATGATATGGGTTAAGTACATATTTCGAATGCTCCATTGTTTTTTAAATCACAGAGTAGATCAGGGGACTAACATGACGATATGAATAGAACAAATTTTATGAAATGGCTTTCAGATAATCTTATACCCAATTTGCCTCCAAACTCCTTAGTCGTCATGGATAACGCTCTGAACGTCATGGAAACTGATGGATGGTGTCAAATTATTTAGGGAGTTCAACGGGCGACTGTCCTAAAAAATACAAAACGTCCTGCTCGATCTTTGTTCATGTAATGTTATACACTTTCTTCGTTGTCTTTGATCTCTTTTGGTTTAGTTTTGCTCTACATAATTAGGTAATACTCGTCATGTGTATAGTTTGTCAGACAACAACGAACTTTTGAATTGTACCGAACAGCAGATCTGTCACAGTCATAACATAAACAAATATTTTAAATCGACACTTTCGGGAAACGTTATTTTACTAAAGTCAGGCTAATGAAAGTAGATATTCGAGTTAATTGAAAACTTCCAAATGGCAACACTATTGTGACAGGGTGAAATTTAGAGTTGTGAATAATGGATGTTTTCAAATTATACATCAGCTGCTGTGCTGTTTTCTAACAGTCCTCTGCCAAACTCATTATGAGTCTTTAGTACTAAATAAAAAATGGCTGACTATCACCATGATATGAATGCCACCAATTTCAATAAGTGGTTAAAAGAAAAGCTTGTACCCAACTTAAATGAGCCAAGCGTAATTGTAATGGACAATGCTATTTTATTTATTCTGTTATCGTAAATAAAGCCCCTACAACACATAATCGCAAAGATGAGATAAATGAATGGCTAATATTGAATACTATTCAATTTGAAGAGTACCATACGAAAGCAGAACTGCTGTGTCTAGTAAAACGGTACAACCAGAGCCAATATATGAAGCCGATGAAATATTACAGCAGAATGATCATGAGGTATTGAGACGACCTCCATATCATTGTGATCTAAATGGCTTTGAGCTGATATGGAGCCTGGCAAAACGCAGAGTAGCAAATAAAAATATAAAACTGACCACGGAGCAATTAGAAAAACTGATCAAAGAGTCATTTGAAAATGTAACAGCGGAATAATAGAAGAAAATGACTGATCATGTGGAAACGTGGAGTATAAACATAAAGAAAGGGACGGGATTGCCGAGGACAATTTTGACAGTTTCATAATTAATGTGACAAACAGTGATACCAGCACAGACTCTGATGAATCTATGCATGTTGATTCTTTAGACTCTTCCTTTGATTATTCTGAATAGTTTTTTTTTTTACAATAAAATGGTTTTGATTTATGCGACGGCTTATCAACGACGACTTTGTTCATTATTTTAAAACACAACCTTTAGACTAGAGGTGGTCATTATTACAACAGCGCATGTCGACAACCGTTGTTTTAAAATAATGAACAACGCCGTTGTTGTAATTGTAATTCTGACAGTCTTAAGCCTGTGTAAAATATGAAGGGAAGTTTTTTTATCGTTTTTACGTTACTAATAAATAACTAATAGCAATGATACATTACATAACTCACTTTCACATCAACAACGACAGGTAATAATAATAATAATGATAATACCTTGGACACTATTTACACACATTGATCTAGCCCCAAACTAGAATTCCCTGTATCTTGGGTACTAGACAACGATACACATACTTATATAGATAAATATTATACTTAGATAGATAAACAACCATGACTAGGGTACAAACATCCGTTCTCATCAAACAAATATTTGCCCCCACCGGGACTCTAACCCGGGAATATAATATTAATTAGCAAAACAGCGTCTGACCGAACAGCCTTTGTTAATAGCGGCTGTTAGAAAACAACGCACACACACACATCACTACTCTAGACTGTCAATTTTTCAATATGGCTGTTATCAAACAAACTTTGAGGGATACCATATTTTTCATTAGCCAGACTCTAATAAAAGTGTGATCTAATAAAAGGTGATCTAACAGTGATCTATCATACAGAGTAAAATTTACACGACAAATCATAAAAACTACCACAGGTAAATATTCATCAGCTACCACAGGTAAATATTAATTGATGTTATTCGTAGATTTTCTAGTATTTCATACATTTTATTGGATACATTATAATAGCGAAAGATTTCCCAAATTATTTTGGCCCAGAAATAGTAGCGTATTACAATAAATTGTCTTTTACTTTGTCCAAGAAATATCCAGTGATGTGAAAAATTTATTATCGATAAATTGTAAGAAATAATAGTGCTTAATTGCAATGATTTAATCTGTATTTATGAACCTTTTCCACAAAGTAACATTGATGTGTGATTAAATACTACCCTTTTTATTTTAGATTTCAATGTGTGGATTGCGGCCGTGTCTCGCGGATCCGGCTGGACAGCAAAAACACGCGCGAGTTCTCAAGAAGATTTTAATATCAATAAAAAAGTTGCAGACCAATTCAAACTACTAAACACTAATCTCCCGTTCACATCTGTTATTAGAATAAGTGCTCAGTCACACGGGATCCCACATTCACGATTCGTCAAAATATCCCAATAGACATCGCCCAAACTGCCGGACCGCAGTGGATCAGCGGGGTTACCACAACGTCTTATGCCGATTCAGATTAGGAACCTAATTTGATCCGCAAAATTACCGTGAACGTCTTAAAACAAGTCTTGGTATTAGGTAAATCAAATCAAATCAAATCAAATATTTTATTTAACAATTTAGATTATCATTATACATAGTTGCTTGCAGACTCCACACTAGGTATAACCTGTCTCGTGGAGTCCTGACCAATTTTAAGTTTACATAATGGGCTTAGTTGCTAATCGTGAGCCGGGTATATTTCTTTTTTTTAATAATAATCGAGCGAAGATTGCACTTTTAGATAAGCTAAACATAGACAAAAGTAAAAAAAAAAAAATAATTAAAAATTAAATTAAAATGACAAAAGACCAACAGTTATAATAAATGTAAATATATGTAATATAGGTTTATTATTATATTATATACATACATAAAATATATAGGTGTGTAGTGTAATTAATAAAATATAATAAATAAAAAGTTTTTTTAGGTTAGATACATATGGATAGGAGAGCTTCAGTGTATTCATAGTCCAGTGTCGATAGCCATTTTGTCAGTTTAGTCTTGGCTTCGGGGATGCTGGAGTTTTTTATATCGGTGTTCTTAGTTACAACATTATAGATGAAAGGGAAAGAGAAGGAGCTAAAACGCTGCGCAAATGCAGAGCGGACAGTCGGTGTTGGCACCCTGTACACTCGTCTGGCCAGTATTGAGCTATATTCCTTAGAATTTATCATTAATTTGTGCTTAAATAGCGCTACTCTCAAGATATAGAGTTGTCGGACTGACAGAACCTGACATTCGCTCAGTATTTTTGTAGTGGGATAGAGAAATGGTTTCTTCATCATTACTTTGAGAATGGAACGTTGAGCCCGTTCTAAGGTAATCAAAGCAGTTTTTGCAGCGCTGCCCCATGCGGTAATACAGTATAGCAGGAGAGACTGGCCTAGGGAGATATAAACAGCTCTTAGTACCTCATTATCGGCCCCCTGTCGCAGAAGTTTCATAATAGGTATTAGTCTTCTGACACGACCTGCCATGATGTTGATATGTGGTCTAAAAGTGAGTTTTTCATCTAGTATGAGACCTAGATATTTTATGTTATTAGTTCTGGCAATCGCGGGACAGTCACATGAACCATTGCTCTGTTGACAGGTGTGTAATCTCAGGTCCCTAAAGGCAACAGATGGCTGAGACGCCGCGGTCTTATGAAAGCATACGAATTTCGACTTTTCCGCATTTAGAGTTAAAAGATTTTCGTCAAGCCAGCCTCCAACCGATGACATGCACGATTCAGCCCGAGCTTTAGTTTCGTCCCATGTATCCTGGCTTATCACCAGGGCCGTATCGTCGGCATAGCAGAACACCTTGACATCGTCATGCTTTTCTGTTGCCTGCCAGATGTCATTGATGTAGACGATGAAGAGGGTTGGGCCGAGGATACTGCCCTGGGGCACACCGAACTGTATCAGCTCGTGGGAACTAGCTCTATCTCCTATTTTGAGACACTGGGATCTGTCCAACAGATAGCTTCCGAACCAGTCTAGAGCCGTACCACGAATGCCAACCGTTTCTAGTTTTGCGAGAAGAGTCTGCGGGGAGACTGTATCGAATGCTTTTGATAGATCCAAGAAGACGCCCACACATGCTCTGCTATTATCCAGCTCTTCGCTAACAACTTTAAGTAGTGCAGTGACGGCGTCCTCCGTGGATCTACCCTGGCGGAAGCCAAATTGACCATTTGCAAGGAGCCGGTGGGATTCCAAGTAGTCAACTAGTCGTATACTCACGATTTTCTCTAGGATTTTTGACAGAGTGCTTAACAGAGAGATTGGCCTATAGTTACAGGGCTCCGTTTTATCCCCACCTTTGTGGATTGGGACAACTGAGGCTACCTTCCAGCATTGAGGGAATTGGCCCGTAGACAGACTGACATTAAATATATGCGTGAGTGGCACAAGCAAAGTTGTGCCAATTGACTTTAGTAGCTTGTTATTGATGCCGTCCGCCCCCGGTGCACCATCGTTTTTGAGGTTTTGAATTATTTTTCTTACTTCATATATGTCCGTTGGCTGAAGGAATAGCGAGTTGGCACAAGGCCGGGCAGTGGTTTTGACATTTTTGGTCAAGTTATGCTGATCGGATTTGAGTTTGGCCATAGTTTTGTTAGCTAGATTTTGTCCTATGCTGGTAAAGTATTTGTTGCAATAGTTAATGGATTCTTCTACCGTAACTTTGGCCTTAAGTAGGTCAGTGCTACCTTGTGTATTTTTATTTATGTCGCATATTTTTTTAACAGCTTGCCACATTTGCTTAGGGTTGCCTCTACTTTCAGATAATATTGAATTATTATATTGGCTCTTAAGTCGCTTTAGGAGATCATTACAATAATTCTTATACCTATTATAAGATATTTGAATAATTTTATTTAGCGGCTCGTTGCGGGCACTCAGATGTAGCATATCCCTGTGTTTGATGCAGCGGATGAGACCCGGTGTGATCCAGGGTTTTAATATGTATTTACTTCTACTGATGTTAACCGCTTTGGAGTGGGCTCTGACTACTTGTGTCAGGGTGTCCGTGAGCAATTTAGCACTTGACGAGGCATCACTACTACTTAGCACATCTGCCCAATCCAGTTTACTTAGTTCGTCTAGCAAGAGTGTCAATTTTGGTAATGGTTCTCTTTGTATTTTTCCTTTTTAAATTGAGTTTAAAGTCACCAATTGTCATGCTATGGTCAGTAAGTGAAGTTCTGCAGACAATACCTGATGAGTCCAGTTTCGTGCCCACGAATATATGATCTAGACAGGAAAGCCCTCTGGTTGGCTTTGTTATAATAGGCCTGAGGCCCGATTCTGTAACCAACGAAATGTAGTCCGGGGTATCTGTTGCGTCCAGTAGGTCAATATTTATGTCACCGGCTATTATTGTATTCGTTGAGGGGTGAGATTTCAATAGCTTATCTAGTGACTCGATAAAATTGGTTTTATTGGAGAACGAGGGTGACCTGTAAATTGCGTATACTTGGAGTGATCCTGGGAATTCTATCAGCAGGCTGTTGGCATCAGTTAAGTCTGGCTCAAGTACGTTCACTGCCCAGATGTCGCGAACGAATGTGACCACCCCACCAGCTTTGTTGATGAACTTGTGTGTATGGAACGCAGTATACCCCTGAATTGACCTCACAAGCGAGGACTCGGTGAGATGACATTCTGTGAGAATAATAATATCGAAAGCAATATTAAATCTTTCCAAAATTACTAAAAAATTATCAAAATTACTTTGCATACTTCTGATATTGAATGAGAGTAGTCTGAAGTTGTGCTCAAGAATAAGATTCCCCCTGCAATGCTCTGGAAGATCAAATACTTTGCACGGTATATCTAAAGAAGCATCTATATCCGCTTCTAGGCTTAGGCCGGCGGGAGTTTTAAGACCATCTCAAGTGTTTGTATACCGAGCCGTGGACTATGCAAATTATCACTGTCGTTAATAAGGAGTGAGTAGTTTATTCTTGTGGATCCTATTACATTTATGTGTATAAGTTTATGTAACCGTCTTAAGTGCGTGTGTAATAAATATGTAGCCGATATATGTAATATAGTGATGTAAATAAGGATAATTAATTTATGGGACATACGGATAGAATATATAATTTGATATAAAAATAAATAGATGTAAGAGTTGGTCACACAGATTTCTATAAAAACAGTTTGAGAAAATACTACACTGAGTTGAAGTGGCTGCGATTGGCTGTTATTCGATTTGCACGTCTGAAGGTCCAACCAGCTTATCGAGATCTTCAAATGAGCGCACGGGAGTGGCTGGTTGTCCCTCGCGCTGACGTATGAGAATGACTCCGTTGCTGACCCAGCGGTATCTGTGTGTCTTCTGTGTTCTGAGCCTTGTTGCTCGAAATAACAGCCGGTTTGACTTGGTTAGCCTTTCATTAAAGAAGAGATCTTCAGTTGGGCCGTTGATTTCAAGGTCTTTAGATGTGAGACCTCGCCTTGTCTTTGACGCTTTAATAATCTCTTCTTTCTTGCAGCGGCGGTTTAGTCTGATGATCAATGGGCGTGGGAGATTCTTTTTCGGGTCTTCTGGTTCAGCTGTTGACTGCCCGTTTTTTTTAGACGATCGTTTGGGGCCTGCGCGTGCTGACCAGTCGATATCCGTGTCCGCCAACTGAACACCGAGCTTCGCGGCAATTTGGAGTGCGATATGATGAGGGTTCTCGCTCTCTAACTCTGGCACTCCACAGACTTCTACTTCGTTAGCCAATGACATTTGTTCTTGAGTGTGAATTTGTGCCTGCAGTTGGTTGACCTCCTTCTTCAGCAATACAACCTCCACGGCTTGCTTTTCCAGTGCTGCTACTTTGATTTCTGCGGAGTCCATTCGGACTAGACAGGCAGTGATTGACGTGTTGACGGTGTCGATGCGTTCCCCCAGAGAGAGAACGTCCTCTCGAAGCAGCCTAATCTCGGAGAAAAGCTTTTGAATGTCCGACTGAGGGATTTTTATGGTTCTTAATGTAATATTATTGATGTCTGGAGAGCATGAGATGTCCGAGTAATCCCCCACTCTTCTTTTGTTGCATTTGCATTCCGGGCACTGCCAAGATGATTTTTCAGTTGGGATTTTACCACCCATACAAGTATCATTCAAGTGGAACCTTTTTCGGCACGGTTCATTAGTACAGATTATGAAATCATCATCAGAGAACTCGCCGAGGCAGGCATTACACGACATTTCGAATTAGGTCTTCACGTCTTCCAATAAAGATGGTAATCCGATGGCTTAGCTGCAGCACTACGTCGATAGCTCGTAGTTCGTAGTCGATGTGCGTAGCGATACTACACCGCGGCAGTGCTACGCCGCCGATAGCTCGTATCGTAGTCGATGTGTGTAGCGTTAGGCAATTTCGCACGCGCCGTTCACCGGTTCGGTAGCTTGGCGGTTTAGAGCGCCGGACCGAGCGTCTCGCTATGGCAGGCACCGGTTCGATCCCACTACGGGTCACGCCGAAGTTGTATTGAAGCAGAAGAAACGAAGATTAAACTCACTCACTGGTACTTGGCTGGGGCAGCTCAGCTCACAGCCGACTTGGTGGGGAGTCCGCAGTCCTTCTCTCTTACACAGTTTGGTGGGAGGAGTTACTCGTAAGAAGGCCACGAGAAGAAACGAGAATTAAAAAATTGGGATTTGACCAATGAGGAATTAATAATATGTAATTTCTGGTGATTATAAATTGGAGCTAGACACACGTCCGACCACAACGAAATCGCAACGCCGAAAAACTAAATAAAGCCCATTATGGCGAATTGGAATGGAAATGGTTGCCATGGCGATATTCTTGTTTTGAACCTAATTTGAATCGGAAAAAGATTGTGGTAACCCCCCCAGGTTGGCCCAGGATCGCAATAAATAGCTTGTTGAAGAGGAGGCCTTTATTGAGCAGCGGGTGCAGGGCGCTTGATTGATAGAAATGCAAATAAGTGTTTAAATGTAAAGACATTTATTTATTGCTATATAATTGTCGATTTAATAATGTGTATTTTTATTGATTCTATTTTTCTAAATATAATAATAAAAATATTTTTATTTCGGAGCAAAAAAGAATCCATATTTTGTTTGTAAAAGACAAACTACTTAATATTTGTTAGTTTCTTCATTATTACACACAGTTCAATATATTTCATATCAATCATTAGCCCTGCCTGTCGCACGGCTCCCTTTTCAGTTTCAGTTATTAGGGAACTTTTTTGACAGAGGTCACCTTGAGTACTGAAGATTCTATCTTGGGCATTTTTGGGGCAACAACATAAAATTTGCCATAATTGTAATGTCAGTTTTTTCCTTTTTCGGCCAGCAGAGAAGTGAAAGCGACAGTTTTCTTCCCCATTGGGACAAACACATCTATCTGTGGTCTTTTCTAGGGTAACAGCAATCCTTCTACAAGGGTAGTCCTAAAGCGTAAATAAAGTGCAACGCAATATGACTAGTCATCATAAGTCGAAGTAGGGATATAGCTAGTTAGACCTATTGCTATACATAGTCAGGTCATAAGTTCTGTCACATGTGCAATATGAAATAATTAAACATTTATATAGCGAAATGAGCTTAATAAAACATAGATTCTTATGGTAATAAAGTCCCCAGAATACCCAGTGCCTGTTATTAAACATGGTATGAGAAACAGGTTCCACAAGGTTCTTGAGGACTGTATTTTGATACACAACTGCATTCGTTTTTACGCCTTTCTCACAAAAATGTACCTCAGTTAAGCCCCAATAAGAGACTCCCAACCAAACCATGAGCGAGGATGGAAAATGACCTCGTTGGACACGCGGAATACCGTTGCTCGCTTCTTCACTGCTGTGTGCGTACACCTTATCATTTTGTTTGTTGTAGCTCTCTTCCACGGTGAAAATTTTTTCATTCGAAAAAATAATTTCCCGATGCTTTTTTCCCGCGTACCGCTTCAACAAAGCGCGGCATCTCTTCAGTCTCAGGTCCATTAAACGAGCGTCCAAACGATGGCCTGTTTTTCTTCGATATGCCCTAAGCCCTAAGTCTTCATTTAACACCCTTTTCACCGTGGTCCTGCTTAACCCCATCTGAAGGGCCAACAGTTTCTGCTTACGTATGGGATTTCTTTGAATTCGCGCCTTCACAGCTTTTATCACTGCTGGAGTCCTAACAGAGCGAGGGCGACCACTTCTTGACCTGTCATCTACACTAGAGTCTTCATTGTATCGTTTTATGGTACGATAAACGAATCTTTTGGTTATATTCAAATTTTTCAGTAAGTCGAAAATCTGAATTGGCGCGTAACCGCAACGATGCAACGCAATAACTGCGACACGGTCTTCTTTAAGTGTCCACTCCATATTTAAAAATGAGGAAAATTCTAAAAAGTACACATTTTTATTTTCATGAAAAATTCGAAATTCGAATTCAATAAACTTTTTTTGTGGCCAGCGTTCTAAATTCAAAAGTTTTTAATGTGTGACAGAACTTATGACCTGACTGTGTATAGGTTAGCAGAGAGGAAGGCAAAGATATTTATAAACTTGCTTAATTTTGTTAATACGACCTGTTGTGTATAATTTGTATTGAAACAATGTATTGATTGTATTATATTGAATTGAGAGTAAAACACTTAAGAATTCTCGTTTGTATGGGAGATTACAGGCCTGTCCAACATTTCCAAGATATTTCAACCTTCTGATTCTGCAAGGCGTTTTATTATGATTTTACTTCAGCTATTTCCCATACTAACTGACGAATAACAGTGCCCATGTTTAGCCAGTTATATTATAGTCCATTTCATGTGTCAGGGAGCAAGCCTATCGCCGCAACTATGTTATGTAGGTTTTCCTATATAGGTGCTCCTACAAGATACTTACAATAAAGAGGTTGTATGTTCTAAATACTTTTACATTACATTTACGCATAACGAGATTTAGGCTTAAAAAAAAGAAAAGTTAGGGACAAAAAAGAATCAAAAGTAACTGAGATGTTACTACCGATCGTTAAAACGATCAATTTTGTTTCATAGGATTTGAACCTTATCTTAAAGTGTTCAAGTTCAAATCGCGGTCCAATTTTCAAAAATCCAGTAACATCTGGCTTAATATTTAGCTACACGACGAAGAAAAATATGTTCAGTAGACTAACACAGCCATAGACATAACGCCAATTTAATCATTGCAGTCTAGTCATATCGCGATTGGGCCCCCTCTACGATCTACGCATTAGGTCCACCCGACTTACACACATAGTGAGGAAGCAGTCATAGTTCCGTAGCTGCGGCCTGACGGGCAAAATTGGCCGTTGAATATCTGGCGGAAGGTGGGCACAACTGCTGTGGGCCTCTGCCACCCCGCATGGGAAAGGTCAAACCATCTTTAGGGTACTGGGGATTGACCCCAATCTTATGAAGAGGGGTATTTACACGGGTGCTGAAGCAGCTCGATTTTCTCCGTCCGTTAATGGAAATGCCGCGGCGCAGGTGACTAAATTCGCAAACCCAAAACTAGGCTAGCATTCGACTTTCGCCCTGCAGCTGGTGACTAAAATCGACCGTGAAAAGGGTCAGTCGCCGGTGATTTGTTGCTTGTGTAAGTAGTTTGGTTGGCGCTGCGCTCCGCATATCCCATAATAGAACTATACAGTTATATCTATCACGCGTGTGTTAGATAGAACTTTCCTCTGTGGCGATGCGGTTGTGGCTTTGCCTACCATGCGAGAGGTCCCGGGTTCGATCCCCGGCTGGGGATGAAAAAAAAATCTCAGGTCTTCAATGTTTATGTGTGATGTCGCTGTTCCTGGTTCCCATGACACAGGGTATCTTAGTGAGGGGTCAGAATCAATATATGTATGTGCGTGTATATAAATGTTTATGTTTAATCACATCCTCTCTTTCGAACACAGGTGTGAAAGGCATGATGAGGTTTCGTGAATTCGTGGTTGAGCTTCTTGGCTACACCTATTGGTTTTACACTAAGGTCTGACCCACAGACTGATTAGACAGGCATTATTCTAGCAGAAGACATCTACTGGACTAACCTTAGCCTTAGCACAGCTTTCCTCATACGACAACTCCTTCTGTCTCAACTGCCTTATATGCTCCTGTATGTTCCCCGGATTCGGATTCAGACTAGCCAACGAAGACTTTGCGTCGGCCAAATCCCTTCTTAAATTCTCAATAACTTTGTTGTTCCTATCTATCTTCAGTTGCAACTCTCGGTTCTTTTGATTCAGCAGCAGAATTTCGTAGTCTTCTTCCAAGTCGGTGGATAGTTGTCTGGAGTGCCGCAATGATAAGGCGATAGGGTCTAGGTCAGTATCCATTGTAGCTTCGGTTGTTATGTTGTGGAGAAGTTGCTGGCATTTTTGAGGCAGGGCGTCGATGGATATGTTGAGTGCTGATAGTGTTTCGGACGTTATTATGGCTGGAATGAAATGGTAAATATTAATTATCTGCTATGTACAAACTGTGAAATGAAAACCAAAGTCATCGACATACTTTTCCGTATCGATCACCTGAAGTGGGGTTGGACAGGCCACATGCTGGCGAGAGAACAAATGGAGTCAACAGGTCACTCATTGGTACCCTGGAGATGGCACTAGAAGACAGGCTCGTCCAGCGAGAAGGTGGGAGGATGAATTACGCCTAATATTGGGACCACACCGGACCACAGTGGCGCGATACAGAAATGATTGGAAACGGCTGCAGGAGGCCTATGCCAAAAGGCACACAGAATTAAGAGATTCAATATGAACCAATTAAGATGTTTTATTATGTAAATTAAGTACTCTTTTTCCTGAAAATAATTAACATAATTCAAACTTGATTGTCCTACTTTGTTAAGATGACCATGATTATGTATTTATCACACTTATGTAATTTCATATCCATTATTAAAGCCTTAAATTTTAAGTCGAGAACAAAAATATTGAAACTTATTGAACACTAGCTGATGATCTTTCTGGTGCAGTCAGATAAATAGTTACCTTTTTGTTAATCTAGCTCATAAACTATCTCTTTGATATTTCATTCAAATCCGTTCAGCCGTTTTAGCGTGATTGAGACTCAAACACATTTATAATATTACTTTCACATTTATAATATTAGTTGGATTGAATTCAGTTAAAATATTGAAGTAAAAATAAAGACAAGATGATTAATATAAGTACATTTTTTATTTATGGCAACAAATATAATGATCACCAAAATATTTTTTTCCTACCCAAAATGGATAAATGAACACCAAAAGTTGCAAAACATATCAGGGCAAAATACTGCGGTAGCTTAGGTGTGTTAGGTTGAACATGTAAGAACAACAAAAAATACTTAAAACATAAACTTAAGTACAAAAACATAAAAAGAAGTTTGGTGATCATTTATCCAAACACAATTTGGTGGACATTTATCCATTCTGGCAGTCATTTCGAATTTATTGGTAGTAAAATAGGTGCGTTTTTGGTAATCGTTTAAACAAAAGCCTTATTTTATTACATATTTATTATTTTCAGTACATAATAACAATAGTAACAAACTAAAGTAACATAGGAAACTTCACTAAATTCTCTATCCTTTTCGCTATACTTAGCAGTAATTCTTCAGACATATTCTGTCCCATCAGTTGCAAGGACAATGGTAAATTATTCTTGGACAGCCTGATTGGTATGGATATTGCCGGAATACCAGCCATATTTGCTGGTTGAGTGCAGTAATCCTGGAAGGCACACTGATCTCTGTTGTGCTTTGATGAAAACTCTTCAATTGTTGGAGCATCAGAAAGAGTTGTTGGTGTCAACAGAACATCCATTCTGTCTTTCTCAAAAACTTTGGTAAAATCTTCAGATATCATTCTTCTCAGTTTTAATGCCTTGGTAAAGTACTTCTCATAATTTCTGGTCAAAAGAAAATAGTTTCCCGAAAATATCCGTGAACGAACCACTTTGTTAAATCCTTCAGAGCGAGTAGAAGCATACAATTCTTCTGTGGAGGTGTCATTATCTGTACGAAGACCATATTCTAGGCCATCAAATCGAGCCATGTTGCTAGCAACTTCACATTGATTTAAAATTGAATAAACTGCTATTGAAACAGATGTATGTGGTAACGAAACAGATTTTACTGTGGCCTTTTCTTTTTCTAATAAAGCCGAGACCCATTTCCATGTTTCTACAACTTCTTTACTCATTCCTTGACAGTAATATTCCTTTGGGATTCCTATTCTCACTTTGGAAAGATCCAAACCATAATCAATTGAAACTGGTTTAATTTCTTGTTTTAATGTAGTTGAATCAAAGTTGTCAGGACCTGCAATACAGTTTAGTACTACCGCTGCATCATCAACATTCCTAGTAAGTATTCCAGGGACATCCATAGAATTGACTAAGGGTATGAGACCATATCTTGAGACGAGACCATAGGTGGGTTTTAGACCAACAACGCCACACAAAGCTGCTGGATTTCTAGTTGATCCACCTGTGTCAGAACCAATGGCTGCAACACAGGATCCTGAAGCAACAGCGACGGCACTGCCCCCAGAGCTGCCTCCTGGTATCCGATAGTTTTTTTCATCACCGTGGCCCCAAGGGTTGCGTGTGGGTCCAATAATTGAGTCTACAGTTCCTGAGCCCATAGCAAACTCGTCTAGGTTACATTTTCCGATCAGGCAAGCTCCTGCATCTCGTAATCTAGCATAAACTGTGGCGTCATACGTCGGAACGAAGTTTTTCAGCATATTTGATGCGCAGGTTGTGGTTATGTTGTGGGTGCAAAAGTTATCTTTCATTCCTATGGTAATACCATCCATGGGTTTCATTGTCTTGTCAATATAAACCCGTTTTTCACATTCTGATCCATGGTTTACAGCTAGATCCTCGGTTAGGGTCACAAATGCGTTCAAATTGCTAGTGAATTTCGCTTTCTCCAAACACAAGTCTACGAAACTTGTTGGCGTCAATATCCTGTCCCTGTACGCTTTATGGATCTTTTTGATTGAGTAAGACGTTAATTTATTCATAATTATAAGGTATGTATGTACTCCCCGTTCTATTTATTCTTTACATCACGAATACGGAATAAGTTAGATGCATCCAAACAGCTGAGGATAATGCGACCAAATTTAAAAGTTAATCAACAGTTCGAACCAACACGGAAGCTCAATCGTCTGAAATTGGCCGCATTACAATAAAACTGAACACTTTCCCACAACAAAACAAACTTACCGGTAGCTAAACGTTCTTGTCTATCTCTTTGTGATATGTTCTCCAGCAGTTTGAGATTTTCGTCATTCTGGTTCTTATCCTTCATCGTTTCAAGAAAGCACGAAAAGGCAGGAAGAAAATAAAATGAATCCAACGCAGAAATTTAAATGAAATCACAAACAAACAAAACCAACGACCTCTAGCCGGTCTAGTACAATTAATCTGTGGCACTGAGTCAAAGTTAATGAACGAAATTTAATGCTATACGAAATATCGGTAAATTACGGTTTTGTGCGCACAACTTGCTGCTCTAAGCAGCTCGAAGTGACGTGTCATGTCAGCGGCTTTGACATGTAAAGTGGAGATTGTGTTTGTATTTCATTTCAAAGACGGATTTTCCTGATAATATCCGCTAATTCAGGGCAAAATGCTTACAAAATTCGAGACGAAGTCGGCCCGGGTGAAAGGCATATCGTTTCATGCCAAAAGACCCTGGGTGTTGGCTAGTTTGCACAACGGCGTGATTCAACTATGGGACTATCGTATGTGTACATTACTGGAGAAATTTGATGAACACGATGGCCCAGTGCGTGGAATCTGTTTCCACATCCAACAGCCCTTGTTTGTGTCGGGAGGAGATGACTACAAAATCAAGGTAAAACGTGTTTTTATCATTATCCGTAGTGCCAACAATGCAGCATGTTTCGCTCATATTGAAGTAGACCTTACAGTATATATGCCTCCAAATACATCTTATTAGAGAGAAACATACTATCCAGCATACTACAATGCTGGATAGTATGTGTGAACTCATTGAGTAATTATTACTCAACAAGTTCTCTAAGATACCATAAAGTACAATGAAACTGCAAAGTAACAGAAACGGTACTATAGATATCGTTCACCTTAATTTGGGAGGGGGAGGTGGTTGGGACATTAATGGCTACATTTATTTATTATTTATAATTGACTAATAAGCCAAAAATTAATGTTTACTGCTCAGGTCTGGAACTATAAACAAAGGAGATGCCTGTTCACACTGCTTGGACATCTGGACTATATCCGGACAACATTCTTCCATCATGAATACCCTTGGATACTGAGTGCATCGGATGACCAGGTTTGTTCATCTTCTTATTTCTAAGCATGATTTTTCCCATTGTTAGACATCTGGCTCCCTAACTGTCATCAGATTTGTAAAATGTTGGCCATTTGGGGACAAAGAACCAACAACAAACATGGAGTCTTTACTTTTCCCATACAGGGTGGCAGAGGCAGAGTTGCACCCATGATGGGCTAGCCTCCTATCACACAAAATGCTGTATTAATAACTGACCACGATGATCATTTCCCTTTTGGGTCAGGACCAAATTATTTGCATCATTCCATAATAGAAAGTGTTTGTTGCACAACAGGACAAAAACATTCATAGTGTGAATTTATTTGATTCTGTCAATTTGCAGTCTTACGTTGGATATGTGAATTATTTTCTGACAACTTCGGTTAATTAGCAGTCTTACATCTATTAACTTATATAATTTAATATAGGAATGTACATTGCTAGTGTGCCTTCATTTACTAGTTGAATTCACAAACTATTAACATTTTTTTCTGACTTTTTAGCTAAAAATAGCACCTTCGTCGCTTGAGTCGCTTGAGAAATCAAGTGACGAAGGTGCTATTTTTAGCTAAGCTTTAGGCGGAAAAATTATATTCCTAACTGGTTCGAAAAAGCGTGCCGTAAACTTTTCGGTTCGTAAATATAAGCCTTTGCGAACGCGTGTGAACATTTCATTTCCATTCTGTGACGAATACATTCTGTTGTGCAATATTGGAAAGAAGCAAAGAATTTGGTTCTCACCCAAACCTTTGGTTGGAATGTATGAGATGTTTGATGTCTGCAAAGTAAACCTTTGACCATTGAATATAATAAATGCTTCATCATGAGATATATCACTCTCTAAACCTTGAATCCCCAGACAATAAGGATATGGAACTGGCAATCTCGTCAATGCATCAGCGTCCTAACTGGCCACAACCACTATGTCATGTGCGCCCAGTTTCACACCAGCGAGGACTTGCTCGTCTCTGCATCTCTGGACCAGACAGTCCGCGTGTGGGACTTCTCCGGGTTAAGGAAGAAGAGTGTGGCACCTGGACCCACTGGGTTGGCCGATCATTTGAGGAACCCGCAGGCGACTGATCTGTTTGGGCAGGTGAGTGTTTAAACCAAGACTGAAAATACTTATATTGCCGCTCCACTCTAGGCATCACCGCACACCGGCCACAACCACAACACAACCACTTTTTTATATGAAGTATCTTAAAAAGTGGTTGTGGCGTGGCGTGTGGCGGCGTTTTGTGGCCTGGTGTGCGGCGAGGTAAACTGCACATCAGCTCTTTGGTTCTGCTTTGCGTGGTTGTGGTGTGGTCCGTGTGCAGCGAGGCTAGGATTTCAGTCAGCAACAACCATCCTAGTTTTCTTTAAAGAATATTTTTGAGGCTAGTATTAAGCTGCAATTGCAAGCAACACTACACAATTACCATTTTGAACGCCCATCTATCATTTCTCTGCATCATGTTGGTAGAATAGAAAGGTACACTGATTTTCATCAATAATTATTGAACATTGCTGGACACCTGGAAGAGGTTGGACAAATAATAGTGTCCAAATCAAAGGAGTACAAGCCTCTTATACATCTCTCTTACCCCTTATTTTCAGCGATATCCTATAATTCACTAAAATAACAGGGCTATTTGGAAAGGGCCATCTATTGAACGAACAGTAACTGGTGCTCAAACACTATTTTTATTCTCGCTAATTCCGAACGTATTCATTACAAATAATTAGTTGGAACTGAAGTCAGTATAGACAAATACTGTATGCAAGGGTTGGGCGCAGTGAGTACTAATAATTTCTGGGAATTGGTCTACCACTGTCTCCTTTAGGTGACAATGGGCCTCTATGCAAAACACTTAAATTGACAATTACTTGGCATTGGATTTTTTTTCATAAAATGTTACAATTCTAGGGTTTCGTTACATTTGGGTCAATAATATCGCCAAAGCATACTAACGGCCACTTCCTATATCTACCGCAGGCGGACGCAGTAGTGAAGCATGTGTTGGAAGGTCACGACCGGGGCGTCAACTGGGCCGCCTTCCATCCGTCGCTGCCGCTGATAGTGTCCGCCGCCGATGACAGACAAGTCAAGCTGTGGCGCATGAACGATGCTAAGGTAAGAGAGACTTGCAACCCATAGTGCCACCCACTAAGATCTGACCGAGATCTCGGTCGCGGTCTCGGTTATTTGCGGCCCATTTCTGTGTCAAAATTATATCTCGAAGTAGCGGATCCAAAACTACGCTCTTAGATTGAATGTTTTGGATTATAAAGAGACACCTGCTTTCTATTCTTCAGCACTTACATTTTAATTGGGCATATTGAGATGCAATGGGCGGGACACTTGGTTAGAAGGGAGTACGGAACGTGGACCGTGGCGGCCGCGAACAGAGGACAGAGAACAGCGGGCAGACCACAAGATGCTAATATTGACGAGCCCTTTTGTTTATTACTTATAAGGAAGGCATGATTTTATATTTGTTAAGAGTACCTTTGTCACCGACAGGCTTGGGAGGTGGACACGTGCCGCGGCCACTACAACAACGTCTCCTGCGCTCTGTTCCACGCTCGGCACGAGCTCATCCTGTCCAATAGCGAGGACAAGAGCATCCGTGTGTGGGACATGACCAAGCGGACCTGTCTGCACACCTTCCGCAGGGAGCACGAGAGGTGGGAACTCATTGGGAAATTATGGAACTCATTAGGAACTTAGGATTGTCGTTTAGAACTTAAGGAACTGGGAAATTTGGGAACTAGGGATATCTTTCGTTTATTTCAATGTGACAAAGTTTAACTTAGTAAAAATAATCTCAACCACTACAAAAACATAAAATTAATCCGACTATTGTCCCCAGATTCTGGGTGCTAGCGTCGCACCCCACGCTCAACTTATTCGCTGGAGGCCACGATGCAGGCATGGTGCTCTTCAAGTTGCAACGGGAACGACCGGCGTATGCCGTGCACAACCAACTCTTGTACTACATCAAGGACAGGTAATACACAACCACCTCTAGTACTACATCAGGGACAGGTAATGCACAACCACCGCTTGTACTACATCAAGGACAGGTAATGTACAACCACCTCTTGTACTACATCAGGGACAGGTAATACACAACCACCTCTAGTACTACAACAGGGACAGGTAATGCACAACCAACTCTTGTACTACATCAAGGACAGGTAATGCACAACCACCTCTTGTACTACATCAGGGACAGGTAATGCACAACCACCGCTTGTACTACATCAAGGACAGGTAATGCTCAACCACCG
Organism: Argyresthia goedartella; assembly: GCA_949825045.1. Taxonomy (NCBI): domain Eukaryota; kingdom Metazoa; phylum Arthropoda; class Insecta; order Lepidoptera; family Argyresthiidae; genus Argyresthia; species Argyresthia goedartella. The sequence continues at coordinate 24,403,136 of OX463831.1, forward strand.
CTTGTACTACATCAAGGACAGGTAATACACAACCACCGCTTGTACTACATCAAGGACAGGTAATGCACAACCACCGCTTGTACTACATCAAGGACAGGTAATGCACAACCACCGCTTGTACTACATCAAGGACAGGTAATGCACAACCACCGCTTGTACTACATCAGGGACAGGTAATGCACAACCACCGCTTGTACTACATCAAGGACAGGTAATGCACAACCACCGCTTGTACTACATCAAGGACAGGTAATGCACAACCACCTTTTGTACTACATCAAGGACAGGTAATGCACAACCACCGCTTGTACTACATCAAGGACAGGTAATGCACAACCACCGCTTGTACTACATCAAGGACAGGTAATGCACAACCACCGCTTGTACTACATCAAGGACAGGTAATGCACAACCAACTCTTGTACTACATCAAGGACAGGTAATGCACAACCACCTCTTGTACTACATAAAGGACAGGTAATGCACAACCACCTCTTGTACTACATAAAGGACATGTAATGCACAACCACCTCTTGTACTACATAAAGGACATGTAATGCACAACCACCTCTTGTACTACATAAAGGGCATGTAATGCACAACCAACTCTTGTACTACATCAGGGACAGGTAATGCACAAACACCTCTTGTAGTACATACAGGTAATGCATAACTGTACTATGTGTATCAAGGACAGGTAATTTATTATTATTAGGTCCTTACATATGAAATTGGTGTTTCGCCGTACTGGCCAATTTGATCTCAAATATCTCCTCTATGGTTAGGAATTCCAAATTCAAATTTATACAGCTATTTACTCATGTATTTGTGTTTCTAAAATTATAATTCATTTGGTTTTTCCTCAATTGTTTTTTTTCTTGCGTCACTCAGCTTACAAAATGGAAAACTTGAAATATCGCGTTATTTACGAGTATGAGTTCTACCGTGACACCAGTGCTGCAGAAACGGCTCGAAGGATTAATGATGTGTATGGCGACGGTGCCGCAATAGAAAACACAGTGCGTTTTTGGTTCAACGTTTTCGTTCTGGAAATTTCGACCAGCAGAACAAGCCCCGTGGACTTCCGGAGACCAAAGTTGATAATGAAGAATTGAAGTCTATTGTGGAAGCGGATCCATCGCAAACCACGTCCGAGTTAGCTGCAGGCTGCGGTGTTAGTGATAAAACTGTTTTAATGCACTTGAAGCAAATTGGGAAGGTGAAAAAGCTTGAAAGGTGGGTACCTCACGAACTGAGTGAAGCAAATCAACAAACGCGCGGTGACTGCTGCGTTGCATTACTCACGAAAAGTGGATCCTGTACGATAATCGGAAGCGCTCATCGCAATGGCTGAACCCTGCCGAACCAGCCAAACCATGCCCCAAGCGAAAATTGACTCCAAAAAAGTTACTTGTGAGCGTTTGGTGGACTAGTGCTGGTGTCGTTCACTAAAGCTTTCTTAAATCTGGCCAGACGATTACGGCAGATGTCTATTGTCAGCAACTGCAAATCATGATGGAAAAGCTAGCTGCTAAACAACCGAGGCTGGTCAATCGCTCTAGGCCACTGCTGCTTCATGATAACGCTAGACCACACACTGCACAACAGACGGCTACCATATTAGAGGAGCTTCAATTGGAATGTCTAAGACATCCACCGTACTCTCCGGACCTTGCTTTTGATTGATTACCATTTTTTTCGAAATTTGGATAACTTCTTGAAAGGGAAAAAATTCAATTCCGATGGGGCAGTCCAAACCGCCTTCAAAGATTTTATTGATTCCCGTCCGAATGTTTTTTTTAGTAAAGGGATCGAAGAACTACCTATGAGATGGCAAAAGTGTTTAGATAGCAATGGTACATACGTTGATTAAATAAATATATTATATTTAAAAAAAAACTACTTTATGTTTAAACGTTTATTGCATCAAAGCAGCACACATACAAATTAAAAGTGATACGGAGGTGCAACTATAAAATAACTTAAATGAAAGCAAAGTTATGAAAAAAAACTCATAACATTATTACTAAAACAATAAAACAAAAAGAAGAATATAGGTCGGTATGTAGGCGCGCTGCATTGACGCGAAAAGGTCAAAGCTCAGTGTTTATTGCTCGTTAAGAGCAGCACTGGTTTTCAGCACTCGTTTATCTATCTATCTATCTACTTTATGTTCCTCCCATGCAAAACGCCAATTTCATATGTAAGGACCTAATATTTTGAGCCCAAAGTGGCCACTGCTGGCCTGTCTCTTATTTTCACTCTTGGCGATGCTGAGTGGTCATCCACCAGTCCTCGCCCCAGCCCCCCAAGTCCAGACCTAGCTAATTTAGAAACTGATCCTCATCAGCTGTTGTTCGATATAGTATTCTATCGAATGATGTAAAAATACGGGGTGGTTTTCTCTTTTAAAATCTGCGGTTCCGATTTCCCGCTATGAAAATAGTTAAAAAAACGAAGGACGTAGTTTCATGTTTCATCAAAATCGATATTTTTTTGGTTTGTGCTTAAACGATCACTAAAAACGCACCTATTTTACTACCAATAAATTCGAAACGACCGCCAGAATTAGTAAACGATCACCAAATTCTGTTTGGATAAATGATCACCAAACTTCTTTTTATGTTTTGTGTACTTCAGTTTATGTTTTAAGTATCTTTTGTTGTTTTTACATGTTTAACCTAACACGAAGGATAAAGAGGGCTTCGCTTTGCTCACCCCCTTTAATAGATACCGCAGTATTTTGCCCTGATATTTTCTGCAACTTTTGGTGATCATTTACCCATTTTGGGTAGGAAGAAATAGATTGGTGGTCATTTAAATTGTTTATATTTTTTTAACGATTATTTAAACGACACTGATGCAAAAAAATAAAATAAAAAAAACATTCAGGTAAACATTATAGTAGTTTTTGTGACTGCTACATAATGCCTAATTATGTACAGTTACATACATTAGTTTATCTACACACATATCATAAGCTCTCTTTGATGTGTTCAGGAACAGTAAGTTTGACCGGCATTGTGGCTCTGCAGTTGTTTAGCTTGTTCTGTAGTACCAACTTCATGCAGGCGGGCGTCGGCGTTCGAAATTTAAATGTCAGTACCAACTTCACAGACAAACTAGGGGCGGCACGCAGTCGGGCGTCGGCGTTCGAAATTTGAATGTCATAATATGTAGAAAAACTGCACATTATGGTCATAATGTGTAATTTTTCAGATAAGAAATGAGTTTTTACCAAATAGTTTAACATTATGCTGATCGTAACGTGCGGTTTTTGTACGCATTAAAAAGCGGTTAATGATACGTGTGTAGATAAATTATATTGTGGCCTTAATTATATCGCTTGCTACCGCACTCGCACAGCGCACATGCGCTTCGGCCGGGCACGTCCGCATGTTGTACATGGCAATGGCGAATTAAAATTGAGCGAGGGAAAAATAAAACTATTTTTTAGTTACAAGCGATATGTAAACTATTGTCCCCGAGTCGGGCGTTACTTTATACAACAGCATCTGGAAACCCCCCCCCCCCGACTGTTTTGTATAATTCCTGTTTTATTCTGCATAGTCCGTAAAAAGTGAATTGGGAAAAACGCAAAAAAAAAACAGCCGAAAAAAGTGAAGTTCAGCCTTTTCCAATAGATGGCGTTGGTAGCTGAGTCTAATTAACGGAACTCTTTGCTTCCATACTCTATGGCAGCGGATCTTACGTTGACAGCTTGTGTGCTTGATGATGATTGATGCAGAGAATTCCGTTAATCTGAGTGTCCAAATGGTGTCCGCGCCACAGGAAGCTAGTTTTTAAATATTATTCATGTGCTTCGTCTCTTTGTTGAACACGTGTTTTATTTCCTTGCTACATGCCACTTTCTTGTCTTTGTAATCTTTTCATTGATTTACTTGTGTTTTTTAGTGAGTCAATGCATAAATGTCTTAGATCTCTACCACTCCGTACGGACAAAATTGTGACGCCGAGCTAACGATTTATTTACTTTGTATTCCATCACAGGACTCTGCGCAAGTTGGATATGCAAACCAACCGCGACTCATCTGTCATGCCGATCAAGGGATCCGGCCGCCACCAACCTTTGAGGTAAATACAACCTGAGGCTAGACATTATGTTTATGCCACTGCTTTGATATATAGCAAAAAATGGTCTGTAATGAGGTTCCAAAACAATGAATAGTAAAACAGGACAACAAAAATATTTCTGGCTTACTTTGAACAGGCCAGAAAAAAAAATGTTGGCTCGTTTGTTTTGGTTCTGTCACTTATCAACAGATGGGACTTCTTGCCGTGTCGGTAAAAGCGTGCATCTTGCCGTCGCGTCGGTAAAAACGTGCGTGACATATGCTGTAAATTTTTAGAAATTGCGGACTTCCGATTTATCTAAAAAAAAATTGCCGCATAGTTTACATGTTATGGCTAAAGCTAGGTGTGAAACTAAACTTAAGTTTAGCCGGCTAGTCTTAAGATTAATTTCGAGCCTCGGCTAATGTCCGAAGTCATGTTCGTTTGTGATCACGGATCTCATCTTTAATCGGCTAGACTGCACATTAGCCGATGCGTTTCGGTTAATGTTGGACATTAGTTGACTAATGTTGAAAACGAAGTATTCGTGAGACTGCGGGGAGCGGGGCGAGGTAATTTTATTCAGATGAGAAAGCTATTTCTAATATCAGGGCAAAACACTGCGTTAGCTTAGGTGAAGGGTAAAGGGGGTGAGCGAAGCGAAGCCCCCTTTATCCTTCTTGTTCGGTTGAACATGTAAGAACAACAAAACTATAATAAGACGAGTATAAGTATTTTTTGTTGTTCTTACATATTCAAACTAACACGAAGGATAAAGGGGGCTTCGCTTCGCTCACCCCCTTTATCCTTCACCTAAGCCACCGCAGTATTTACGGCTACCGAATCACATTATCATCACTTATTCCAGATTATTTTTTCAACATTAGGTATACTGAAAAATAAACTTAAGTTTAGTCGGCTAATGTCAACCATATTTTCTCACCCATCTTTAGCCTCAACAGCGTCGAGGCTAAACTGCAGTTTAGCCGACTAATGTTGAAATCATTTATCGCAATGAACATTATTTCGGACATTAGCCGAGGCTCGAAATTAATCTTAACACTAGCCGGCTAAACTTAAGTTTAGCTTCACACCTAGCTTTAGCCGTAACATATATACATAGTCAGGTCATAAGTTCTGTCACATGTGCAATATGAAATAATTTAGACATGTTTATTATTTATGTAAACATTTATATAGCAAAATGAACTTAATAAAACATAGATTCTTATGGTAATAAAGTTTATTCAAAATGACCCCCGCGATTTTGAGTACAGGCCTTTATTCTGCGCGGCCAGTCGTCTATCGCAGCACGAACGAGGTCCATGTCAATATCGGCGGCTGCCTTAATCAAGGATGCCTTGAGTGATTCCAAATCAGGATGAGGCTTTGAGCAGGCCTTTTCCTCCAAGTGTTGCCATATCTTGTAATCTAACGGACTCAAATCTGGACTGGAGGAGGGCCAGTCTTCGTGCCGGATGAAGTCGATTTCACGCGCCGCCAGCCAGTCTTGTGTGCTTTTCGCTCTATGAGCTGGCGCAGAATCTTGTTGGAATACCCAGTGCCTGTTATTAAACATGGTATAAGAAACAGGTTCCACAAGGTTCTTGAGGACTGTATTTTGATACACAACTGCATTCGTTTTTACGCCTTTCTCACAAAAATGTACCTCAGTTAAGCCCCAATAAGAGACTCCCAACCAAACCATGAGTGAGGATGGAAAATGACCTCGTTGGTCACGCGCAATACGGTTGCTCGCTTCTTCACTGCTGTGTGCATATACCTTATCATTTTGTTTGTTGTAGCTCTTTTCCACGGTGAAAATTTTTTCATCCGAAAAAAGAATTTTCCGATGCTTTTTTCCCGCGTACCGCTTCAACAAAGCGCGGCATCTCTTCAGTCTCAGGTCCATTAAACGAGCGTCCAAACGATGTCCTGTTTTTCTTCGATATGCCCTAAGCCCTAAGTCTTCATTTAACACCCTTTTCACCGTGGTCCTGCTTAACCCCATCTGAAGGGCCAACAGTTTCTGCTTACGTATGGGATTTCTTTGAATTCGCGCCTTCACAGCTTTTACCACTGCTGGAGTCCTAACAGAGCGAGGGCGACCACTTCTTGACCTGTCATCTACACTAGAGGCTTCATTGTATCGTTTTATGGTACGATAAACGAATCTTGATTATATTCAAATTTTTCAGTAAGTCGAAAATCTGAATTGGCGCGTAACCGCAACGATGCAACGCAATAACTGCGACACGGTCTTCTTTAAGTGTCCACTCCATATTTAAAAATGAGGAAGTTTCTAAAAGTACACATTTTTATTTTCATGAATAATTTGAAATTCGAATTCAATAAACTTTTTTGTGGCCAGCGTCCTAAATTCAAAAGTTTTTATTGTGTGACAGAACTTATGACCTGACTGTGTATAAACAGGAGGATTGGTTGATCGATACATATATTACGAGGGGTTATACCTTACACGAAAATTAATAGCTTTCTAGTTTCGAGTAATTCTAATTTTTTTTTATCTTATTTGTTTTTTTTTTTAATTAGTCACAGATATTCATTACGAAAAAACTAAATTACTTACTGTCGTTTGTTAGCAATAAATCAACGATTCTGTAGCATAGCTTTAAGTTTATAAATCACTCTTAATTTTGATGCAGTGAGCCCATCAACTCACAAGATGAAAACACTTAAACAGATTTTAATTTTATAACAGCTATTTAGTCAAAAAATATATGTAGGTAAAAAATTAATTGAACAAATTGATGGAAAAACATCATTATTTTATCAACTATCCGACATGGTAAATTTTATTGAATAATTGTAAAGAAGTAGTAGCAAGAATCAGTTTTGTATGGACTCAGATCCTCCCTTGTAACATCTAGCGAGGTCTGCCGGGAGAAAGGTCTTTGGAAATGTAATATTTTATTGTGTGGCAAAAACGCTGTGGCGACGTAGCTGTCTACATCTACAGCTTTAATAAAGTTATCTATAGCAAAGTTATTCCATTTTGAGTTCTCCATACAAAGTGATCCTTGTTCCTTCCAGGGTACTCTCCACTTACTTAACAATTATTGCAATAACTTTGATTGCTTTAAAGTCAGTGTAAACATTTTTAGGGTTCCGTACCCGAAAGGTGCCCAACGGGACCCTATTAGCAAGCCTCACCTGTCCGTCCGTATGTCTGTCCGTCCGTCCGTCAGCGGGCTGGATTTCATGAACCGTTATTGACCGAGTGAACGAAGCGACGAACCGTTCAGTTTCGAGATTAGCCAAAAAAAATGCTTTTGTCCTTCTGTCTGTTCTCGCCTACAGGTCGCATTTATTATCCGATTATATTGTATATCTACACACGTATCATAAACCCTCTTTACTGCGTACAAAAACGTAGTTTGTATGTGAAGTTGGTACTACAGAACTAGCTAAACGACTGCAGAGCCACAATGCCGGTCAAACATGCGGTTCCTGAACACATTAAAGAGTGCTTAATGATATGTGTGTAGATAAACTAGTGTATGTAACTGTACATAATTATGTACAGTTACATACCTAATTAGGCATTAAAACTCTCGAGTGATATTATTATGAACGAGTATTAATGCCCTCCATTATGTAGCAGTCACATAAACTACTATTATCAATAGTTTCACCAAATTAAGTGCCCCCATGTAGTTCCACAGAACCCTATTGATTACTATAGGTCGCTTTCTGTCCGAATACTAAAGTTAAGTTTGTTAGGTCAAAGTCAAAATATATACTTAGTAAACGTATTTTTTGTCTCTTCTCTACATTGGTCCACTGTGGGGGAGAGGGTGAAGAAACTCCCATAGACAGATTTTTAGATGTATTTTAAAAATGGGTTGCGTTTAATTAACACAATACAATATTACAATATTAATTAAAATAAATAATATGCAGGAATAAATAATCACAAAATTATCAACAGCGAGTTCTGTGTTGAGTTAGATTAACCCCACAACATTTTTATAATACAACATGGAGCCGAGGCGAAGCTAGTTTAGAATAAAGTAGGGTTTACAATTTTGATGAACATTTGGTAAATTTGGGATGAATTTGTATTTTTTTGGCTGTAATTTTTTAGTCAATTTGTTAAACAGCTAAAAATGATCATAAGTATCTCCGCAGCATGTCCCTCAACCACGCGGAGTGGTGCGTGCTGGTGAACTGGCGCCTCGGCGACAACAGCGCGCACGAGCTGTACGCGTGCGCGCGCGAGGGCGAGCCGCCCGCCGAGGCGCAGCGCGGCCAGGGCGCGCCCGCCGTGTGGGTCGCCCGGAACCGGTTCGCGGTCGTCGAGCCGAACAACCAGGTACCAATTCTTCTTCAAGAAGGTCCCCAAGCTTCCCAAGGGTCCTCTTAGTCCTTGGGGAGCTGGGGCCGTAATAGCAGCCTTCCACTTCTGTCGGTCATCAGCGGCATCAACGATTTCTGGCCAGCTGATTCCGACTGACTTGGCATTGTCGGCAATTGTCCTCCTCCAGGAACACTGTGGTTGCCTTCTCCTACGTTTCCCTTCAGGGTTGAACACAAGAGTTTGTCGGGTCAAACATGACTCTCCCTGTCGCAGTGTGCACCCAATCCATTTCCATTTCCGTTCTGGGATCTCCACATGCGTTATTTTCTGGTCTGTCGTCTCCCAAAGGTCCATATTTGATATCGTTTATGGCCAGGTAGAACGTCTCATCAAAAATCGGTTCCGTACCATCTTGCAGGAAAAAAGCAAAAAAACACGGTATCTTGTATGTGTATGAGGTGGCGACTCCGACGGGTCATATTTTTCTGCCGCGGCAATACAAATACACATTTTGAATTTAATTGTGACATCATATATTCTATAACCAGTCGACAATCACGACGCTTCTAACGATACCTCATTTGTCAAATTCTGATGAGTAATTTAGATGTTCTGGTAGGACAAATGAACATACATACATACATACTTGTCAACTACATAACCCTCCCTTTGGCTTCGGTGTAGTCTATTAATTAGAGTAGTGTGGTACCTGGTGAGTTTCTTCGTCACTATCACTATCGGAGGTTGACGGTCAGCTCTCCCTACTACTCTCTGTTCTTCGCCGAGCGTATCAGCTGTTCTGCGCCACCCCCATCTATTCCCTGATGCAGCGACGTCTTTACCCCTCTACCTTACCCATTACTATGTTTTGAAAAAGTCTGTAACGCTTCAAATGTATGTAATGCTTAAGCAATTATCTCAAGTATCTTATTTTCTTCTTTTCTATGTTCAAGGTGAGTTCTCCAGAACGATTGGCACCCCGAAGATGGGTCTATAAGTTTGAAATGAATTCAAAATGTAACGGTTGGTTTCGTTTGTCATAAATGGTTACGTATTACCAACGGGAGAGTCGTAACGCCCTAGAATAGTGATTCCCTTAAGTTACAATATGATAATTGATAGCACAGGCATATTACCGTAATCAAATCTCAAATAATAATAATAATAATAATAATACCTTGGACACCTTTTACACACATTGATCTAGCCCCAAACTAGGATTCCCTGTATCTTGGGTACTAGACAGTAATAGTAATATGACTTTGGTTATATTCTACAATGAAACCCCTTGTCCACAGCTCATAATCAAGAACCTCAAGAATGAGGTCTCCAAGAAGATCTCGACACCGACCTGCGAAGACATCATGTACGCGGGCACCGGCATGCTACTGCTGCGTGAGACGGAGTCGGTGCAGCTGTTGGACGTGCAGCAGAAACGGACCATCGCCAGCGTGAGTAGCAAGAAGTGCGAGTTAGAAGCGCTAGATGTCGCTAGTGTGCTGAGTGGCTGAAGAAGAAGTGCAAGTGGGAATTGATAGATGTTGCTAGTATGCTAAGTGGCTGAGGAAGGAGTGCGAGTAGGAAGTGATAGATGTCGTTAGTGTGCTAGAAGTCCGAGGGTACGCAACACATGTGTTGTTACCCTCGCTATAGTGTTGATAGTGAAGACATCATGTATGCGGGCACCGGAATGCTGGTTCTGCGGGAGAGGGAGTTGGTGAAGCTAATGGACGTGCACTCGCGAAGTGGAAACGGACATCACCAGCGTGAGAAGCGAGCAGTGCGAGGGAGAAGCGATAGGCGGCTGAGGAAGAAGACAATGGTAGTAGTTGTCGTTAGTGTGCTTGGAGAAATGGGGGAAATGGGGCAGATGTCGTTAGAGTGTCGTTAGTGCACTGATATCGAATTAGCGCGAGTATTGAATAACCGGCTGCACGTGGGCACAATAGGGAATATCAGTGTCGTTTATATTGGGCTGAAAATGTACTTTTCATGATCATGGCATGTGACATCATCAAAAACCTGCGAAAATTGGCGGCGTTTAAACCGCTTAAAGTTACTCCGTACTTTTCATGTTAGTTAAACAGTTAATTTGATGAATTACATCGGTATTTATATATTTTTCGATGCTCTTATGATGTAAACAGTGAATCAAAAACAAAACAAAATATACATCTGTATTCTCTATTGTGTGTCTGTATAAACATAGGGTAAGGGCCGGGCCACACGTTGTGGTGAGACGAAGAGACGAGTCCATCTATTGCACTTTTGGCGGAGACATAACATTGTGTTTTCATTACTACTGCGAGGAAATAAAATTATACAGTTTTTTTTAGACAAATTCGGTTTGGAACTCCGCATAGCGGAGTCCGCCCTCAAAGGAACATAACTCTTTGGTCCGCCATCTAATCCAATTGACTGCACAAGTCAATTGGATAAGATGGCATGACGCACGCCATGTCGGTAAAAAACCGACACGGCACGAAGCGCCATCTGTTGACATGTGGCGGAACCATAACAAACAAGCCAACATATTGTTTTCTGGCCTGAAATATTTTTGTTGTCCTGGTTAGATATTCATTGTATTGCGGCCCTATTACTACCCAACTTTCACTACATTTCCGAGCATTGAAGTGAAAAAGATTAATATTATTATAATTTACCAAACCGCAGGTGAAAGTCAGCAAATGCCGCTACGCGATCTGGAACGCCGACATGTCCATGGTGGCTCTACTGGGCAAGCACACGGTCACGCTGTGCACTAAGAAGCTGGAACAGCTGTGCTGTGTGACGGAAGGCGCGCGGGTGAAGAGCGGCGCCTTCGATGACAGCACGCCGCAGCCCGTGTTCATCTATACCACACAGAACCATATCAAGTACTGCTGCCGGGATGGGTAAGTCATATGTGTAGGCATATTTCTCGTTGCTTAGGCAGCCAATAATGGCGGCAACGGCTGTGAAATTTAATTCATAATTTTATTCATCTCATCATTCTGTTTCTGTATTGAACACAGTAATTTAAAAATATATATTAAGAGAAAACATATGTTCAAAGGTGAGCTTATCTCTAAAAAGAGATTTCTTCCAGCAAACCAAGGCATGATAGAAAAATTTATTATGAAATTAAATTTGTTGAAATAATCGAAAAATATCAATGTTTGTACAACAATAATCTTTCTGATGATCTATGCTAGAAAAAATATAACTCACGGTATTTTATAATTTATGATGTTATTTTCTATATATGGATGCGCCCAATATAATCGGCGTTTTCGGAGACTACGAATGTACTAATAAGCCAAAATAACGTAAGCGTCTTTCGACGGCAATGTCACAAGTTATTGAAAACCGCGTGCTATTCGCCTCGTGGACAGAGTGCAGTACGCTGGGCTGCACAAGCTGCACGGCGTATTTTGAAGCGTCTATGAAGCTACGCCGCCGTGGACACAAGGCCTTACTTAACTTTCTTACTTAAATTTGCAACCGGCCCAGTGTGAGTACGCCGAGAAATACGCCGTGTGCAATGGCTCTAAAACTACGCACCCCCTGATTACAAAACCACCACTTGTCCATTTCGTCCCGCAGCGACTATGGCATTATCCGCACCCTAGACGTGCCAGTGTACGCAGTGAAGGTGATAGCATCGGAGGGCAGCGCCAGGGTGGTCTGCCTCGACAGGGAGTGTCGGCCCAAGGTGCTGAATATCGATCCTACCGAGTACAGGTGAGCAAAAATAACTATAGAATAGTGAAAATGTAAGGAGAGCAGCAGATATAAATACGATATTTGTCTAACAAAAAATGGCGATCAGGGCGATATATCAATTAGATGCTAGAGAATCATTAAGAGAAAAATTCAAAGAAATTAATATACTTACGGTTACCTGTCAATATATATACGAGAATATCATGCATGTAAGAAAAAATATAGCGATATTTAAAATTGCAGGTGATAGCCATACAATTAACACTAGAAATAGAAATAGGTAAGCACTACCATTATTTAGACTAAGTAAAGTAGGCACATCATTCATGGGGCACTGTATTCGCTTCTAAAATAAAATACCACAGGAATCATTGATCCTTCCTGAAAAAAGGTTAAAAAACTGAGGGTAAAAAGGAGGTTAAAAATGAGCTGATAAGAAAATCCTATTATAGTATTAAGGAATACTTGGATGACAAAACTGCATGGTCCATACCATCTCAGCGCACAAAAATCCGACGAGGGGCGATGGATATGGCAAGACTATCACTCGCCGGCGAATTTCCTTCACCGAAACCAGTACCTGCAGCCTTATGGCGTAAGTCGTCTGAGCTATGAACTTCATATAGACTTTTACGTTTGACACCTTGCACCAGCTTCATCTGTCAAATTGGTATCACGCAAGTAGCATCATAATGGAGGCCAAACCCAAGCTCATTGAATGAAGCCTAGAAGCCTTCGGTGATACCCCGCAATCGATGAAATTGTGTGAGCATAAGATGAACACGCTATGAACTTCAGAGAGTTACGCCATAAGGCTGCTGTTGTGAAGTCACTTTTTTTAAAAGAAGATATGGGGGAGTTTCTTGCCGTTTCTTCTTAACCCCGAGGCCCACCTTCCGAAACGGTGTAGTCTTTTTTATATATAAAAAAAAAAAAAAAAAAATAATAATAATAATAATAATACCTTGGACACCTTTTACACACATTGATCCAGCCCCAAACTAGGATTCCCTGTATCTTGGGTACTAGACAACGATATATATACTTATATAGAGAAATATTATACTTAGATAGATAAACAACCATGACTAGGGTACAAACATCCGTTCTCATCAAACAAACATTTGCCCCCACCGGGACTCGAACCCGGGACCCTTGGTTTCGTAGGCCGCGTCACTACCGACTCGGCCATTCGGGTCGTCAAATAAATGTCTTGTAGTTATAAGTAAGTATAATTTTGACGTTGAATAAGATAATTTATTTCTTTATATTCAATAAAAATCTTGATTCTTGAAAAAAAGTAACTAAATTCTGTTTGATAGATAGATATGTAAGCCATTTATTCACTTTTAAAAATATATACAAATGTAGGAGCTCCGTGCTGATATTCTCATGCAGGAGATGCAAGTTCGAACTCCTGTGCTTCATCATCATCATCATTTCAGCCTGTTAATGTCCACTGCTGAACATAGGCCTCTCCAATCGCACTCCAGCGTGACCGGTCCGTAGCCACCTGCATCCAACGAGACCCAGCGATCCTCACCAGGTCGTCGGTCCATCTCGTAGGTGGCCGACCCACACTGCGCTTGCCAGTACGTGTTCTCCATTCAAGGACCTTTTTGCCCCATCGGCCATCCGATCTTCGCGCTATGTGGCCTGCCCATTACCACTTCAGCTTGCTTATCCTACGGGCTATGTCAGCAACTTTGGTTCTTCTACGGATCTCCTCATTTCTGACTCGATCTCGTAGAGAAATACCAAGCATAGCCCTTTCCATAGCTCGCTGCGCGACATTGAGCCTCTGAAAAAGTCCTTTTGTGAAGCACCACGTCTCAGAGCCGTAAGTCATCACTGGCAACACACACTGATTGTACACCTTAGTCTTCAGGCACTGAGGGATTTTGGACGAGAAGACGTTGCGTAATTTACCGAACGCTGCCCAACCTACTTGGATCCGTCTACTGACCTCTCTCTCAAAATTGGACTTACCTAATCGGACTGCCTGTCCCAGGTATATATATTCGTCAACAACTTCGAGAGTAGAGTTCCCAACAGTTAGTGCGGTGGGTGCAACATGGACGTTGAACATGACCTTCGTTTTGTCCATGTTCATTTTAAGACCCACTTGTTGAGAAACTCTATTGAGGTCATCGAGCATTTTTCCAAGATCTTCAAGCGACTCAGCCATGACTACTATATCGTCGGCAAATCGAAGGTGAGTGATGTATTCGCCGTTGATATTGATGCCTAGTCCTTGCCATTCCAGGAGCTTGAAGGAATCCTCCAGAGCAGCAGTAAACAGTTTCGGAGATATTACATCTCCCTGTCTTACTCCTCTCTTTAGGGGGATTTCCTTCGTGGAATGCTCCTGTACTCGAACTGACATGGTGGCGTTGTTATACAAGCACTTCAGCACTTCAACGTACCGATAGTCAATACGGCATCGCTTGAGAGATCTAAGAACAGCCCATGTTTCGACGGAATCGAAGGCTTTCTCATAGTCCACAAACGCCAAGCATAATGGGCGATTATACTCTTTAGTCTTTTGTATAATCTGCCGAAGTGTATGTATGTGGTCTATGGTGCTATAGCCCTTTCGGAAACCGGCTTGTTCGGTAGGCTGGAAGTCATCGAGCCTGTGTTCGAGACGGTTCGTGATAACTCTCGAGAACAGCTTATAGACGTGGCTCAGCAGTGTTATGGGCCTGTAGTTCTTCAGTAAGGTTTTGTCACCTTTTTTGAAGAACAGTACCACAACACCCCTGTTCCACGCCTCAGGCGTTTTTCCCTCGAGCAAGGTGGAATTAAATAGCTTCTGAAGGACTTTCAGTACCGGCGTCCCGCCCGCTTTCAGAAGCTCTGTGGTAATTCCATCCTCGCCCGGTGCCTTGTTGTTCTTAAGCTGTTTGAGAGCCATCCTAATCTCGTACAGGCTGATGTCCGGGATATCCTCGGTATAGTGTCGGGTTAGCTTGGCTCTGGGTTCCGTCGCAGAGCCAACAGGCTCAGAGGACACAGAGGTATATAACTGTCCATAGAACCTCTCTATCTCTCTATCTCCCTCTCCTGTGCTTACGGTACACGAATGAGACGAGTAATTTTTCTTTAGTACATTATATGGACGTTCTAACAGTGATGGAAAACATCGCGAGGAAAACCTTTGTTACCTACTCCATAGCTGCGGCGATGGGCTTGCCCCCTGTCACGCATAATGGAGTATTGAATAACTGGCTAAACGTGGGAAAAATTGTGCCTCTCCCATCCCGTATGGGACAAGACGTGATGCTATGTTTTGTTTAGAAATCGGATATTCGGATGCATTTGCACCTAAAGTAAATCTATAGATATAAAATTATGAAAGCCGCTACTTAAAATTTAAGTTTTTGTCAAATATATCTCGGGATGCCAGGAAATCCGGGAGTGCATAACTAATCGGATAGTCGCTCCCGTCATAGTATAGGAGCGATTTTTTTATTAAACAGATGCATATTTACTACATATGTATGTCTGCAAGGAGTAAGAGGATGGGCAATGTGTGTTAGTTAAAAAAACACAAATGAAAATATATATTTTTATTAACCTCTGGTTGCCCCAGCCGCTCGGCGCTGAAACAGCTCTAGCCCCAGGCACACAAGTGGCCTGCGCGGCGCGCGCCACTTGACTGCTATATCAGGTGTTTATGTTGGAATTATTCATTAGCTACTCAGATGTACAACTCTATGAGAGTTGTACATCTGAGTAGCTAAATGAAACCCTCTCTTACTTAATGCGAAGAAAATGGCACTGTGACCTTAGTTTATTTTTGTACCGACATCAGAATCACAGACTTCTATGAAAATGCTCCCTCTCGACACAAATCTAGCCGAAACGAGAAAAACATCAACAACATATACATTTTGTTTGATACCTACGTAATCTACACAAGATTACCTTTTTAAAACAATAAAAACATTAGTGTGTTCTTATAGAAACTATTCAATATTTCAGCGTTTCAAATTTTCATAAAATACGGAAAGAAACCATCTCCACTCCATATCTATAGACATGTTTGCAATATTTTTTTCAATGAAATACCATAGACATTATACCGGATATAGAAGTTTGGCTCATTGGCCGTCTACACACACTCCAGCCCTGCCAACATGACAAAAATTGCCAAAGATATACCGGTTTTTAAAAAGTTGGTATCGAGAGCATCATATGATGCTTGGGGCTCTGACGGTAGTTGGGGCGAGCATCATATGATGCTTGGGGCACGGGGAGGTTAAATTAGTACTATATTCTAATTGGGCATAAGTATTAGCTTGGTTAATAATTTCCAATAGGTACATGAATTATTCTAAATATAGTCTGTTAAATTAACCTGGCATTGTTTGTGATGCCAGTTCGGTAACTACATACTTAATAAGATAGGCAATATACATCCGATTCTACAGTCAGAAAAACACTAAATATGTCGATTACGGGATCACAGGATTTTTACGATTCATACACAAGTGCATTCCATATTAGCTAACACCTGAACGAAGGTCATCCGATTCTACAATCAGAACACAAAATTTGTCGATCCCGTAATTGCGGGATTTTTACGATTGCTACACAAGTAAATTCCATATTAGCTAGCACCTGAACGAAGGTAAATATTCATCCGATTCTACAATCAGAACTCAAATTTGTCGATCAAGGAATCGCGGGATTTTTACGATTGATACACAAGGGCATTCCATATTGGCCAAAACCTGAACGTAGAAAACACCTGCATATATAATCAGAACACAAAATTTACCGATCCTGGAATCGCGGGATTTTTCGATACAAAAAGTACAAGTGCATCATTCATACACAGTTTATGTGGATGATATTATTGTTACAGTTATTTTAATTTTTAACCCAAAATATGTAATAGTATTATAATATAAAAAAATTTGGACCACGTGTTGGTCTATTCTTTCTTATAAAAAAGGACTGTTCAAATCGGATATTTAAAAAAAACGAGTTAACAACCCCCTCCTTTTTTGAAATCAGATAAAAAAGGAAGAAACTCTTTCTACACTGTTTTGAACTCGTGTTGTGTAACTGCAGGTTCAAGTTAGCCCTGGTGACTCGTCAGTACGACCAGGTGCTGCACATGGTGAGGACTGCCAAGCTGGTGGGGCAGAGTATCATCTCCTACCTGCAGGAAAAAGGTAAGCCTCTATGCACAAATACTTCATGCTGAATGTGGCTTTCAGAGTACTCAAGGTAGATATAGAAAGGTAAACCACTAGACCAAGGAGCTCTGTAAATATCCACTCTTTTGTAGGTATATCAAAAAATGGCCCGCGATGTTGAACCTTATTACTTTGTAATAAAGTTCAAAACCTATGAAAAATAAATCATCATTATTTGATGGCCCCACAGCGGAGTGGATATACCGGTGGTTACACGACACAGAAGCAAAAAAAAAAAAACATCGAACAATACCCAAAAATCGTAAAATTGTGGCTAAACTTACAACGCTTGCTCCAGCACTCGCAATATCGGGCACTCGGCGCGCTTTGTTGTCCGCACTTTGCGGTTATTTCAAGACAAATTCAAAACGGAAACTTGTGAATCAAAATTCTGCGAGGGAAAATAAAACTAATTAGCGACTCAAACCGACTCGACTATCGACCCAGAGTCAGGCGTGACTTTACAAAACAACACCCTGTACAAACGTTTAACTATGCAATTTCTTTTTTGTCTCCAGGCTACCCCGAAGTCGCCCTCCACTTCGTCAAGGACCCGCGCACGCGACTCTCCCTGGCCCTACAGTGCGGCAACATCGAGGTGGCACTCGAAGCTGCGAAGACACTCGACGAGCCAGCGGCGTGGAGCCAGCTAGCGCAGGCCGCATTGGAGACCGGAAACCATCAGGTGCGGCCGCACACTAGGGACAAGAGCTGCTTACTAAATCCTTCCCTAGAGTCTTATCTATATGTATACCAAATTTTGACAAAATTGGTTCAACCGTTTTGGCGTAGAAATGGAACAAACGAGTAAACAGACACGCTTTCGCATTTACAATATTCTGTAGGAAATAAGTCATGTGTCAATTAACGTCTCCGAAGATGTTTTGTTGTTGTTAATAAAATTTTGCTCGTTGGTACTAACCGGCGTCAAATGCAGGGCCCTGATTATTTCCGGATATAGACCTAATCAACTACTCTTACTTAGGCCCGTATTAATAAGCCACCATCAGCTTTCAGAGTTGTCTTGTTCGCCATATCAAATCTGTGATTTTCACGCGGTTGAGATAGCTCTCAGAGCTAAGAGTGGTTTAAAGGGCCTTAAACAATCTGTACTTATAAAAATTAACCGCTGTAAGTTAGTCTTACTAAATCTCTAAAATGGCCCAACCAGTTTGAATAATTACTATTCACATTGTTGAATTAAATGTTTAATGTAATTTAATATTTAGTATTTTCCACGAATTTTTACTCTTTGTTCCCTACCCATGAAATCGACTTACCTAAATTGATACTGACATTGAATAACTATTTGACTTTGTATAGCGCATTGGGTGTATACCTGTAATGTTGTTCGTACTTATATATTAAATAAATAAATAAAAAAAAAATAAATAAATTAATTCTCCTTAGTCCGGAGGAGGTTTAATTAAAAAGAAAATAAGGAAAAACACAGAGATACAGCCAAAAATAACCAAAAAATTTGTTGTATGGGAAGTGGAGAAGTCTCAGCTTCCTATAGCTAGATGGCGTTGATAGCCATAGGTCATTCAAACTCCTTTGTCATTGATTAATTCGCTAATACATTAGTCTCTTTGTTGGTAGCGGACTTTAAGTTCCACAGCTGTGCGATGCTTATAATTACTACGCAAAGGATAGATTACGTTTGTAGCAGTTGTCTTTTACTTTCATATGCAATGGTAACAAACGTAAACTTATGAAAGGTCTGATGAAGTCTTCAACTGTTTTATTTTCTTTTTCTTATTAATTTTCTCGCCAACGCGACACTTTAGGGTATGTATCATTTTACTTATTTAACACTCTTTTAGGTGGTACCAAGTTCACCGGGTTAGCTAGTTGTTAATAAATACCTACCGACAAAGGGAAGCCAAAATATTTCGTAATTCCTAGCTTGAAATCCGACCGCTCTTATTCGATTGCTAATTGTATAGGTTATATCTTCAAACTAGATTCTTTAAATAGGTCAGTTGTGACGCCTCTGTCATCAGTCTGATAAACTCATCATGTGGTTCCCCAGATCGTGGAGATGTGCTACCAGCGCACCAAGAACTTCGAGCGTCTCTCGTTCCTCTACCTCATCACCGGAAACCTGGACAAGCTGCGAAAGATGATGAAGATCGCGGAGATCAGGAAGGACGTGTCCTCGCAATTCCAGGGAGCTCTGCTGCTGGGGGACGCCACTGAGAGGCTGCGGCTGCTGACTAATAGTGGACAGGTAATCATTCAGTCCTTCACTCATTACAGACAAGACACGCTAAAGTGGCTGAGACTGCCTAATAATGAATGCCATTATAAGGCAAGGCCATTCATTCATTCACTCATTCATTCGTTCTACCATTTAGTCTTCACTGATTCATCCATTCCTAACTCAGCAAGACCATTTAGTCTTCACTGATTTATTCATTCCTAACTCAGCAAGACCATTTCGTCTACACTGATTCGTTCATTTCTAACTCAGCAAGACCATTTACTTTTCACTGATTCATTCATTCCTTCCTCCACAAGACCATTTAGTCATCACTGATTCGTTCATTCCCAACTCAGCAAGACCATTTACTCTTCACTGATTCATTAATTCCTAACTCAGCAAGACGATTTAGTCTCCACTGATTCATTCATTCCTTGCTCAACAAGACCATTTAGCCTTTACTGATTCATTCATCCCTAAATCAGCAAGACCATTTAGTCTTCACTGATTCGTTCATTCCTAACTCAGCACGACCATTTAGTCTTCACTGATTCATTCATTCCTACCTCAACAAGACCATTTAGTTTTCACTGATTCATTCATTCCTAACTCAGCAAGACCATTTAGTTTTCATTGATTCATTTATTCCTAACTAAGCAAGACCATTTAATCTTCATTGATTCATGCGTTCCTAACACAGCAAGACCATTCAGTCTTCACTGATTCTTTGGTTCCTAACTCAGCAAGACCATTTATTTTTCACTGATTCATACGGTCCTAACTCAGCAATTACATTCAGTCGTTCATTCATTCCGTCATTCGACATGCAACTCATCATGAGCAAGAGACGCTGCAGAGATTGACATTGTAGCCCAATAAAGCTCATTGGTGGACCCAATAGTGGACAGGTACAGAAATTGTTCACTCGCTCAGTCATTTACTTATTCATTCGTTCTTACTTCGAGAGTTTTGCTTGGGGTTTGGTAGATCGATGCAAAGCCTTAAAAGGAACATAGTACAAACCATTTAGGTCAAAATTGTTGGCCTAATTCAATGTCTATGTGATTCATTCACTCGTAAAATTATTTAATCGATTCGAATTCTATTAGTATTCCGGCTTCCTTCACTCGAATGATTAAAATCGTGAGAAGAGACAGTGGTGTATGATCGTCATCAGATGATAGAATAAATGAGTGACTGAAGTAACGATAAGGCGATCTCTGTGACGCTTCGGTTGTGGCTCTGGCTACCATGCGAGAGGTCCCGGATTCGATAAAGAAAGAAAAAAAGCCCCAGGTCTTGGATGTTTATATGTGTGTTCAACGCCCGTTCTCTTCCCCAGCTCTCCCTAGCGTACCTCACAGCCGTCAACCACAAGCAAACGGAGCAAGCCTCGCAACTAGCTGCCCAACTCGAGGCCAACGGGGCTGCGGTGCCCGCTGCCAACCCCGCCGCCACTATGCTGAGGCCGCCGCTGCCTGTTGTGCCGATGCAGCCGAACTGGCCGCTGCTGGCTGTGTCGAAGTAAGTGCAAGGGCCGCTGTTTTGGAGTGCACTGTGTGTCGCTTTAAAACTATTTGTGACTGGTTTCAATCATGTGGCAATATAATGTATTGCCACATGATTGAAACCAGTCGATTGATTTCAGCAGACCGTCGGTATATTATTTATTTGCATTTCAAAGTAAACTATTTTATTTACACACGTATATCATAAACCCTCTTTACTGCGTCCAAAAACCGCACGTTACGACCTGCATAATGATATACTACTTGGTAAAAACTCATTTCTTATCTGAATATTGATACATTATGACGATAAATATATGTCACATATTATGATTTCGAACGCCGACCTCCGCCTGCGTGCCGCCCCTAGTTTGGTCTGTGAAGTTGGTACTACAGAACAAGCTAAACAAGTGCAGAGCAATGATCAATGCCACAATGTCGGTCGAACATGTGGTTCCTGAACACATCAAACAGAGATTATGATATGTGTGTAGATAAACTAGTGTATGTAACTGTACATAATAAGCATTAAAACTCTCGCGTGATATTATTATGAAATTCGCCCACTCTCGAGTTTTAATGCCCTCAATTATGTATCAGTCACATAAACTACTATTAAATACGAAATTTTGTGACGTCGTTTTTCCCCAATTTATCAATTTTGTTATTAGGGATTTTTGAAGTATTCAGATATTTCTCAAACAAAATGAAATGTTGTAAAAAAATAAGCTCAAAACGTAATTAGCAAACAGAAACATAACGCGTCATGGGCTGGGCTGTGATACGAGTATTACAAGTCACAGGCTATACCTATACGCTTGTATAACTCGGCTAAGCTTCAATTTCACAGATGACGATGATTTATATTCAAAAATTAGAGATGTCCAGCTTCTAAATCTCTATAAAAGTTATCTTACGATTTTACGTTAATTCCAGCATTACAAAAATCCTCGATTTAATCCCGGTGTACTAAATGATAGAACTTATCATTGTAATAGTAAAGTAACCTAACTTGATGATCTCGATGCGGTATGAGACGCCCATAGAAGCTTGCCATTGTCCTTCGGAACACCGACCGTATGAGCTGAATAAGTTATAAAGTTTCACAATGTAAGCTGTCCCCGCCCAGGAGCTTCTTCGAGGTGGCGGGCGGCGCGCGCGTGGGCGGCTCCGGTGCAGCAGCGGCGCCCGAGCTGGACGAGCCGCTGGAGGCGGGCGGCGCCTGGGGAGACGACGATGGCGTGCTGGACGAGAACGAACAGGTCAGTATTGTACTACATCTTCAGTTCCGGTCTGTGTGGACAGGCATACGACGTCGCACTTACAACCGGTTTCCTGGGCGCTGACGTGCCGCTAATATTAAAAAAATATTTAAAATCGGCACGTGATTGGCTGAAATCAGTTTAACCAATTTGTTAACTTAATCACTGACCAGGAAACTGTCGTTAATTATCGCGAAGGTAAAATCATCCAAATATCAACCTTACTCTACAGTTAATTAATTAGTTTGCAAGTTTCCGTTTAAAGATAAAACGACGCTGACGAATCGAAACAAGGGTAAACAAAGACAGAACTATTATCCATACTGATTAGTTAGACAAGGATGTCGGGACAGAAACGTCGACTATATTTGCAACCAATTAATGCATAATTTCGCATCACAGCACAAGTGCCTCCGTAGCTCAGCGGTAACGAGCAAATGAATTTATATTATGTCGGGCCGCCGACTTATGCCGGGCGGCCTAAGAGATCAAGGTTCAAACCCCGACTCGAGAAAGTTTAAATAATTAAGAAGAAGCAATTGGTATGATATTAGCCAAAGTCGACTTTTTGTTTATCAGGTTATGGTTGAAGACCACGGCCAGAGTATTGAACCTCAAAATCTCTCTGCCTTGCGAAGTTTATATTTAAAACTACGGGGCAGGGATACTTTTCTTTCACGCTGCCTGTAGAAAGTTTCATGCTTCTAGGTCCACTGATGTTGGCTGTACGTTGTCTGTCAATCAGTCAATGTTAGCGTTTTATTGAATAAATACATAACGATGTCTTCACAGGAGGGTGAAGCACCAGATAATGAAGACGCTTGCGACGACGGCGGCTGGGATGTGGGTGACGAAGACTTAGATCTGCCTGAGGAACTGGCGCCAGTATCAGGTACAATCTAAATCTACCTACCACGTAGTGCGCCGTTCGCCGATAGATGGCGGAACTGTGTCAAATGTCAATTTGAATATATAACTGAATCGCGTAATAAGACGATGCCTTCATAGAGCACTGGTAAATCTCAAGGAATATTCATTTATTGCCATCAGTACATGCTTAAAATTCCACGCCTCAACCGAACGGGCGTGGAATCTTAAGCATTTTGGTAGCAGAGGCGCGGTTTCCTAGTGGGAAATCGATTCACGGACGGTTGTAGGGTTGTTTTTTTGCCACATTGTAGCTGGGAGAGGGTGGATACCTCAGATTGGTCGGCAACCATTTTGTGAGTGAGTCGTGTGGTCGGTATACCACAATTTAGGTTCATTTTCGGTTAGTGAACGTATAATTGACGATTTAGTTAACAATTATTATAAAATTGTAGTCGGAAACTACTCGGTGTGCATAAGGAACAGTCATTCGGTCGGACTATAGTATTGCAGTCCGATCCTAGAGTATTGCAGTGTTATTTCGGTTTACAGAGCAGGGTCAGGCTATTTAAGGGGTATTAAGCTGATTTTGCTGACCTCAAAAGAAGTGTGGGTCATATCGGAGGGGCCACTTCTAGAAAAATAGTTTGTTTTTATATAACCTTTTTGTGTGTTATTTGTATTGTGCTTTATGGTGGCATTCTCTAATTGATTTAGAGTGTATAGTTATAAGGTGTATGACCACAGGGCGACCATATTAAATATTTTTTAGGATTTAATTGTTTTAGTGGTTGCCTTAGTTTTGACAACTTAGTTTTAATTTCTGTGCCCAGCGCTGACGGGCAAGTGCTGGTCTCTGGCTATACTTAGTTCGGTAGTGAAGTATAAGACCAGAATCTATTAAATCGGTAAACATGGCACCTTCGCCCTTGACGGTACTGCGGCATGGTGTCCGTGAGGAAATGAGATGGCTCGCCCATACTCATAAGTATGTGGAGCGACCAGATATGGATGATGTCCTGCTCAAGCGTGTGGAGGACGCAATGACACGCGTCGGGAAGGTGTGTTGGCTGGCTGCGGAGGCTGAAGCTCTCGGGCTTACGGATGAAGCCTCGGTGGCTGCAGTGAAACAGCTCTGCGCCGATGCTGACCAAGCGATGGAATGCTTGGGTGACATCGAGCGTCGCGCGGAGAAAATTAAGCGGTCGCGAAGGAATGACCGTGGGGAGGGTAACGGAGACCCACCCCCGAAGGGTGTTGTTGGACGGCTGCCACACCTGGAGATTCCGGCCTTCAGTGGGGCAATTGATGAGTGGCCGGCATTCATTAATTTATTTGAGAGTTTGGTCCACGGTCGGGACGACCTGGACAACGCCTACAAGTTGGCCCAACTATTGATGGCTCTGCGGGGTGAACCAAAGGAGTTGGTCGGTCACCTAACGGTCACGGCGGGCAATTATGAGATAGCCAGGTCCATATTGTTGGACCGCTACCAACACAAACGGCGGTTGGTTGATGCGCAGCTGGGGAAGCTGTTTAGCATCCCAAGAGTAACCCGGGATGTTGACATCCGAGTACAGGTGCTCAACCCTGTGCTGGTGGCCACTAAGGCCCTTCAGAACCTTGGTCTTCCGGTAGACCAATGGTCATACATTGTTTTGTATATGGTTTTGTCACGATTGCCTGCAGCTGTTCAAAGTCGGTTTGAACAGCTGCATGGGGGCAGTAGCACGGAACTGCCCACGCTCGTCCAATTGACGGATTTTTTGGAGGGTGAATGTAGGCGATGTGACACACTGGACACGGAGGCCAGTGTGCAGCGCCAACCCGCGCGGATGCGGGAGGGGCCGCGCCCCCCGCCCCCACGGGGGGGTGGGCGGTCGAAACAATTTGGCGTTTTGAATGCCGCGCCGTCGGGTGACGGCTGCGTGCCGGTCATGAAGTGACCAGTTGCGCCAACTTTAAGGCGCTCGGGGTAGCTGCCCGCAGGAAGATAGTCTTCCGCCACCGATTGTGTTTCGGTTGTTTGGGGCCGCACACGCTGAGCGAGTGCTCGCGCGCGTTCCCCTGTGAGTGCTTGCTTGATAATCTCCTCACGCAACCTTTCTGGGGCGTGGGGAGTCGGGGTCAGGTCGACGGACCTCTTCCCGAAGAATCGCCTCTGTCCACTCCTGTGGACAGGTCATCGGATGGCCCCTGCGGGCGGTGGTCTTGATGTGGCGCTGGTGTGCAGTGGGTGATCGCCGGCTAGGCAACCAGGTCGCGTGGCAGGCGGCGGCGGTCGGGCGGGCGCGCGTGGTGCGGCGCCAGTTCGGCGATGTGCGGAAGATGTGAAGCATCCGCACGCGCGAACATGCCCTTCGCCAGCCTCTGGACAAACTGGTCCACGGTTTCCCATCTTAGGTCCCTCTGGATTGTCGCGTTCCTCACGTAGCGGGGGGCGCCGACGATGGTACGCAGAGAGAGGTTCTCTTGGGCTCGGAGTCTCCGTTTGTTCGTCTCCGAGCACAGGGCGTACCAAGCCGGAGCCACGTAGGTGAGGCGGGATCTCACGTAGGTCTTGTAGATCCCGAGCTTCGCCCTCAGAGGGAGGCTGGAGTCGAAAAGTGGACGCAGCTTGGCGCGTGCCACCTTGACCTGGCTGACGACGTTGTCAACGTGTTGCTTCATGGTGAGCCGGCGATCAATGGTCACTCCCAGGTACTTCACCTGCGAAGACCACTCGATTTGCTGTCCTTGGAGCTGGAGCGATGGTGGAAGGAGACTCTGGCCTGTGATGAGCGCCTGCGTTTTCCCAACATTGACGGACAGTCGCCACTTGGCGAGCCAGTCGGGCAAGATGTCCAGGGTGCGCTGCAGTTTGATGGCAGCGTGCGGAGCCTGGAACGACGACGCGTAGTAGGCTGCGTCGTCTGCGAAGAGTGCCAGCTGGGCACCCGGCCCGACGGGGATGTCGTCCGTGTATCGGGCGTAGCAGGCGGGAGACAGGCAGGAGCCCTGGGGGATGCCGGCTGCGACGGGATGTTCCTCGGAGACGGCGTCCTCCACCATCACTCGGAAGCGGCGATTCTTCAGGAAAGAGGCGATTGTCTTGACCGTTCTTCTTGGGGCAGGGGACGTCGACAGCTTGTACAGCAACCCCTCGTGCCATACTCTGTCGAACGCCTTCTCCATATCCAGAAGTACTGCGACAGTGTATTCTTTTTTGTTCAAACAAACCGTCATGTCATTCAGTACTCTGGTGAGCTGAAGCGTCGTAGAATGCTCGGGCCTGAAGCCGAACTGTTCCGGGCGCGGCTGGATGTGGGGCAGTAACTTCGCTAACAGGAGCTTCTCAAACACCTTTGAGATGGTGCTCAGTAGGGTGATCGGCCGATAGCTCTCAGGCAGCTTGGTGTCCTTGCCCGGCTTGGGCAACATGATAACCAAGCCCTCCTTCCATTGGGTTGGAAAGTGACCCGTGCGCAAGATACCGTTAAACAGGCGCGCAACGGCCGCCACAGTGCGTGGCGGCAAATGTAACAGCGCCGTGTTGGGTATCCGGTCTGCGCCCGGGGCTTTCTTGGGCTTGGTACGTCGGAATGCACGCACAATCTGGCCAGGCGTGACGACGATGGGGTCCTCTTCGGGAGCTATCGGCGTGGCGAAGTACTCTCGCAGGTGTCTCTCGACTGTTGCGACGTGCTCCACATCATCCGTTGGGTTCGGCTTGAATTGCCAACCCGCGCGGATGCGGGAGGGGCCGCGCCCCCCGCCCCCACGGGGGGGTGGGCGGTCGAAACAATTTGGCGTTTTGAATGCCGCGCCGTCGGGTGACGGCTGCGTGCCGGTCATGAAGTGACCAGTTGCGCCAACTTTAAGGCGCTCGGGGTAGCTGCCCGCAGGAAGATAGTCTTCCGCCACCGATTGTGTTTCGGTTGTTTGGGGCCGCACACGCTGAGCGAGTGCTCGCGCGCGTTCCCCTGTGAGTGCTGTGGTGGCAAGCACCACATAGTGTTGTGCCTGAATCGGTCAGGCCCTTCGGACGGTCACAGGTTGGTCGGCCACAGGGCCCAACCAGGGCCGGACCCAGTCCCCCTCCGGGCAACGGGAGTCACCAACTGACTGGGGTACCCGCGGACGGGACCCCCCCCGAGGGGAAGGGGGCAGCGCGGGGGGGTAACATGCGGGATAGCCGGGGTTCGGTCGCCGCTGTCCACGGTCAGCGAGGATTTCGGGCCGCTGGCTCACCGCGTGTTACGTCGGGTGTCAGATGGCACATATGAGTAGCGCGAAGGCTGGGAGCCCACCACCTTCTGCGCCACCCTGCCCGTCGCTCTGGGAGGCGAACAGGGAGGCGAACAGTCGGATGTCGCCCCCATTCCTAGAGCGCCCCAGGTTGGATCCGCTCTCCCCCATTCATCCACGGTGCGCACCGGGCACACCGTACACCGTCCGGTATGATCGGATACCAAGACAGCGAGGGGCCTATTATACGGGTTGGGACCCCTTGATGCACACACGGTCTGATATGCCGGTTGCATATCAGCAGCCGAGTTACTCCAAGGCCGACGGAGGTCTGAGCGGGTTCGGATCCCGCGGAGGTTCCCGCTAGGGACACGCCGCCCACTTACAGGGTGCCGCCACTCCACAGACGGTCATGCTCCCCACCGCCTCTGTGATAGCGTGGAGTTCGGACGGCAATTCATGTGTGGCACGAGCACTATTGGACTCGGGGGCCCAGGGGTGCTTAGTCTCGTGCAACCTTGTAAGACGGTTGGGCATTTCGGTAAGGGAGTATCCACATTCCATTCGGGGAATTGGGAACACGGAAGTCGGTTCCGTTAAGGGAGTATGATGATGAATGACCGATGAATCCACCCGTGACGAGAGAGTAATCCGACACTCTCTCGTCACGGGTGGATTCATCGGTGATCTGACGGTCACGGCATTAGTCATGCCTAATGTGATGGGCTCACACCCTCACGTACGGTTGTCGCCCTCGGTGCGACAGTTGGTCGCTGGGTTGTCACTGGCTGACCCGGAGTTTGATATTCCGGGCCCAGTAGACATTTTATTGGGTGTCGATGCCTTGGGATACCTGTTAGTGCCAGGTGTCCACGTGTTGCAGGCGACTGGTCTGGTTTCGGTCAACACCAGACTGGGCCATGCGGTAATGGGTCCGGTCATGCCGGCTGCCCCACGCCTAGCGACTCGTAGTCCCTTATTCGGTTCTGTACTCTCGGAGGTGATACAGAAGTTTTGGGAGGTGGAGGAACCACCTACGGTCCGCCGGTTGGACCCGGTTGAAGAAGAGTGTGAACAGTTTTATCGGAACAATACTGGTCGCCTTCGGTCAGGTCGATTTCTCACACGTCTTCCATTCCGGAGTGATCGCCCACCGCTGGGCAGTTCACACCATGCAGCCGAGACGCGGCTTCTGTCGATGGAACGACGCATGAAGCGTGACGGGATTTTCCGGCAGAAGTACGTCGACTTCATGCGGGAATACGAGTCGCTCGGCCACATGTCGGTTTCGGGTATCGACTGGAAGCGTGAAGACCACTGCTTCCTGCCTCATCACGCGGTCTTGAGGACCCCGTAGGGCAAAATACGGGTAGTGTTCGATGGATCGGCATCAACATCTAACGGCATGAACCTGAACCAGTGTTTGCATTCAGGGCCGAAGTGGAACCATGACATCGCGGATGTTATCACACGGTTCCGTCGACACAATGTTGTGTTTGTAGCTGACATCCGGATGATGTTTAGACAGACGG
Organism: Argyresthia goedartella; assembly: GCA_949825045.1. Classification (NCBI taxonomy): domain Eukaryota; kingdom Metazoa; phylum Arthropoda; class Insecta; order Lepidoptera; family Argyresthiidae; genus Argyresthia; species Argyresthia goedartella. Next base: position 24,432,048 of record OX463831.1, read on the forward strand.
TCATTCACCCTGACGATAGACGGTATCAGCTGATACTGTGGCGAGAGAGCCCAGATCAGCCCATCAAGGTGTACGAGCTGAACACCAACACGTACGGGCTACGGTCTAGTCCTTATTTGGCGATTCGCACTCTGCGGGAGTTAGCGGATCGAGAACGGTTAAATTTCCCTAGAGGAGCAGCAATCCTGGAGCAGGATCTCTACGTGGACGATATCTGTACCGGTGCAGATTCCGTAGAGGAGGCGCTCGCTCGTCGGGACGAGCTAGTTGAGCTCTTACGGGGTGGAGGTTACGAGCTCCGGAAATGGATGTCGAACTCTCCAGAGTTACTGTCTGGTCTTCCGGATGACTACCAGCAGGATCCCCACATTTTTGAAAATTTGGAAAATCTAAATATGTTGTCGGTATTAGGCGTCCAGTACCAGCCGGTGTCAGACATGTTTTCGTATCGGGTCGAGTTGGACTCCCCGAAGGTCTGGACGAAACGGAACGTCCTTTCAACGGTGGCCAGGACATTTGATCCAAACGGGTGGATCACCCCGGTAACATTTCAGCTCAAGTGTTTTATGCAGCAATTGTGGTCTGCTGAGCTGAAATGGGACGACCCGATCGGCGGGTCATTGAGCTCAGAGTGGGACTCGTTCTTTTCGACCCTCCCTGGCATCAATCGGATTTCACTGCCACGGAGGTTGGTCCCCACCAAACGATATACCGCCACCCTGCATGGGTTTTGCGATGCCTCGGAGAAGGGCTACGGGGCTGCGGTATATCTGCGTACGGTCGACTCCTCGGGGGAGGTTGATGTGCGGTTGGTCATGGCCAAGAGCAAGGTTGCGCCGTTGCGCACTCGCCTGACCATTCCCAAATTAGAGCTTTCAGGAGCGGCTCTCCTGACTCGTCTGGTCAACCACACGATGACGGTTCTTCGTGGGTCAATAGCGTTAGAAGATACGGTCTACGCTTGGACGGACAGCCAGATCGTGTTATGCTGGCTGAAGGCTTCAGTTCACAAGCTGGAGATTTTTGTGGCGAATCGGGTTTCGCAGATTTTGAATTCGGAGGTTCCCTTAATCTGGAGACATGTTCCAGGTGAAATGAACCCAGCAGACTGTGCGTCTCGTGGGTGTCACGCTCCGGAGTTGGTTGGACATCCCTTGTGGTGGGGTCCAAAATGGTTGACTCAAGCCGAATCGGATTGGCCAATGAGTCCACGCGTTACCTCGGTGAACGGCGCCTTGACAGTCGGTGTCTGTACGACGCAACCAGAGCTGGAAGAGGAGTTCAGCCTGCTGGAACGGTACAGCTCGCTCGACAAGCTGGTCAATGTGACCGCCTGGATCTTCCGATTTGCGCGGAATTGTCGCAATTCTGAGGCGCAACGGGTGCGGACACAGGTCCTGACACCACGGGAACGGAACCATGCGTTGTTCGCATTGGTACGGAACGTGCAGACGGTGCACTTTAAGTCCGAACTGGACATTCTGAGACGCGGACGCGTCCAACTGAAGGGAGCTGTGGCTCGGCTCAACCCGTTTATTGACCCTTAAGGATTGCTGAGGGTAGGAGGTCGGCTGCGGAATGCCAACCTGCCTTATGCGGCTCGCCACCCGTTGTTACTCCCTAGGAAAGGGAAGTTGGTCGAACTGTTGATACAGGATCGACACATTCGGAATGGGCATATCGGATGCCACGCCTTGATGGCGTTTCTCCAGCGCGAGTTCTGGATTCTATCGGGAAGACGCTTAGTGCGTAGCGTCGTATTTCGGTGCCTGCCTTGTTATCGGGCCAAGGCGGCTACGATGCAGCCCCAGATGGGCGATTTGCCCTCGGATAGGGTTAACGAAATCCGGCCCTTTGCGGGTGTCGGAACGGATTTCGCGGGACCATTCATGGTCAAGTCTTCACAGCTACGGAATGCCAGATTAGTGAAGGCATACCTGTGCGTCTTCGTGTGCTTGGCCACGAAGGCAGTCCACTTGGAGGTGGTCAGTGACCTCACTATAGAGGCATTTATCGCATGTCTGGATCGGTTCGTCTCACGAAGGGGCCTCCCGTCATTAATCCGTTCGGACAACGGCACAAATTTTGTCGGGGCCAGGCGATATCTGCAGGAGGTCACTCTTGGTCAATCTTGGCAGGGTTGTTTTTCACCAGGAGTACTGACTTTTGACGCCGTGGACCGGAATTCGAAGGCTCAATTCGAGGCAGGAACACGGGATGAGGAGCACAAGGGTGGAGGGAGAGGAGTCGAATCTTACTCTCGTCGTAGCCCGATGCTGTCGCCGTCGTGTTGCATGCCGACACAAAGAGTCGCTGTCCGAATGCGACGAATTGGGGACCGAACCACTTTAACCTTTCACAACACGAAGCACTCACTCCGATGACGTGAATCTACTTATTTCCCGACGATTGTTCCGTGCTTACTATAATTAACATTCCGACCAGGCCCGACACCTGTGTTAGACAATTATTACAAATAAAATACAGCCAAGGCCCGAATGCCATGTGCCGACATTTTCTCCATGTCAAAAAAGTAACCTCTAACTCGTCATCTCGTTTCTATACAAGTGACAGCTGCTAGTTCCGTTTCCGATCACTCGCGGTCCGAGTCGCGCAACAAAAAAGGTGCGTTCCGAAGCATAAATATTAAACAGTACATGTAAAAACATTCATGTTCAGTTACAAATCCTAAATGAGGTTGGTTATGCTCATAATTAATATGTCCACAGCGAATAACTCGGTTGCGGGAAATGTTGGTTTAAATTTGTGCCTTCACCACCCCGTAGGGGGTAAGCCATACCGACATGTCTGCATATTTTGTTCTATGAAAGGTGTATGTATTGTTGGAACTTCTTTTGTAATAAATAACTCGTGTTCCAGCGGACATAGACGGCGACTCGCGGGCGGAGTACTTCGTGGCGCCGACCCGGGGCGCCGGGGTCGCTCTGTCGCATAAACTGAAGACCGCACACGACCACATCGCGACCGGACAGTTCGAGATCGCTTTCCGGTGAGCTGAATCATAATTTCCTTATAGCCTACTGATACAATATTTCCATTAATTAAATTGTATGTTGAATAATTCATTGTTCATTCATTCAATCTTAACGTAATATAGTATTGTACAAAACGGGTAATATAATAAAATACGGTAATCTAATAAAATAACTGTTTTCAACGTTACTAGCGGGAAAGAGAGATATTTATGTGAATCTGTATAGCGCTATTTCATTCTTTTTAGTTGACAGCTAGCAGACCAGAGACAAGCTAACTGTTCACGTTGGCGGATTAGCAGGGCAACAGTGCCTCACCTTTAAGACCGTCATATTACGATTTTAAGCTGTCCTCTTTAAGATCTGCTTTCAACTGCACGGAATATGGATGGTTTCTTAAAATATGGCATTAGGCCTCCTGGACGTGCGGCTCGCACGATAATATAAAGAAAAATAGTGTACAAAGACGAGTTTATCTCTAGTAAGAGATCTCTTCCAGCACACCATTATTATCAGGTTGTAAGGGAGCCCACTTAAGTATGGGCCTCGTCACGTAAACGCTACTCTACGCTTTGTTTGTTCACGGACTTCCCTATCATTAAAATATTTCCTGTCATTTGCTGGAAGAAATTTCTTTTTAGAGATGAGGTTGCCTTTGTACATGTGCTTTCTGTTAGTGTTACGTGCTTATTTATGTGTGCAATAATGTGGTCCGAACAGATGGATGGCCTACACTTGACTACTGTATAAAAGCAAAATTAAAGTTCTTTATTACTGTCGATATTTACAAACCTGCTTTCCCTGCCTTCTCCCACAGTAGCCCAAGGTAGAGAAGCGGAAGAACAATTATTGTTTAGACATAAGTACTTGAATTTTGAAAAGAGTATGCAATGTGTTTCTTGTGCATTCCTCACATTGAGGACAACATTTCGAATGCACCTAGGCAGGTAACTATTTTTAATTTTAATGACTATTTTTAATGACTATTTTTAATTAGATTCTCTATGTAAAATCCAATGAAAATAAACTATTTAAAACTGAAAAAAACTGAAACTGGCAAAAAAAACGAGTACTAGTACCTTTTTGCCTCTTCTCTGCGTTGGACCACTGTGAGAGAAGAACTCTCACAGATTGATTATTAGATCTCTTTGAAATTTGGTTCCGATCACCTGCCGTCGTCGTCTCGTCTAGCCAAGTTTCCTTACTCACAAAATTGCATTACCCTCCTTGATAGATTAATTTTATTTTTCCGCATTACGTCCGGCCTATGGACGTAATGCGGCAAAATGTATACTTTAGGGAAGCAAAGTTAAGTTTCCGTAAGTTCGTAGGATAAACAAAATAAAAATCTGTGTAGTGCGAGTCGAACACGAAGGTTCCGCATCATTGTACAAGAAAAAATGCAAAAAAAATCGCCTCTTGTATGGGGACACCGCTATTTTTTTTAATCATGTGCGGTTCATTATTTGGTGCTGTAGCGGCAACAGAATTACACATTCTGTGAAAATTTAAACTATCTTCTTAGTTAGGTTCATGACGTATAGCCCGCTGTCGGATAGAGAGAAAGCGTAGGCTTAGTAAAAGGGTCCCGTTTGGCAACTTTTGGGTACGGAAGCCTAAAATCCAACAAATCTTAAGGCCTTTTTCCTTACGGGCTGGCAGAAGATTAGTGGCAGTTAGTTTGCAGAAATTATGTAATAATGTATGTCTCCTTCCAGCCTCCTAAACGAGCAAGTCGGCATCGTGAACTTCGCGCCCTACCAAGATTTATTCCTGAGTATGTACGCGAGTGACGTCATGTCGTTCGGTTGCCTACCCTCCGCGCCGCCACTGCAGTGTCGGCTGCACCGCAACTGGAAGGAGGCGAGCGGGAACGAGCTGCTGCCGGCGATAAGTGAGTCAAAGTCAAAGTACTTTATTACTGTAGATATTTACATATACTTAGCAAACGTCATTTTTTGCCTCTTCTCTACATTGGACCACTGTGGGAGAAGGAGGGCGTAGAAACTCCCACAGATTGATTTTTAGATCTCTTTTAAAAATAGGTTGTGCTTAACTAATACAAATATGAAAAATTTAATTGTTATGATTAATAAGCAGGAATAAATAATTACAAAATTATTAACCGCAAGGTCTGTGTTGAGCCAGATCAACCCCATACAGTCCTGTCATCTAAGTAATCTTGAACATTGTAATATCCCTTTTTCGACAAAGTCGCTTTAACATGCTTTTTAAATTGCTCAAATTACAATTTCAAAATCTCCAGGAGGTATCTTATTGTAGTAGAGAATGCACTGACCCTTGAAAGAATTGCTAACCTTCGCGAGTCTAAATCGGGGCGCACATAGTCTGTGATTATTTCTTAGGTTAACATTACAACTATCGCTAAGTTTGGAAAATGTTGTAAGGTTCTTGCGTACATACATTATATTTTCGAAAATAAATTGACTAGCTACTGTTAGTATGTCAATTTCTTTAAAAAGCTCTCTTAAAGAGTCTGTTCGTTTTAAATTATAAATTGCTCGAATAGCTCTTTTCTGTAAAATAAAAATAGTTTGAATATCCGCTGCTTTCCCCCACAACAAGATACCATAGGACATGACACTATGAAAGTAACTAAAATATACTAGCCTAGATGTAGCCATAGCCGTGCTTTGTCTGTCACTTTCTAGTCACTTTATAGGATTAGCTAGCCACGTGCTACGAAGAAGGACTGTAGCTAGCCACTTGTCAAGCTATAGGACTGTAGCTAGCCTCCTGTCAAGAAAAATGACTATAACTGGCCACCTGTCAAGCAAATGGAATGCAACTAGCCACCTGTCAAGCAAAAGGACTTCAGTTAGGCTCCTGTCAAGCAAAAGGACTGCAGCTAGCCTCCTGTCAAGCAAAAGGACTGCAGTTAGCCTCCTGTCAAGCAAAAGGACTGCAGCTAGCCTTTTGTCAAGCAAAAGGACTGCAGCTAGCAACCTGTCAAAAAAGGACTGCAGCTAGCCACCTGTCAAGCAAAAGGACTGCAGCTAGCCACCTGTCAAGCAAAAGGCTGCAGCTAGCCTTTTGTCAAGCAAAAGGACTGCAGCTAGCAACCTGTCAAAAAAGGACTGCAGCTAGCCACCTGCCAAGCAAAAGCTGGCCACCTTTAAACCGAAAGGGACTTTGCATTGCCACATATCTCGCAAAGGTACAATTGCTGGCGACATGTCATTCTACCATATCTGGTTGTGACAAAGATTCGAAAAAACTACTACGCTACACAGTTAACTTGGCACCCCTGAGGAATGCGTTTCTTCTCCCTCCCTCGCTCGCTCTCGCCCTCGACGCGTCAGTAGGTCAGTGACGGACGCTAACACGTCATCAGAGCGAGGTGCAAAATAACAGAACTTTGAACAGCTGCCGTTTTCAATCTTTTGGTTCAAATTGACAGAATTTTGAGAATTTGCCTATTTAAATTGTGGACTATTAGTCACAGATAATTCAGGTGTCCAGCTTTATCTACAACATAGTTATAGGGGGAGTCGAAAATACCCCGAAGTGCTCCTCTCCACTCCCCCTAGTCACATATAATGAAGGTGTCTAGCTTTATTTTTTGCAACATCTTGTGTAGAATGAAGTCCTTAGTGTGCCTCGCAAATTTGATTGAAATCCGTCTTTAAATAAGTCTACAGCAAACTCTCCCCCCACAAATAAATCGAGGATCTTGTGTGCAAATTTTCGTCAAAATGGTTGAAAAATGCGAGAACAGACAAACTAACAAGGGCATTTTGACCAATCATGAAACTGGACGCTTCATACTCATACTCATATATTTAACAATGTATACTTTAACAAAATTATTCAATTCAATTCAATTCATTCAATTCATTTATTTATTTTCAATTGTAACCTTACAGCTAAATTAACCAATACGTTACAAAGGCGGTAAAAATATTTTACTTATCTAGATTTTGCATTCGTCGTTCTGTCATTCTCTTACATTCCCTCACCAAGCACGCCATCCCACTCGTGAATATATCACACTGTGGTGAGGCGGCGAGCACGGAGTTGATCAGCGCCTGCGCCTGCGCGACGGGCGAGTACAGGTAAAGGTTAGTGCGCGACGCGCGAGTTGCCAGCAGTGCGCGAGCGCGACTACCCCGCAGCCTCATGTATGCGTCGGGCACGAACATTCGCAAACACCTTTGGAGAAGCTCTATACAGTCGAGTTTATTTCTAAGGATGTTCATTACAAAATTAAAAAGAGATATTGACCTTCTCAGTTCTAATGACTCATACCCCAGATGACCTTGCAGAAATCGTGTTGGGTACATATATGGGTAATATCCATGACCCTTTTTATAGAGACTGCGTAGAAATCGTTTCTGTACTTGCTCCAGCATAAGAATATATTTACGCTCATGCGGAGACCAGACCGCTGCATTCGTTTCCACTATGCTCCTCACCAAGGCCTCGTACAGAGCGCGTGTAGCCGCGAGTGTGAGTGGCGCCGCGTTACGCAGTACGAACCCTAGCCTCTGGAACGCCTTAGCGGTGAGCTGCTGCACGTGCGGCCGGAACGTGAGCTGCGCGTCGAACAGCACGCCGAGGTCGCGCACCTCGTGCACGCGCGCCACGCTGCACCCGCCCAGCGAGTAGTCGCACAGCACCGGATCTTTCGATCGAGTGAAGCTGAGCATCTCACATTTGCTTGGATTAAAATAAAGCCGACTGTCGAGACTCCAGTTATATACTAAATCTAGATTTTCCTGTAAAATTGCACCGTCCCCCATGTTTCTGACGACCCTCACCAGTTTTACATCATCAGCGAACAGCAGCATGTCGCAGTCGCTGACCACATCCGGGAGATCGTTTATCAATAGCACAAAAAGAAGGGGGCCAAGGTGTGATCCTTGACTTATACCCGACTGGGTGCCGTATGGGTTGGATAGAAATTGGCCGTACCTCACAAACTGTCTTCTATCCATTAGATATATCCAACAATGAACCCTGTAAGGGCACTACAATGTCTTAATAACTAGCTTACATCTAACATTTGTGATGGTTAAATATTATTTTCTTATTATATCATATTATTTACTATACTTATTACATTATTATATTATATATATTTCTGTATATATTTTTTTTTTAAGAAGGAGAAACATAAGAAATTATTAACTGCTGAATTATTATATAATTGTGCTTCGCTCGCGCGGTCAATAATGAGTTATGTGTGTTGCAGCCGTTGAGCTGAGCGGTCTTGTGGCGTCACTGCAGCAGTGCTACCAACTCACCACCGCGGGCAAGTTCGCCGAGGCTGTGGACAAGCTGCAGCGGATAGTGCAGAGTATACCGCTACTGCAGGCCGACTCCAAGGTAAGTAGCGACTAGCTGTGGACAAGCTGCAGCGGATAGTGCAGAGTATACCGCTACTGCAGGCCGACTCCAAGGTAAGTGGCGACTAGCTGTGGACAAGCTGCAGCGGATAGTGCAGAGTATACCGCTACTGCAGGCCGTCTCCAAGGTAAGTAGCGACTAGCTGTGGACAAGCTGCAGCGGATAGTGCCGAGTATACCGCTACTGCAGGCCGACTCCAAGGTAAGTAGCGACTAGCTGTGGACAAGCTGCAGCGGATAGTGCAGAGTATACCGCTACTGCAGGCCGACTCCAAGGTAAGTAGCGACTAGCTGTGGACAAGCTGCAGCGGATAGTGCAGAGTATACCGCTACTGCAGGCCGACTCCAAGGTAAGTAGCGACTAGCTGTGGACAAGCTGCAGCGTATAGTGCAGAGTATACCGCTACTGCAGGCCGACTCCAAGGTAAGTAGCGACTAGCTGTGGACAAGCTGCAGCGGATAGTGCAGAGTATACCGCTACTGCAGGCCGACTCCAAGGTAAGTAGCGACTAGCTGTGGACAAGCTGCAGCGGATAGTGCAGAGTATACCGCTACTGCAGGCCGACTCCAAGGTAAGTAGCGACTAGCTGTGGACAAGCTGCAGCGGATAGTGCAGAGTATACCGCTACTGCAGGCCGACTCCAAGGTAAGTAGCGACTAGCTGTGGACAAGCTGCAGCGTATAGTGCAGAGTATACCGCTACTGCAGGCCGACTCCAAGGTAAGTAGCGACTAGCTGTGGACAAGCTGCAGCGGATAGTGCAGAGTATACCGCTACTGCAGGCCGACTCCAAGGTAAGTAGCGACTAGCTGTGGACAAGCTGCAGCGGATAGTGCAGAGTATACCGCTACTGCAGGCCGACTCCAAGGTAAGTAGCGACTAGCTGTGGACAAGCTGCAGCGGATAGTGCAGAGTATACCGCTACTGCAGGCCGACTCCAAGGTAAGTAGCGACTAGCTGTGGACATGCTGCAGCGTATAGTGCAGAGTATACCGCTACTGCAGGCCGACTCCAAGGTAAGTAGCGACTAGCTGTGGACAAGCTGCAGCGGATAGTGCAGAGTATACCGCTACTGCAGGCCGACTCCAAGGTAAGTAGCGACTAGCTGTGGACAAGCTGCAGCGGATAGTGCAGAGTATACCGCTACTGCAGGCCGACTCCAAGGTAAGTAGCGACTAGCTGATCTGCACATCTCTCCAGCCACCCACTGTTGAGTTTTGGCAAGAACCTGTGAGAAAACCTCTTTATCTTTTACTGTAATGTATGATCACTTCGTTGTTCATCTGTGGTTTCAAGACCATTTTTCTCGGGAACGCGTGGGGTAACATGTTGAAATATCAATTACTCAGGTCTGTGGTCCCTTGAATTTCTAAAAAAAAACTAAATCTATAGAGGTTATAGGTTAAATTAATCAAAAGATACAGCCGGATAGATGCAAATTTGCGGAATTTGCGTGAGACTCGCAAGGGTATCAAAATCTATAGGGTACTTCCCTTTGACCTAGACTTATGAAATTTGTCAAGAAGCAGGGACCTTATAGCAAAAGCAAAGGAAAAAAGCATTCCATCACAAAAAATGTGTTCCGTGCGGTACCCTCGATGCGAGAGTCTAACTGGCATTGGCTGTTTATTTTTAAATTTGTATCAAAGATTTTATCAAGTGTATGTGTGTAATTAATCATTGTAATTTGGCTGTATTCAGGCGGAATTAGCTGAGGCACAGCAGTTGCTGACCATTTGTCGGGAATATCTGCTGGGATTGCAGATGGAAAACGCTAGGAAAGGTAAATCAACTAACTTCATACAAACCTTGTTCTGTAGCAGTGGTTTTTAGTAAAACTGTGGTGGCGGTATAGAGAAGAGGCATTTGCCCAGCAGTGGGTCGATGTGAGCAAAATAAAAATAAAAAACTATTTTCTGTTAATAATAATATATGTTTATAAAACATAATTATTTGCCTCTACATTGGACCACTGGGGGAGTAGAAGGGCGAAGAAACTCCTATAGGTTGATTTTTAGACCTCTTTTAAATATAGTTTTTGTGTAACTAGTACAAATATTACATATTATAAATAATAATTCCCTTTGACGACCCGAATGGCCGAGTCGGCAGTGACCCTGCTTACGAAACCAAGGGTCCCGGGTTCGAGTCCCGGTGGGGGCAAATATTTGTTTGATGAGAACGGATATTTGTAGCCTAGTCATGGTTGTTTATCTATCTAAGTATAATATTTATCTATATAAGTATGTGTATCGTTGTCTAGTACCCAAGATACAGGGAATCCTAGTTTGGGGCTAGATCAATGTGTGTCAATAGTGTCCAAGGTATTATTATTATTATTATTATTATATGCAGGAATTAATAATTACAAAATTATTAAGCGAATTCTGTGTTTAGCTAGATTAACATGCTCTATTGTCATTTATGTAATCTTGAATATTGTAATATCCCTTTTTAAATAAACTGTTAAATGGTTTTTAAATTGCTCATACGGCAATTTCAAAATTTTCTGAGGTATCATTGAACTTGAACAAGTTCAATGATTTTTATTCATAATAGCACAAAAATTGAGACTTAATGAACGTCATTACATAATCAAGAAAGCATAATATAACATTAAGTAGGTGCCCAATTATTACATAGAACATGATATATAGGGTGCAATGAACTGGTTTAATGCCAGATGTCGGTGTCTTGCATAAACTCATTAATTTTGTAGTAGGCCTTAGTGCACAAAGTGTGCTTTATACAATTTTTGAATCGAACTTCAGTCAAGTTTTGTATTTCTTGCGAAATTTTATTGTAGAAGCGTATACCTTGTCGGTCCTTAAGTTCTGTCACAAGGCACAAGGTTTTTGATAGATAAAACTCAGCAACAAACTTTTTCTTATTCGTATTATACATGATTAAAAAGCTTATTTTATACGAATCAAATTGCAATACAATACATTTTGTACGATTATCGCAATATGACAAAAAACCTTATAACTTGAGACAATCGCGAACCCAAAACACGCCGCAACTGACAAAAATACCACTTACCACAAATTTAATAAAAAAACAGTGTTCCAGATAACCAACAAGGTTTTATTTATTTATTCTGAAACCTCGATTTTAGGCCATGCTTAACAACTAGCATTTGATTTTCTGTTAGCTTTCAGTTCCAACTGCTCCCAAAGAGAACTTTACGTACTTTTTACGTTTTCAGAAAAACGTTAAAAAATGATCTTGTGGGCAACTACGTAAAATGTGAATTTGAAAATTAGTTTTACCCAGACTTAGTTATCTTATGCTTCAAAATGAAGGTAACGGGTTCAGGGAGGGTTCTGACTAAAATCTCACGTAAGTTTGAAAGGTTTTAAGAGTCATGGAAAAAAGATAAAGTGAATCACGTCCGTATTTTTGATTGGGTAAAAAAGTGCAAAATCTCTGAAGAAACTAGCATTTGTGTAATATGGCTTTAAGCATTTAAATCCAATAATCGTTCTAATTTATCAGTATTTAATGAGCTATCAAACCATATATAGTATTAAATAAAATAAAACTTGGTATTATTTACTATGCGGCAAAATATTTGTGACAGAACTTATGGACCGACTATGTACAGTATCCCATAAAAGAACTACTAACTTTTATGAGTGAACTGAACATTGGATAAGAAAGTTTATGCTTATTTAAAGTTTGCACATTGTGGCGGCTATCAATGGTTTTAAAGCTACTGATATTTTTCCTCACATACATTATGTTTTCATAGATATATTGACTTGCAACTGTTAGGATGTTGGTTTCTTTGAATAAATCTCTCAGAGATTCTCTATTACATAGCTTATATCCTATAAGTAGAGCATGCATTGACCCTTGAAGGTACAACTAGCCTGTGATTATTTCTTAGGATAACATTACAGCTATGTTGAAAGGTTCTTGCGTACATATCCTCCCCCGTGCCTTGTGCCCCAGACCCGTGTTCAGGGTCTCGTGCCGGGGCGCTGATCGTGCGCTGTGCGTGTGGCAGACCTTCATTTTTGAATGCATTTGGGCTAATTAGAAAATGTAAAAAGGTTTTTCAAACTGTGACATATCAAATGAAAGGGCTCGTTGCGAGGTTTTCTCGCGATACGTTTAACGCTTAATTAATGGGAAATATTAAACTGCACATCAAAAATACTGATATACGCAGCAAATATCCCTTATATTTGCTGCGGTAGCTTAGGTGAAGGGGGGTGAGAGAAGCGAAGCCCCGTATCCTTCGTATTAGGTTCAACATGTAAGAACAAAAACAAATACTTAAAACATAAACATAAGTACTCATAAAATATTTCAAACATAATAAGTGTTTTTGCTGATCTTTTTTTGCTGCGCAAATCAGTAATTTTGATGAGCGATTAAATACCAGCCTTAATTAACACCCATGCAAGAAAAATTCATATTATATTGCGGAGCTGGACTCGCACTTGACTGTTTATTAAAAATCGTTTTTTCTTCTGGGGCATGTCCATATTAACATTTATCAATATTTTTTTAAAATTCCGCACCTAATTTTAATTTATGTATTTCTTATTCATTTAATCCTTGAAAATAATACTAAGTTATGTTGCTTTGTAAGTTCTCTATAGATAGTTGAAGACCTTTAATTTTTAGAATTCCATGCCTGTAAAAGTATGCTGAGGTGAAAATTTTCCGCTGACGTCGTGACCAGTCTAAAATGTTCATGTCGATCTCTCCCAGTGCTGCCGAAAGCCACTCTCGAAGAGCAGAAGCGGTCCTGCGAGATGGCCGCGTACTTCACTCACTGCAAGCTGCAGCCGGTGCATCAGATCCTGACTCTGCGCACCGCCCTCAACATGTTCTTCAAGCTGAAGAACTATCGCAGCGCTGCGAGCTTCGCGCGGAGACTGCTGGAGCTGGGGCCGAGGCCTGAGGTGGGTAAACAGAGAAAATACATGGTGACATTTACATAGCTGACTGACTGATTTTTGAACAACTTTCCCCTAGGAACCTATAGACGCCAACGAAAATAATGTTTGTTCCTCCCATAGTGAACTGGTAACCAGCTGATCGGGTCTGAGTACTGAGGATCAGTAAAAAAATAATTTGCGACCATATGTTCCTTTGGGAAAGTTGTTCATGCTATCATGCCCCAAAACATGGCCAGCTAATTAAAAGTCCCTCTTTTTCGAAATGTCTCCTGTAGTAAAAAAACTTTATCTATCTGTCAATCCAGCCACCCAGCCTGCACCTCCTCCACCACAAAGACCTCATCCAAGGGATTTAGCCTGGTCACCTAATTTACTATATCACGCACAGGAGATGCAAGGTCGAATCCTGACCATGTACTAATTAGACAATTAATTTATCTTCATTATCGGGCGTTCAGTGTTTCGGATGATACGTTAAACTGTAGGTCCGACCGATTTCGGTCACGGCGACCGCTTCATGAGCTTTGAACTCGCTCGTGTGCTCGCATGTGGCTTGTGTAGCCAATCTTCCTTGTGAAGATCCTCGCGCATTGCGGGCATGTGAGCACACCATTCATATTATATAATTGTACTGATGATAGCTACGTGGTAGTGGTCGTAAAAACACGCCACCAACCCGGACTGAGCCAGCGTGGTGGAGTATGGCTTGATCTTACTTGAACCCGGGTAAAGGCCCTCGATGGGCACATTAATGGGCTACATTTATTTATTTATTTATTTACATAGCATTCGAGCAAAGAGCAACTGACAAGTGCCGTCGTGAGACAGCGGCGCAAGCTACCTCTGAAATTTCTTTTTCTTTTCAAATGAATTAGCATATAATAAGGGCAATTATTGCCTTATCTGAAAAAGTTATCTTTGGTATAAGTAGCACTATTTGGGCAGATGTGTTTTCATTCCGCTGACGCATCAAACCTGTATCCTGTATATAGTATCCTGAGTACCTAATTGCCTGGCTAGATCTTCAATGTATAAGTTCCTACTTAGTTGACTACCATCATAGTTACCTATATTGTTATCATAAATTGTTTTCGACTATTTCTGTTTCTTAAGTAATTCTTAATATGAAGTGCGACTCCCGACCCACAGACAAACCATACTCAAACTTGGTTTTGTGGGATGTATGTTTAGCCCATAAGTATTTTTATGCAATAAACTCATTCATTCATTCATTCATTCATTCAACCAATGCACACTGTTTGTTCCCAGGTCGCCCAGCAAGCCAGGAAGATCCTACAAGCGTGCGATAAGACGCCGACCGACGAACATCAGCTACTTTACGACGAACACAACCCCTTTACCATTTGCGGCATCTCATACAAGCCCATCTACAGAGGCAAGCCGGAAGAGAAGTGCTCACTGTGCGCCGCGAGCTACATGCCGCAGGAGAAGGGCAAGCTCTGCACAGTGTGCGGTGTGGCTGAGATCGGGAAAGATGTTATAGGACTTAGAATTTCCCCGCTCCAATTCCAGCGGTAAAGTATTGTATTGCGTGTAATTGATTATAACATTATGTAATTGTATAGAGTAAAGTAATTATTATGTAACCGTTTTTTGGGTGTTTTATTATGACGAGTTTTACACCTATATTCTTAGTGGTTTCCTTCAGTTGATTTCACCCGACCTAACCTCACTCAAGAGAGATATACTTTTTTATAAAGACTTGATAGTTTTTCTCAGTCGATTGGAATGGGAGTAAGGGAAATCACTACGAAGGGTGCCAAAAGGGAGCCTATTACTAAGCCTCCGCTGTCCGTCCGTCCGTCCATCTGTCACCAGGCTGTATCTCATGAACCGTGACAGTTAAACAGTTGAAATTTTCACAGGTGATGTATTTCTGTTGCCGCTGTAACAATAAATAGTAAAAAACAGAATAAAATAATGTATTGATCTGTTAACCACATACAAAAAACAGAATAAAAAATTAAATTAAAAATTAAAAAACCCCCGACACAAAAACCTAACTTCCCTTTAAAAAGTAAACAATAATAAAAGGAACTCAATCTTAAAGTACCTAAGTATGTATTAATAATTAAAAAAAAAAATACGTCGCGTTGGGGGACCGCTCGTAATTATTTATTATCTATGATTTTTTTTTCATAAGTATCACATGCCTAACTACTTTTACCCAAGACTTATTATTATTTTTTAATGTTAAAGTAAATTGATGTTAAAGTACATAACTATAACTCGGAAAATCGGAATATTGTGGCGCGGGCGGCTTGCGGGAGGGGAGTAAAGTGGGCGGAGCGTTAGGTCGTCGAGTTTCGTTACCCGAGTGGGCAGACACGCGAGGGCAGACGTCGTTGACAGTCGTATCCTAAACGCAATATTTTGAAGATAACTTTCGTTTCTTAATTTTGTTTTTAAATTCATCTATGTTGATTAGTTAGGTTAGATTATTTGTAATTATATTGTTAGGTTTGGAGCGGTCCCCCAACGCGACGTTTTTTTTTTTTTAATTATTAATAATTACTTAGGTACTTTAAGATTGAGTTCCTTTTATTATTGTTTACTTTTTAAAGGGAAGTTAGGTTTTTGTGTCGGGGGTTTTTTAAATTTTTAATTTAATACTTTTTATAGGTACATACTTATTATAATGGAGATTTTGTTAAGTTGTAAATACATAGCTTCTTATCGAACATTTTCCAATTTATATTTAAGGTAAAGATTACATTTAAGGTCAAGCTCATTCGCTTTTATTTTACTTATAATTACATTTTTTTTTGTTTCTATATGTAGTCAATGTTAAGTAATGTTTATATTAGTCTCTAACTCTTTAATATAATATTTATTTTTAAATAAATTTGGTGCAGGTTTTTGTTCATTCTTTGTGTAGTTAATAATATTTAAACACTTAATTTCATAATTAACTACACATACGTAGTAGTATACGCAGAAGATTTTTTTTTTAAATAATTACAAGTATTGGTTGCGAATTTCCTTAATTTTTAATTTTTTAACTCTTATAACTTTTTGTAACAAATACAAAAGAAAAACAAAAAAAGCTCAAAACGAAAGCAAAAGGCGCAAATTAACTCAGCCTGAGGAGAATACTCCTAAAAGGAAAGATTTTTTGTTATCACAAGCTGCGCGAAAGGCGGAATTACGCCGTCAGGAAAATCCAACACAGAGACAGCGACGATAAGATAGAGATACAGAGACTAAGGCTTTGTATAGATCAAACGAAACTAAGACTGCACGTACTATCCGTCAAACAAAAGATGTCACTTATAGCAGGACTTCACGATCTAATGAGTCTGGAGAGAAACGTACCTCCAGGTTAGTCAGGGATGCGCAGTCTACTGCTGAATCTCGTTTAAACGAGACTCCAGAGCATTGTACCTCCAGACTTGCCAGGGATGCGCAGTCTACTGCTGAATCTCGTTTAAATGAGACTCCAGAGCATCGTACCTCCAGACTGGCCAGGGATGCGCAGTCTACTGCTGAGGCTCGTTCAAACGAGACTCCAGAGCATCGTACCTCCAGACTTGCTAGGGATGCGCAGTCTACTGCTGAATCTCGTTTAAATGAGACTCCAGAGCAACATGCCTCCAGGTTGGCCAGGGATGCGCAGTCTACTGCTGAGGCTCGTTCAAACGAACTCCACAGCAACGTTCCTCCAGGCTTTCTAAAGATGCAACAGCTACAGCTCAATCTAGGGCCAAACTTAGAGTTGATTTTAATAATTCAATTCAGACGTTTGCTGATAAAATTTGTTTAATATGTAAAAGAAAATGTTATCCTTAGCAAGTCCAATCAGTTACGTTAAGTAATTTACCAGAAAACATACTACCAAATGAGTTATTAACTAATAACGACGTTATCGTTAGCTGTCACCGATGTGCCACAACGCTTCGTAGGGGAAGAACACCTACGCAAGCTTACTGGAATGGCATGTCATTAGACGAAATTCCCCCTGAAATAAAGATTTTATCCGATGTGGAAATACGTTTATTAAATAGGATAATTCCATTTGTAAAAATGGTGAAACTTAGTGGACGTTTTGGACAACATGGTTTCCATGGGCAAGCCGTACTTTTCGGCCAGGATGTTGAAGAAATTGCTGAGCAACTTCCACTTCGAATGAGTAGTATTGGCCTAGTAATTGTTTGTGAGCAATTAGAGCCAGTTCAAAGATTACGTCGCTTTTCTGTGAATATTCAGAACTTGCGAGCTGCACTAGATTGGCTTATTTTAAATAATCCTTTATACGGAAATGTCACGATAAACTTTAATAATGATAATGATTACAATATTAATAAAATTTGTCATGTTCACCGTAACGACATAGCACTGGAAGTAAACGCAAACGAAACTAACAATGATTGTTTCCAAGATATAGGCAATGAACGACGTATACTGCGAGGTTCATTTCATCAAAGCCATAGTAAATTTAACGAATTTTCTAGAGGAAAGCAGTGTACCGCAAACGCAGCTGTAGCTATTGCCGTTTCAAAAATTAAACGAACTGAGAATTGGTCTTCAAATATGATTGATTCAATCCTGATTTCCGGTGATCGTTTATATACAAATAGTATACAATCTCGAAGGGCACCAAATTTGGTCGAAGCTAATACAGAATATTTACGTGTACATGAATTACAGGTCAATTTTGAGGTGTTAAATCATTCATGTTTATTACAAATTCACGATGAAACTTCTTCGATTTGCGGTCATTTAAATATGGATATTGATGGTTTTCCAAATCTAAAGAATGGCTTAATGGAATTCTTCACAGAATCTTGTGATGGTCAGGGAGCTATTATTACTTGTAATGGCATATCAGTCGCAATTTGGAAAAATGGTAATTTATATTACTTGTTTGACTCCCATTCAAGGGGGTCGAAAGGCCGCGTAGCTCAGAATGGAGCAGCTTACTTGATATCTTTCACCGATATTACGGCCTTGTGGACGGTTTTAAAATCAAATATACCAAAATCACAGGAAAATAGACCGGACAATGACCAATATAGTATTACAAAAATTACCCCTGTACATACATTGATTCAAAATGTAAATGAACCTGATAACGATATTAACACTATAAGAAATACTCACCTTTCATTACAATCATCTTGATTACAATGACTTGAACAATGACAATATTGTGATTACCTCGTCAGTTTTACGTGTCATAGATCAACCTATTCCTGAATTATCTACTGTAATTGCTAACGATATTTGTAGTCAATTACCAGTTCATCAGCTACGAAGAAAAACCGAGCAGCCCTTACAAATAACAAGAGAAAGAAGAGCAGAAGAACTATCTTGGTTCCACTTATTTCCTTATGGCAGAAATGGATTACAGGAAAATCGACCTCATCCGATTACACCATTAGACTACTGTCAAGCTAGGATAATGGGAGCTGATACACGATTT
Organism: Argyresthia goedartella; assembly: GCA_949825045.1. Lineage (NCBI taxonomy): Eukaryota > Metazoa > Arthropoda > Insecta > Lepidoptera > Argyresthiidae > Argyresthia > Argyresthia goedartella. Next base: position 24,450,769 of record OX463831.1, read on the forward strand.
CAAAGAAATGACTATCTTTTTTATGCATTATCGGTAATGGAGTTCTATAGAGCTAAGCAAAACGTTGGTGTAGTTTTAAGAATGCGCCAGGGCGAAAATCGACCAGACAATTTAGTAGAAAACATTCATTTGAATATGCGGAATATGCGAGGTTCAAATGCTTATTGGCAAAGTTCATGTTCAAATCTTATTGCGATGGTAAAGAATTTGGGCCCTCCTTCATGGTTTCTTACATTGAGTTGCAACGACCTTAATTGGGACGATATACTGAGATCACTACTAATTGCTGCAGGAAGACCCGATGAAAATCCTAATGATTTAAGTTTGAATGACAGACAAAAGTTGGTGGATGAACATCCAGTGACTTTAAGTCGTCAATTTATGATTCGTGTGAATGCTTTTATGAGATTGTTAAAGAACGACGATCAAATTTTAGGAGGAGAGCTAACAGATTTTTGGTGGAGGATTGAATTCCAAAACCGTGGAAGTCCTCATTTGCACATGCTGTGTTGGATAAAAAATGCACCAAATTTTGATACTCGTGAAGGCAGATCTCTGATCAATGAAATCGTATCATGTTCTTTACATAATGAAGATGATGAGTTAAATGAAATTTTTAAACGGGTGCAAATACATTCGCATTCATCAACCTGCTACAAAAATAGACAAGACCGTCACTGTAGGTTTAACTTTCCAAGACCAGTGAGCGATGAGACAGTTTTGTTAGGACCTGATGAGACTTTGCAAAATAATGGACGATTCTGCATCTTGCGACGACATTCTGATGAACAGTAGATATGTAAATAATTATACTCCGCAGATATTAAAACTATGGAAAGGTAATATGGACATCCAACCCTGTGGAAATGTAACAGCTGTATCTTTCTATATAGCCAAATACACATCAACGCATGAGCCACAGGATGTAGGTCAAGCTGTAAAAGATGCCGTTAATAAAGTGAGTGCCTGCCATGGAGATATCGGTCGACAGTTGTTTGCTGTTTCTATGGCATTATTAAATCATCGCAGAGTCTCGGCATGTGAATGCGCATATAGATCATGCCATTTAAAACTGAGAGATAGTTCTCGAAAAGTTATTTTTGTCAACACATGCCGAACTCACGAGCGTTACCGAATTTTAAGATATGACAGTAATGAAGGTCAAACATATCAAAATATATTTGACAGGTATATTCAAAGGTCGACTAATCTGGAGAATCTTAGTTTGGCGGAATTTGCCATAAATTACGAACACACAAGTCGAGCTGTTAACGACGAAGAAGACGGTGATTTGGATGCCTATGGAGAAATAGAAGACGGCGAAATCTTACGAACGACTATCCGACTTTTAAATGGAAATATCATGAAAAAACGAAGAAAGTCAGCTATTCTGAGGACTCGATATTACACGCAAATGGGAGACAGAGAAGGCTATTTTTATAACTATCTTGTTGCCCATGTGCCTTTTAGAGATGAATCTGATTTGTTGACAGGTTACGAAACTTGTGAAGAAGCTTTTATGGCCCAACGACATAGGTTACGTCCGTTTCACGGAGATACTGTTGAGCAATTTCAACACATTGAACGTGAGCTCCAGCAAGTTATTGGCCAAGTACTAGCATTAGCCGAACCTCCAGAATGTAATCAATCCAATGACCAAGAATTCAGTCCAGTAAATCAGGACGTAGGAGCGATTGTTGATGGATATGATCCAAGAATGGCTGATGTTGATATCGAAGTGGAAGAAGTTGAAGATGCAGTGCATGTCAACATAACAGATGAAGAGTTTCACTCCATGGTAGCCAGCATGAACATAGAACAAAAACAAATATTCGACGAAGTTACAAAACATATTCACATGGAAGTAACTAATCAACCAATCACAAATGCTCCCTTAAAATTATTTGTGACGGGAGGAGCTGGTAGCGGCCAATCGTTTGTACTTAAAACTTTAATTCAACATATCCGCCGCTGTTATGCTCCCACAGTAGATCAATTGTTGCATGCAAGTTTTGTCGAAATTACCGCATCTACTGGAGTGGCAGCACGGCTTGTCAGCGGGAAAACCCTCCATAGTGCGTTTTCTTTAGGAATCGAGAAAGGTCGAGCCACAGTATACAGACAATTGACAGGACAGCGTCTGGAGGATATGCGGAGAAAATGGCGTCATATACGATGGCTTGTGATAGACGAAATATCTATGGTGTCATATGAAGTTTTAAGAAGTATCCATCTACGTTTACAAGAATTAAAAATTTCTCAGGAAGTTTTTGGTGGACTTAATATTTTAGTTTTTGGGGATATTATGCAATTGCCACCTGTTAAGGGCAGCTGGTGCTTCAAGCAACCGGCTTTATTCGAAGGAGAGCCCCATTTCTGGCGTTACTTTGGATTTTGTGAGCTGCAGACTAATGTCAGACAGCAAAACGATAGCCAATTTATAGATATCCTGAATAATGTACGAGTAGGTGAGCTGAGCATGGAGCAATATGAAATTTTACTTGAGAGAAGCCGTGTGACTTTGTATAAGCTGACGGCCAAGCTATAAGGATTTTTCCTACGGTAAAATTAGTCAATAATTATAATGAAAAAATGGTAGACATGATGGCTAAATCGATAAAATTTATACCATTAATGCTCTCGATGAATCGAAAGAACCTGCAACTTATGGGCAAAACCCGAATCAAAATTTTGTTCCGCAAGATCCTAACTGTACAGGGGGGTTACTAAGTACAATCAAAATTGCAATCGGGGCAAGGGTCATGTTGAGAGTAAATTTAAACATTTCTGACGGGCTAGTCAATGGCAGTATTGGCATTATTAAAAAAATTGAATGGAATGGACTACGACGTGACCAACTGGAAGATGGGGAAATTCCAAAAACAATATCAATTCAATTTGATGATGCCAGTATCGGTCGCAGTTGTGTTGACGAGAATGGGTGGATTCTGATAAGGCCACATAATGTAACTTTTCAAGGTCTTAGAGGATATGGAAATATTGAAAGAACTATGTTTCATATCATTTTATGTTGGGCGGTTACAGCACATAAGTTGCAAGGGACGAGAGTTGAAAAAGCTGTGGTTTACTTAGGTAAAAGTACTTTCGCAAAAGGCCAAGCCTATGTAGCCTTAAGTAGAGTAAAAACCTTGGATGGTGTAGCAATTTGTGAACTCGACCAAAGAAAATTATTTAATAACCCACATGACAAATCGTCTTTAGCAGAATTGCAAAGACTGAGATGTAGTAATTGATAGTCTCACTTGACTATCGGATTTCCATGTCCCAATTTTCCCACACCATAACCATAACATTAAAACGGCTCAACAGATTTTTTGAATATTTTTATTAATAATTTAATACATTATTTATTTATAATCTTTATTGCACACAGAAGAAAAAAACATAAACAAATACAAGAAAATTACAAATACAAAAGACTGCTAGGTAGCAATCTCTTCCAGGCAACTGATATTATTAAATATTATTGACTTTGTAAAGTGCATGTAATGCTATGAAATTTTCGACCCTACTTGGGTATATTTGCTGACATTCGGAGCTCCATCCCCATTTTCTCCCCCCCCCCCACATTTATTTACAGATATTGGGTATTTTCCCCACTTTTACCCCCAGAGCTTTTTCATAGCGCATCCAATTTTCATTGAACATATTATTCTGTAATATGGACGTGATGCGCTTTCATTTGAGACCCCACTCGAGTATATTTGCAGACATTCGGTTATTCTTTCCCACTTTCACCCCCCACAACTTTTAAACGGCTCAACCGATTTTCATCAAACATGTCTAAATTGAAATCGCAAAAAAAACTAAATTGAAATCGCTTCATCCGTTCGGGAGCTATGATGCCACAGACAGACAGACAGACACACAGACAGACAGACAGACACGTGAAACTTATAACACCCCTCTTTTTGCGTCGGGGGTTAATAAAATAATGTATTGATCTGTTAACCACATACAAAATGCACCTTGTTATGTACATTCTCTTTCAAGCATAGTGGTCTTACCCCACGGTCTATTCAAATGATGAATTGTCAATGTGAGCACTGACAAACCCCGTGTGGTACAACGCAGCGTCGCGCTGTAGCGCTGTGGCTTTTCGACCGGTTCCAAACTCTGAAAAGCCCGTGGCGTACAACGCGGCCCAGTGCTTTTCAGGAGACGCATCCTGTCCAGCCCTGCCGCAGAACCATTTGGAAAGGCGCGATAGCCTCGGTGACGCCCGCTGCTTCCACGGAAAGATACTTGTCTGAGGAGGTAGGCTCTGGAGGAAAACCTCGGACAGAGAGGAAAGTTTTTGGCGTAAGACTTCAAAAATCTCGTCATTGGCGTCTGCCACACAGCAGTCTGATATTAATATTCTAACTGCATCGCCAAGGTCCCCGTCATAAACATTCGTTTTTTTTTATTAACTATTTTATCTACACACGTATCATAAACCCTCTTTACTGCGTCTAAAACCGCACGTTAAGACCAGCATAATGTATTTGTTAAAAACTCTTTTCTTATCTGAAAATTTGTACATTATGGTCATAATGTGTAAATTTTCTACATATTATGACATTCAAATTTCGAACGCCGACGCCCGCCTGCGTGCCGCCCCTAGTTTGTCTGTGAATTTGGTACTACAGAACAAGCTTAACAACTGCAGATCAATTATCAATGCCACAATGCCTGTCAAACATGCGGTTCCTGAACACATCAAAGAGAGATTATGATATGTGTGTAGATAAACTAGTGTATGTAACTGTACATAATTAGGCATTAAAACTCTCGAGTGATATTTTATAAAACTCGCCTTTGGCTCGTTTCATAAACCCACTATCGAGTATTAATGCCCTCCATTATGTAGTAGTCACATAAACTACTATATCTTCACTTCTAACTTCAGTTTACTGAATAATAATAAAACATCTTAAAAAGGTCCACGGAAACCACTGGGATTTGTGTGTGGAACCTAGTTTACGCTATCATACATGATATATTCTTAAATTAATAAGTACACTTCACAAATCATGTTATTTTCTGGTAGGTAAGTTATTTGCATGTTTATACAACTATTGATGTGGGGTTAGGGATAGGAAGGAGAGGAGAAGTATTTTTAAGTTAAGGTTTTATGTTTAAGGATGATGATTATGTGTTTCTAATATCTGTAGGTAGATTGTTTCTTAATCGCGGGATCAAGCAGGCGCCCTTTAAAGTACCGTAGAAATTATTCGCGCGTGTAGTGGTTATATTACCTTGGGCGACACGGCGCGTGCCTACGTGGTGATCTATTTTATGCTGTAGGGAATTGTTGAAAAATTCCTCTTTGAGTAGGGTATAGTGTAGTTTGGTATGAATAGGGAGTGTATTGCAGTACGTGAATAGTTTAGATTAATTTCCGGAGTATTCGTTTCTGATTTTAGGCGGGAAAATTATTTTAAGGAGTTTTGATTGCAGTGTGTGAATTTGAACCAAGTACGTTTTGTGGGTGCGTCCGTAGCTGGAGAGGCCATATGAAACTATGGAGTCAAAGAGTGATTCCACGGCCCTTTAGAAGGAACGGCGACTTAACACCTCTATACTGGGCTGCGAAACCGAGGAGACTACGCAGGGGTATCTTGTATCTTGGATGCTGTCATTGCATATATTTTCCTTCACTTTGGAAGTAAGCGACTGGCTCCGATGGTCGGCTGGATGAACTCTTAGACCTAAACCAGTTTTCTGTTGTGTTGTTCTGGACGCAGTTGTCCACCAAATGGGACACCTTCACGGCGACCAGACTTCTTGAGTGGGCTCAATGAGAGGGCTAATTACTATTAGCCCTCTCATTGAGCCAGCCTACCGGGTACAAGTTTTGTACGCTACCATTAACCCTCAAAAAAGGTAATTGAACAAAAGAAGGTTGCGCTTCGCCGTCACTAGGAATATCCTGTAGCGACTTCAAACCCATGTGAATCCTACTAGTGTGCACATTTAGGCCACGGGGTACTACTGATTTGAGGAACCGGGACATCGTGAGGTCATCTTTCACTTATAATTAAGATCATATTGTATCCAAAATTCGAAGCTAAAAGAAAATAAAAACCATAAATAAAACCATTAAAAATAGGAAATCAATAGGTAAGTAAATAACAAATAAATTAAACAAACAATTGGAAAGATTACAATGATTATAGACGCAAAAAAAAATAGCTTCATAAGTAGTTTTTGGTTTTTATACAAATTGTAACCCCCATTTTCCACCATTAGGGGAAGAATTTCCCCCAATCCCCTCTTAGTGCTATCCTACGCTATTTAAGAAATCCCTGAACAAAGTTTCATGTCTCTAGCAAAGGGGCCAGTCTACTAGAAATATTTGTATTATTTGCATTTGTATTATTTCATTACTTATATGTGTTCTCTAATTGCTATGCCCCAAGGGTAAAATGCCATTGATTCCTGAGACATACTTCTAAGACCTTGTAACATGACATTTATTGCAATAAATATACTGAAACTGAAACTATTCTAACCGTACGAAATTAATAGCAGCTATTAAATAACGGTGATGGTTTTATTCCTGCATGCCACCAGTGCATGTGACACCAACTCTGTCCGTTTCTGGCAAGACACGATGAAGTGGTGCAGCGACCTTAAAAGAAACCCAGCACCTGATAGTCCTCGCCGGCATTTTCCTTGATTCAAAATCGAACCAGGAAGAAGGATTTGTTTTGCTTGTTTAGCATTCCCTTATCTACGGAGGAGATAAGGGAATGCTAAACACCCTACGAGGCTGCAAAATATTATCTTTGAGGACCTACCTACCACCAGATGCAAAAAAATTTGGGATCGACAAAAACCCATGTGACTGTGGGTCGGTAACTAGCGAACATGGTCTTAGGCCCGTCACAATGTGTGCAGGACCTGCTCCTCACTCAGACCCTGCTCAGAGTGGTGGCTTGCAAACGCAAGAAAGGGTGCTTAGGCTCGTGCACCTGCAGAAAGGTAGGGCTTATGTGCTCTATCCTATGCTCCTTTCCTCAATGAGATTACCCATACATTTATACTTTTTGGAAAATATTGCTCATCTTGACTATATAATTATAATAATAATAACTTGGACACTATTTACACACATTGATCTAGCCCCAAACTAGGATTCCCTGTATCTTGGGTACTAGACAACGATACACATACTTATGTAGATAAATATTATACTTAGATAGATAAACAACCATGACTAGGGTACAAACATCCGTTCTCATCCAACAAATATTTGCCCCCACCGGGACTCGAACCCGGGACCCTTGGCTGTCGACTCGGCCATTCGGGTCGTCGTATCTCTTTTCACTCTGGTTGGATTCAATTTGCAGCAAATCAAGTTTACTTTACAAAAGTAGAGTAAATATACTTATACGTCGCGCCACGAGTTATGAGCGCTGGCCTTGAATGCGCAGTAGTCACTTTTCAATACCTGTACATATGCGCAGTAATTATATCCTAACAACGATTCCTAAAATTTCAACAAGTGCCCGTTTCGCAGTTTTTCGAGCACCACGGAATTAACATAGGGTTTTCAACGTTGCAAACTTGGTTATAAATTACTCTCAGAGGTAGTAACGATATATTAGGTCCTTACATATGAAATTGGCGTTTTGCATGGGAGGAACATAAAGTCGTTTTTTTTTTTAAATATAATATATTTATATAATCAAAGTATGTACCATTGCTAATACACTTTTGCCATCTCATAGGTAGTTCTTCGATCCCTTTACTAAAAAAAACATTCGGACGGGAATCAATAAAATCTTTGAAGGCGGTTTGGAGTGCCCCATCTGAGTTGAATTTTTTCCCTTTCAAGAAGTTATTTTTCAAAATTTCGAAAACAATGGTAATCTGTTGGAGCAAGGTCCGGAGAGTACGGTGGATGTCTTAGACATTCCAATTGAAGCTCCTCTAATATGGTAGCCGTCTGTTGTGCAGTGTGTGGTCTAGCGTTATCATGAAGCAGCAGTGGCCTAGAGCGATTGACCAGCCTCGGTTGTTTAGCAGCTAGCTTTTCCATCATGATTTTCAGTTGCTGACAATAGACATCTGCCGTAATCGTCTAGCCAGATTTAAGAAAGCTGTAGTGAACAGCACCAGCACTAGTACACCAAACGCTCACAAGTAACTTTTTTGGAGTCAATTTTCGCTTGGAGCATGGTTTGGCTGGTTCGGCAGGGTTCAGCCATTGCGATGAGCGCTTCCGATTATCGTACAGGATCCACTTTTCATCACAGGTAATGATTCGATTTAAAATCCTTTCATTATTGTGCCCGGTGAGTAATGCAACGCAGCAGTCAACGCGCGTTTGTTGATTTGCTTCACTCAGTTCGTGAGGTACCCACCTTTCAAGCTTTTTCACCTTCCCAATTTGCTTCAAGTGGATTAAAACAGTTTTATCACTAACACCGCAGCCTGCAGCTAACTCGGGCGTGGTTTGCGATGGATCCGCTTCCACAATAGACTTCAATTCTTCATTATCAACTTTGGTCTCCGGCCGCCCACGGGGCTTGTTCTGCAGGTCGAAATTTCCAGAACGAAGACGTTGGAACAAAAAACGCACTGTGTTTCTATTGCGGCACCGTCGCCTTACACATCATTATTCCTTCGAGCCGTTTCTGCAGCACTGGTGCCACGGTAGAACTCATACTCGTAAATAACGCGATATTTCAAGTTTTCCATTTTGTAAGCTGAGTGACGCAAGAAAAAAAACAATGGAGGAAAAAACAAATGAATTATAATTTTAGAAACACAAATACATGAATAAATAGCTGTATAAATTTGAATTTGGAATTCCTAACCATAGAGGAGATATTTGAGATTAAAGTGGTCAGTACGGCGAAACAGCAATTTCATATGTAAGGACCTAATATTAAAAATCGTACTTATGCGCGTTTGCGACGTCCGATGTTTTTATAAACTGTACTTATAAGGCTACTGATTGGTTAATTTGGTAGGTAGTTTATGTGTAGGTAGGTATTATGTGTAGATTTATTTAAGCAACTTGCGCGCTGTTAAAGACGTATACTTAATTAAAAATATATTTTTTTGGTTGTACCGTATATGCTCTGAAGTTTATATCTTATAATTAACAATGATATTAATAATTTGTTGTTTTTTATAATAATAATGCATCGAAACTGTTATTATCAAACTATAGACGAAGTTATCTGATGTTGACTGAAGGTACCTATATCTCCGCTATAAGAATAACATAACCGTAATACCCAAACTTAAAAAAAAAAAAAAAAGAAACAAAAAAAAAAAAATGAAATACCGAAATAAAAAATGCGGAAACTAATAAATCATTTTCACGTCCATATTTTTGAGGTGGTGTCTTTAAGTATGAATGAAACTGCTCTATTATTCAAATAAAACAACCAGATTGGTACAATATTATTATCGTTTATTTTATTACTATCATTACAAAAAATGTCAATGTTAGCAAAAATAATCACAGTCAGACACTTCTAAATCCATTATTGCATTATTCCTCTTACAGTAAGTACGAAAGCAGCTACACTATCCTCCTACCGATTTCATAATAAATGTAATATAAAGAATACACCACACTACAGTATTATAAAAATTACACACCTTATCTTAAAAAAGGTCTATTTTATTACCTTTACTTCTCCTTATTTTAATTCTGTACATAACTTTCTTATGCTAATTTTTGTCGGGAATACATGCATCGGTTCATATTTATAAAGCTAGATTTGATCGAAATAGATATTTAATTAAATTTCATGCTTAAAGTAAGTACCATTGTTTTTCTGAATTATTTCCTTGTCGACTCTGCATTGATATAACAAACTATTTTATAACATTCAAGATGGCGTTGGTCTATTGCTTTTGGAAGAAGATTTTATTGCTTTGTTTTTACATTTACATATTATTATTTCAAGTTTTCAAATAACAAAACAATATTTTGAAATTATCGCATCGGTCTATGGCACCATCCCTATCTACTATGGTAACTTGCTGTATCAGGTATCTCAATATCAAAATAAAAGCAGCATATACGTATAATCAGATCTATTATATTCGAGGATTATTATAATCATAATTATAAGAAAAATAATCCTCATCCTTCATAAAGTAAAAAAGACACACCTACATAATATTATGTTCTAGAGAAAAAGCGTTCGACCAATCATAATTGCTAACATTCCCAATTATCCACCTTAATTTTATTTAATAAAAAAGTTAAAGTACCTGCATAGAGTACTTATTCCGAATTAAAAATATAAATACAAAAACTACTATTTACAACTCCTAACAGTCATTTAGCTAAAACAGAACTAAAACAGCAAGACCCAATAGAAAATATTTAAATTAAATTAAAGTTTGTTCTTGTGATTTGAGCAAAAATAAGTTTTTAAAACTCGCATGCCGTTAACCATCCATCGAAGAAAAAACAAAAACTAGGTATGTCAACACCACGTTCGTTACCTTCACCTCCGGAAAACTAAACACTTGACTATTGTCATGTCAAAAATTGAGCAAGCAAATTCATGGCAACACTAAATCCTAACCTCTTTTAAACTTCAAGATCGTGAGCGTCACTACTAGGAACAGTGCTATCCAACTCAGAGTCGCTACAAAGCCCATGTACACTTCTGGGTCAGTTATTGGCCAGCCTCTAGTGAGAATGGATCTTAGCGACGTGGTAGCCAACGTCAGAGGCAGGCAGAGCGAGACGTATCGCAGGATCCAGGGCATGCCTTCTATGGGCCAGATGACTCCGGACATGAGAAGGGTGGGGTAGAAGGAGCCGAGAGCGAGCTGGATCGCGTTCCTCTCCAGCTCACACGCGGCGGAGATGACGAACCCGAAGCACATGCCGCAGAGACCTGGCGGCGACACATACAAATTCGATAAATAATACACTTACCTCAATCGCGATAAAATTTAGGGGGCTCATAGCAAGTCTTTGTTCCTCATTAATAGACATGCTGGCTATTTGCATATCTTGTCCTGGTTCCGCTTCGGGACCTGCAGCCTGACCAGAACTTCTCCCACAGTGGTCCCATGTAGAGAAGTGGCAAAAATGACGATTGCTAAGTAAATATCTACAGTAATAAAGCTAAGAAATGAGGTTTTACCATGAAGTTTATCATTATACTGGTCGTAACGTATGGTTTTTGGACTCAGTGAAGAGGGTTTATGACACGTCTGTAGATAAAGAAGTAAACACACAAAAATCCTCACCTTGCAACAGCGTCAGCAGCACCACCCACATGATGTTCCCGTTGCACACCACCCCGAACACCAGCACCATGAAGACCAGCACGAGCGCAGTCTGCCCGCACATCACCACGAACTGCGTCACCACGTGCGAGAACAGGATCTCCCCGGGGGACACGCCCGCCACCCAGGAGCGGTCCAGCAGCCCCTCCATGCGCTCCACGATCAGGGCTGAGGACGTCAGCGCCACGGCGAGGAAGAACACGATCCTGGGGATACAGGCAGACGAATCAGATTATATTTCTTCATTGAAAGACGGATCTTGAACTTCACCTCTTTCAGTCAAAGTCAAATCAAAATTTCTATAGATATTTACATAAGCTTTGTAATCGTCATTCTTTCCCTCTTATGTAGAGCTTTGGACCACTGTGGGAAAAGAGTATCTAGGGGGAATAATTGGCCACGTCCGTCCGCAAGAAATATAAGCACGACTCAATGCTTTATGGTCAACAAATCAACACTAAACCAGATTTTCGGTTGAAAACCTGTACAAATACAGTGGCTTTTGTAAAAACACGTGTCACCGAGAAAGTTCACCTAAGTTGGCTAAATTATTAGACTTTACACGCTTTCCTCCCTCGCATTACACGTTCGCCGTCTTGAACTCGTAGGTAGATCCAAGATTATGTCGTTAATTTCACAGCAGGGTTACCAGAACGTCTTATGCCGATTCAGATTAGGAACCTAATTTGATCCGCAAAATTACCGTGAACGTCTTAAAACAAGTCTTGGTATTAGGTAAACAAAACACATTATGGCGAATTGGAATGGAAATGGTTGCCATGGTGATGTTCTTGTTTTGAACCTAATTTGAATCGTTTAAAGATTGTGGTAACCCCCAGGAATCGTATATGTTTTGGGAATAAAATACAGTGGAATAAATGTAAATTGAACAATTGGACAGGCCATCTTGTCACGCAAAGATGTAAAGATTTTCTGACTGAACGTTGTTCCTCGTTTGCAAAAATAGTTATTTTCCGGGTGCAATTAATGTGCAAAAATGGTACAATGTGGTCCCTTTACCATGGCTACAAAAATATATAATAATTTACCCAAAAATCTCCAGGAAATGGAAGATTTAACAAAATTTAAAAAACTTTTAAAATGTTACCTCGCCGAAAAATGCTACTACGTGCTGCAGGAATAAAATAAGATAATAAATAAAAAAAAAAAAGGAATAAATAAGATAAAAATTATTAGGAAAATAAATTTAGTCTTTAACCTGTGAACAGCTTTTCGAGTCAATGTAAAAGTTATGTGTAGATAAATTTGTTATACCCTGTCAGGGTGCATGTACCCTACATACATTTTCCACCTGTAGTGTGTATTGTACGTGTTATATGCAAATAAATGAATATGTCACGAAAGTGAAGCCATTCTGAGAAATCGCATTTGACCTCTGTCAATATTTGAGACAGAACTATGGGTCGGTCTCCTTCTCCCTGTTTCGCTTAGAAATGGAATAGTAGGGACTATTGACAGATATCAAATGAAGAATCTAAGAATGATATGAGATTTTGATCAACTCACGTAAGAATAACACCAGGCGCGACGAAGTCCGTGAACGAGGGGTTGTTGGAGCCGTAGATTGGCTCCTGGAAGTCGATGGGTATGTCGCCAACCTTCGGATTGTATTCGCAGGTGCTCAGTAGATCCTGTTAAACAATAGCCCATCAATCATTTGCTAGTTTTACCTTGAAAGTTTTCCGGCAGTTTCAAAGATTGATGACTGACATCATTGCCGCTACAGCCGCCATATTGGAAAAATGGCGTCTTAAAAAAGGTTTGTATAATATCTGGATTCCGGCTCATTATAAACAAGCAATTTATAGTGATCCGTGGCTCACAGTAACATCTAACGATAACTGTTAAAAACACTGGGGTTGTTTTTAGTCCGTATACTACACGAGCTGATGCCCGCTCAATGTGTAGGGACCCGGGCACAGCAGGGAGGTCTGACTCCTGCGCATGCGTAATTCCATTTTTTCCCCTCCAACAAAAAAAAATGCAATTTATAGCAAACGCCATACAATATGATTTGGAGGAACTTTTTGCATGCATCTTTCCATAACGACGGGGTGAAGAAAAAAAAACAGCGCCATTTTTATTAAATTTGTGCAAAAAATCAGTTGCGATTAAAATTACCGGACTGAAAGCGTCACCGTTATTTCGAACGAGTTCACTGATCTTGTGTTAACGAACTTAATTGATACCGTACTCCTAGATAGAACTAGACATTTTCCTCCTAAATCTCGTATTCCTAGCCATCAGAACTCTTTTACCTTAGCGAAGTCCCGGTAAGAGAAGGAGATGTCTCGGTTCAGCATGAGCCCAATCTGTTGGTTGGACATGTCGAGCCAGACTTGCACTTCGGAGGAGTCGATGGTCTCGTCATCAGCTGTGTCCGCTGCGGAAGATTGGGTCACAATGTTAATCTTATTTTCTCAAGTACAGACAGCATCAGACAGATATAAACGCACTCTACTCAAATAGATATGTTAACGGCCAAACCCGAGTTCAGGACAAACTAGTTTTGCCTAGGATAAACTATTTTATGTGTACTTAAGTTTATATTTTAAGTATTTTTTGTTGTTCTTACATGTTCAACCTAACACGAAGGATAACACCCCCTTTACCCTTCACCTAAGCTTCTGCAATGTTTTGCCCTGATATTAGCTGTGCAAACTAGTTTATCCTACATCATAAACAAGCAGGAATATTTACACAGCGAACGTCTCAAAATGATGCCAATATCAAGACTACCTCTGAGGTGATGCGGTTCGATGCTGTCTCCCAAGCGAGAGGGAATCGAATCGAATCCGAGTCGAATTGGATGTTTATACAAGGTGACATTTAATGCTTGATTGTACAAACCCACCTCGGACCATTTTCCTAACTTTCGGGAAATCAATAAAAACCTTTTATTTCGAAAAAATATTATTAAGCAACTTTTTTTTTAAATATTAATTTAATTTAATTAAGTTAATAATTATGAACTTTAAACGTCTATGGCTTATTGTATATTAATTATTTATTTATTTTAAATATTTTTTTTTTTTTAGTAATATACATTCAACCTGCACGAGGGGTGTTTAAATATATGTTTTCATAAATACAATTCCAGTTTTCTTGTAATAATAAACTTTATTAGTCGTCCTTCTCAACTTCTCCTGTAGTTATAGTTATAGTTTCTTATCCTGTAGTGGTAAGCCACTGAATGATTTGGTTGTGAAAAACTTAATTTGTAAAAACCCTCCTCATCCTTTCGTCCTCCACCACCACATACACTTTGGTTGTAAAAAACCCACCTAATCATAAATATTGAGGCCTAAAGATTCACTAGCATGGACTGGTGACATGACTTTCACTAAGGTAGTTTATACATTCAGACCACGCGTATTGCCAAAGAGAAAACTTTCAACAAAAAAAAAAGCTTTCGCAAAAATATGGTCTGAGGTTTGTATGGTATGAGGGTTTTTACAATCATGCATTCTAATTAGCTGATTAAATAAACAACTTTCCCCTAGAAACTTATCGGAGCAGACGAAAAAAAATTGGATTTCCTCTAGTAACATGTTATCAGCTGATCGGGTCAATGTACTAAGGGACGATTTTGATTTTCGTTTGCGAGCATATGTTCCTGGGGACATTCGTTTACAATGACGGGTCACAATGTTTCATGCCCCAAAATATGGTCAGTTAATTAAAAGTCACCCTGTATGTCTGTGACGCCGCGGTTTCTGGTTCACACGAAACAGTGTTTTCTGTTATGAGGTTAGAAGCAATGTATGTGCCTGTATATCAATCTTTATGTTCTGACTATTGTTGACGAAGAGGATGCTATCATAATTTTGACACTTTTAATTTGTAATTTCTTTATTGTACTACAGAAAATAGACATACAGATAACTTTTGATAGAAAAATCATGCGCAAAGGCGAGCTTATGTCGAACAAAAGATTTCTTCCAGAAAACCATGATGGGTAGCAAAGGTGATCGTTGAGCGGGGGAAGACCTGCGCGTACAATAAAACATAAAACTCTATAAGTACTACGAGTAATATATACTACCTACAATACATACTGGTAACCCTAATTGCCCTTCCTGGCTTGTTTATGATGTGTAGATCTATTGGAGAATGTTGCGTGCTCACATATGTCTGATGCTGACTGTACAATGTACATACATAAGTAATTCATCAAGCCTTGTTGCTAGAAGAGAGGTAGGCAGACAGACTAAGGGCCTGCAGCTGCTAGGAGAGGGGTAGGCAGACAGACTAAGGGCCTGCAGCTGCTAGGAGAGGGGTAGGCAGACAGACTAAGGGCCTGCAGCTGCTAGGAGAGGGGTAGGCAGACAGACTAAGGGCCTGCAGCTGCTAGGAGAGGGGTAGGCAGACAGACTAAGGGCCTGCAGCTGCTAGGAGAGGGGTAGGCAGACAGACTAAGGGCCTGCAGCTGCTAGGAGAGGGGTAGGCAGACAGACTAAGGGCCTGCAGCTGCTAGGAGAGGGGTAGGCAGACAGACTAAGGGCCTGCAGCTGCTAGGAGAGGGGTAGGCAGACAGACTAAGGGCCTGCAGCTGCTAGGAGAGGGGTAGGCAGACAGACTAAGGGCCTGCAGCTGCCCCTTATTTCCTAACTAAAAACATAGCGTTACGCCTTTTTCCCTTACGGGGTGGCACAGGCACAGTTGTGCCCATATTTAGCCAGTTAACCATCAGGCCATTTTGCGTGACAGGGGTCTAGCCCATCGCCGCAGTTATGGATACATGAAGGTTTTCTCTGACCATGTTTTTCATCGCCTTTGGAACGTCCGTCTATTGTACCTAAGGTAAATTAGTTATCTTAACTAACGAACTCCGAATAGGGTAACTTGGAGGCACGGTAGTGCCCCCGCCAAGTGAAGCATAGACTCGGCTTGTCCTGTTCTCGAAGCTATTCAGGGAATTCTCAACGTCGTTGTGGAAGAAGCTAGAAACATGAGTTTCTTGTCGCAACGAGTCTTACCTAGCGCAAGTCTGGCGACCAGTGAATCGGTGTAGTTTTCGTTGAAGTACAGAGCGCCCCACGCATCGCCCGACTTCACGGCGTCTATAGCGCTGCTGAGGTCTGCGTAGTATTCCTGGAATAGGCAAAATGATAACATTGCAGTGGATTTATACCGAGAAATAATGAATCCTTCATCAAATATAATAAATCTTAGCCTCTACTGTTTTGCTAAACTGAAAATTTTCCGCCGTTTTTATTAATTATGACGCTGAGTTAATTATTTAGGTTAGTTTTTTTTTGATAATCGACTAAATACTATGGGTAGTAAGTAAGTCGTAGAAAAAAAAATGTTATTGTAATATTTGTACTAGTTAAATGATCGATATCAATTATACGTATAAAAAGTGTGATAAATAATTTGATAACAGCTTTCCAATATTTCCATTAACTAATTGTGTGTTTAATAATTCATTGTACATTCATGTAGAAATATAAAATGGCAACATAAGTGACACATTAGCGGACTACCGCATGTTTTATATAAAAACCAATTATTTAATTGAAAAAAAAGTTGTTTTATCAAATAAAAGTACATTAAATTACCAAGCTGTACATTCGCATATGCGTTTTTGCAGCATAGTTTAAAACCACTAGTTTAATAAAATAATACTTAAACAATCGACGAACCGAACGGCCGAGTCGGCAGTGTCCCTGCCTACGAAGCCAAGGGTCCCGGGTTCGAGACCCGGTGAGGGCAAATATTTGTTTGATGAGTACAGATGTTTGTACCCTAGTCATGGTTGTTTATCTATCTAAGTATAATATTTATCTATATAAGTATGTGTATCGTTGTCTAGTACCCAAGATACAGGGAATCCTAGTTTAGGGATAGATCAATGTCTGTAAATAGTGTCCAAGGTATTAATATTATTATTATTAATATTGATCTTGACTGACTGATTGATCTGTAAATAGTATATTACTGAAACGACTTGTCTAATATAAAAAGTACGATAAATACATTTATGTTGTGTAAACGTTATCGCATTAGCTCTTCTGAGTTAACGGAGCGGCGCTGGTGTTCTCACCTTTATAATCGAGGCATTCTTCAGATGGTCGAGATACCGACATGACAGGTTCTTCATTGAGCACGAGTTGTTGTACGGACAGTAGCCGTCGATCACTTGCACGTCGTTGTTCACTATAGCCTGGGGGAGAGGGGACGGCCATCTTATTAGATTATGACATGACTTGACATAGCTTCACGCCTTTTCCCATATGGGGTGGCAGAGGCACAATTGTGCCCACTTTGATTGAGCCAGTTATTCAATACTCCATTTTGCGTGACAGGAGGCTAGCCCATCGCCGCAGCTCCATAGCTGATGATGGTGGTGGTGATGATTACTCCATAGTAATGAAGGTTTCCTCACGATGTTTTCCATCACCATTAGAACGTCCGTATAATGTACTTAAGATAAATGAATGATCTCTGATAAATGATGATTGGTACATGGTCAGGAATCGAACCTACATCTTCTGTGTGAGAAGCAAGCGTGAAACCCATTAGACCACGAAGATTAAATTATGATCGATGGAATTATGATGACATGGAATTGGCTTCTTTATAGTTCCTGCACGACACAAAAGCATAAGGGAGATCTGCCTCAGTCTTCCTTTCCTTTTTCCTTCCTCGGTTTAACCGTAGGTAAATATGTGTGGGGAATATCGTGCCTTGAACTTTAATTAAAAGCCTTCTATTCGTAAATTTACAGACAGAATCCCAAAATAAGTGCGTAAGATATTTTCTACATATAGTCAGTATTAAATACATGTTGAAATAACACGAAGACTATGCGAGGGTGAGCGCAGTGAAGGGTAAGCCAGATACTAATATGATCTGGCGAGGGAATGGACACAAAAATGAGGGGACCTTTTATTCATTTGAGAACGTCTTCAGCGTGACGGTAAGAGGCTCTAGCTGCCTCCCATGCGAAAGGTCCCGGGTTCGATTCCCGGCTGGGGAGGAAAAAAATCAAAAACCCCAGGTCTTGGATGTTTATACTCGTACATATCTGACGCCGCTGTTTCTAGTTCCCACGGCAGAGGGTTTCCTAGTGCGGGGTCAGGAGCAATGAACCCGTAAATGTTTTTAAAATCATCGTCATCTTAGATACGCTAGTGTGGGGCCACTCACCAGTCGCAGCCCGTAAGGGTCCCGTCCGATGGCCAGGCAGAACAGGATGACCTGCATCACAGGCAGCACGAAAATGAACAGCATCACACCGATGTTACGCCACATCCGCAGGAAGTTCTTCTGGATGAGGGCCTTGCACTTGCCGCGAGTTGTCCACTGAAGAGAGATGAAGAGAAGATGAAGGATGCATTAGGGAAGAGCCTCATACGGGGATGGCATAAGCGCAGCTCCGGCCATGTTTAGCCAGCCATTAAATCCGGTACTTTCTTGGGTCAACAAACACATATAAAATGTGTTATAATGTTATCATATCAGTGACTCGATTCTCTTTCTCTGCGGATCGCAATCAAATTAACATTTTGAGGGATTGTAGTAGCTTTTAGAGTACATTTTGATTGCAATTACAACTGATTTTGAAGGATCTGAATGAACTAAATCGCTTTGATATTTGTCATCTCAAAATTGCAATCAAATTCCGAGTCGCAGTACCAGTCAGAGATAGATAGATCGGGTTACTGGACTGAGCCCATGCTTCAAGAAACACATCTGTCAAGAACTGGCCGTGTCTGGTCCAGCCCCTGGCTTGTAAACTTTAGAGAAACTTACGTTGAAACAGCCGGTGCCACAGTCGTCACAGTCAGGAGTGATATTGCTAGCGATTTTACTGGGTATCTGAAAACAGACAATTATTGTTATTAACGCTGGCAATAGCACAAAAATGTCTCATCTACTGACTACAGTCGCGATCTGACGATAGTTGAGATGGCCATAGGTGCAAGAGGAAGTCGCGGAGGGGGTGACTCCCCGCCCATCTCCCGCAGACCCGGCCTTGTGTCACCTTTGGTCCATGGTCCATTCTCAAGCACGAGAACTCGCCAGAAAAGAATTGAATAATTGTGACATTGAAAAGTTTCGAAAAACTTGTTTAGAGACTAGAAAATTAAGACGATAGATACAAGTTCTTAATTCCGTATTGGTACTGGACTGTGGGACTCCTGAACGATCGTACTGGTTTAACCAAGACCGATAGACTCCTTCATATCCTTGCGCGACCTTTAACGTCTTTTGGATGAATCACAGCAACCGCCATTATAATATCTCATCACAGAAAGTACCTAAGGGTACTTTCTGTGATGTGGATCGCTTTGTACTAAAGTACAAAGCGATCCTAAATAACCAGTCAAAAACGAGTCGAACTCGCGCACGAAGGGTTCCTTACCACCTTACAATGGTAGGTATAGTGTGGAGTGAATAGTTTGGATTTTACATAACAAAATGTTGTTTAGAAAGTTATTGGTGCGGCTACTTTCACACTCCATGTACGTAACCAGGTGCAATCATAAGTTTGTATGTGGTATTGGAAGAATTGTTGTATGGGAGCCCCCTTAAATATTTATTTTATTCTGCTTTTTAGTATTTTGACAAGCTTTTATTTAGTTTCACCTGTCCCGTTGTCTGTCTGTCTGTCTGTCTGTCTGTAATCAAATCTTGCAAGTTAAATTTGATCCACTTCCCGGTTTCCGATTGAGCTGAAATTTCGCATGCATGTGTAAATCGGATGACAATGCAATCAATATACATGACTTGAATATATATGACATAGAGCTGATCTGATGATGGAGCTGGAAGGTGGCCATAGGAACTCCGTCATTAAACGACACAACCTCATCGAGTTTGGGCTCGTTTAATTTGTCTTCACGAGTACTTTGACACTAGATGGTAACCAGGGTCTGATGATGGAGCTGGAAGGTGGCCCATAGGAACGCCATAATTAAACGACGCAACCCCATCGAGTTTGGACTCGTTTAATTTGTCTTGACGTACTTTGACACTAGATGGTAACCAGGATCTGATGATGGAGCTGAAAGGTGGCCCATAGGAACTCCATAATTAAACCAAGCAATCCCATCGTGTTTGGGCTAGTTTAATTTGTTTTCAGGAGTTCTTTGATACTAGATGTCCGACCCCAAAGCCGAGATAAGTCTTTAGCAGGTCTTCAAATCGAAGAACTTGACTGATCGAAGTTGACTTCGAAGAAACCTTGTAATGTTGATGCATTAAAAGCAATGGATAGAATGAGAAACGTTACAAATAAATAACTGGTGATTACATAACTAATTTAAACATTATTTTACATTACTACAAATATGAAAAAAAAAAATACATATATAAATAAATAAAATACATAAACTTGAAGTGCTCAAAGCAGCACATATTATGTGAACGTACTACGGACTTCATAACGGAAACACGCTACTACGTGCTACGAACTACGTCGTAGTAAATCTCGATTTAAAAATACTAAAAAGTTAAAAATAAAAATTAAGAAAAAAAAAACTTTTTTAAAAACAAGCTTTTATTAAAAATTAACTAAAAAGGTTTTTTTATTTTGATGGTATGATTAAGAACATTTAGAACCTTCTTTTCCTCTCGCTATCACAATGTAACACGCTTTTATTTATGAAATTGGGACTGTATTAAAAACGGGAAGAATTAACAATTAAAGTGTAAAAGGTTTTAATGTTAAAAATATATAATTATGTACGGTATGTAATTATTTTGCCGTAGATCAAGAAGCTTAATTATCGTTAAAGGTTACAATGAACTTATAAAGTGATATATTTGTTATTGGGGTTAATTCATTTTAAACTTTTTAGTTAATTTTTAATAAAAGCTTGTTTTTAAAAAACTTTATTTTCTTAATTTTTATTTGTTTTAGCGACAAAATAAATAAATCATCTATGAAAATGTTAAGTGTTTGACGATAACTGTTCATAAGACTGCCTGGTGACAGACGGATGGATGGACGGACAGCGGAGGCCGTTCGGCACCCTTCGAGTACCGAACCCTAAAAACTACACTTGTTATTCCTATCCCTCATCGAGCATTTTTTAAATTTCTTCGGTAACTTCACGACACACTAAAAATTATTACGATATCGTTAGGCACACAAAAGATTACTTTAGAAGCGCCTTTTGCGAATTACAAAAGGTTTCTACTCACATCGCCATTAGAGATACCATTATGATCCGTGATGAGTATCTCCCTGCTCTGATGGTAGTTCAGACCCTTGACCTGGTCATCCTCAGCCGCGTAGGGTGCCTCTTCCCTCTTCATCTTGTTCAGGCCGAGGGATCCTGTCACGTTGAGCTCTATGGCCTGGTTAGTGGCCTGGCCTGGGACTTGGACTGAAAATGAAACGGAAGAAGTTAGATATTAAAAAAGTGGCCAAGTACGAGTCGGACTCGCCCATGAAGGGTTCCGTTGTAGCAATTAATTATGTGACTGGATGTTTGTGTTGTAACTATGTTTTTCATAGTGTTTGTATGAATGACAAAGTTATCTTTGCGGTTTTTTGATAAATATGTTATATCGTAAAAACTGCTGAATTTATTTTCTTCAAACCAATTTTCGTTGAAAGTGTGTATATAAAGCATATATATTTTTTAGATTTTTCACTATCTTACTTTAAAAGTTAGAGAGGGGGACACAAACACATTTTTCCACTTTGGATGGGTCTGTCTACTTTAACGATTTACTTTGAGGAAAAATGGTTTCAGAGACTACAACGTCATTTTTAAAAACCTATCTACAGACACCCCATACATATAGGTTTGATAAAAAAATATATTTCAGTTTCATATTGGTTTCCCCTTTAAATATTTGAATTTTAAAATTTTTCTTTAAAAATCGTAAAGCGGTGTACAGAATACATCTACATACCAAGTTTCAACTGTTTAGTCCTAATAGTTTCTGCAAAAAGTTGCTGTGACATATGGACGGACGGACGGACGGACAGACAGACTTGACGAAACTATAAGGGTTACTTGTTTCTCTACGGAACCCTAAAAATGGGTCTTGACAGACGGACAGATCCATTCCTTTTAAGGTGCAGAACCGCTACTTAGACCTTGATAGTCAAAGTCTGAAGGCCTCCGGTCGAATCCTGGCCGAGGGAAATATAAATAAAATTCGGTCAACGACGAGTTTGGCCTGCCGACGAAGGGTTCCGTTCGATTAGAATATAATTATGTAAGGCGTGTGCTAGCAACTGGTTGAGATAGTAGTACTATATTCATATTTATTTATTTATTGCATACGTCTGGTTACGAAAGGTGACAAAATTAAGTCTCGTAACATGCGCCCTGCAAGATTGTTTTTGATTTATTCTTCTCTTCGCGTGACTATGAAATCATTACGATGTATGACTCTAATCTAGTAAGGTACCTACAGAAATGTCATCTCTTAGCACAAAGCAAAGGACACGTCAATTCATCTCGCAAAATGTAGCAATGTTATTGTTCTAAGAATCTAGCGACCTCATGTGCACTCGCTGCGCAGTAGTGCGCAGGCGCAGGTCAGATGTCGAATGATGAAATACAACACAATGCAAGGTCGAGCTTATGTATTACAGTAATAACGAGTGGGTTGTTCCCATCTCAACCACGCCAACTACAGAGCGTCAGGTCTTCTTTCCACATGGGGTGGCAGAGGCCCAATTGGCCACGTTCAACCAGTTTAATTACCAATATAAGTTTTGAGTCCCAAATATGCTAAATGTTCAGCAAATTTACTGCCCCCATGCACCTTCACAGAACCGGATTGGTCACTTTCTGGCCGAATACTAAAGTTAGGTTTGTTATGTCACACTTTATAATACAACCTAGAGCCGAAGCGTACAATGAAGGTATACAATTGGGTGTACAATTATGGCAAACTTTTTTTTTTTTTGTGATGTGACTTTTCACTCAATTTGCCTGACAGAAAGAGTAGCCGGCGCCTATCGCCACATTACGCAGATGGGAAAGTTTCGACAGGATGTTTTCCATCACTTTTAGAACATTTGGTTGGCAGTTGGGGTATTGAATATCTGGTTAAGACGCTGGGTATTACGTCAAATGCCCATCTTTAAAGCTCTAATCCCCTTAAAGGAGACAATTCCCAAATTCCGAAAAATATATGTTGTAATAAATGTAAGACATCCTTCTCTTTCAATGCGTATATGTATCATTATGCATATACGCATTGAAAGAAAAGGATGTCACATAAACAACAGGTGTTCTACACTATACCTAGCCTATGTATATCTATATACCTCATTAAAGTTTGACTGGTCAAACCCCGATTTGATTAAATTGAGTTTCGACGTTTGCCTGGCCAAATTAGTTTCTCCTAGGTTTGACGATAATTCTTTAGTCAGAGGCCGAAAAACTTCATTTGAATGGGCTTTGACTAAAACTCCAAGTCAGTCCTGAGGATTGACAGTCCTAGGTATGACTACCTAGAAGCGCCGGAGTTTGACTATGACATATATGTTATTATATTATAATACCTGGGCCGTTCATGCAATGTAATGGACATTAATATTAATATGAAATAGAGAAAAATTTAATTAAAATTTAAACTTTTTAACCACCACAAATCGAGTTGCTTATTCTACCGATACGCCAGCCTTAAAGATAAAGATATAGTAGTTTATGTGACTGCTACATAATGGAGGGCATTAATAGTCGAGAGTTTTAATGCCTAATTATGTACAGTTACATACACGAGTTTATCTACACCCATATCATAAGCTCTCTTTGATGTGTTCAGCATTGTGACCGGCATTGTGGCTCTGCAGTTGTTTAGCTTGTTCTGTAGTAACAACTTGACAGACAAACTAGGGGCGGCAAGCAGGCGGGCGTCGGCGTTCGAAATTTGAATGTCAGTACCAACTTCACAGACAAACTAGGGGCGGTCGCAGGCGGGCGTCGGCGTTCGAATTTTGAATGTCATAATATGCAGAAAAATTATACATTATGGTCATGATGTGTAATTTTTCAGATAAAAAATGAGTTTTTACCAAGTAGTATAATATTATGCTGATCGTAACGTGCGGTTTTTGTACGCAGTAAAGAGGGTTTATGATACGTGTGTACATAAAAGAAATTATATGTCAAGGAATTCATGATAAGGCTACAGATTCCCTTCAAATTCAAAATCACAGTCGCTCTAAATGACAGGGCGTGTGAAATAATCACGTTCTGATTGCTCAATCGTCAATTTGAAGCTGGCGAACTTCCTTCAAAACATTCAATTGAAGCGGTGTCAGTATAGATCTCACATCTATCCCGAATTCAGAATCTATTCTACAGAATCCACAGAATACCTATAAATATTTCAATCATGGGCGGTACGTCGGCGATTGTCTTTTAAGAGGCAGTGGGTCAGGATATGTTGAAACCGTTTTCCGTTTTCGTCGGTAAAAATGAGTGGAAACGATTATGCGCTACCTTCCTCCACTTAGGGTTATTCCCGTCCAGACCCACGTAAAAAACAAACAAAATAAACGACTTTTCCCATACCTGCATCAGACGAGGGTACGCCTGTTTTATTACAACTAACCAACGCATAACTATGTTTCATCAAACAATAAATAAATTTATCTATGCACGTATCATAAACCCTCTTTACTGCGTCCAAAAACCGCACGTTACGACCAGCGTTATGATAGACTACTTGTTAAAAAATTCTTATCTGAATATTGATACAATATGAACATAATGTATATGTATATTTCGTTTAGTTCGTATTTATTTATTGCACATGAAAATTCACATATAGAAAAGACATTTTTAAAGACAAAGCTCTCTAACAAGAGATTTCATCCAGCAAACCCAAGAATTTAATAGCAGTGACAGTGATAGGTAGGGATAAGTACAAATACAATACAATACAGTAGCAATGACAGTGATAGGTAGGGATAAGTACAAATACAATACAATACAATACAAAGAGTTTTTACTAAACTACTAAATAGAAATACATGAAAACCATATATTAAAATACATATTACAATTTCATCCACGTTTAGCCAGGTATTGAAACTCTAATTTGCATGACAGAGTGCTAGCCGATCGCCGCAGTTATGGACATTGAAGGTTACATATTAAATAATACATATATTACATATATACATACCAATAATACATATTAAAACCCTAAGTTTACGAAAGAGACAGATAATGCTCCTTTAGACGGTTCTTGAAGATAAAGAGAGATGGACTGTCCCTGATGGCCCAGTTTTATTTCCCTGTAAGCGACGGTATTGTGACGTGCAGAAGAGAACAAGGGGCCGTGTAGGATCTACGAGGTTTAGTCGAGGATGGAAGTCGCAGCGTTCACGCAGAAAGCTGGGTTATCGGGGGTTAGTCAAGATACTGCACAAGAAAGTGAGGATGTGACTGTCCCGGCGAAGACGACTAGGCTGCTGCTGCTGAATTTTAGCTCCCTGCGATACTGTGAGGCATGGTCACACTTTCGTAGTCCGAAAATGAGCCGAATCCCGAGATTTTGAAGTCGCTCAAGTTTCTTCAGTTGCTCTTCATTAGCGCTAGCCCAGCAAACATCAGCCTAATCAATCAGCGGAAGGAGAAGGGATTAGCCAGGTAATTTATTTATGTGCTAAAACTCAATCATTTTAAAGGAAAATAACACACCCATCATAAAATATAATAAACCTTATTGTCGAATTTCATTATTCAGCGGCAAATTGATAATTGGCAATACTGTTACAGTTTGATTACGACCACAGAATTACGACGATGGTGGATCACTCACCCTGCTTCCTGGAAAGCTTGAGGAAGACATCCTCGAGGGAGATGCAGTTGTACATGGTGAGGAGAGCCTGCGGTGACTCCTCGGCGAGGAACCTGCCGGATCTCATCAGACCAATCTGAGGAACAGAGATAAACGCACGTTTATATAAAGGGACATAGGTACAACCAAAGTAAATTTGACACCCGCGAGGAATGCGATTTCCCCTCCTCTCTCGCTCGCTGTCGCCCTCAGGACGCGTGGAGGACAGTGACGTCATCAAGGGCGAGGTGCCAAGATAACTATGGCAGGTAGTACCCGTCGTGGCCCTTCGCTAGGGTACCATGAAGCGTGGGAACTGGAATCAGTGAAGTCACAAAGCATAGAAGACCATTTTTTGGGTTTCGAATCCAAAGGGTGCCAAACAGGACCCTATTACTAAGCCTCCGCTGTCCGCCTGTCCGTCCGTCCGTCACCAGGGGGCTGTATCTCATGAACCGTAAGAGGTTGAGAGTTAAAATTTTCACAGAATGTGTATTTCTGTTGCCGCTACAGCAACAAATAATGAACTACACGAGATTTTATAAATTTAAGGGGGTTCCCATACAAGAGACAAGTCTTAACGCCAGCCGCGATATAACAAACTAAACATGATTCACATATGATCGTAAATTTCGCGGCTTATCAAATAGTTGTGGTGGCGCAATTGGCGCAATTCGCAATATGAGGGTTCTGGGTTCGAATCCTCCTTTTTTGTTTTATTATTTTTAGTGGTTACGTTATCTTGTTCGACCGATGTTTTTCTTTCTCCCCTGCCGAAATTCCTCATGATATACGCCTCTTCTCTATGGCGGCAATTCACATATTCCTGTGCCAGCCACAACCAGCCAAGACAGTAGCTTCTCTGACTGCCAGTCTGTGGCAGCTTCGGTCCACCGTACGTCATGCCGTCCAGCCAAGTCCCGCCCACTGGAATTCTTACTCACTAGGAACTATGACTCACACAGTGGGCCTGCCTGGCCTCCTCGATATAATGCGTCGTGATAATGACAGTCTTGTCCCCCGAGCTCGTGATCCTCACGAGGTGCGTCCAGATGGACTGGCGCAGCAGCGGGTCCACGCCGACCGTCGGCTCGTCGAGGATCAGCAGCTCGGGGTCGTGCATGAGGGCCACGGCGAAGGAGACACGCCGCTGCTGACCGCCGCTGGTATGAGAGAGATAGAGATAATTAATATATATATTTATGTTATGCGTTTTTACTGGCCCACAGCCTGAAGACCCGAATGGCCGAGTCCGCAGTGACCCTGCCTACGAAGCCCGGAAGGGTCCCGGGTTCGAGTCCCGGTGGGGGCAAAAATTTGTTTGATGAGAATGGATGTTTGTACCCTAGTCATGGTTGTTTATCTGTCTAATCATAATATCTATTTACATAAGTACGTGTATCGTTGTCTAGTACCCAAGACACAGGGAATCCTAGTTTGGGGCTAGATCAATGTGTATAAATAGTGTCCAAGGTATTGTTTATTATTTATATATGTCACCATAAGATAGTCAAAACCGTTAGTTGATAAAGTAACGTTTTCTTCTCGATAGTTGGTCAACTATCGACAGATAGTAAACTGTAGCGTACTGCTTACTATATGAAAGGATAAAAGCCTTAAATAGTAAACTGGTTTAAACTTGAATTGCAAACGAAATACCAGGGCAAATACTGCGGTAGCTTAGGTGAAGACTAGAGGGGGCGAGCGCAGCGAAGCACCCCAATAGTCTTCGTATTAGGTTGATATGTAAGAACAAAAGAAACGTAAATTCTAAACCCTGTCGGTCTGGTTTACTATCTGTCGATAGTTGATCAAGTAACGCGTTAGTTTATCAACTAACGGTTTTGACTATCTTACGGTAACATTTATATATTTATGTTATGCGTCACCCGCAGCCTTTTTAATGGCTTCGTCCAATCTCATCCCCAGTCCAAAATGCCTATCAGTTACAAGGGTACAGTTTGTCGGAAAAGTGCTACGATGTAGGGAAAAAAATACTGTTTATCATGATCACGTATTCATTTTACTATGGAAGTCTTTGTCTTTTTCTGTACTATATTTTAACTGTGATTTTAACGAGGTTAGATAGACAAATGGTTTCTTTTTTACCAGCGTATAATACCAATGGCCTGTGTTCGTATACTTGAGCTAAGTAGTAAACAATAATGGCTGACGGACGCTCCGACAATCTATGAGCAGGAATATCGTCAAAATACGTTTTTGCCTAAAAAATTTATTTAATAGGACGATTTAAAGACAATCAGTTGCGTGATTCTTTAGGAATGTCGTGAAATGTGTTTTTTTACCACGTAACTCAAGTATGAAAACACCGACTATGTTGGTTGTTAATGTTGAATCTATCCTATCGATAGTGATAACTGAATAAAAATAAATAACAATTCATCAATCACTTTTCTTATCATCAGTACTTTTGCGCATTCCAGCTCCACATGTACGGGCCGGCTAAGTTTAGACTGGAAAGGAGACACATATGAACATCCAAGACCTGTTTTTTTATTTTCTGTATCCCCAGCCGGGGATCGAACCCGGGACCTCTCGCATGGTAGGCAGAGCAGCTCCACAGAGGCCGTCGAAATACACAGTCAGGTCATAAGTTCTGTCACACAATAAAAACTTTTGAATTTAGAACGCTGGCCACAAAAAAGTTTATTGAATTCGAATTTCGAATTTTTCATGAAAATAAAAATGTGTCATTTTTCGAATTTTCCTCATTTTTAAATATGGAGTGGACACTTAAAGAAGACCGTGCCGCAGTTATTGCGTTGCATCGTTGCGGTTACGCGCCAATTCAGATTTTCGACTTACTGAAAAATTTTAATATAACCAAAAGATTCGTTTATCGTACCATAAAACGATATAATGAAGACTCTAGTGTAGATGACAGGTCAAGAAGTGGTCGCCCTTGCTCTGTTAGGACTCCAGCAGTGATAAAAGCTGTGAAGGCGCGAATTCAAAGAAATCCCATACGTAAGCAGAAACTGTTGGCCCTTCAGATGGGGTTAAGCAGGACCACGGTGAAAAGGGTGTTAAATGAAGACTTAGGGCTTAGGGCATATCGAAGAAAAACAGTACATTGTTTGGACGCTCGTTTAATGGACCTGAGACTGAAGAGATGCCGCGCTTTGTTGAAGCGGTACGCGGGAAAAAAGCATCGGGAAATTCTTTTTTCGGATGAAAAAACTTTCACCGTGGAAGAGAGCTACAACAAACAAAATGATAAGGTGTACGCACACAGCAGTGAAGAAGCGAGCAACCGTATTCCGCATGTCCAACGAGGTCATTTTCCATCCTCGCTCATGGTTTGGTTGGGGGTCTCTTTATTTTTTATTTTATTTTATTTTATTTTACATTTTTAGGAGAGGTAACAGCTTTACTCACTAAATACAAAACACTATATTAACTAAAGAGCTAATAATAACCTCCCACAATTATTTTACTACACGCAAAACGTTCTTGCATTGAAGTTTTAAATTAATGTAAAGAATCACACAAAGAATTTGTAAAAATACACCTAACTTTTTAGTCAGAACTATACGCTGAAATACAAATACATGATTTAGGGAAATATCTACTTACAGCAATATTAGCAAATAATAATATGAAGATATCATTATTAATTAAACAGTAATACAATCAAGTGTCAAACACACCACTACTTCACCCAGCATTGTCCAAAGATGTTAAAAATTTACGAATCATATGAGCCCTTAATGTTTGCGCACTGCTCCAGAATATATCAATGTCATCATTATCGTCGTCATCAACACCGTCAGCACCGTTGTCGCCCCTGTCACCGAGACGGTTAAAAGTAGAACACGCTCTTATCAAGAAGGAGTTATCTCTGTAATTGCTATGCACGAGAGGCAATTGGAACAACGGCCGTCTACGAACGTTACAACTAGGGACCTTAA
Organism: Argyresthia goedartella; assembly: GCA_949825045.1. Classification (NCBI taxonomy): domain Eukaryota; kingdom Metazoa; phylum Arthropoda; class Insecta; order Lepidoptera; family Argyresthiidae; genus Argyresthia; species Argyresthia goedartella. The sequence goes on from OX463831.1 coordinate 24,480,780, forward strand.
ACTTAATTTTACCAAGCAGCGATGGACAGTCAACAGTGCCCTTAACTATTTTCATCAGGAATACCATATCTGAGATATCCCTGCGAAGTTTCAGTGGTAACAGATGTAAACGTGCACAGCGATACTCATAGCTGAGCTTGGGCAACTTGAACTTAAAGCCGATATATCTTGTAAATTTCTTCTGAATCCGTTCAAGTCTATTGATGTATACGTCGTAGCACGGGTTCCAAACCTGCGAAGCATATTCCAGATGACTGCGGACATAAGCACAATATAGAATTTTAATAGTTTTCATTCGCTTAAACGACTTCGACGACCTCATGACGAACCCCAATGCCTTAGAGGCTTTACAGACAATTGCATCAATATGATGGTCAAAGATAAGTCTGCTGTCAATAACAACACCAAGGTCTCTGCTGTCATATACTCTAGAAAGCGGAAGATCCTTAATTTGATAATTATTTATGTACGGTTTTAATTTACGGGTAAAAGTTATGAAGAAACACTTGGTGACATTTAAATCCAGCTCATTTGTTACGCAGTAGCCGTCAAGCCTATATAAGTCACTCTGTAAGAGTTCACCATCCGAGACCCCATTAACAACTCTAAAAATCTTCATGTCATCGGCAAAAAGCAGAAATCTAGAGGTTTGAAAACATTGATCAATATCATAGATAAATAATATAAATAGCAGAGGACCAAGAAGCGATCCTTGTGGGACTCCACACGGTACACTCATCCAGGAAGACCTGAAACCATTGAGAACTACGGCTTGAGATCTTCCTGCAACATATGAAGCAAACCATTTGAGCAGATCGCCTCTAATGCCAACTCTGCTAAGTTTCTTAAGCAAGATATCGTGATCGATGCGATCGAAAGCTTTACTATAATCAGTATAAATGACATCGACTTGGTCGTTATTGTCCATACGCTCACTGATATAGTCATGGAAAAGTACAAGGTTAGATACCGTCGATCTGCCCCTTAAGAAACCATTGGGGCTTAACTGAGGTACATTTTTGTGAGAATGGCGTAAAAACGAATGCAGTTGTGTATCAAAATACAGTCCTCAAGAACCTTGTGGAACCTGTTTCTCATACCATGTTTAATAACAGGCACTGGGTATACCAACAAGATTCTGTGCCAGCTCATAGAGCGAAAAGCACACAAGACTGGCTGGCGGCGCGTGAAATCGACTGCATCCGGCACGAAGACTGGCCCTCCTCCAGTCCAGATTTGAGTCCGTTAGAGTACAATATATGGCAACACTTGGAGGAAAAGGCCTGCTCAAAGCCTCATCCTGATTTGGAGTCACTCAAGGCATCCTTGATTAAGGCAGCCGCCGATATTGACATGGTCCTCGTTCGTGCTGCGATAGACGACTGGCCGCGCAGAATAAAGGCCTGTATTCAAAATCGCGGGGGTCATTTTGAATAAACTTTATTACCATAAGAATCTATGATTTATTAAGTTCATTTTGCTATATAAATGTTTACATAAATAATAAACATGTCTAAATTATTTCATATTGCACATCTGACAGAACTTATGACCTGACTATGTATAGTCATAATTATAGCATGGGCCATATTATGGCTGAATACACAGACTACTGATCAAATAAAGTGCCGCTTAAATATCAAGCTGGCGCTCAAAACTGCTCAAATAAATATAATTCTGGCCTATTCCTGTTAGCATGGGAAGATTTCATATCTTGAGCAATGTTATGTTACTATTGAAAATATTTTATAACAGTTTTAAACCGTTTAGAGTATAACGTTTTTCTTTTTATTTATGTACTTCTTCAGGTCAGTAAATAGATATTTGAAACGTTTATCTCATAGGCTATATTGACCGATGGTTCAGGCAGCGTCTGGTTTTTGATAAAGGTAAATAAAATGATAGGTATTATATTTTATATAAATCAAATAAAATTATATTTTTTCCAGAAGTCACAGAGTTATCGTTGGTAACCGCTGTGTGTGCCAGTAGGCAGTTTAAAAAATATATCTTAAGACCGATATTTTATTTCTTAAAAATGCTGGCCTGCTGATGCTGGCCTTGTAAAGCTAAAGGTTTGGTATCGTCAGGTTGAATAAAAAACTTTTGACTATCAAAATATGGGAAAAAATATATACGCACGCAAAGAGATGTCGAGAACAAACTCATGTTTTTGCAAGATGGAAGCGCATTTTTTTGATGATTGAGAGAAAGTCATGAAAAAGCCCATAATTAATGTTATGTATGACTTGCTCTCTTAATGAATATTTAATTATAGTTTCAACTTATGTCACCATTGGTAAGTAAAAGTGAAGTTATGAAGTGCATAGGTGTGACTATTTAATTTTATTTCCCAAACATTCATGAGGAAACCTTCATTACTCCGAAGCTGCGGCGATGGGCTAGCCCCCTGTCACTCAAAATGAAGTATTGAATAACTGGCTCAAAGTGGCACAATTGTGCCTCTGCCACCCCGTATGGGAAAAGGCGTGACGGTATGTTGTTCTCAAAAAGAGATCCAGTTTCACGAAGTATGTAAAATATAACATGGTGCTTGACGGGTGCCAGTCTTAGCCTGTAAGTGATGGGATATTGCTTAAAACATCGATTAATCAAATGAATCGATACACCCTTTGAACATTTGTGATTTGGATGCAGCAAATTTGGGTAGTTTTTGACATTTTGTTGAACAATTTCGATTCTTTCTGATTGTTTTGGTAACATCCCTAGAGTTTAAAAAGTGGAGGGAGTTTATGAAGTACTAAGTTATCTGTCATATCACTTCTTAGTTAGGATGTTTTCTCCCAATTTTCACAAATTGTTAAAAATGTTGGTTAATTGTGAGCCTTAAATTATAAAGTTTGTTATCACATTGATAACCATAACTAAACTTATTTAATTTTAATATGAAATAACAGCGCCAAAATTAAATTGAATCAAGTTAAACTATTGCGGTCTTAAGCCAGCGACTCACTATGGGATATAATATATTATTACATCTAAAGTTTTTTGTGTATTTGACGTATTCATACAAAACAAATGCAATATTGAGATATAATTTAAATCCCATAGTGAATAGCCGGCTTTATCTACAAAATATAATCTTCTGTTTTTGATATATTTAAAAACAAAATGTACCTACTGAATTCGCGTTTGTTTTGAGGTTAGACTTTTTTTTGTAGTAAAGCATTTGATATTTTGTAATGTCATACTAGCATCCAATAAAGAAAGTGTCAATCGAGACACCTTAAGTAAACACAAGTCACGTAACAGACTATTGTTGTATAACTGGTAACAAAAACTTAACAAACTCACCTTTAGTTATGTCAATTACATTGACAAGTAGGCGTGTCAATTGTCATAATTCCCGCGCTTTGTTCAATCTGATTACCGGAACGTTCTACTACTCACCAATATAACAGTAAAAACCAGCGAAAACATACCTTATTACAATGAAAAATGGAGATTTGTTTGCCTGAAGTAGTTGTGATTGTCGAGTCATGCGTAGAAAGTAGGAGAGAAACGGAGAGTTTTTTTTTCTTTAAGCGTCACATCTGCTAAGATAAGATGGCAGAGGCTCCACATTATTCTTAAAAAAGTCTTATTAATAGTAATTCAATTAAATTTTTGGATCGATGGCTTCTACTGTGGACCCCTACAGTAATTCCGCCAATTATTAATAGTAGTTTATGTGACTGTTACATAATGGAGGGCATTAATACTCGAGAGTGAGTTTATGAAACGAGCCGAAGGCGAGTTTCATTATCACTCGAGAGTTTTAATGCCTAATTATGTACAGTTACATACACTAGTTTATCTACACACATATCATAAGCTCTCTTTGATGTGTTCAGGAACCGCATGTTCGACCGACATTGTGGCATTGATCATTGCTCTGCACTTGTTTAGCTTGTTCTGTAGTACCAACTTCACAGACAAACTAGGGGCGGCACGCAGGCGGGCGTCTGCGTTCGAAATTTGAATGTCGTTTTAGGTAGAAAAATTACACATTATGGACATAATGTACAAATTTTCAGATAAGAAATGAGTTTTTACTAAATAGTTTTACATTATGCTGGTCTTAACGTGCGGCTTTTAGACGCAGTAAAGAGGGTTTATGATACGTGTGTAGATAAAATTTCTACCGACCACTTTAACAGGTTTTGGCAAAACCCTATCTGCCAGATATGTAATTTCTCGTGCGAACTTTACGTTTTAGTTATCAGATACGTACTTTGTGAAGGTTTTCCTTTTCTGTCACTTTTTAAAGGAATCAACGATTTTATAATAGTTACAAAATAAATGTCCAGCTAGTGTAGATAATCTAGCTGGACATTAGCACATCGGATAGCGTACTTGCTTATTTTTCTTCTCGCCGCCGATGGGCTAGCCCCTGGTCACGCAAAATGGAGTAATTTGCGAAAAGTGGGCACAATTGTGCCTCTGTCACCGCGTATGGGAAAAGGCGTGACGCTATTTGTTTTTTTTCTTACGTTTTGTCGCAACAAGGTCCCTTTCACTGACCACGGGTATTCGTAAACCATTAGTTAGCCCTGGCGGCACACTTGATTGGTTAATTCGGGCTTAAGTCGTAGCTGTTGTTTTGCAAACTTTGGAAATTTCCAACCGATATTGTTAAACCGAATTCGAAAGAAAGAAAATGAAATTACGGACAACGTAGTATCTGGCTACTTCTTAATTTGTTTAAATAATTCCAGAAATTTCGTGACACATATAAGTTAGTACTATTTTTTACAGTAGTCTAGTTATAGTTAGCCCTCAGGTACATGAAATAGGTAAATACATCAAGAGGTTTCAATCATTTCAAGCATAAAGTGAGCATTCAAAGGGTATGCATATTACATATTTGTCTAACAGTTAGTGTTTAGTACATTACAGTTCGTGCCACAATCGCAAGAAGGTTGAGGTACACAATCATAGTCCCTGTGCCGTGCGAAATAAGAACGCTCCAAGAAGTTGCAACTGCCGACTGTACAAAGTGTTGCGAAACTGAGCTGTACAGAAGGTTGAAGCAAATTGCGATGTTTTAAAATTGCTTTGAAGTACAACCGACCGCACGCTTACCGTAACGTGCCATTCTAATTTGCTTGTTGGGAAAGGAGTGTGGTCTTGTAGAGGCCCTTTTGATTGGAGTCTTGATTCTATCACTTGTAATCCGGTGTTTTTGGATAGATTTGGATGTAAATATTACAAATAAAAGTGTCAAGTATCCGCGCAGAGCTTCGTCAAAAACTAAAGCTATACTTATAAAAAATAATCGCTGTACGTTAGTCTTACTAAATCTCTGAAATGGCGAAAACGCAAAGAAACAGCTTAAAAAATCGAAAAATATTTCGTATGGACAGTACAGCCTCTTTCGCTAGATAGCGTTGGTAGCCATCGATCTACCATCATTCAAACTCCTTCGTAGTTGATTAATTTATTTACTACATTTAACCTCTTTGTTGGTATCGGAACTTAGGTTTGACAGTGCGATGCATAAAGTTTGTAAGCAAAGAGTCTCGTTGATCGTTAAACAACTGGCTGATTGTCGATATGGATTTCAGAAACCTATGAAAATGCCTCGAATGAATAGTATCATGACTAGAAATTATGAGAATACAAAAAACGCGTCGCGAAGCCGCGCCACGGGCAGCTAGTAAATAATAAAAATATATTTAAAAAAAAGTCAAAATTTTGGTACTTAAAACTTTGCATCTTATATGAAAATAGGCCGCCCCGAGTCATATAAGATGCAAAGGTCCCCATTACACTTGCCGCGTTGCCGCATTGCACCGTAAGGGAGATCCTCTCCCTAGGCTATGACCCAGAGCGACGGTCATAACCCAGGTCCCTCGAGCGGCGTCCTATCCCTTAACAAAAGCCTTCCCCTGCAGCCCCCAGACCCCAGTGGTTGCCAGAGCGAGCGGAATGACTTTGACTAGGTTATTTTAGATTAAATGTGAAACGCTTGTTTAGGTCGTCAGTTCTATTGAGATTGTAATTTTATTGTAAATACTCGCGATGTCATAAAATTTTAATGACAAATGTTGGGGTTTGAATGCCAGAGTTCTAAAAAGGAGTTCGTATTTCTCTGAAATTAGGGATTGGATTTTTTACACAACTTATGTTTATAAAAAAAACATTGGTTACTATGGTGGCCAATAATGATGCTAGAATTCTTATCTTTGTTTGTGTCCTTACGTAGATTTCCATTTTCAGTACATATTTCCCAGTAAAGTGTCATTCAACATGTGATTGTAAAATATGAGTATTGTAAATAGAAGTCAATAACTATTCAACGGAAAAAGCAACCAACATAACTTTATTATTTCCGTATTTAGCTGTGTGGTTTGTCAATATTAATAAAATGGAGACTCTTAATACATGTACGAGTGAATAAATGCAATAAGGAAATAAAGCATATTTTTGAGACAGCCGAGCTTATTGAATACCAAGTGTAACGCCGATCTTATACTTATGTTAGAAAACTCCGGAGCGAAACGACTGCAGCGAGGGATTCAACGTGGGCTGACACTAAATAGCTTTATCTTTAGTAAAAGTGGACAATCGCTAAGATATGATTTTTTCGAAAAGCGCTGAGTCAATTCTGATGAAATTTATATAAAACCACCTCTTGAGGTATGACCTAATAATCAAAACAAGAATCATCAAAATCGCTTCGTAATTGAAGTCGAATTGAGAACCTCCATCCTTTTGAAGTCGTTTGAAAAGGAAGAACGGAACGGAACGGAACTGTGGTACCGATCCCTCGAAGGCGAGTCCAACTAGCACTTGGCAGTTTCAGCATCAGCATCAGGCCACTATGGGAGAAGAAGGGCAAATACACTCCAACAGATTGACTTTAAGATATATTTTAGTGAAGAACTAACCTCAAATTCTTCACCATCCGGTTCTCACTCGGCAGATCGAGGAAGTCCAGCAAGAAGCGCAGTCTCTCGGCAATCTCTCTGGTCTCCATACCGAAGATCCAGCCGAAGTACATCATAGTCTCTTTGATGGTGAACTCTCCGTACAGAGCGATCTCTTGAGGCATGTAGCCGACGCGCTTTCCGGGGACGCCTGAACCTGTAGAGGAAAATGAAAATGAAGTTTACAGAAGAAACCTATTAATAAGCTACATGGTAGAGTTCATTATTTGTCATCATCATCGTCATCACTAGTATCGAATGGGAGGAGCTGTTTTGGTTCATTGACATTAAACATAGATGTTAATATGGCCATGCCCCAGAATTCTGAATACAAATCAAGAATATAAAAAAAATTCAAGGAGTAATAAATAAATCACGCAGTGTCTGTAATCTAGCGGTAATCGCGAAAAATCTGAGTCGAGTACTAAAAATAAAGTTGCTCTGATCAAATCGGTTTCATGGTGAAAGTTGTTAAGAATGATGTCCATAGCAACATAACTACACTATTTTGATTCACCCTGCATAAATCCTGGTATTTCGGGCATGTCCATATTATTACCACGTACCTATAGCAAGAGTCAAAAATTGCTCCGCCTATTCCGATCACTGTTCAATTGCTCATCATCAATAATAATAATAATAATAATAATAATAATACCCTGGACACTATTTACACACATTGATCTAGCCCCAAACTAGGATTCCCTGTATCTTGGGTACTAGACAACGATACACATACTTATATAGATAAATATTACACTTAGATAGATAAACAACCATGACTAGGGTACAAACATCCGTTCTCATCAAACAAATATTTGCCCCCACCGGGACTCGAACCCGGGGCCCTTGGCTTCGTCGGCAGGGTCACTGCCGACTCGGCCATTCGGGTCGTCATCTGTTCGGGTCAAATAATTGTAGAAGCAGGCTGAGAAGTGCTGCGATGATCATGGCAGCCTCTGATAGTCTACTCTACGACGACGAGACGATATGTTAGCATACCAGCATCACTAACATTAGTCTTATAAATCAGGGAAACGGAGCGGTCTTAAGTAAGAAGCATATCGGAGCTCTCGTTCCCATAGTTTTCCAAAAGATGTCTTTCATGTGTTCGAGATTTGTTTGATTATCTCTGCTCAGTCATTCAAATACCTTCTTCCACTGTCGTTGATGACATGTAGAAATTCACTGGCAATTTTTCGCAACACAGGACCTCTCCAGAATCCTAAGCTGTAATTCTGATTATCTGTTAAAATCTATATATGCGGCACGTCGTTGGTCCCCGGCTTTCCGCCCTTCCCTCTGTCCAAAAGGCTGGGCAACAGGATGTGACGTCACCTGGACACACGCCTACAAAACTGTATATTCAGTGAGGCTTACCCTAGGTCCCTGGCTTACTACCCAGCACCCATATCTCCCCGCTCTTCAGTTTCTGTGTGTCCACCAGGCAGGACAACATGATGTGATTCACCTGGACACACTGCTACAGAACTGTATATTCAGCGATACTTACCCTTGGTCTCTGCCTTACTACCCAGCACCCATATCTCCCCGATTTTCTGTTTCTTCATGTCCACCAGACAGGACAACAGGATGTGATACCCCTGGACACACTCCTACAAAACAGTGTATTCAGCGAGGCTTACCCTTGGTTCCTGGCTTGCCGCCTAGCACCCATATCTCGCCGCTGTTCAGTTTCCGTCTGCCCACCAGGCAAGACAGCAGAGTGGTCTTCCCGCAGCCTGACGCGCCCAGTAGACCATATCTGGTGAAGAAATATGACTATTATTAGTATTAATAAGAGAATTTGTTGCGTGTATGTAAACTTGATATGATGATTTGTATTACTTAAAACATTTTGATTGTATTGATTGTCTTAATAATTTATGTACCTATTGATTTGATTTGTACACCTTTAAGGTAGACGATAACAGATTTTAATTACTTGAGCTTTTAAACGCCTGTCTGAAACCTGTGTCACAAATAAACGATTTTGAATTTGAATTTCAGAAACGGCTAAACGTGGGGGATACTATGTCTCTGCCACCCAGTTTGGGAAAATGTTTGAAGCAGATTTGTTTTGTTTGTTAGATATTTATAAGACAGACGAATGCTAATATTGCTATTCAATATAATATATAGCCTAGCATAGCATAGCATTATATTGAATAGAATCATCATTAATATCTACTATGTACTGAACTTAAAATCATCATTAATATCTACTATGTACCGCACCATTATCCCCTCATTCAAAATTAAAAAAAACTGAACACCTCAACTTAAAATCATCATTAATATCTACTATGTACCTACTGCGCCATCGCCAACTAATATAAAAAAAACACTATATGAACAGTAAAATCAAGGAAGCTGTTGAAAAATGTTCATTGTTTTCGGTACAGCGGAGGAAGTTTAGCGCGGCATAAATAAATAGATAAATAACAGACTTACGCCCGGTTTCCGAAAGGAAAATTAGCTGTGACATATTGTTAAACTCGTGTTTAATGCATTCCAAGCAATCACGTGCCGTTATTTTGAATTAATCATCGATTGATCTCTTGTTACTTGATAACTCTTTCGGAAACTGGGGGAAGGTTTATAGCTATTTATTATTAGCAGTCTAGTGGGTTCTCGCTCGCGCTCGAATCCGGTGATGACCATGCACCGATGAGGTTCTTACGGTGATGGAAGACATCGAGAGGGAATCTTCACTCTCCGGCGGCGCCGATGGACTGGCGCCCTGTCACGCATCTGCCACCCCGCATAGGAAAAGTCTTGATACTATGTTTGAATTATTTTAGTCAGATGTATAAATAATATAAATGGTTTTGTGCTATTTATTCAGGTACTTTATTTAATTTATTTATAGAGTTTTTCCTTGTTCACCAACATGTTAATGTACTTTTCCTCTAGCCTTTGGTCTAATACCCTTGGAGAGGGTTCAGTGAGGTCAGATGTAATTATCTAGTCTTCCTCATTTAGTGTCTTTCTAGATCTCATTGTAAATATTAGTAATAACATTCAATTCAACAAAAAAACATCAGTAAAATCCTTGTCTTGAGTATTATCTGTGAAGTCGCATAATTGCTTTTTCTGGTGCAGTTGAGGTATCTTAATCGTAAACGAATCGAGAAATAAGAAATCTTGATATCTTTTTAGATATATATGCTTTTTTGTACACAATCTTCAGAGCAATCAATAAGTTTTGAAGAAATTAGGAACTTTATTTGCGTATCCATATCTGTATAGGCACAAGAGCTTATTGACGGATTCAAGTAGTCACTTTAGTTTGTTAGTTTTGATGCCTTGAGAATTCCGAAAAAGGTCTCCAAAAAAAAATATTTACATTATTTTAAAGGGTAGTCTTAATAATAAAACTTTAAAAAAACTAGAAACTAACCTAAACAATTAATAACTCAGTGACAAAAATGATAAAAACAGCAGCAAATTATAATTTTCCGCTGAATAATTAAATTTATTATATTTGAATATGGGCTTATTAATTATCTATTTTAAATAGACTATTTTGTTTTTGATTTAAAGAAACAGACGGATATTCCGGAATTCCGAATTTAAACCAGCTGCGTGCCTTAACGGTCTGATTGTGCGCATTGCGCATGCTCGCGTGAGTTTCGCAATGTTGGCAGCACTGGAGGATGTGTGTTCAAGGAGGTTTGAGAAAATGAGGCGATTTGGCGGTCGACAGACGATTCGCTGATCTTATGAAGGATTCTTTACCAAAACTTTTTGAAATATCTCTTATATAGGTAAACGTGATAAATAGTTAGAGGTAGAAAAATGCTTAGACGTATTACACACATCCTTATGGACTTGTTGACGACGATAGTGAGAAATTCGTCGAAATTTTCAAATACGTATTCTCAATCATCTTTAGTTAAACAGAGCGCATATTTTTCTTGGAATGAGTAAGGAAAAATCATGAAATACTCACGGGTATACTGTTCTGGGAAGCACTAAAATATCAATGAACAACCAGTTTTAAACTAACCATTATTCTTATATTCAGAAATAATAAATATTTATTAACAAATAGCAGACCGGACAGTCGTCTGTTAAAACTTACTCCTTAGTTTTACTCTACACTTACTTAACAGTTATTGTAATAACTTTGTTTACTTTAAAGTCAGGGTGAACATTTTTACCATTTCTGTTTATCACAAGGATATCTTAAATCAATTTTTACGCACAGCTACATCACTTTTTTTCGACAAAATCGCTGTTATATCATTTTAAACCTGTTTAAGTTTCTCACCAGGTAAGTTAATGGGCTCACTGCATCAAAATTAAGAATGTTTTATTAACTTTAAGCTATTCCACGGAATCATTGATGTATTAGCTAACAAACGACAGTCGAGAAGTTAACGAAAGTAATTTAGGTTTTTAATTTATGACAAAATGTTAACTAGCCCAAACCCATTAATTTTCAGATATTATATTATTTGGTTAAATTTACTGGAAATGGGCTCTCCTACAACCTCTCACAATCTATGTATCGAATAAACAATCACCTATGAGGATACTCGTAGATAGATAGATACATATTTCCTGTTACTCATAACATATCTGCTAAGTATACTTGTAATGAAATAGCGCTCTCCATTTTAGGATAATAGTTTATTTGACCTCTAGTGCTAAGGAAGTGACCCTAGAAGTGGTCGAACCTTCGAGAAGCCTTAATGCGTTGGCTATAAGTATGATGATAATGAGGATAGCCACTCTGTGCTGGTAAGACTACAATAGAAGGAGATTAGCGATCTTCAGCGATCTTCAGAAGATGATTTAAGACTTTGGGTGAAGTCAAATTCGGTCAAATGTCAATCTTTGAAGGGCTATTCCTACTAGATGAGACAATTCCTAAATCCCAAAAAAAAATGTATGAAAACATACCTTTTCTTAAATCTTTGTTTGAAAACATCTTAAATCAATGGGATCTACATGTAAGAATGATATACTTTCAGATTAACAACATTGATATTAACATTTACCATCAGGCACATACATTGCTGTCACACACATAAACATCCAAGACCTGGGTTTTTTTTACCCCCAGCCGGGGATCGAGCCCGGGACCTCTCGCACGATAGGTAGAGCCACAACCGCTGGCCCACAGAGGTCGTCTACATAAAAAAATGTTCTTACTTTTTGTTTGCTAAAGCTTTGTATTTTTAGTAATCTAAAAATAATATTGATACGGCTCTAACGTCAAAGAATAGGTTTTAAAATATCTTCACACGGTGTGTTTGGAATTCAGAAATAATCAGTGGTTTTGAAGAATAACTAAAAACACACAATTTTCGCCATGTTCTGCGGCAGTGACTGATGATTCAGCCATGTTGCAGTGTGTGTAGTTCATAATAATTTTTATTTTAATATGGTTGTGGCCAAATTTTCAACCACCATGAATCGAGTTGCTAATTTTTCCGATAGACAAGCCTTACGCAGCGTCCGCAAGACCGAAGAAGCTCGTGGCTTCAGTCCAACCAATACTATACACACCAAATGACATCCAAGCAAATCTAATACAAAAACTTGTTCTTGCAATGGGTATGAGGTACGCTGATGATAAATGGTTGCTTATGATCACAATAATAGGATAACTCATAACGTCACCGATCAGAAGGTGAAGGTGAAGGTTCAGTCGCCTCTCAGATTAACTATTCGCTTAGGTTTAGTTTATTTAACTCTTTGCTTCACTGTATATGAGTAACAAGAGTGCAAAGAGCGACACAAACGCTCAACCAATCGCTCCGCTACCCTCCGCTCTCCTGCCACCAACCTACAATACCACCCACATTCATTGACGTCGGTAAAACAATGGATTATTGACACGACAATATTATACCATCATAAACTGAGGTCGGGGCTTTGTCTTGAACTGTCCTTGTCGGGTGGCGTGATGCCAGGCTTTGCCACTTCCGATGGACTTCGTTTGTGCTGCGTAATGAATCTGGCGCATTTCATAAAGTTACAATGCAGTGTCAATTTTACTAGTCTCCTCAGCCACTAGCCTAGTCCGGTTGGCCACCAGCCCGCAAGGAGTGGTGGAAAATGGCTCAATCATAAAGGCGTAAAGGCGTGTGCCGCTGGTGGGGAGATTGGTGGGCTACATTTATTTAAGAAGCAGGCTATACACAGCACAATGACTGCCACTCAAAATAAAGTGCCGCTTAGATGTAATGTCAAGCTGGCGGTGTCAATTGCCGAACGAGAGACTCTGAGCTTGAGAAATGCACTAAGTTAATTCTTAAGTATTGTTCTGTTACCTTCTTTGTGACATCCGCAGAGACGGAACGGTACTTAAGCATTTGATTAGTGAAAAGATCAATTGATAAATCGGAGGACGTACAGCATGACCATGGTGAAGGGTAGTAAAAGAACTCCAGCTATTGTCACATTTGTCATGGTTAAAACTATGGTCTCCCTCAAGATATCCCTCAAGAAAGTAAAAGTGGGCACGAATTAATTTGTAAATTTTAGACATAGAGTTTATAGAAATGTGCTGGCAACATTGGTGAAAGAATGTATCTACCAGTTGCCAGCTCAGTCTTGCAGAATTTACTTTTTGCTGTGTTAACTGGTAGCAACAATTGTGGGAAATAGACGATGGGAAGAAGAAAATGTGTGATGCAAGGGGAAAAGACTTGTGATTAGCAAATTGCTTGGAAAGATTTGTTAAATAATAGATTCTATAGTTATAATTCTGATCCAATATTGAATCATTGTATCTCATGTAACTACTGAATGATGAGGGATACATTGCTTGTTCTTCCATTGGCTATCTTAAAAATAAACGTAAGTGAAATCAATGTAGTTATAAGAATTTCCTTTGAAAAAAAGCTACCTCAAGAGTTTTTGAGCGTATTATTTATATTTTTTTTCCGTAAGATAGTCAAATCCGTTAGTCGATAAACTAACGCGTTAGTTGATCAACTATCGACAGAGAGTAAACCAGACCGACAGGGTTTAGAATTTACGTTTCTTTTGTTCTTGCATGTCAACCTAACACGAAGACTAGAGGGGGCTTCGCTGCGCTCTGCTACCGCATTGTTTGCCCTGGTATTTCGTTTGCAATTCAAGTTTAGACCAGTTTACTATTCAACGATTTTAACCCTTAGTTTATCAACTAACGCGTCATATAGTAAGCAGTACGCTACAGTTTACTATCTGTCGATAGTTGACCAAATAACGAGAAAAAAACGTTAGTTTATCAACTAACGGCTTTGAAAATCTTACGGTGACATATATTATATATTCTTCTCTAAGAAGTATTTGCATTTGCAATGTACACCTAGTATAAATGAATGACGGACTCTAAGAGATATGTAATTCTAATTATCCAACAGAATAAAGAATATTTTATTAGTGCCTTATCAGTAGAAACAAAAAATCACGACTGCTATATAAAAGCGATCTAAAAAGTACGAAACAAGTTGCAAATAGGAATTGTTTCTATATGTACACCAACATATAAAATTGTACCTGGAGAGTATATGTTTTGAATATATTGTTTTTTTTTAAATCATTTTCCCCGACTGCAAACATAATATTATACTCCAAAAATATATAGGTACATTTGTACATATGTGTGTTCATATTAAAACACTCTGGTCGTGAACCTAAGAATTTATTTAGTTCATTAATCCTGTCTACTCCTATTCAGTATTCACTGCCCCCAAATTTTCTTTCCATTGAAAAATCGCGATCGACTAAAAAAAACGAGGAGCTTGTGTGCCAATTTTCGACAAAATTTGTTGGAAAAATGCGACGTACGCGAGAACAGACAGACGGACAAATGCATTTTTGGCCAATCTCGAAACTGGACGCTTCGCTCGCCCGGTCGAAAAATCATGGCGGATTCTGTGCTTAAAAATGTGTGGCTGGAAAATCCGGAAAAATATCTTCCAATCCTATTGAGTGGGGTATCCAAATGTTTTTTTTTAAAGCTGATAAGGATTTGCATAATTTATAATTTATATGCCTATAATTAAAGAATACTATTGTGTGTGTATGTGGGGAGGGGGTGAAGTTTGCTGTGGCCTTAGATAAATTATTTTATCTACACACATATCATAAACCCTCTTTACTGCTTACAAAAACCGCACGTTACGATCAGCATAATGTTAAACTACTTGGTAAAAACTCATTTCTTATCTGAAAAATTACACATTATGACCATATTGTGTAATTTTTCTACACATTATGACATTCAAATTTAGAACGCCGACGCCCGCTTGCATGCCGCCCCTAGTTTGTCTGTGAAGTTGGTACTGACATTCAAATTTCGAACGCCCGAAGTTGGTGCTACAGAACAAGCTAAACAACTGCAGAGCCACAATGCCGGTCAAACATGCAGTTCCTGAACACATCAAAGAGAGCTTATGATATGTATGTAGATAAACTAGTGTATGTAACTGTACATAATGGAGGGCATCGAGAGTGGGTTTATAAAACGAGCCGAAGGCGAGTTTCATAATAATATCACTCGAGAGTTAAGCAGTCACATAAACTTCTATAATGACTTCAGGGTTCATGTGTCTGTATGTATCTGAGTGAGTTTCGTTAGCTCAAGATTAGGGCTAATCTGCTGAACAGATTTGGTGCCAATTTCTGAATCGAGAAATTCACTCTACACACATATCATAAGCTCTCTTTGATGTGTTCAGGAACCGCATGTTCGACCGGCATCGTGGCATTGGTCATTGCTCTGCACTTGTTTAGCTTGTTCTGTAGTACCAACTTCACAGAAAAACTAGGGGCGGCACGCAGGCGGGCATTGGCGTTCGAAATTTGAATGTCATAATTTGACAAATTTTGGCAAAAGTTGGTCATAATGTTCAATATTCAGATAAGAAATGAGTTTTTACCATGAAGTTAATCATTATGCTGGTCGTAACGTGTGGTTTTTGGACGCAGTAAAGAGGGTTTATGATACGTGTGTAGATAAACATATTTTAGGCAGTCGTATAAAAGTATAAAATTGGTTAACTTCTTTCCTTGTTAAGCTAATTACTTTTTGAACTGATTTTTAATATGTACTTCCTCTTAGATCCATCGCAGTAAGGTGTGTTACCAATAAAAAAAACCGCATTACCATCAGTTCACTAGGGTGACACAGACGTTTCACACGTATAGCACCCCTATGTTTCGGTCCGCGAGGACAATAAAGGTGTACTCACATGGTGCCCTTAGCCACCGTCATGTTCAGGTTGCTGAGGACATGGTTGGGCCGCTTGTTGGAGCCGTAGTGTTTGAAGGCGTGCCGCACGCAGACTGCTTGCTGACGTTTTGACCACACCTGCAGGCAGATTGTTGGTTTAAATCAAGGCCCAAGATCACACAAAACCACTGAAGAGCGCTTTGGCAAAAACAATTATATAAAATTATCTTCACTCAATTCATAGGTCTCACAAATATATATGTTATTCACAATGAGATGATCTAGTTTAAATACTATGTCGTTACGCGATTGGATTAATTTGGCTCGATCGTAAAAAACGTGAACATAGTCTATATTTAAAAGGAGTTTTAATAATTTTAATATAAAATTACTGATTTTTCTCATAATTTTTACACCAAAATTTTCCTGATTTCGAGCTCCGTATCAATCCTTAAATTTTATCAATTAGTTTATTTCCGTTTTTCAGTAAATTCGAAAAACACCTAATTTTTAACGTCGCCGGGCGGTCCGACGCTATTCCGCGCCGCCCGCTACCCCGCCAGTTCCGCTACCCCGCCAGCAGACGACGGGCGAATGCGGCGCCCCTCACCTCAACAGCCAGAACTGGGCCTTGATAATTAGATAATAATAATTGTAGCCGGATTCGAATAAGATTAAGCCACGCTGGCTCAGTCCCAGTTGACGTAGGGGTGCCGGGCTGGTGGATAACCCGTGTGGGGTTTAGTATGATTTGTTAGGGTTCCGTACCCGAAGGGTGCCAAACGGGACCCTATTATTAAGGCCCAAGATCACACAAAACCACTGAAGAGAGCTTTGGCAAAAAAATAACTATTTCCACTGAATTCATAGGTCTCAAAAAAAATGTTATTCACAAAGAGATAATCTAGTTTAAATACTATGTCGTTACGCGACTGGAGTGATTAGCCTCGATCGTAAAAAATCCTGAACATAGTCTATATTAAAAAGGGGATACAATAATTTTAATATAAAATTACTGTTGTTTCTCATAATTTTTACACCTAAATTTTCCTGATTTCGAGCTCCATATCAATCCTTATATTTTATCAATTAGCTTATTTCCGTTTTTCAGTAAATTAGAAAAACACCTAATTTTTAACGTCGCCGGGCGGTCCGACGCTATTCCGCGCCGCCCGCTACCCCGCCAGTTCCGCTACCCCGCCAAAAGACGACGGGCGAATGCGGCGCCCCTCACCTCAACAGCTAGAACTGGGCCTTGATAATTAGATAAGGCTTGTGTTTAAACGATTACCAAAAACGCACCTATTTTACTACCAATAAATTCGAAATGACTGCCAGAATGGATAAATGTCCACCAATCATCATTGGATCAATGATCACCAAACTTCTTTTTATTTTTGTGTACTTAAGTTTATGTTTTAAGTATTTTTTGTTGTTCTTACATGTTCAACCTAACACGAAGGATAAAGGGGGCTTCTCATCGCTCACCCCCTTCACCCTTCACCTAAGCTACCGCAGTATTTTGCCATGATATTTTCTGCAACTTTTGGTGGTCATTTAGCCATTTTGGGTAGGAAAATAATATTTTGTTGCCATTAGATAATAATAACTGTAGCCGGATTGGAAGATTAAGCCACGCTGGCTCAGTCTCGGTTGACGTAGGGGTGTGGCGCTAGTGGATAACCCGTCTGGGGTTTAGTATGGTTAGTTAGGGTTTCGTACCCGAAGGGTGCCAAACGGGACCCTATTATTAAGCCTCCGCAGTTCGTCTGTCCGCCCGTCCGTCTCAGCGGGCTGTCTGATGTACCGAATTAGGTAGAGAGTTAAAATGTTCACAGAATGTTTATTACTGTTGCTCTAGAGCAACAAATAATGAATTACACGAGAATTTATATATTAAAGGGGGGTCCCCATACAAAAGACGTGTTTCAATAATAATAATAATATCCGTTATAAAACGGAGATAACAAACCATAAAATTATTCAAAACAGATCCTAGAATTCGCGGCTTGTCACACGGTTGTGGTGACGCAATTGGTTTGATATTGGTTTCGCAATCTAAGGGTTCTCGGTTCGAATCCACGTTCGGACACAATATTATTCTCTTTTTGTTTCATTATTTTTAGTGGTTAAGTTTTCATTTGACGACCCGAATGGCCGAGTCGGCAGTGACCCTGCCTACGAAGCCAAGGGTCCCGGGTTCGAGTCCCGGTGGGGGCAAATATTTATTCGATGAAAACGGATGTTTATACCCTAGTCATGGTTTTTTATCTAAGTATAATATTTATCTATATTAGTATGTGTATCGTTGTCTAGTACCCAAGATACAGGGACTCCTAGTTTAGGGCTAGATCAATGTGTGTAAATAGTGTCCAAGATATTATTATTATTACATTTAAGATGGTACGGAACCCTTCGTTTGAGAGTCCGACCCGCACTTGACTTGTTTAAATAAACAGCTCATCTTCACGCTTTATCCCGTACGGGGTGGTAGAGATGCGAATGCGCACATAGATCTAGCAACACTTAGGAAACTCCTTTGTCCACGTTTTGCCATTAACTACTAGTTTTGAATCATCGGGAAACTACATTGCATGGGCGCCGGAAACATAATAATTGTTTAATCTAGGTCGATAAATTCTTCGTATCAGCTGACTAGTTACTTGCCGTGAGTCATCCGATCCGTCGAAGTCATCAATGTAATGTTATTCAGCTCTAATTAGTGCTATAAGGGCAAGTGTCAGCCAGACGGGCTAATCATGATTTCAAATGATAACAATTCATTTGTCAGAGGTTTATCCACCATCTGTGAAACTGGCCCTTGCCAATTTGTCATGGGCTGGTGAAGGGTTTTCCCTTATAGGGTTGGCCTTGAGGCTGATTCATTAGTGACATTAAATTCCCTGATTAATGCAAAGCTCGTGATCACCCCAGCACTAAATGCCACTAATTAGAAAGCGGAATAAGACTTTAAGGGCCTTACCAAAAAAAAAACTGTTCAACAATTGTTTAAAAACAAACATGTATGAGATTTGACGTTTGTTTTGAGGTTGAACGCTGTTTAAGACGCTGATTAAATAAATATGGGGTGCTGTTTTCATGTGTTTTTCAGGAAATACTGGGAAAATCGTAATTAATTTCTGGTATATGTAATTTGACTATATAATCTAGAGATTCTTAATTGGAAAACATGTTTGGATAAAATTTTCTCGATAGAAAATAAATACAAAGTCAACCCTTTTTTTATGGTTTTATCCTATTACACCGCAGTAGTAAGTGAATATGACTGTGTGATAATTGCAATGTATGAACAATTGTTATTTCTAACGATTTTCAATTTGAAAGTTAATTCCCTGAAATAGTTTATTTTTTATGTTTTTTTTTTACGTTTTGGCGCTTACGTTGTTTCAGATTAGTCGCGAGTGCATTATTGGCATCCCGCTTTTTCTTATTCGCGAGTAATTATTGCATCTCACTTCCACTCGACAGCGCATTTTTATTCCATCATCGCCTTAATAGTTTTTTTGGTAACACGGTAATCAACTGCATATATTTATATGCAGTTGATTACCGCACACGTCAAATCTCATACAATTTTTTGTATGGAGTTGTCAAAGATTACTCGCTAAAGTCTTATTCTGCCTTCCAGCTAGTCGCCCGAGATCTAACAAAAGATTCATATATGGCGTGTGTATTTGCCGAAAGGCCGCTAAAAATAAAGCAGTTTAGAATGGCTTATGTTTAAACGATCCCCATAAATGCACCTATTTTAGTACCAATAAATTCCAAACGACCGCCAGAATTAGTAAACGACCACCAAATTGTGTTTGGATAAATGATCACCAAACTTCTTTTTATGTTTTGTGTACTTAAATTTATGTTTTAAGTATTTTTTGTTGTTCTTACATGTTCAACCTAACACGAAGGATAAAGGGGGCTTGCCTTCGCTCACCCCCTTTACCCTTCACCTAAGCTACCGCAGTATTTTGCCCTGATATTTCTGCAACTTTTGGTGATCATTTACCATTTTGGGTAGGAAAAAAATATTGTGGTGATCATTATATTTGTTGCCTTTTAGAATTTATGAATACAAAGACTTGTTACATTTATTTCTGTATCTTGCATTGGGTCTATCTGATGGACTAATACATTCACATCTCCAGACGGCGGCGATAGGCTCTCCCCTTGTCACGCAGAAAGGAGTATCACACCACTTCGACGACCGGTTCAGCCTAGCGGCTAGTGACCCTGCCTACGAAGCTGACGGTCCTGGGTTCGAATCCCGGTAAGGGCAAACATTTGTGTGTTTGTGTGATGAGCATGAACATTTGTTTCTTAGTCTTGGATGTTTTCTATGTATTTACAAGAGTATTTATCTCTATGAAAAATATCGTCGTCTAGTAACACAAGGCCTAGTCGATTTGTGTAAGATCGTCCTATAAAAAACACAAAAAACCACTGTGCTCCTTCCGACCCGTAAGAGAAAAGGCGGCAAAACATTTTTGTGATTTTGTTCCTTAACATAACATAGCGTCACGCCTTTTCCCATACGGGGTGGTAGAGGCACAATTGTGCCCACTTTGAGCCGGTTATTCAATACTCCATTTTGCGTGACAGGGGACTAGCCCATCGCCGCAGCTATGGAGTAAAGGAGGTTTTCCTCACTATGTTTTATCACCATTATAACGTCCGTACAATGTACTTAAAATAAACTAATTTCCTCATAGGTACATGGTCAGGAATCGAACCTGCATCTCCTGTGTGAGAAGCAAGCGTGAAACCCATTAGAGCACGGAGCTCCATATTTTGTTCCTTGCGTGTGCACATCGCATCATATGTTGCCGTAGTTTTTTTCTGGCTCACTCAGCGCACTGAGGTCGTATGGAGGACAATGGGCTACTTAATGCTTATACGGCATCTGAATTTTCAATGTCGATAATGGTTTGTCAACTTTTTGTGTCTCACTGTTCTTGTAAATAATAATTTAATGTGGTACTTAATTATCTTTAAGCAGCGGCAAATTATGAGTTTGAAGAGGAGTTTTTGCTTCTGAATGATCTTTTTTTTTATCAAAAGGTCAAAACAAATGTAACGTTCCCATTCGTGGTGGTAACATCACAGTTGCGTCCACCTAAAGCAAATGTAACGTCATGCCTTTTCCCATTCGTGGTGGTAACATCACAGTTGCGTCCACCTAAAGCAAATGTAACGTCATGCCTTTTCCCATTCGTGGTGGTAACATCACAGTTGCGTCCACCTAAAGCAAATGTAACGTCATGCCTTTTCCCATTCGTGGTGGTGACATCACAGTTGCGTCCACCTAAAGTTAGCAGTTCGACACTTTATTTTGCGTGACAGGGGGCTAGCCTGTCACCGCAGGAGACATGAAGGTTACCTCAATAACTGAACGGAACACATGTTGCATGTACGTCTTTGTTGTTGTTTTATTGTTGATAGTAAAGTGTACTCACTGTGCTGTCTGTTGAGAACTGTAGTTGGCTCATTTTGGACTCCTTCTCGTCGCCAGCAGGCGACGGTGGCGAGGTCTCTCTGCAAATAAAAGAAATAAATGTAAGCAACCATGAATACGAATTAACGGCACCGACACAAGAAAATAAGTTCAAAAAATAAAACCCGCCTACTAAAACACATCGCCACACTAACACACATCTACGATTAGGCTAAATACAATCGAAGCAGCGAGCAAGAGTGGACCCAAATGTTGATCCAGTTTGAACAACATTTGTTGCTACATATGTTTACTGGATCAACAAAAGCCGGTCGGCTCAACATACGTTTTCGGATCAACAATGTGCTCGTCGGCGCTCCTGATCAACAATTGAATGATTGCTATCTCTATATATATGTCGCAGTTATATCGTAGAATTAGCTATATTATAATATCGTCAACCATGAACTTTCATTGAACGAAGAAATATGGATATAATAATATAAGGACCCTTGGAAATTTAGAGTACAAGTATCCTAGATAAAAGCTATAAATAAAGTTTATATCAGTAACAAATTTAAATGTTGAAGTAAGAAGTCAGTCAGCAACAGTAGAGTTCCTGACTCCTTTACCTCTCGAAGAGAGAGTAGTTAGGTAGGTACTCTACTTACGTAGATCATTGGCGCACAAATTGTGTGACTTAAGGAATGAATTAAATCAAACGTATGTTATCAAGAGTATGTATTTAGAATATTGTTTTTAGGGTTCCGAACCTTTAACCTCTCAACAACCGAGGGTAGTTGGGACGGGTCGCGATTTTTGACCTTATGCCAAGGTAATAAAATTTTAAAACTATAACAGAAAAGTGGTGCTGGCCGGTGGCATTCAAAAGGTTAAAGGAAAAAAAAAACTTATAGGATCACATCGTTGTCCGTCTGTTTTTCTATCAAGACCTTTTTTCTAAGAAACGCGTGGAAGTATCAAATATAAATTAATATCGATTAAATAGGTTAGGTTGGAGCTGTAAAAAAACGAACAGTTATTCCCATATAGCTACTAAAATATCCACACATTTTTATATAGTAGGTACCTATATAACCTAATAAAAAATTATACATGTGAATCGAACCAACGACATGTCTTGTTAGGTACAATTATTATAGCTAGATAAACGTGTTTCTGCTAGAACACGGAGATGATTGAAGAATGGTTTAATGATCTTTGTTACCACTGAAGACAATGTCACATAATAACCGAAAATAACTAAAAATATACCAAAACTCACATTACCTACTAAAGATTTTGGTTACCTTAAAAAAAATACTAATGCCATTCCTCATTAAAATATCCGTCGCCGCATGATTATTATTCTCGATAGGTACATACTACATAGGGATACTATACAGGTACTATACGATAGGTACATACTACATAGGGATACTATACAGGTACTATACGATAGGTACATACTACATAGGGATACTATACAGGTACTATACGATAGGTACATACAACATAGGGATACTATACAGGTACTATACGATAGGTACATACTACATAGGGATACTATACAGGTACTATACGATAGGTACATACAACATAGGGATACTATACAGGTACTATACGATAGGTACATACAACATAGGGATACTATACAGGTACTATACGATAGGTACATACAACATAGGGATACTATACAGGTACTATACGATAGGTACATACAACATAGGGATACTATACAGGTACTATACGATAGGTACATACAACATAGGGATACTATACAGGTACTATACGATAGGTACATACTACATAGGGATACTATACAGGTACTATACGATAGGTACATACAACATAGGGATACTATACAGGTACTATACGATAGGTACATACTACATAGGGATACTATACAGGTACTATACGATAGGTACATACAACATAGGGATACTATACAGGTACTATACGATAGGTACATACAACATAGGGATACTATACAGGTACTATACGATAGGTACATACAACATAGGGATACTATACAGGTACTATACGATAGGTACATACTACATAGGGATACTATACAGGTACTATACGATAGGTACATACTACATAGGGATACTATACAGGTACTATACGATAGGTACATACAACATAGGGATACTATACAGGTACTATACGATAGGTACATACAACATAGGGATACTATACAGGTACTATACGATAGGTACATACTACATAGGGATACTATACAGGTACTATACGATAGGTACATACTACATAGGGATACTATACAGGTACTATACGATAGGTACATACTACATAGGGATACTATACAGGTACTATACGATAGGTACATACTACATAGGGATACATACATACAACATAGGGATACATACTATTAGGGATAGTCCCTCAATTTTCACTTTTAAGAAAATATTGAAAGCGTATTTCCCTTCTCTTCCGTAATGGATATCATATTTATGGAAGTATATTTTGTAGTTTATATATGTGCATGCTATCTATTGTATTTTATATAGTTGAGTTTTTTTTATTAGGTATATTTTATTTATATTTTAAAAGTAATTTTCGCACATATGATACAGTTTTATTGCGCACTACGACTGTTCTGCTTCATAAACACTCTTTCTGTCTTGCCTAGGTTTGCTGGAAGAAATCTCTTTTAATGATAAGCTCGCCTTTGCCTATACAATTTACTGAAACTGTCTGTTTATCTAAGTTTTCTGTGCAATAAAGAATATGAATATGAACATAGGTACTACTTGGTGACAGCCAGATTAGTTCGGGTAGGTGGTCAAATCGCGGCAAATAGTCAACGATATAGAGTCTATAGGTACACACGGTAGGTATACATACACATAATACTGTCTGTAAGCGAAAGAATAATGTAAGTACCTACCTAGGGGGTAATGGTTTTTTCACATCACTGCTCGGAAATGAGCTTAGCTTATATATTCAATAAAAGTGTTGACGATGGGGCTTCCCGGCTTCCCCATACCTCATGAAACACAGTAAACTGATACCTTTGCTCAAGCCAAGGACAAGCTCAAGTGAGACAAGGGTGAGATTCTAACGGCACTAAGTTAAATATTTCTAAAGATTATACTTGATCAAATGCTATCACACTTCATCCGTAAAAACAACTCCACTAGGGGTAATTTATTTATTTGATTTAGTTTTCTATGGGTCATTGGTCTTAGGTAGGATGTTACTGTACATTAATAATTAAAAAGTATATGGAAGTATTGTAAGCATTTGATTTGAAGGAGTTAATGGCCGAAAGTGAATAAATATGAAGTTGAAATGAAATAAATAAAAGCTTATAACCTTACAAACTCAAACTCTATATTGTTACGAAGGTCCTGTTTCAAGACGTCCCGACAAGTCCTACTGAACATCATAAAACGTTAATATTGTTGGCAGATGAATCAGTCACTTAAAGCTTAATGGGACTTCTTGAAACTTATTAACGTTAGAAACGTGTTCGCAAAGTTCCCCGTCATAAAACTCATTTGACAGGCAACCTACATGGGTTTCTGAAATCCATATCGACATTATCGGCTACCAATGCCATCTAGTTAAAGCGGCTGAACTTCACATACAAAATATTTTTCGACTTTTTTGCTGTTTCTTTGCGTTTTTTGTAAATTATTTTTTATTTAAACCTCCTCTGGACTGAGGAGAATAAAACCAAATAGGAATTATACAAACCGATCGGGCCATTTTAGAGATAGTAAGACTAACGTACAGCGATTATTTTTTATAATTATAGAAGAAAGATAGATTAATTAATAATAAAAGGTGGTCGTCATGGAAAAATTAAATTTAGAGTCAACGCCCTCATGACATTAAAAATTACTGCTGAAGAGGACATCAACTAGACCTATTAGTTGTGCCTATGAATATTAAAACTAAATAATCATCATTATAAATTTATTTAGTATCACTTTTTTGCATTTTCGTGGTCATGGTGACCTCCGACTTTTGAAAAAAAAAACCTTTTCATAAATATATGAGGAACAAATACAATGTGTTAAATTACTGATGTTGTCTGCCTTGAGAATAAGCAAACACGCTTTTCAAACAACCTTAAAAACTTTGTTTATTTTGGCACTTCTCCATGCTGTGATAACATCGAAGTAGAAGTAAATTTTATTTTATTTTATTTTTAAACCGGCGCCATTTTAAGAACAGTAACACCTCATGTTAAAAATATATTTTATATTCATAAAATCAGCAGCTGACTTCTGAAGAAGGAGAAGAATTCATGGACGTGTTAAGGAAAACAGTACTTACTTAACTTTTGTAGAAACGAGCAAGCGTGAGTGGTGAAAGCTGTAGGTTGCTCTTAGGAGATAGATTTATGAAAGGAATATTCCAAGCATTCGTCAAAGTTCAAAACCTTAAAATATTATACATAACGTCAAATGCTTGTCAATAAAAAGTCTAAAGTTTTTTCTAATCAGAAACTTAGATCAGAAAATAATCAAACCATAAAGAGAACTCGGAAAATAAAATTTCAAAATATACAAAAAGATCCGACTTCATCGGGGATTGAATCCACGACGATTCTAACGATTGAATGTCTCTGAAGTAAAGTGTTTAAAAAAACTTCAGCCTTTTTTAAGAAACAAATTTGAATATTTCGGGTGTCTAACTAAAATAGATGCCTATTTTTTTTAAATAAAACCCCTCGTGACGTCAAAAACTGTGAAACAAGTCACAGTTTTTGAACATTTTTAATTGAGGCTGGTTGTTTCTGAATACAATACCAAAGATATATTACATCAATATTTATTTACGTTCCGACTGAGATATTGAGTTATCGACTGGCAGGAAAACTGTTGACACTTGACAGTTTTGCAGGGCAGCCAACAGAATGGCGAAGGAAATTCGAACAAACTACGCTGTAGAGAACAAATGAAGGACATTTCCTGTTTTTACGGACGTTTCAGTTATCCTATAATATTTTTTGACGGGAATAATAACATTTAGTTTAAAACACAATTTAGAAATGGTTTTCTCGGTTTGATGCCCTTGAATAATTTTATATGACCAAGATACTTCTATGCAACGTCCATTTTAAAAACCTTTAAACAGATAAGACGCCTAGTTTTTTATTCCAGTGGCATAGGACATCGTACATTCAGCCTGCTCACGTTTTGAAATATCGCTCAGGGTCGCGTGGTGAAATTTTCTCGATCACGATAATACGAAGGAACAATTAGAACTGTTGCTGTCCCGCTCTGGCACTATTGACCTTGCTGAGTTGGACACGTACGGGTATAGTAGAGATGTTACGATCTTTCGACATGAATCGCGAAGGTATTCGAGTAGTAATTATGATGAATCGATTTGACGAGACGATGCATTTCGTTCGACAAGCGTTAAGTAAAGTTGTTTGGGCAAAGGGCAGATTATTCCATATTTATTGGGGAAGTTGGCAATATTAATGAACTTACTGGAAAGCTGTACTGTTTTTAATTACATTTTATTTTTTTCGGGCTAAGTGCTACTGGCAGCACACTAGTACCCCGTGAGTTTTATAACCAAAATCAGCGTCATAAATATAAACAAAAAATCCGAGACAATTTTTTTCTTCACCCCGGCCTACTCTTTTAAATAAAAAAATATGTTTCAAATCGGTTCATAAATAATACCAATTTCGAGGTGACGGACATAAAAATACAACCTAATTAACGAGGGGGCTCCTTTTTTAAGTCCGTTAAAAATAGACTTGGTAATTATATAAAACAAGTGCAGTGCAATGTGGACTGATACGCACGCCTCAGCTTTAAGCTTTAATAATAATGTATTAAATGAACATTATACAAAATCATACAACTTTTTCTTATTAATGCTCAACAATAAATAGCACAGTTTGGTGGTTCTTGATGCCTAAACTAAGCTAAAATAAAAATGTTCGTAAGATGGCATCAACCGCTCTTCCTAGGTTTATTTTATCTATTGTTATTTTTTTTATCTACACACGTATCACAAACCCTCTCTACTGCGTCTAAAAACCGCACGTTAAGACCAGCATAATGTAAAACTATTTGGTAAAAACTCATTTCTTATCTGAAAATTTGTACATTATGACCATAATGTGTAAATTTTCTACATATTATGACATTCAATTTTCGAACGCCGACGCCCGCCTGCGTACTGCCTCTAGTTTGTCTGTGAAGTTGGTACTACAGAACAAACTAAACAACTGCAGAGATAGATCAATGCCACAATGCCGGTCGAACACATCAAAGAGAGCTTATGATATGTGTGTAGATAAACTAGCGTTTGTAACTGTACATAATTAGTCATTAAAACTCTCGAGTGATATTATTAACCCACTCTCGAGTATTAATGCCCTCCATTATGTAGCAGTTACATAAACTACTATAAGGATCCACTTTTTAACGTAGATAATATAGATTTTTATCTTAGATATTGAGAGACTTACCCCCGGTTTCTTGGGCGCTGATCAACGTTAACAATTTGGTTAAACTGATTAGAGTCAATCACGTTCCGATATTATTCAAAATAGGGGCACGTGATAGGCTAAATTCAGTTGAACCAATTTGTTAACTTTGATCATCGCTCAGGAAATCGGCCCTTAGTCGACCATTAAACATGCGGTGTATACACCGAAAGTAAGTTAAGAAACACCTTAGTACATCGAAAAAATATGTTTTATTTACACAATTATTTACATATTATATTAAACATATAACAAATGACAAATACATATACATATTGAATTTCGGTTTATATACCATAATACATCGAAATTTCTAATACCAGAACACGCAATATTCAGATAGTTTGTTCTTTTACATTTGTCAAAATCACTTGAATTTGTTTACCAACTGTTCACTGTCAACTTCAATTGATCTTTACTCGACGGCAAACACGATCAAACTGACGAAAAGTCACTGAATTTCGGTTTATATACCATAACATATCGAAATTTCTAGTCCCAGAGTATCAAGATTAATCTTAATAAAAACCGGTCAAGTGCGAGTCTAACTCGCGCACGAAGGGTTCCGTACTACCGTACAATCATAGGGATGGTATGGAGTGGATAGTTTGGATTTTACATAGCAAAATGTTGTTTACAAAGTTATTGGTGCGGCTACTTTCACACTCAATGTACGTAACCAGGTGAATTCATAAGTTTGTATGTGGTGTTGAAAGAATTGTTGTATGGGAGCCCCCTTAAATATTTATTATATTCTGTTTTTAGGGTTCCGTACCCGAAGGGTTCCAAACGGGACCCTATTACTAAGACTCCGCTGTCCGTCCGTCCGTCTGTCACCAGGCTGTATCTCACGAACCGTGATAGTTAGACAGTTTAAATTTTCACAGATGATGTATTTATGTTGCCGCTATAACAACAATTACTAAAAAACAGGATATAAGAAATATTTAAGGGGGCTCCCATACAACAATTCTTTCAATACCACATACAAACTTATGGATGCACCTGGTTACGTACATGGAGTGTGAAAGTAACCGCACCAATAACTTTGTAAACAACATTTTGCTATGTAAAATCCAAACTATCCACTCCATACCATCCCTATGATTGTACGGTAGTACGGAACCCTTCGTGCGCGAGTTAGACTCGCACTTGACCGGTTTTTATTTAGTATTTGTTGTTATAGCGGCAACAGAGATACAGCCTGGTGACAGACGGACGGACAGCGAAGTCTTAGTAATAGGGTTCCGTTCTTACCCGTTGGGTACGGAACCCTAAAAATGACAGCTTGTCCTTTATTTTTTAATGATTTCCATCGTTCTAGAATGTTGCCGAATACAAAATTATTCCCGATAATGACAGACCATCCTGTACCTATATGAAATTTCTTAATAATAGTAGATCGTTCCAGAATATTCTGAAATTTTTGGACGAAATCTAGAAAATTCTAGAAATCTTTGATAATTAATTGCGGACATTTGGAACTTTCCAGATCATTCCAGATATTTCTAGAACATTCTAGATCGATTGTAACAGTTGCACACATTCTGGAGTTTTCTGGATCATTTCAGAAATTTTTAGAACTTTCCAAAAGGTCTCATAAGTTAGAAAAGGACAGATATATATTTTTTCACATTTTTGCCACCCACAACCACCCGCTTCCACCCACCGCGACCAAACTCCCTTAACTTTCAGCAGGAGACCAGGGGGTATTTACCTTTCAGCAGGAGACCAGGGGGTATTTACCTTTCAGCAGGAGACCAGGGGGTATTTACCTTTCAGCAGGAGACCAGGGGGTATTTACCTTTCAGCAGGAGACCAGGGGGTATTTACCACCACAACGAGAAGTTGATAGGAATGACTGAGTAAAGTAAAAAATAAAAAATCGGTAATGTGGCTGGCCGCCATGACAATTTGGCTTTTTATAGCCATTTTTATTGGCTATTGAGAGGGTTTATCTCTTTTGAAAATGTTACCAATGACAACACAATTATTGCAGACGATCTGTCTTTTATTAACCGACTTTAAAAAGGAGGACGTTCTCAATTCGATTGCTTCTTTTTTTTTAGTGTTTGTTGCGGGATTATTCCGTCAATTATCAAACGATTTGGACGATTCTTGTTTAGATTAGTAGGTCATCCCATATAAATAGGTGGCAATAGGTCCCATATCAATTTCTTCAAATTTTATTCAGCGCCTTTTAAAAAAAATCAAACAAAAGAAAAAAAATATACACAGACGACGTTTTGGATTGTGGTTCTGTGCAGCATGAGTTTCGATGAGGATTTTTCATGTACACAGACATCGCGTCCCGACCTCCCGGGGAGGTAGAAATAGGGCTTGAACTTGAAGTCGTTTTTTTTAAGTTTTTAAACACACCCTTGACCATTAAAACCCGTGTTTTCCCAGATGGGGTGGCGTAGCCATGCAAGTCACAATAACAAGTTTTTTCCCTGGTGATAGTTTAACAGTTTGGTGCAGTTCAGGTTATGATTAATATTTTTCATTCAGGTGTTCAGTAGTTATTATTATTATCATAACTTAGTATATTATTTAGAGTTTGGTTGTTTAAGCGATGTTTTGATTAATAATTTTTTCAAAAGCCATTGAAATTCCTAGATATCAGAATAACATTGATACACAAGCAATTACTGATTGATTGATTTTTCAATTTAAAATGTATAGCGATTTATATCAGAAATATACAAAAAGGCTGCTGGAATTGATAACGACGCTATAAAATACTAAGAACTGGCCTCGCAAGAGTTAGTTTCCTTTAAAGGGAAATCTATCTAGCCAAACATCCGGTTTCTGATTAACGTTCTGGTCTTGTGTGAGATACGAAATCAATAACTTTTAACAACGAAAATAATTATCTAAGTAAACCAGTAGAACAGCCTCGATGAATGATTCTCAAAATACAAAAAAGACGAAAATTCCAGTAACTGAAATTTCAATAAAAGGTCCCTATTTCGCACGTTTTAATTTTATATAATAGTTTTCAACATAAATAAGAATATAAAACAGTACTTGTTTTGAAACATCCCATCAGAGGTAGTGACGTAATAGTTTTTGTCAGTAAGGGACACAGCTATGTGACAGTATCCCTTTCCTTTTCTACTTCACTTCCGCTGCAGGTCCGTTTTCGCGCACGATTTTTGGCATTATATTTATGCATTTTAATGTTTTTATCTACACACGTATCATAAACCCTCTTTACTGCGTCCAAAAACCGCACGTTACGACCAGCATAATGTTATACTACTTGGTAAAAACTCATTTCTTATCTGAATATGACATACATTATGACCATATTTCAAATTTCGAAGGCCGACGACGCCCGCCTGCGTGCCGACCCTAGTTTGTCTGTGAAGTTGGTACTACTGAACAAGCTAAACAAGTGCAGAGCAATGATCAATGCCACAATGCCGGACGAACATGCGGTTCCTGAACACATCCAAGAGAGCTTATGATATGTATGTAGATAAACTAATGTATGTAACTGTACATAATTAGGCATTATGTAGCAGTCACATAAACTACTATTAATGTTTTAATGAATGAATATGAATGAATAATGATTTATTTGCGAAACAAGCACTTACACTGATTATATTATAACTACATTTCTAATACAAAATTTCTGTGTGAAGCTTTTGTGTCGCAAAACGAACCCTGACTCAGCATAATGCTGGCTGGTTTACAACCAACGCTGGTCTTCCGTCAGAGCCGGTCGGGGAAGCCACGGACAATCTCCCCTTAGTGGGTAAGAACATGGTGGGTCGATGACATTGTAAGAACAAAAGAAACGTAAATTCTAAACCCTGTCGGTCTGGTTTAGAATTTGTCGATAGTTTACAAACTAACGCGTTGGTTTATAAACTAACGGTTTTGACAATCTTTCGTTGATGTACAATCCAAATGGGTGAGTAGGGAGAAGTCAGAAACTATGAGCGATAGCGACATCTGTTTTTAATAATAATACCTTTAACACTATTGACACACATTGATCTAGCCCCAAACTAGGATTCCCTGTATCTTGGGTACTAGACAACGATACACATACTTATATAGATAAATGTTATACTTAGATAGATAAACAACCATGACTAGTGTACAAACATCCGTTCTCGTCAAACAAATATTTGCCCCTACCGGGACTCGAACTCGGCACCCTTGGCTTCGTAGGCAGGGTCACTGCCGACTCGGCCATTCGGGTCGTCTTAGGAATTCGGGTGGCTTCGGTTTTAGGTTTAATAATAATGGCATTTTTTTTTTTTATTTCTCTTACATCACCGGGAATCGAACCTGGTTGAAGTCTCTGTAAACAATGTTAGGTATAAATTAGTTTTTCGTTGTTATTGAACGAAAAACGAAAAAAGTTTTTTCGTTGTTATTGTTGATGGTGCGAATCATAAGTCACAAGGGTCAGATTTTCAATATATTTTAAGTGATTGAAAGAAAAACCCAATAATAAGATAATTATTTTATTTCAGTAAATGTGATTGATGTGATTCATAATAATGACCGATTCATATTAATGACGACATTTTGCAAATTATTTAAATTATGGGCATTTCACTCTAATGTTTACACAAGATTTCATATCAAATCTTGATCCTTTCAGGATCAATTATACAAACAAATACTACACGCGTTTACATAAAAAATACTGACCAGGTTCGATTCCCGGCTATGTATGAGAGTTTAAAAAAAGTTTGAATGTCATTATTATTAAATCTAAAATCGACGCCATGATTCGTAAGAACAGATTCGCTATCTCTTATAGTTTCTGACTTCTCCACACTGACCCATTTGGATTGATCACCCTGTATACATTGCTTCGGCGCCCACACTAGGATTCCCTGTGTCGTGGGAACCAAAAACAGCGATATCACACACATATAATAATAATAATAATATTTATTGTCACATAAAGAAGTACAAATAGTTACAATGGTGCTATTTAATGTAGGCTAGATTAAATTACTAAAAAATACATTGTAGCATCTGTCGCTGAGCTACGCGTAAGACCTGTATTTCAGCAAAACATCCTTAGGGTTTTTTTTTTTTCATTATTACCAGCCGGGGATAGAACACGGGACCTCTCGCATAGTAGGCACCAGCCACAGCCGCAGCGCCACAGAGGTTATTATGTATTATCACACGCGGGTTCTTACGGTGATGGACAACATCGTGAGGAAACCTTCATACCTCCATACTGCGGCAATGGGCTAGCCCCCGCAAAATGGAGTATGAATAGTTAAACGTGGTAAACGTGGGCGCAATTGTGCTTCTGCCACCCTTATGGGAAGGCGCGACACTAATAAATAAATAAATAAATATTAGAGGACGAACTTACACAAATTGAACTAGGTCTATAGTAAGCTCAACAAGGCTTGTGTAATGGGTACTAGACGACGATATATATAATAAAGATAAATACTTATGTAAACATATAGAAACCATCCAAGACTAAGAAAAAAATAGTCATGCTTATCACACAAATATTTGCCCTACCGGGATTCGAACCCAGGACCGTATATAATATAGCTTATTGCAAACTCGTTGTGTTTGACCCCCGACCAAAAAGGTGGGATGTGTTATAAGTTTGAAGCGTCTGTCTGTCTATCTGTGTGTGTCTGTCTATGGCACCCATGCGGTCAACGGGTGGAGGGATTTTCATGCGTTTTCTTGTAATTGATAGTATACATCACTGTGATGGTTTTAGATTCATTTTGTTAGAATCGGTTCAGTGGTTCGAAAGTTATCAGCTTAACAAGGAAACAAGTAAACCAAATTTTAGACTTTTAAGGCTCTATTCATGTGACGGGGTTTTTTTTACTTAGTTGTGTCACCTCCAGCATCAATCCCAATGACTGTCAGTTCATCTGACCATATAATATCCGTTACGAACCGTTTCTCTTTGACAATAACTAATTTATCTACACACGTATCATAAACCCTCTTTACTGCGAACAAAACGATCAGCATAATGTTAAACTACTTGGTAAAAACTCATTTCTTATCTGAAAAATTACACATTATGACCATAATATGCAATTTTTCTACATATTATGACATTCAAATTTCGAACGCCGACGCCCGCCTGCATGCCGCCCCTAGATTGTCTGTGAAGTTGGTACTGACATTCTCGAACGCCGACGCCCTCCTGCGTGAAGTATGTACTACAGAACAAGCTAAAAAACTGCAGAGCCACAATGCCGGTCAAACATGCGGTTCCTGAACACATCAAAGAGAGCTTATGATATGTGTGTAGATAAACTAGTGTATGTAACTGTACATAATTAGGCATTAAAACTCTCGCCTTCGGCTCGTTTCATAAACCCACTCTCGAGTATTAATGCCCTCCATTATGTAGCAGTCACATAAACTACTATTATATGATAAGCAGTTAAGTACTACATACTTAATTTCTATCATTAATTGCAGTAAAAAGGTTTATACAATCGTCAATTAATGAATTGACAACCTCTGTGGCGCTGCGCTTGGGGCTCTGCCTCTCATGCCTGTGGTCTCGGGTTCGATTCGAGGTTCAGAAAAGAAAAAAAACCCCAGGTTTTGGATGTTTAAATGTGTGTGACGTCGCTGTTTCTGGTTCCCACGGCACAGGGTATCCTAGCATGGGGCCAGAAGCACTGTATGTGCCTGTATGTAAGTGTTGATATATGTTAAAGTGGACCGTCGTCGAGTTTTTATTATGCCATTTTGCTAGCAGCATAGGTGCCCAGGTTCCCTGCCTTGCCTACGTCACTTCCGTAAGACAAGCGCGAGATGTATGTTTTTTATATTAAATAATGAATTGTTAATCTCTTGCTTGTTTTTTTGCATAACTTTATAGACTCTTGTGACATTGGCACTTTGAACCTTGCCTTGCGCATGACATAATTTTTCATGGACAGTTTAACACCTCTTTATCCTGCAAACTTTTTATTGTTTATCTAACAAGTAAAAAAAACCCCGTCACATGAATAGAGCCTTAAAAGTCTAAAATTTGGTTTACTTGTTTCCTTGTTAAGCTGATAACTTTCGAACCACTGAACCGATTCTAACAAAATGAATCTAAAACCATCACAGTGATGTATACTATCAATTACAAGAAAACGCATGAAAATCCCTCCACCCGTTGACCGCATGGGTGCCATAGACAGACACACACAGATAGACAGACAGACGCTTCAAACTTATAACACATCCCACCTTTTTGGTCGGGGGTCAAACACAACGAGTTTGCAATAAGCTATATTATATACGGTCCTGGGTTCGAATCCCGGTAGGGCAAAAAGGGCATTTTAACAATTGCTTATAAAACTACCTTATAACTAGTATACGTCTTAGCTAGCAATAACAATTTAATAAGACTAAGTT
The DNA here is from genome assembly GCA_949825045.1 of Argyresthia goedartella. Taxonomy (NCBI): domain Eukaryota; kingdom Metazoa; phylum Arthropoda; class Insecta; order Lepidoptera; family Argyresthiidae; genus Argyresthia; species Argyresthia goedartella. Next base: position 24,516,218 of record OX463831.1, read on the forward strand.
ATTGTGTATTAGTTTACTCCCAAGGAAGAAAATGCTGATTTTCAGTCGCAGCCTATTGCTCGACAGAGACACCAAAGACATGATTGCCATTTAAATTAAACTAAACAAAAATTTACATAAAACACAACCAGCTCAAAAAATGGACGATTTCTCTCTTGCCCATGCATATTCTCTCTTGTGCCCATGCGCAGGTACAGCCTCCAGCCTCACCCTACAGGCGGCACTCAGGGAGCAAGAAACTTGGCATCAGGCATAAATTGCCGAGGCTCAAGTCCGCTGCGATCCAGAGGGACCTAAGACGGGGACCAGTGGACCAGTTTGTCCAGAGGCTGGCGAAGGGCACGTTCGCGCGGGCGGATGCGTCACACCAACCGCGAACTACCCGACTCCCCCCCGCGCCCCAGGACGGGTGCGTGAGAAGGCCCAGACTCCAAGCTAGCAGAATTACTGCTGGGTGACAGTCAGTGCGATTCTTCGGGTGTCAAAACCAACTACCTAAGGCTCTGTAATATTTTAACGTTGTGCACATATGTCTACCTGTTCTTTCATGTATTCTGTCCATATTAGGTTTGTTGGAAGAAATCTCTTTTTAGAGATAAGCTCGCCTTTGCACACCTAGTTTCCATTTTGATGTATCTTATCTTCTGTTTCTGTGCAATAAAGTATAAAACAGTGCAAAAAGAGTGCTCTGTCAGCGTAAGATAGTCGAAACCGTTAGTTGATAAACCTACGCGTTTGTTGATAAACTATCGACAGACAGTAAACCAGATCGACAGGGTTTAGAATTTACGTTTCTTTTGTTCTTACATGTCAACCTAACACGAAGACTATTCGTAAGACTAGTCTTCACCTAAGCTACCGCAGTGTTTGCCCTGGTATTTCTTTTGCAATTCAAGTTTAAACCAGTTTACTATTTAACGGTTTTAACCGTTAGTTTATCAACTAACGCGTCATATAGTCAGCAGTACGCTACAGTTTACTATCTGTCGATAGTTGAGCAACTAACGAGAACAAAAAGACGTTAATTTATCAACTAACGGTTTTGACAATCTTACGGTGACAGCTCTAAACTGACAACCATGAATCCCACAGCTCTTGTGCGGTAGGTTTTATTTTTAAACACACTTTTTAGGGTTCCGTACCCGAAGGGTGCCAAACGGGACACTATTGTCTGTCTGTCCGTCCGTCCGTCCATCGTCAGCGGGTTGTATCTCATGAACCGTAACAGGTAGAGAGTTGAATTTTTCACAGAATGTGTATTTCTGTTGCCGCTACAGCAACAACTAATTAACTACACGAGGTGTTATAAATTAAAGGGGGTCGCCATACAAGAGACGTGTTTTAACACCCCTACGCGATATAACAAACCATATTATTAACATGATTCAAATATGATCGTAGATTTCGCGGCTCATCACGTGGTTGTGGTGGCGCAATCGGTTTGACATCGGTTGTGCAATCGTTAAGTTCTGGGTTCGAATCCAACAATATTAATGCTTATGTTTCTAGTACGATAGTACGGAACCCTTCGCGAGTGAATCTGACCCGCACTGACGATGGACGGACGGACGGACAGACAGACAATAGTGTCCCGTTTGGCACCCTTCGGGTACGGAACCCTAAAAAGTGTGTTTAAAAATAAAACCTACCGCACAAGAGCTGTGGGATTCATGGTTGTCAGTTTAGAGCTGTCACCGTAAGATTGTCAAAACCGTTAGTTGATAAATTAACGTCTTTTTGTTCTCGTTAGTTGCTCAACTATCGACAGATAGTAAACTGTAGCGTACTGCTGACTATATGACGCGTTAGTTGATAAACTAACGGTTAAAACCGTTAAATAGTAAACTGGTTTAAACTTGAATTGCAAAAGAAATACCAGGGCAAACACTGCGGTAGCTTAGGTGAAGACTAGTCTTACGAATAGTCTTCGTGTTAGGTTGACATGTAAGAACAAAAGAAACGTAAATTCTAAACCCTGTCGATCTGGTTTACTGTCTGTCGATAGTTTATCAACAAACGCGTAGGTTTATCAACTAACGGTTTCGACTATCTTACGCTGACAGAGCACTCTTTTTGCACTGTTTTATACTTTATTGCACAGAAACAGAAGATAAGATACATCAAAATGGAAACTAGGTGTGCAAAGGCGAGCTTATCTCTAAAAAGAGATTTCTTCCAACAAACCTAATATGGACAGAATACATGAAAGAACAGGTAGACATATGTGCACAACGTTAAAATATTACAGAGCCTTAGGTAGTTGGTTTTGACACCCGAAGAATCGCACTGACTGTCACCCAGCAGTAATTCTGCTAGCTTGGAGTCTGGGCCTTCTCACGCACCCGTCCTGGGGCGCGGGGGGGAGTCGGGTAGTTCGCGGTTGGTGTGACGCATCCGCCCGCGCGAACGTGCCCTTCGCCAGCCTCTGGACAAACTGGTCCACTGGTCCCCGTCTTAGGTCCCTCTGGATCGCAGCGGACTTGAGCCTCGGCAATTTATGCCTGATGCCAAGTTTCTTGCTCCCTGAGTGCCGCCTGTAGGGTGAGGCTGGAGGCTGTACCTGCGCATGGGCACAAGAGAGAATATGCATGGGCAAGAGAGAAATCGTCCATTTTTTGAGCTGGTTGTGTTTTATGTAAATTTTTGTTTAGTTTAATTTAAATGGCAATCATGTCTTTGGTGTCTCTGTCGAGCAATAGGCTGCGACTGAAAATCAGCATTTTCTTCCTTGGGAGTAAACTAATACACAATAACTTAGTCTTATTAAATTGTTATTGCTAGCTAAGACGTATACTAGTTATAAGGTAGTTTTATAAGCAATTGTTAAAATATTAAGGTCGATTATTCTTACTTTGATTTGCAGTGCAGTTTTTTTTGTTATAATATTATGTTACCATGTATTGTGTACTAAATTTTGAAATAAATGTTTCTCTCTCTCTCTCTCTCTCTCTCTCTCTCTCTCTCTCTCTCTGTCTCTCTCTCTCTCAGATGGTGTGCTCGCTCAGGGGCCAAGAAACCTTTTTATCTCTATACCTCTATATATATCTTCCTTCCTTACCTTCCTACCCGCCTTCTAACCTGCCCAGAAAAGTATCCTATTGTCGTTTGCTTCTGGCTTTGGCCAACTTTGGCATGGATAATCAAGAATTACATACAAATCACAATTTTATAAAACAAAAGTTTCCTAAACGGCCAGGAACGTAATCAGACGTGATGATATCTCCCATCAGATCACAATCAAGTATTTTATTCAACAATAGTATTATAATGCTGACTCATAATAAATATGGAAGCACGTACTGTGTTCATACATTATGCATCAATTTTGCTGATGTTTGCCAAAAATGCATTCACCTTTTTAGGATTCCGTACTCGAGGGTGCCGAACGCGATCCTGTTACTAAACCTCCGCTGTCCGTCCGTCTGTCTGTCCGTCTGTCATCCGATAGTATCTCATGAACCGTGATAGTTAGACAATTGAAATTTTCACGGATTGCGAAATACCAGGCTAATACTGCGGTAGTTCGTGTTAGGTTGTCATGTAACAAGAAAATAAACGTAAATTCTAAACCATATCGGTCTGGTTTACAATTTGTCGATAGTTTCCAAACTAACGCGTCAGTTTATAAACTAACGGTTTTGACAATCTTACCGTGATATACACGCAATTTGAGAAATAGGGAATTACAGACGGGAGATAATTAGAAAGGGTCCTAGACATAAAAGAGACATATTTTTTATAGACGGAACCCTTCACCCCCGGTTTTTTTTTTATTATTTAGGAGCAGTCGAGGGCAAAGCAAAAGTTGATCGACCGGTTATGTACGGGGTTCGAATTTGAAGTGAAAAATATTTTGTGTCTTGGATGTGTGTGACGTCGCTGTTTCTGGTTCTCACACAGGGTATGAAGTGGCAGAGGAACAGATTAGTACAGTTCTCGCCAAGTTTATCAGGCTGTGAGCGAGCGGTCACCTGTACCTCTCTCACCCCACCTTATCCTATGCGAGAAATAGAGATCATAGCACGCACAGAGAAAAAGAAACTTGACGCGGACTGTACACGTTTAATTCAGCACCTTATTATATGTAAAGGGTTCGGGGGCCCAACTCCGCTAGACAATGACCACACAGTGACAATGACGCGACGAAGTTATCTGACGTATTTGTAATCCCTTTATAGTTTTTTACTAATTGACCGAGCGAGCGAAGCGTCTCCGTTACAGGATTGGGCAAAAATGCTTTCGTATGTCCGGATGTGTGTCCGGATGTTCACCTCTACAAGCCGCATTCCTCAACTGACTCTCGTGATTTTTTGTGAGAAGATTCGATAATTTAAATATATTTTTTTCGATTCAGTTTCGGGAAGAATTTTCAAAATGGCGGAGATATGGGGTGGAAAATGTAAAATAATCCGCTACATCCCAAACTTCTTGACAGATTTTAACAAAGGAGGTGTCGTTGAATTTGTGGAACCGTTAGTTTGACATTAGCTGTACAGTTTTAGTGGGAAGTCAATAGGTTGGATTTTGGATCGCAAAATGAAGTTCACAAAGTTATTGGTGCGGCTACTTTCACACTCCATGTACGTAACCAGGTGCATTCATAAGTTTGTGCGTGGCATTGAAAGAAAATTGTGTCGGATTAAAAACTTCAAGGGGTCGGGGGTGTGATGGGAGGGGGTGAAAAAAAAATACACAAATTTCCTGTGACGCTTGCGAGGTCCACAGCTCACAGAGCCACTAGTTAATATGATTAGCAATAGCCTCAATTTCTGTCAAATTACCTAAACGGGATTGTCCAAACTCGAAATAATGGGTATATCAGACCATTATTTAACCCCTTAACTCACCTCCCACGCTTCCGGGCGGCATCGCGATTTGGAACCTTATGCCATGGTTATAAAATTCAAAACCTACAAACGTCACTATGGCGCCACAGAGCCGTTATAGGTTTGGAATTTTATTAAAATGGCAAGAGGATCAAAATCGCCTCATAACCATAGGTCCATGGCTCGAAAGGTTAAGTAGTTATGCTATACGTATCTACTATTGTATGTTGTATCTATACATCTCTATTACACTCTGAATGTCGCTTTAATGCTGCTTCAAAGTATGAAGTAATTGTTGTGCAATACACTTAAATACAGAGTCGACATAATATAATATCTTGTGCCTGAACAAAGGGTCAAGTGCTTCAAAAGCCTTTTTATGCAGTTTGATTACTATTAATAGTGTCATAACAGCCGGAAATTTTCCACTCTACCGTACCGAATGCACGATTATTGTCACGTAACCGCTTGACACTTCTCGGTTTTAGGCCCTGCAAGTAGTCGAGATGTCCTGCAAACTTGAAATTTGGCAAAGAGGTGTATCACGGAGAGTATAAAAAAAAATCTGAAGACAACATTGATTTACGATTTAAAAAAGGGAAATATTAAATTGCACATCAATAATACTGATTTGCACAGCAAATTTACTGATTTTCACAGCAAATATCAAGGCAAAATACTGCGGTAGCTTAGGTGACGTATTAGATTGAACATTTGAGAACAACAAAATACTAATACATAAAAAGTGATTTTGCTGATCCTTCTTTGCTGTGAAAATTAGTATTTTTGATGTGCCTTTAAAAAACAACAAAAAGCTGAGAAGTGTCGAGCGGTAACGTTAAAAGGATCGCACTGTACCACAAATGATATAGCGCTACAAAATACGGCGGCGGTGGGCTAGCCCCCTGTCAGGCGAAATGGCCGATCTAAACCCAGCGTCACGCCTTTTTCCATACGGGGTGGCAGAGGCACAGTTGTGTCTTCATTTACAGCTACACAATGGAACTATATACTGCGAGTACAATAACTTCTACGTCATTCTCTGTACGCCGGTCGACGGACAAATTGGCAGTTCTCATTGCAGTTCTCAGTGTACTCAATCATCGAATCACTTATACAACTTGTCGATAAGTCAAGATGTGGGATTGACTTCTCGCGCACTCGCGACGTCCGTGGCCTGGCTGTGTTCGCGCATCGGAAACGACCGTGCGGGTAGCAACATCTGGCCGAGACGGGCACTGGATGGGTGTCCGTTCCCAGTGGCATTTGTTTCGGACGCCCCCGTGTTTTGGAAGACACGTCAAGCTGCAGGTCCCGGCTACTACCGCTACTCGGTGGTATAAGTCGTAAAGATGTGCCAGAGGCTCTAATAGGGCAGCTTGATAACTTCTGACTGTCGGGTGCCCGACTCCCCTCCACCAAACCGCACTGAGCCAGCGTGGTGGAGTATGGCTTAATCTTACTCGTATCCGGGTGGCCGGTGCCCCTCTGTGGGGACATTAATGGTCTACATTTATTATTTATACACTCGCATACGGTGTGATGCCAAGTTTACCTATGTAAGAAAGCGCTTGTTATTGAGATCATATAGCACAGGCTCCGCCTTAGTTTAGATTTCGATAAATCAACCATTACATCTCAGACTCTAACTAGGAAACCATCTTATGTAATACTTTGTATGTGCTGTTTGTGTGTTTTGTGCTGTTTGTGCTTTGTACTTTGCTGTTAATAATTTTGTAATTATTTATTCCTGCTTATTCATCTTAATAATTATTATTTTTTATATTTGTATTAGTTAAGCCCAACCTATTTTTAAAAGAGATCTAAAAATCAATCTGTGGGATTTTCTACGCCTCTCACACAATGTTCCAATGTAGGGAAGAGGCAAAAAATGACGTTTGCTAAGTATATTTAAATATTTACAGTAACAAAGTACTTTGACTTTGACTTTGTGAGTCACAAAAACAATGTTGACACAGAAACAATGAGTCACAAATTGTGACTCATTGTTTCTGATATGTGATATATATAAATTAAATACCTATAAAATACAGATAGATATACAAAATAATTATCGATTTAAACTACATAAACTTTATATATAATAATATAAATACAGTAACTTTTACGGAAGAGAGAGGTGTGCTCTTTAATACGTTTCTTAAACGAGAAAAGAGTGGGACTGTCTCTTATAGTGCAAAGAAGTGCGTTCCAGAGTCGGACCGCCCGCAACCTGAAAGTGTGTTTATACGCAACGTTGTTATGCCGCGGAGTAGCTAAAAGTGAGAAAGTGTGAGATCACCGGTGCCTTATAATATCCTTTTTTCCGTCCCCGTATCCCCGTATCCCCGTCTTATCGCTTCAATAGACCAATCCCACAGACAAACTTGCTCGGTTATGTACCAAGAAACCTATCTCGCCGAAATGTCGCAAGCATTATCCAAGCAATAACTATTATGTCATAATACTGCCCAGCTCGGCCACCGGATTATGCAACGGAGAATGTAGGTCATGATCTTCTGCAGCTTCCGTTCGGCAGATTTTCGTACATTTCGGACTTGTAGAATGCACCACGCTGGCATGGTTTGTGAGATTGATAATGTCGCAAAATACATAACATATTAGTAGTTTATGTGACTGATACTTAATGGAGGGTATTAAAACTCGAGAGTGGTGGGCGAGTTTCTTAATAATATCACTCGAGTTTTAATGCCTAATTATGTACAGGTTTTGGACGCAGTAAAGAGGGTTTATGATACGTGTGTAGATAATAGTAGTTTATGTGACTGATACATAATGGAGGGCATTAAAACTCGAGAGTGGGTTTATGATACGAGTCGAAGGCGAGTTTCATAATAATATCACTCGAGAGTTTTAATGCCTAATTATGTACAGTTTTTGACGCAGTAAAGAGGGTTTATGATACGTGTGTAGATAATAGTAGTTTAAGTGACTGCTACATAATGGAGGGCATTAAAACTCGAGAGTTTTAGGGCCTGACCACAAAAAAATATACGAGTGTTCAACACTTGTTTAAAAACGAAAACGTATGGGATTTGACGTTTGCTTTGAGGTTAAACGCTGTTTAATATATTTTGTGGTAACACGGTTAATGTCTAATTATGTTCAGTTACATACACTAGTTTATCTACAAACATATCATAGGCTCTCTTTGATGTGCTCAGGAACCGCATGTTCGACCGGCATTGTGGCATTGATCATTGCTCTGCAGTTGTTTAGCTTGTTCAGAAGTACCAACTTCACAGACAAACTAGGGGCGGCGCGCAGGCGGGCGACGGCGTTCGAAATTTGAATGTCATATGACAAATTTCGGTACATTATGGTCATAATTTATCAATATTCAGATAAGAAATTAGTTTTTACCAAGAAGTTTATCATTATGATGGACGTAACGTGCGGTTTTTGGACGCAGAAAAGAGGGTTTATGATACGTGTGTAGATAAACATTATAATGTTACTGGGTCTGCTCAAAGGAAATACCCGTTCAGCAGCATATGGAGTACCCCGTCTTATGAGCTAGCTCAGCACAGAGATTTCAGCAGTGTGGATAAAACTCTTTTGACATTTTGATAAAGCCAGTGTGACCATTTTGAAATGAACATTAAGCATTTAAACATAAACATTCACATACAGGCGCATGCGATGCCTCTGGCCCCACACTAGGATACCCTGTGTCGTGGGAACCAGGAACAGCGACGTAACACACATATAAACAACCAAGACCTGGGGATTTTTTTTCGGTATCCCCAGCTGGGGATCGAACCCCGGGACTTCCCTCATGGTAGGCAAAGCCACAACCATATGTACTAACTTATGAATGAGGAACAATATAACTGAGCATAAGGCGATGTGATAGACTGTCTATGTAACTTTAACTGTAACTATTGTACTCTTTATTACATATATTCCTAAAAGTTGATCCCACTGCGTTCTGCACTACGCAATGTACTACATGGATCACCAAGCAGAAAGCAGAGTACTAAAAACATGTAGCCCAGAATTAAAAATTACCATACTAGGTATGTAGGTACCTAAATCAGTACTTTTATATACGAAAATATAAAAAAAACTATTTGATCAGTTTATTATTTGTTCATGAACATTACAACTAACTATCTACCTCTAATGATAAAACGTACGCAATCGCAATTCTCAGGTCTCCCCTTCTTGCCGGTTAGTAAATGTTGCTGTACCAAAATGCAAAATTAACCATTTGGGCAGTTAGAACAGCACTAAGTAAACGAAAGGAAATCTTATTGTGTCGAGTTAAAAACCGTTGAATGGACACCCCTAGTCTGTGGTTGTTAATTAATAAAATTATCGGAACGAATCACCTTTAGAATTGCACCATGGTTGGGATAAAACTGTAACTTACTCACAACGACGTGACGTCAAAATGTAGTGGAAGTTGTAAGACACTTACCTGTAAAAAAATAAGATAAATTGTTAATAAATCACACAATTATTCAGCAAGGTAAATATTTTGTTCGGTAGTACTGTCGTATTACAATTAAAATGCAAGCATTAAATAGTTTATTTCCTCGACGACCTCTGTGGCGCTGCAGTAGTGGCTATGCCCACCACACAAGAGGTCCCGGGTTCGATCCCCGGCTGAGGATAAAGAAAAAAAAGCCCAGGTCTTGGATTTATAAACATAAATTATGTGTGGTGACGCCGATTCTGGTTCCCACGACACAGGGTATCCTAGTGTGAGGCCAGAAGCAAGGTATGTCCTTGTGTATAAATGTTTATTTCTAAATGTTTAATGTTCATTTCAAAATTGCCAATTTCGACGGTAATAAATGCGACAGGTCACACTGGCTTTATCAAAATGTCAAAAGAGTTTGATCCACACTGCCGCTAGCATTGACATCTCTGTTCTGAACCAGCTGATAAGACGGGGTACTCCATACGCTGCTGAACGGGGCTTTCTGTTGATCAGACCCAGCAACATTATAATGTATACGTAGAGACTTATTATGGTAGATTTACTACTATCACTGAACTCTATTTCTCTATTATAGTAACAAACAAGAGAAAGTAATCAACAACCACCTTGCATATAAAAAACAAAACTACAAAATCGGAAGCAGGTCAGTAGATTCATTTAAAAATCGCAGGTGTATTCATATTCCGGTGATGAAATATCATAACTTAGTTATATAAATCGGGTTAAATTATGTATTTGCGAATGAAAAGTAAGAAACTGATAGTATGGTAGATATTATCGGGACAAATAAGACCTAATAGAAAAACTATAATAAAACCCATTTACCATCTTTCTATGGGTTGAACTGGAATGTTAATAGATCCTAGATTGATGTCCAGTTCGATTTATGCAGATTAATTTCTTTAGATATACTAGACATTACTTAATTAAATGTCATAGTAGACAGTATTTAGAAAACAGATAGCATCCGAGATAGTTTGCACTTATAAAACTGTCTTTACAGCTCAAAGTCCCAGGTTTTTTTGAGGTATCGCAATTTTTAACCTCATGCCATGGTAATAAAATTCAAAACCTATAACGGGGAATTGGCACCATATGATGTCATGAGGCCTTGAGGGGTTAATAGTTGAAAACTAAGCGTCACAGAGTAAGAGGCACAGTTACGTCTACTTTAGCCAGTTATCCAATACACCATTATAGGTGACAGGAGGCTAGCCAATCGTCGCACCGGAGATAAAGGTTACCCAGTTGAGTTCTGTAATATAAGACACTTCAACTTCACAGTCGACCTGGAGATTCAAGATTATTTTTTTCAAGTTTTTTTTTTTTATTGAATAAATAAATTATCTTATTCAACGTCAAAATTATACTTACTAATAACAACTACAAGTATTTTTTTTATATATATGAAAAAGACTACACCGTTTCGAAAGGTGGTCCTCGGGGTTAAGAAGAAACGGCAAGAAACTCCCCCATACCTTCTTTTTAAAAAAGTGACTTTACAACAGGTACTGGTTTCGGTCTAAGGAAATTCGCCGGCGAGTGATAGACTTGATCCATCGCCCCTCGTCGAATTTCTGTGCGCTGAGATGGTATGGACCATGCAGTTCAGTCGTCTAAGTATTCCTTTATACTATAATAGGTCTTTCTTTCTTGGAGAGGAAGGAGAAAGGAAAGAGAAAACCCGCAAGATTGGAACAGCCCTCATAGCCAAGCTGCATTCTATTCTGCAGACCTCCGGTGTGAGCCCAACATCTCTTAACAGAGCGTACAGGGGCCCAATTACGGTCAACTTTAGATATACAATATCTGACGATTTTGTAATCCCATTCCCTTTGTTGATTAACTTAATCATTATGCTTACCAATTAACTTAATTTTTACCATAATTGCCTAAAAAAATATTCTCGAAACGTCAGATATTGGATATCTAAAATTTACCGTAATCGTCATGTAATTGTCATGGTGCTGTCATTGTGTACCGGAATTGGGCCCCAGGTTTGATGTTTGCCGACGCAAAGCAGCGCGCCAAACGTCAAATCGCATACATTTTCTGAGCATCGTAGCGAGTTATAAGTTAGCGAATTCAACTTGCCTAAGGGGGCTGTTGCTATTAACCCGCTCAGCGCTATTGTATCTTTAATGATAGGGTGCTTTGTCACAGGCCAGTGTATCCTTAATGATACACCACACTGCCCCGACTTCGGAGGCCGGTGTATCCTTAAATATACACCGTTTCATACATTTTAGTAGCGCGTTCAAAAGCGTTGGCCCTGGAGAATGTGCCTGTGTTTTTGGGGTGTAAATATCTTAAAAAATAAAGAAAATATGGGGTTTTTCTTAAAAAAATACTACAAAATTATAGGTATACACTGGCCTGTGACAAAGCATCCTATGGTGTATCATTAATGATACACTGGCGCTGAGCGTGTTAAGCATGGTAAAGAGGTGTGTGGGCTCAAACGAGGAAGGTCTTTGGCCAGCAGTGGGACACCATGAAGGCGAAATAATAATTAAAAAAAACTCGTCAGTGACGCGATCCCAAGTGCGTCGAGTGCATTCCATAACAGGCGGCAAGTAGGTAAGTGTGCCGAGCTGCGCGGGAGTTGTGTAATACGCGACCTTTCTTCTCGATGCAGCAGATGAGTTTAACAGGGCTTCGAATCTGATGACGGCCTGGCGACTCCATGACAGTGTTTTGACAATGTTGGACCAACATTTAACCCTAAGCTACCATTACCTACCTACTAGCTAGGACTACTTTAGATAACCATTAACTGATGTTTCTGTAACCCATTTCCCCTTGATGAATAACTAATCTATGTATTAATATTATAAATTACCTTAGATTAGCAATATAGCTGAATGAAATTGAAATTATTTGTAATTGTTGTGGAGAGTAATTAAATTAACTTTTAATGAGTATTTTTATCGAACTAAATTTGAATTTCTTTATTGTTTATTCTGCTTAATGAAATGAAATTGTAATATATTGATCCTATTTATTTATTTATTGATTATATATCTTTTATTTTATATACTATCCGTCTTATTCATAAATGTCTCATAAACCTATTTTAACTATAATGCCGTTATAATTCATTTGTTTATAAATATCTTTGTCTGTCACTTTGAAATTTGTGTTTGTGAGAAAAGGACAAAGCACATTTTAGATAACAGGTTTGATAAGTTTTATTAATAAGGCGGTAAGTTGCTATGCCGTTTACCGGTAAAATATCGCTACTATAAATGTCAAAATGTAACATGTTATACACTGTTATTTAAGGCAATGAATGATTTCATTGAATTGAATCATACCCTAGCCGTTGTCCATGGCTTCACCAGCATAGAAGAGTAAGGAAGGCTGCGTACCATGAATCCACAGGATCTACGAAGTTCTTCTCATTTTACCGTTTACTTCGTGTTTGATACGGCGCTGACGGTAAATCCGATCGTATTCGTTTACCTGTATCCCTTGCCTACGTCTGTTTTACCTGCCTGCCCCTTAGCTTCGTAGGTCAAGAGTTCAATACAATGACGTCTGATATTTATAAACTACCCAAACTGTGTGCAAATTATGAAAAAAAAAAACTTGTTAACTATCTACCTGCAACATATCAGGCGTAAGTCAAGAAGTTTTTGCTTTTCTTACATAGCGTTACCCCCCCATTTCCCCCTTTAGGGGATGAATTTCGCCACATCCCTTCTTAGTGCTAGCCAACGCCAGATTAGGAACCGCTGTACAAAGTTCGCCACATCCCTTCTCAGTGCTAGCCAACGCCAGATTAGGCACCGCTGTACAAAGTTCGCCACATCCCTTCTTAGTGCGAGCCAACGCCAGATTAGGAACCGCTGTACAAAGTTCGCCACATCCCTTCTCAGTGCTAGCCAACGCCAGATTAGGAACCGCTGTACAAAGTTCGCCACATCCCTTCTTAGTGCGAGCCAACGCCAGATTAGGAACCGCTGTACAAAGTTCGCCACATCCCTTCTTAGTGCTAGCCAACGCCAGATTAGGAACCGCTGTACAAAGTTCGCCACATCCCTTCTTAGTGCTAGCCAACGCCAGATTAGGCACCGCTGTACAAAGTTCGCCACATCCCTTCTTAGTGCGAGCCAACGCCAGATTAGGAACCGCTGTACAAAGTTCGCCACATCCCTTCTCAGTGCTAGCCAACGCCAGATTAGGAACCGCTGTACAAAGTTCGCCACATCCCTTCTTAGTGCGAGCCAACGCCAGATTAGGAACCGCTGTACAAAGTTCGCCACATCCCTTCTTAGTGCTAGCCAACGCCAGATTAGGAACCGCTGTACAAAGTTCGCCACATCCCTTCTCAGTGCTGGCCAACGCCAGATTAGGAACCGCTGTACAAAGTTCGCCACATCCCTTCTCAGTGCTAGCCAATGCCAGATTAGGAACCGCTGTACAAAGTTCGCCACATCCCTTCTTAGTGCTAGCCAACGCCAGATTAGGCACCGCTGTACAAAGTTCGCCACATCCCTTCTCAGTGCTAGCCAACGCCAGATTAGGAACCGCTGTACAAAGTTCGCCACATCCCTTCTCAGTGCTAGCCAACGCCAGATTAGGAACCGCTGTACAAAGTTCGCCACATCCCTTCTTAGTGCTAGCCAACGCCAGATTAGGAACCGCTGTACAAAGTTCGCCACATCCCTTCTTAGTGCGAGCCAACGCCAGATTAGGCACCGCTGTACAAAGTTCGCCACATCCCTTCTTAGTGCTAGCCAACGCCAGATTAGGAACCGCTGTACAAAGTTCGCCACATCCCTTCTTAGTGCGAGCCAACGCCAGATTAGGCACCGCTGTACAAAGTTCGCCACATCCCTTCTTAGTGCTAGCCAACGTCAGATTAGGCACCGCTGTACAAAGTTCGCCACATCCCACATGGTATTCTGATCTCCGAATCATTTTTTAAACCCTCTCTTCCATCTACCTTGTATGCTCTGCCGGGGTACAGGCTCTATCGGAATGATAGGACAGGTAAGGCTGGTGGCGGTGTTGCTATTTACCTTCGTTCCAACATTTCTTGCAAAGTCATCAGCCACTCACCTAGTCTGTACTCTGGCTCCGCTGAACACCTCTTTCTCGAGTTATGCCTGCATCACAATAAGGTCCTTCTGGGTGTCTTCTATAGCCCCTCTCTACTCATCGACTACTTTGATTCTTTTGAAAGCATTCTTAATGATCTATCTCCTCTTTACAGTGACACAGTTATCCTAGGTGATTTCAATACCTGTTTACTTAAAAATGATGTTCGCTCAGCCAAAGTCCAGTCTATCATCAGCTCCCTAAATTTAAATATTCTTCCCTTGAGTGCAACTCACTTCCAGCCCCACTGCACCCCCTCTCTTCTAGATCTTATGATTGTTTCTAACATATCCAAGGTTGCTACGCATGGCCAACTTAATGCCCCCTTCTCCTTTCACGATTTGATTTATCTCTCGTTCAAGTTAAGGCCTCCCAAGCGCGCAGCAAAATTCCTGAATATTCGCAGTTTCAAGGGTATGGATCTCAGCTCCCTTAAGTTTGACGCCGCTTCTATAGACTGGTCTCCTGTCGTCTGTAGTGAGACCGTTGATGACAAAGTCCAGCATTTCAACTCGATTGTCTTAAGTTTGTTCGACAAACATGCTCCTGTCAAAAAGGTTAGGGTCAAACATCTCCCTGCGCCTTGGATTACCGACACCATCAAGGGTCTGATGGCCCAGAGAAACCGTGCCAAATGTAGATATAAGAAGGATCCGACGGACGATAATCTCCTTATATACAAACGTCTCCGTAATCGGTGCACCCGTCTTTGTCGAGATGCCAAACGCCGCCACATCTACGAGAGTATCGAGAGTTACTCTCCTGCACAGGTTTGGAAGTTCCTGAAGACCCTTGGTGTTGGTAAGTCCCAGGACGCAGTTGCCGGTAGTGTCGACCTCAATGGTCTCAACAAATTCTTTGCTGTCTCCCCTGTCTGGACCCCTGTGTCAAGGATGCTACCCTTCGTAACTTGCGTACCAGAACGACATCCAGTTGCTTACCTTTCAACCTCAGGTCTATCGGAGTTGGCGCAGTAAAGAGAGCTATTCTAGAAATCTCGTCCAAGGCTGTAGGTGATGACAATATCTGCTCTCAGATGCTATTCAGTGTACTCGATAATGTTTTACCACCCATAACGCATATAATTAACGCGTCGCTGAGCGAGTACTGCTTCCCAAGCCAGTGGAAAAGAGCATTAGTGATACCCCTGCCTAAAACTTCTAACTCGTCCTCCTTCAAAGAGTTCCGTCCCATTTCCATCCTACCAATCCTTTCCAAAGTCCTTGAATCAATTGTCCACTCCCAGCTGTCCTCGTACCTTTCCTCCATGGATTTACTGAACCCTTTTCAGTCTGGTTTTAGGCCAGGGCATAGCACCACCACCGCTCTGCTCAAGGTAACTGATGATATCCAACTGGCAATGGATAAGAAGCAGCTCACAGTCCTGACTCTCCTTGACTTTAGCAGCGCCTTCAACTGCGTCGACTTCGATATACTTGTTGAAATCATAAAAACACTCAATGTCTCTTCACACTCGGCTCGCTGGTTTGACTCCTACCTGAGAGACCGCCAGCAGCGCGTCAAGTCTGAAGAAGTTACTACGGAATGGTGCAAGCTCTCTACTGGTGTTCCGCAGGGTGGCATCCTTTCTCCTCTTCCTCAGTTTTCATCCATTCCATCTCGGATGTATTGTCTTCCTCATATCATCTCTATGCAGATGACCTTCAAATTTATCGGCATTTTCCCCTGTGTGATCTGACTAAGTTCGCCACATCCCTTCTTAGTGCTAGCCAACGCCAGATTAGGAACCGCTGTACAAAGTTCGCCACATCCCTTCTCAGTGCTAGCCAACGCCAGATTAGGAACCGCTGTACAAAGTTCGCCATATCCCTTCTTAGTGCTAGCCAACGCCAGATTAGGAACCGCTGTACAAAGTTCGCCACATCCCTTTTTAGTGCGAGCCAACGCCAGATTAGGAACCGCTGTACAAAGTTCGCCACATCCCTTCTTAGTGCGAGCCAACGCCAGATTAGGAACCGCTGTACAAAGTTCGCCACATCCCTTCTTAGTGCTAGCCAACGCCAGATTAGGAACCGCTGTACAAAGTTCGCCACATCCCTTCTTAGTGCGAGCCAACGCCAGATTAGGCACCGCTGTACAAAGTTCGCCACATCCCTTCTTAGTGCTAGCCAACGCCAGATTAGGAACCGCTGTACAAAGTTCGCCACATCCCTTCTCAGTGCTAGCCAACGCCAGATTAGGAACCGCTGTACAAAGTTCGCCACATCCCTTCTTAGTGCGAGCCAACGCCAGATTAGGAACCACTGTACAAAGTTCGCCACATCCCTTCTCAGTGCTAGCCAACGCCAGATTAGGAACCGCTGTACAAAGTTCGCCACATCCCTTCTTAGTGCTAGCCAACGCCAGATTAGGAACCGCTGTACAAAGTTCGCCACATCCCTTCTTAGTGTGAGCCAACGCCAGATTAGGAACCGCTGTACAAAGTTCGCCACATCCCTTCTTAGTGCTAGCCAACGCCAGATTAGGAACCGCTGTACAAAGTTCGCCACATCCCTTCTTAGTGCGAGCCAACGCTAGATTAGGCACCGCTGTACAAAGTTCGCCACATCCCTTCTTAGTGCTAGCCAACGCCAGATTAGGAACCGCTGTACAAAGTTCGCCACATCCCTTCTTAGTGCGAGCCAACGCCAGATTAGGAACCGCTGTACAAAGTTCGCCACATCCCTTCTTAGTGCGAGCCAACGCCAGATTAGGGACCGCTGTACAAAGTTCGTGGCTCTAAATCCACCGGTTTAGGCTGTGCGTTGTCTGACAATGAGCCGGATAGCGTTTCAAACCCCACTCTTACAAGCAGACTCATCATACGACAAATTTTTTATTGGTTGCGAACTCTATTATCAAGCAGTAAAGTTGAAAATCGCGCTGCATTTTCAGGGTCTGCGAGCACAAGTAGATAGCGTTACGTCTTTTCGCATGGATAGCAGAGGCCCAACTGTGCCCACGTTACTTTTTTAGGGTTCCGTACCCGAAGGGTTCCAAACGGGACCCTATTACTAAGACTTCGCTGTCCGTCCGTCCGTCTGTCACCAGGCTGTATCTCAAGAACCTAGCTAGCTAGAGAGTTGAAATTTTCACAGATTATGTATTTCTGTTGCCGCTACAACAACAAATACTAAAAAACAGGATAAAAGAAATATTTAAGGGGACTCCCATACAACAATACCACATACAAACTTATGGATGCACCTGGTTACGTACATGGAGTGTGAAAGTAACCGCACCAATAACTTTGTAAACAATATTTTGCTGTGTAAAATCCAAACTATTCACTCCACACCATCGCTTCCATTGAACGGTGGTACGGAACCCTTCGTGCGCGATTTAGACTCGCACTTGACCGGTTTTTTAATATTGATTTCTACCTTAAAAATAAATGCCCAATAAATGAATACCCAAATCTGGGAGTCATTCCGTTGTTGGCGTGAGTTTATACGCTTCTGGTCCGCCCAATATGGTAGTGTTATTCTATATTTAGTATCGGCGAATCTGTGGGGTATTTAAAATTCGCGGTAAGGTAAAGCGCCCTTGGCAGGACTTGCGGTTGGTAATAAAAAACTCACAATCAACAAGAAACTTTTAACGTTGCAGAAGCGATATTGGAAATAAAATTATCTAAATGTTCGCTATTTTAAGGGAAATATTAAACTGCACATCAATAGTACTGAATTGCACAGCAAACATACTGATTTTCACAACAAATATCAGGGCAAAATACTGTAGTAGCTTAGGTGAAGGGTAAAGGGGGAGAGCGAAGTGAAGCCCCCTTTATCCTTCGTATTAGGTTGAACATCTAAGAAAAACAAAACTACTTAAAACACAAAAAAAAACCTTTTTTGCCGTGAAAATCAGTATTTTTGCTGTGCGATTAACTACTAGCTATTTTAACACGCTTACATTGGGTCGACCTGTAACTATACGATTATGGGAAAGTTTGTGTAAAAAAAAACAATTGCTGAGGCTTAGTTATGCCCACGTCATGAAACCTATCAATCTAAATTACATTTTATTAGTTGACGATACAAAAATATGGTACCATCGAGTCTCAAGATGGAATTTGATGCTGGAAGGTGGAACCCTTAAATACTTACCTACTCGTAAACCATGTTACTATAAAAACTACAAATCCTGTACATTTTTGTCTTTAAACAAGTGTTGAACAGGAGTTTATTTCTTCGTGGTAAGGCCCATGCGCAAGAAGTTTAGACACATTTGATTCGTCTTAACAGTTTTCAAAAAGGTGTTTTTATCCTACTGTATCTGTTAAACTTTGTTTTGTGCAATCAAAGTCCCCACCAAGAGGCACAGGCCTCTACTGTTATTTCTACTATCATGTAGAGTCTAGATTCTAAACTATAACCTACCGTAGGCATCGCTATAATTAAGTTTCGCACTAGCCCAACCCCGATAACGGACTAATGCAATTTCACTCACCTTGGCGCTCGCAATACGAGCCGGCGTGCGCGCGCACTTCGTATTAGTATGCTCAAAGCGCCGAGGCTGAAGGCTGACTTACAACATTTGTGAGTTGGCAAAGTGGCTGGTTGGGTATACTGAACGGCTATTTACTGATGGATAGATGTTTAGATAGGTGGACAGTGTTGGTAAAGAAAGTACTGTGCATACAATAGCATTTTTCTTATTCGTCATTACATAAACAGAAACATTTGCATTCATTGCTTCTTGCCCCACACTAGGATACCCTGTGTCGTGGGAACCAGAAACAGAAACGTCACACACATGTAAACATCCAAGGCCGGGGGATTTCTATTTTCATATCCCCAGCCGGGGATCGAACCCGGGACCTCTCGCGTGGTAGGCAGAGCCACAACCGCGGCGATACAGAGGTCGTCCTGATGCGTCGGAGTGGAATCAGTGTCAGTACAGATGCCGACAAACTTCTTGCGCATTAGGGGCCTTACCACAAAAAAATAAACTGCTGTTCAACACTTATTTAAAAACAAAAATGTATGGGATTTGAAGTTTGTTTTGAGGTTAAACGCTGTTTAATATTTTTTTGTGGTAACACGGTAAGTGTTTACCTAGGGGAGGGGTGGAGGTCGAGGCGGAGACTGAGGGGTATCTTCGCGCATGTCAAAATGTAGGTTTAGATGTGGTGTATTCAGGAAAGAAGAGGTGAGTGGTTTCGCACGATGTACTGATTGCATAAAAGGTGATTGATGAACGAATGAATGAATTACAATAATTTACACCTGCTCATATGTGAACCCAACGTAACTTTGTCATAAGAGTAAGTCCCCCTTCTGAACCCCTAAGTGGCGATTGTTCCATCCCCAGATAAACAGTCAGATAACTTTATTTGCAATTTCACAAGTACAAATTCTCTCAGATTCCTCGGATAAACAGGCAGATATACTCGTACGTTATCTGAAGATGTAAAAATCGGCTAAAATTAGAGCACCAAGTTTTACAAAATGGTACTACAGTCTTCACAAAATAAAAGGCCTGGTGACAGCGTCCGTGTCACTGACGTAATAAGGTTGAATTTAGTTTGGCCCACCAAGCCTTTTATTTTGTGAAGACTATAAGTTTTGGGTTATATCCACTTTTTGATTTTCAAACCTCGGCTAAAGAAGTTATTCCCTTTACAAGCGTTTGGAGGCCGATGTTTATTTTATTACCTACTTATTGCAATTTTCTGTGGAGTTTGCTGTCGCTACAAAATAGACCATAGATTTCAAATGTCCACTGTGACTTACGTCTCGTTCACATCAACATCTTCTGCTATTTAAGTATATGCGCGTATGTTCAAAATGTTACTTTGGAGGTTGATGCCGGAAAGACGTTTTTGTGACGTCTGGCATTTAGACATAAATAAATATTATAAATAAATACTAGAGGACAA
The DNA here is from genome assembly GCA_949825045.1 of Argyresthia goedartella. NCBI lineage: Eukaryota > Metazoa > Arthropoda > Insecta > Lepidoptera > Argyresthiidae > Argyresthia > Argyresthia goedartella. Next base: position 24,536,505 of record OX463831.1, read on the forward strand.
TCTTACACAAATCGAACTAGGCCCATAGTAAGCTCAATAAAGCTTGTGTTATGGGTACTAGATAACGCAATATATAATAGAGATAAATACTTATATATAAATACATAGAAAATATCCAAGACAAATAAACAAATCTTCATGCTCATCACACAAATTTTTGCACTTTCCAGGAATCGAACCCAGGACCGTCAGCTTCGTAGGCAGAGTAACTACCCGCTAAGCTAAACCGGTCGTCAAAGACATTAAATGACATGTCAAGACATTAATGGAAGCATTAAAGCATATATAATTAATCTGAGATGTAATGTCATCTAACCACAACACTCAGTTAACCACTCGTCTGTGGGTAGATAAACAACACTCAGTTAACCACTCGTCTGTGGGTAGATAAACAACACTCAGTTAACCACTCGTCTGTGGGTAGATAAAAAAATGGCTTTTGAACCTTATCCAACTAAAATTTAAATGTGAAAGTAGCGATGTTTGGATTTTATGTGTTTGTGCCTCAATCACGCTAAAACGGCTGAACGGATTTGAATAATATTTAGCACAGATATAGTTTATGAACTAGATTAACATATAGGATACTTTTTATCCGACTGCACCAGAAGGAGGGTAACGTTATCTCGGTAAATGGTACTTCCTAGGAACATGCAGGTGAAGTTTCGGGCATCAGCTAGTAGGTAATAAAGTTCAAAACCTATGAAAAATAATCAATCATCTGTTGAATGAGCCGTGGGGCCAGCTGAGTGGTTAATTTCTATGGGTGTACTGATACAAAAAAATCATGATTAAGATGTGACGTGTAGCTCTTTTGTGTATCTGTGAAATCAATACCGATAGCTTTCAAATAGATGTCTTGGAAAGCTGTTCGCAAACTTCAAATTGATATTGTCCAATCAGAATGCGATTTTTGACAACAGCTGTCATTTAAAGCTTTTGTGATTTGATTCCACCTCATAGTAGCGGGGGCCACCTGCCCCCCTAACATGCCGCTATCATGCCCGCTGACTATGAGCTGATGTCCGCTCGTAAAATCGGGTAAGCAGGCAAACTCCTCCCATATATTGGGTGCTTACCTATGAAATTAGCGAATTATTCTTACAGATTCAGGAGTTCATAATTCGAGTAATTCAATAGCTATTTCCAGTTTTTTCTTTCTTGTTTTAAAATTAATTTCAATATTTTACTACTACTTATTAAATTTTCTTTTAATTTTCAGTTTGATAACTAAAATGTTATCTTCAAAATCAGTGCCCCCTAAATGTCATCCATTTTCATGATAATATTCGTAATATTTTTTTACAGCTGACACTTTTAAAAAATTATATAAAATTTTCTGTTAGCTAAATGTTGTCTCATTCATACACACAAAGTTTTTAAAATTAGGATCTGTTATTCCTAAAAAAATACAAAAATGTTTGCACTGAAAATTCAGTTAACTTCAATCTCTCCATACAAAACGCCAATTTCATATGTAAGGACCTAATATATCATATACACATAAATATCGCCCAAAAGGGCAAATTGCAGGTAGAAAGCCTTCAGCTTAGCTTCAGCTGGCTGCTCTAGCTGCATACCACGCCTATGCAGGATCAATATTAACCTCTCAACAACCGAGGGTAGTTGGGACGGGTCGCGAGTTTGAACCTTATGCCATGGTAATCAAATTTAAAACCTATAACGGAAAAATGTCTTTAGCTAACGTCGGTGGTATTCAAGAGGTTAAGAGCTGTGGTGTAATATTTTGGGGTAACTCAACAGATAAAGGAATAGCATTTAAAGCCCAGAAAAAGTGTGTTAGAGCTCTGTGCAAACTAAAACAAACAGCTACGTGTAAGGCTCACTTCATTAAATTGAAAATTCTAACATTGCCATGTCTCTACATTTTTGAAATAGTCAAATTTGTAAAAACAAATTTAGGGTTGTTTAGAAAAACGAATAGCATTCGATATGCTGACAAGCTAGGCGTTGCAAAATGTAAGAGCTCCCTCACAAGAAGAAACATATTTGGAATGGCTCCGATAATATATAATGCCCTTCCGGATACAATAAGAAGGTTAGACAATATACAGGCATTGAAGAATGCTTTGTTTAAATTTTTGATCGACAATAGTATTTTATGTGACTGCTGCATAATGCCTAATTATGTACAGTTACATACACTAGTTTATCTACACACATATCATAAGCTCTCTTTGATGTGTTCAGGAACCGCATGTTTGACCGGCATTGTGGCTCTGCAATTGTTTAACTTGTTCTGTAGTACCAACTTCTTGCAGGCGGGCGTCGGCGTTCGAAATTTGAATGTCATTATATGTAGAAAAACTACACATAATGACCATTATGTGTAGTTTTCCAGATACGAAACGAGTTTTTACCAAGTAGTTTAACATAATGCTGATCCTAACGTGCGGTTTTTGAACGCAGTAAAGAGGGTTTATGATACGTGTGTAGATAAAGCATATTACAGTGTCACATAGTTTTTACAGGACAAATGGAAAACATGCAATTGACATCTTATATGGACAACAACTGCTATTACGTATAATTTCATTATTTTTGTAGGTCTTGCTTAATCTAATTTGACATATGTATTATTGTATAATTTGACATTCCATAAACATTATTTTCATTATTTTTGCCTAATTTAAATTGACATACATCATCATGTGGATCTCTCGATGTGGCTTTTTCATATTTATATTTATTAATTGTATTTTTCATAATATTTGCACATCCTTATAGGATAAAATATAGTTAAGTTCACAAATTGTACATAACATCGTAAGCACCTATATTTGCAAATAAATATCTTTGACTTTGACTTTGACTTTGAGCTTATACCGAGGTAACTGTAATATATATGGGCTTGTTTTTAGTCCGTATACCACACGAGCTGATGCCCGCTCAATATGTGGGGCCCGGACATAGCAGGGAGGTCTGACTCCTGGGCATGGGTAATTCCATTTTGTTCACCTCCGACAAAAATAAAATGTGATTTGATTTTGAAGAAAACGAAATATGTCAATCGAGATATGAAACTTAGAGTGAAACTTTGAAATGTAATAACAGCTCAACACGTCGGAATTCTATTTGATCATAATTCCACATTAGTATAAACGCCAGCAAACATTAGTTGGACCTCGGGTTGGGTAAATTGACTTGGCCTTAAATGATGAGAGGGCACAAGGTCAAAATACAAATAAAATGTTCTTACGCGCATGTAAACTCATATTAAGTAAGTTGCTATACAGGGTGGGATTAAATTTTATTCGTATTATGCCAAGTTTTGGGTAGTCCAATTGTCAAACTTAAAGTTTAGCGTCATCCTAGAATTCATTAAACGAACAAGAAGATTTGGGAAGGGACATCTGTTGATCCAACAGTAACCAGTGCCCAAACACTGGGACCCATCACCCGCCTGTGGTACAGCGGTCGTACCACCTCATCGATGATGATGATCACTAACCCTATTCCAAAGTTTCTATACTGTCCGAACTAGACGTAAAGACCCGCCTATTAACTGTCTGCCTGCAACGCCTTCTGCAGTACTTCGGTCATGTGGTCTGGCCACATCATTTGGAGAAGCTCATCGGCGTAGGCCAGGTGGAAGGGAGAAGAAGTCGTGGGCGGGCACCGACCCGATGGACCGACGCCGTCAAGGAAGTCTGTCATACCAACCTGCAGACGTCTATCAGGATGGCGGGAGACAGAGCGGAGAGCTCTGGTGAAGAAAGTGAAGGACACATGTGTCACGACCCTCAGCCATGAGGACACGAGGAAGAAGGAGAGAAGATTCCAAAGTAGTATTGTATAGGACGGGATTACATCTCACAAAAATACTAACAATATTCAAATATATTAAATACGTCACACATCAGCAAGTATTTAGATACTACTCACGAACAAATCGGCGAATTGACAGCTCTGTATCATCTGTTTGCATGAGAGCTGGTATGTATTTTGAGTTTTGAGTACCCAGTTAAAAAGAGGATTGCCCATCGCCAGATTATACGCTATATTCAAGATGCCATAAGTCAACTCTTAGGCCATCCTCGACTGAGACTCTGCCATACTTTAGAGTTGCATTTAATTTGCATTTAAATTGTTGGCAACCTTATTACATTTACTACACTATAAAGTCATCTACAGATTTGATTTTTGGGCTAACGTTTATTGAAGTATTTGATTAAGATTCTCATTGAAGGAAAAAGCGATTGGATGAATTTTTCTCGGTAGAATTTAATTACTAAAATACCTAATTTTTTTTTCCTGTAATTCTGAAATCCTAAATAGTTTTATTACTGAATTGCAATTAAAAATGTGGATATTATGTATTCGTAAATTGCAAATCTTTTTGACAAAACAGCGTACCTAGCTTATTTTTAAACAATCTGTATGTGGTTTGGCGCTACGTTATTGAGTCGAGCGCATTGTTTGCGCTCTCTTGTCTTTCTTATGTGGAAGTAATGAATGCTGTCACTATCGTTAACATTCGCATTGCTTTTAAATATATTTTTATATGAGTTAAGTGATAGTCACGTTGTCGTCACGTAACTCCATGTGCGGAAGGCCCTAAGCCTTTGTTCTCATTACGGCTGACAGTACGCGCAAACGTTTCGCTCCCATGTAAGTTTCAATCATCGGGAGCCGCTCAACCGCCCCGAACCGGTTATTCTTTTCATCCCAATAGCCAAGATTGCAGCGCGGACACCGAAGTACGTAGTTTGCGCCGTCTCAAATGTGTAAGGAAAGGACGCGTTCTGTCAACCATCATGAGAACAAAGCAAAGCTGCTCGTTAGCCCTAAACAGGGCGAAATATGATACTAAAACCTAACCTTATTAAAGCTTGCACGAAAGGAGATGAAGCTGGTATGAACATCCTATTAACGTGCATCGCGGTCGTTTATTTTTATGTTTATTTTAACCTCGTGGCGTCCCTCTGCTGATGGGCAAAGGCCGCGTTCTTAAAATATATATAAAAAGAGCACTTGGATTGTTTTGACCGAAGGTAAAGGGTATTTATGAATGAGGTGTGGCCCTACCTTAAATAGTGGCTTAAATGTGTGTGGATGAGGATATGTCGGAGTGTCGGTACAGGAAATTCGTTTGTATGTGTGTGTTTACTCAGATGCACACACAAACACAAGCAATCCGTTTGTTTGAGATAGGGCACCTAAAAATACATCCTCCTATATAATACAAAATACCCCAAGACCAATCTTGGGGTATTTTCGTTCAATAAATTTCGGTATTTTCGGACTTTTTATGGAGTTTTAATTTGTTTTCGTGCCGGTGTACGGCGATAAAAACCCAAATTCAAGATAAAGTTACTTAACATAGGTGAGTAACACATAAACCGTGTTACTACAAACATATAACACATAGCTTAACCTCAAAAAAAACGTCACATCCTCCAATGTTGTCTTTGCACAAGTGATCAACAGGAGTTTAGTTTTTTGTGGTAAGACCCTAACAGTTTTAACGGTGACTGTCGTCTGTCAATCACAATAAGCTAACAGCAATGTATCAATCTTATACTTATAGAAATAAAGATTGTTTGGTCTCGAAGAACTGAACAACAAGGTTTTTTACCGTCACAGATAAAAAGTTCAAAGATCGTTGATCTCGAGTCTGTGACGCAAATAGTAAATTGAAAAAAACGTAGGTACGGAAAAGTTTATCATTTTTTGTTTGTAATATAAATATGAATGATTTGTATATCATAACAAGGAATAAGGGAACAAATCTCATCTGCAAATAAATTGTAATTTGTAACCCAATAGTACTCCCAATCAAAATATAAAAAAATTATATCAAGAGTTGCATTAGGATCCAATTGACTTTTTCAGCAAAATTTGTAGAACGAAAATAGTGGGAAGAATGTTGTACGAGCTACGAAATGACTACGCTATGCATTGCGACTACGAAACTTGCAGGGGCGCTACGAAACTGCTACGTCACTGGACGCTCTTCAAGTTTGGAATATGAATGATTTGATGAATGATATCATTACAAGGAATAAAAGGACAAATGTATTCTGCAAATAAATTGTAATTTGTAACCCAATAGTACTCCCAATCAAAATAGAAAAAATACATATCAAGAGTTGCATTAGAATCCAATTGACTTTTTCAGCAAAATTTGGAGAACCAAAATAGTGTGAAGATTATTCTACGAGCTACGAAATTACTACGCTTTCCATTGCGACTACGAAACTTGCGGGGCGCTACGAAACTGCTACGTCACTGGAAGCTCTACAAGTTTGAATCCTGTTGATGTATTTTATATATTACGCGAATTCAGTAAGAGAGTGGTTTCATTTGAGCAATTTAAAAAGCATGTTAAAGCGACTTTGTCGAAAAAGGGATATTACAATGTTCACGATTACTTAAATGACAGGACTATATGGGGTTAATCTGGCTCAACACAGACCTTGCCGTTAATAATTTTTTAATTATTTATTCCTGCTTATTAATTATAATAATTAATGACTGGTATTTAATCGCACATCAAAAATACTGATTTGCGAGTAAAAAAGGATCTGCAAAAATCTTTTTATGTTTTAAATATTTTATCTACACACGTATCATAAACCCTCTTTACTGCGAACAAAAACCGCACGTTACGATCAGCATAATGTTAAACTACTTGGTAAAAACTCATTTCTTATCTGAAAAATTACACATTATGACCATAATGTGTAATTTTTCTACACATTATGACATTCAAATTTCGAACGCCGACACCCGCCTGCGTTCCGCCCCTAGTTTGTCTGTGAAGTTGGTACTTACATTCAAATTTCGAACGCCGATACCCGAAGTTGGTGCTACAGAACAAGCTAAACAACTGCAGAACCACAATTCCGGTCAAACATGCGGTTCCTGAACACATCAAACAGAGCTTATGATATGTGCGTAGATAAACTAGTGTATGTGTACATAATTAGGCATTAAAACTCTCGAGTGATATTATTATGAAACTCGCCAACCCACTCTCGAGTATTAATGCCCTCCATTATGTAGCAGTCACATAAACTACTATTATGAGTACTAAAGTTTATGTTTTAAGTATTTGTTGTTGTTCTTACATGTTAAACCTATATAACCTTCACCTAAGCTACCGCAGCATGTTGCCCTGATATTTGCTGTGCGAATCGGTATTTGTGATGTGCAGTTTAATATTTCCCTTTAATATTTGGCGTTAGGATAATCCTTTTTACGGTTATTAGTGGTAGAAATTAATGTTATTACCAATCATATAAATTTGTTTTGTATGAAAGAGAATCGAATTACGAATAAGTCAAATGGATACCCAAAGCGTCGCGTGATTGTCATTGAACAGTCATTACAGGAATACGGCTCCTTACATAAACATTTATATACAGGCACACACATTTCTCCTGGCCCCACACTAGGATACGCTGTGACGTGAGAACCAGAAACAGCGATATCACACACATATTAACATCCAAGACTTGGGCTTTTTTTCTTCATCCCCAGCCGGGGCTCGAACCCAGGACCACTCGCATGGTAGGCAGAGCCACACCCGCCGCGTCAAAGAGGTCGTCCTTAGAGCGAGGGTCATAAGTTTGCGGCGTCGTGGAAGTATAAGTAAATACAATAATTACCTGCGCATGAGAGGCTTACAAATGTGATGATTATGAAGCTAGGCAAATACTTACACATACATACCTACCTCAAGCCATTTTTCCTAAAGAGGGGTGAGCAGAACTAAAAAACTTGCAATGATCCTGGAATACATCTCCCGCTCATACGGGTACTTCATATGTGATTACTTCTGTTCTGATTAGTGCTTTAGGATACACAATCCTACTAATATTATAATGCGAAAGTTTGTGTGTGTTTACATGTTTGTTACTCTTTCATGCTGAAACTGCTGGACGGATTTGGATAACATTTGGAAGTTATATAGCTTGTACCGTGACTCAACATATAGGCTTTCTTTTATTTAATAATTACTGTTGCCGTAGGATGAATATAGCTTACTAGCTTTTACCCGTTGTTCCGACTACGTGACATTAGGCTTTACTTTTACGTCATGCTTTGGAACGTGCCAGAAAAGGGTGCACTTAATTATTTACTTACATAGTAAGTAGGTTTCTGGCTATCCATACATTATCTTTTACATGCATATCACAAACAGCGTTCCAAAGCATGATATAAAACCGCATAGCACGCGGGCGGAGCCGCGGAGGACAGCTAGTCATATATGAAAGTACCAATGTAGGTTTATAATAATAATAATAATAATAATAAATAATTTTATTTTCAGATAACATAGATCCATAAATTTATAAAAATAAAATGTGATTACTGCTACCTGCGTTTCAAATAACTATCTTGAAAATCATCTGATGTTTATTTCTTAGCTAACAATTCTCTAACACGCAAATGTCAAGAAAACACAAATAATAATACCTTTAGCAAAGTTACAAATCTTGCAATTGTTTATAATGGGCATGCGATGGCTGAATAGAGTGCTATTAGTTAAGTAGGAAATGGGCATGCGATGGCTGAATAGAGTACTGTTAGTTAAGTAGGAAATATGGAGTAAAGAAAATAAGAACGGATGAGTCGTCTTGTTCTCGATTTCTTTTTGCGGGTTTCAAAGGTAACTTATTCGTGAATCCAGGTAAGAGAGCTCCGTGGTCTACCGGGATTCACGCATGCTTCTCACACAAGAGATGCAGGTTCGATTCCTGACCATGTACCAGAGAACAATGAGAAAAATAATTTATCTTAAGTACATTATCGGACGTTCAGTGTTTCAGATGGCACGTTAGGCTGTAGGTCCCGGCTACTATCGCTACGTGGTAGTGGTCGTTAAACCCCTCCACCAACCCGCACTGAGCCAGCGTGGTGGAGTATGGCTTGATCTTACTAGTGTCCGGGTACAGGCCTGTGCCCCTCGGTGGGGACATTAATGGGCTACATTATATATATATATATATATATATATATATATTATACAGGGTATAATGAGGTAAGTTATGGGTCAAATTACTTTTGCTTCAGGCTTCATTTAGGGCCTAGCTTGTTTGCCTTTTAGACTTGTGCCCGTCGTGTGACATCAATTCTAATATGTCAACTTATATGAGGGGGTTAGTTAACTGTTGTAACTATTATGCAATGTAGTTTAATAGAAACATTTTATATACAAGAAGTAGTGATCGAATTGTATTTATCATAAAATAATGTAGCGTCACGCCTTTTCCAGTATGGGGTGGCAGAGGCACAATTGTGCCCACTTTGAGCCAGTTATTCAATACCCCATTTTGCGTAACAGGGGGCTAGTTCATCGCCGCAGCTATGGAGTAACGAAGGTTTCCTTACTATGTTTTCCATCACCTTTAGAACGTCCGTATAATGATCATAAGATAAATTAATTATCTCATTGGTACGGTCAGGAATCGAAACCGCATCTCCTGTCTGAGAAGCAAGCGTGAAACCCATTAGACTACGGAGCATCTTTATTTATATATACAATAATTTATGATGTAATGTAATGAATGTAATGAAAATATTATATCATTCCAACTAATAAAATCCATACACAATACGAAATCAGCCATTCACTTGTCCAGCAATTTATTGCACATGACAATTGATAATGCAATGTTTTGTTTGTACATAATGCATTATACATATTATATTTATAAGTATAATGAAATGTCTCTCTAACAATACTAGAGTACTATGTTACATCACGCTCGGCCCTAAAATGCTTACTTTTCATAACAATTATAAAAAAAAGTATACGTACGACCTACTTTTACTAAGCAAAAAGCTAAGATTGCGCAAGAGTACATGATATACTAAATTATCTAACGAGAATGAAATTGAGAATGGTGTTGGACGGCGTAATTTGTATACCACAAATCCTTCCAAATGACAGAGAGTTAAATATTTGAAATATTTTAAAACTGGTAGAACGGGTCTCCATAATACAGTTGTTGAATTTGCTAATGTGTTTAGTAGTATTGGTCACAAAATAATTTGATGTAAGCAACTTACGTTTATAGAGAGTTCTTTTACTTTGTACCTTTAGCTACAAGAAATAAGACAGAATTGATTTCTAGCGAAAACATATTACTGTATGAATAGGAACGGAGTTCGAGTAGATGATTTTTCCGTCATACATATATCTACGGTTTTTTAAGATGTTAGTACCCCTGAGAGTAATTTATACCCAAGCTTGCAACCCTGAAAGTTTACGAATACATAATATCCACATTTTGAATACAATTCCGCAATTAAATTAGTTAAGAATTCAGAATTATAGGAAAAATAAAACAATTTTGAGATATTTTCTTTATTTGGGAGAAAATTTCATCCAATCGCGATTTCCTTCAGATAGAATCTTAATAAAATACTCAATAAACGTTAACCCAAAAATAACATCGGTAGATGACTCAAAAGTGGAGTAATTGGATTCGAAAAATTTTTTTTTTTTCGTAGCACCTTAATTAAGAAATTGAACTATGGAGATTTGAAGGTTTGCTCCGGAGTTTTCCATTCAATAAAATGTAAAACATTCAAATAAAATAAATAATAAGAATAATATAAATAAATAATTTATATTATTCATTTTGGTATTTCATTTAGTTAGTTATTAGAACATTTGAGAGTTTTGAGACCAAGTAAGAAGTATTCTTCAAATGATCTTAATTCACACATCACGTCATAGTGATAACAGGTAAGACTGGACCCAAAGCAAACTTGAATCTGTTTACAAAGCCCGAAGGTCGAATTTCGCAGAAAAAAGTCATGGTTTTGTAATGTCCAATATTTGACCGAGAGCAACTTTATACCTGTGTATGGGTTTATCTTATTTGTCGATATTTCATTATTTGTGACGCGGCTGTGCGGCGTTGGACTGGACTCCTGTCACGCAAGTCTCTACCAGTCCGTAAAGTATGGTTTATATAAAGGTGTTGTAAAAATTCAATGAAATGTCATTATCTTATTTACTCTACGAGTAGGAAACGGCAAAACGTAATCTAATTTTTCCTTTAATTTAAAGGTTTTTTACTAAAACAAGTGGTTATTAAATGTTTTCTGGGAGAAATCCCTTATTAGAGACAAGCTCGCCTGTACAAGCATTTTTCGTTATCAATAAAGCGTCGTTGTCTGGATCTGCAACGGCGTCATATAGAGTGTTAGTTATTTGTTAAACATATGTATATAGTTGGCTTTTTTCACGTCTGCAGTGGTCCTAAAATAGCTTAGAACTAGTTATTTTTCTCTATAAGTATTATTCGAGTTCTACAACATACCTACCTACATATATAGGACGTCTGGCCAGATTTGATTGCCATTACTTTTTGATTACAAGATTATATACTATTACAAATACACACAACACATTCATAAAAATAATACATATAACAAAGTTGTATATAAAATAATAATAATAATATAATAATACCTTGGACACTATTTACACATATTGATCTAGCCCCAAACTAGGATTCCCTGTATCTTGGGTACTAGACAACGATACACATACTTATATAGATAAATATTATACTTAGTTAGATAAACAACCAAGACTAGGGTACAAACATCCGTTCTCATCAATCAAATATTTGCCCCCAACGGGACTCGAACCCGGGAGCCTTGGCTTCATAGGCAGGGTCACTGCCGACTCGGCCATTCGGGTTGTCAAGGACATGGAACAAGTGATAAATCCGGGCATTATGAATAATGACAAACTACTTTGGGCAAAGTGAATAATTATAACTTGAACTTCCTTATTTCTCAATTTATCGAGACATAATGAATATTGCCATGTGGGTTTCGGGCAATGTGATAGGTAACACAGATAATCAGGGAAAACACTGCGGTAGCTTAGGTGAAGGGTAAAGGGGGTGAGCGAAGCGAAGCCCCCTTTATCCTTCGTGTTAGGTTGAACGTAAGAACAACAATATTATCATAGGGCAGGAGAGTACTAATGAAAAGAAACATTGTTCTGCATTGTGATGGGCATTATATAAAATGCCCGGGCCATTTGATTATTCTAAGAGTTGTTATAACACTGCCTTCTCATTTTGGGCATTATTGAAAGCGCGCTGGCATTGTTAATAATGACCGATTAATGACATACTCCATAACATATACAATACAATTGTAGCCCATGAATGTACCCACAGAGGAGCACAGTCCTTTACCCCAATACGAGTAAAGTTGAGCCCTATTCCACCACGCTGGCTCAGTGCTGGTGGAGGGGTGTCGGGCTGGTGGCCACCCCGACTGGCAGGTCTTTTCAAGCTGCCTTTGCATGTATTAACCTTTTGAATACCACCGGCGTTACCTAACGCCACTTTTCCGTTACAGGTTCTAAATTTTATCACCAAGGCATAAGTTTCAAAATCGCTACCCTTCCGCACAACCCTCGGGTTTAAGAGGTTAACGCCTCTGACACAGATTTACGACTACTACTCAAATAGCGATAGTAGCCGGGACTTACAGCTGAACGTGTCAACCCAATCACAGAAGGGCCCGGTGATGTATTTAAGATAAATTATTAATCTTATTTGTAACTGGTAAGCACCAGATTCCAACTAGCATCTCCAACGTGAGAAGCAGGCGCGAAACCCACTCGACCACGGAGCGTCATTTACATGTTTTCATATAGCAGGTATACTTAGAACACAAACAACTTTTTAGTGCCACTTAGTTGAGCTTTGTTTGAGCTTATCTAAATAAGCTCAAACAAAAAGATATTGCAAAAAACGCACCAATTAAAAATATAGTGACCGCACATTCTGTGCAATTTATCGTACACATCTAGTCTACTCCACAAGAGCAGAAGGCGTGAAGATATGTGGATTGCCAACCACACACGAATTTCTCAACGAGATGTTTCACTTTTATGGGGCTTACGTGTAACTTTGCCAACCCATAATGGTAACTTTTGCCGGGAAATAACCCTAAGCTTCTTAAGTCACATTATGCGTTCACCAAATTCCAAATTCTAAATGTCTTTATTACTGTAGATATTTACACATACTTAGCAATCGTCATTGATTGCCCCTTCTCTACATTGGACCACTGTGGGAGAAGAAGGGCGTTGAAACTCCCGCAGTTTGATTTTTAGATCTCTTTTATAAATTGCTTGTGCTTAACTAATACAAATATTATAAGATCATTATCATAATTAATAAGCAGGAATAGATAATTACAAAATTATCAACAGCAAGTTCTGTGTTGAGCCAGATTAACCACATACAGTCCCGTCATTTAAGTAATCTTGAACATTGTAATATCTCTTTCGACAAAGTCGCTTTAACATGCTTTTTAAATTGCTCAAATGGCAATTTCAAGATCTCCAGAGCTATCTTGTTGTAGTAGAGAATGTATTGACCCTTGAAAGAATTGCTAACCTTCGCGAGTCTAAACCGGGGCGCAAGTGGTCTGTGATTATTTCTTACATGAGACCTAGGCACCGACTGAAGAAGCTCATCATTATGGGTCAAGTGGAAGGCAAACGCGCCAGAGGACGTGCTCTAACTGGATGGTCCGACCAGACTAGACATGGCGACAGGAGGTACTCTACACAACGCGTACCATACTACGCAGAACCGTCAGCAATGGAGGAGAGCATACGATCACGATCCTTAGCATTGAGGGAACGATGAAGAAGAAGACAAAAGAATAATAATAATAATAATACCTTGGACACCATTTACACACATTGATCTAGCCCCAAACTAGGATTCCCTGTGTCTTGGGAACTAGACAACGATACACATATGGATAAACAACCATGACTAGGGTACCAACATCCGTTCTCATCAAACAAATATTTGCCCCCACCGGGACTCGAACCCGGGACCCTTGGCTTCGAAGGCAGGGTCACTGCCGACTCGGCCATTCGGGTCGTCAAGAATGCTAACAGCGTGGTGGTGTGTAAAGGCGCCTTATTATTTTGTAAGCCCCCGACGATGGATATGCGTCTGTCTGTATGTGTGTTTGTTATAATTTGAAGAAATCTCCAATCCGACAAAAAAAATGACTACCATGCGCCATAATCATTGACGTTACATTATCCTTGTGCTATTCATATCATACAATTCTGAAATTTTTATCTAATTTTAATCACATAATTCCATTACTATTCTGTACATTATTAATTCAATTTAAATTCAAATTATTAATTAAATTCCATATATTAGTAGATTTTTTATTTTTTTTTATATTTCATTGCTGTAATAATTCAAGTATTTTGTGTACTTGAGCCTAGTGCTGTCTCGTCCGCTTTGGCTCTGGCAGAATATCAGCGTCACAGATTCGTCTGTGACATTGCTGAGTCAGGGCCATTTCATTGTCGCGGTACAGTCACGGTGCCACATGTTATCCTTACTTTCCATATTTTAGCTGTGTTAATTATAATTATTTTCATTTTGAATTTTTTTGTTATAATTTATTTTGTGTTGTTTGTAATTTGTTAATAACCAATGATGTGTTTGTGTTTGTACCGAACAATGAATAAATGAATTATCTATGTTTCTATCGGTCTTTGGCACTCGAGCGCTCCAACGGGTAGGCGGATTTTAATGCAGTTCTATGTCTCTGTTAGTAGACTTCCTCGCGATGGTTCTTAGCTATGTTTTATTAAATTCGGTTCAGTGGTTCGAAAGTTATCAGCTTAACAAGGAAACAGTCATTACTATTTTTTATAGTTATAACAATAATAATAAATTGGCTACGGCCCGTGCTCAGGACTAACTGTAAACTCCTAGAAGAGGAGTGAAAAAAAAAACTAAGAAACAAATAATAATAATAATAGTTTATTTACTTTGAAAGGTTTAAAGTAGCTGCATAGGGCTAGAACTTCCTTTTAGGTATAGAAATAACTGTACCAGGAAGCTCCGCTCTTCCAGACTTAGTCAGTTCTTGTAATTAATCAGTAAAAAAAAATTTTTTTTAATGATTTAATCTAATGCCAACTTACTTAATATAAGTACCAAGACAAGAGTAAGTTTATAAACACATTGTAAGTAAAAACCCGGTTAAGTGCGAGTTGAATTCGCACACGACGGGTATCGTACCATAGTTCAAGAAAAATTGCAAAAAACACGACTCCTTTAGGACCCCCTCTAATGGGGAAGATAACGCAAAACTGTTTAGTAGACGCATAGACTATTATTACTCTATGGTTAAGGGTATTGAATGTTTGTAAGACAAATGGCCGACCGAATGGCCTACGAAGCAAAGGGTCGGGTTCGAGTCCCGGTGGGTGCAAATATTTGTTTGATGAGAACGGATGTTTGTACCCTAGTAGTAGGTTGTTTATCTATCTTAGTATAATATTTATCTGTATAAAGAAGAAAAATATATAAATATTTATCTATCTATCTATTCTCTATCTTTATATTTTTTTATTTCTTTATCGTTGTCTAGTACCAAAGAGACAGGGAATCCTAGTTTAGGGCTAGATCAATGTGTGTAATTAGTGTCCAAGATATTATTATGATATTATTATTATTAAGAGATTCATTCATCTGAGATTAAACTTGATAAACACTGTCAAAGGCAGCAAAGAGTTTCATTTGTCTGAGGTTCTATTTAATATTGACTTTGCATACATTTGCTTTAAACTTTATTTTACTCTGTGATTCATTTGAATTACAAGTGACCTCAGATCAACGAAACTCATCCTTACTTGCTTTTTGTTTGTTTTTTACAAACTTTCCGCGCCCTCTACGTGGAACTTATGTTGTTATAGAGGAAATAGAAATAGACTCTAGTGAGTAGATAAAAGCTATAGAGAGAATTCAACTCTATAGCTTTTATCTACTCACGTATTATAAACCCTCTTTAATGCGTACAAAAACCGCACGTTACGATCAGCATAATGTTAAACTACATGGTAAAAACTCATTTCTTATCTGAAAAATTACACATTATGACCATAATGTGTACTTTTTCTACATATTATGACATTCAAATTTCGAACGCCGACGCCCGCCTGCGTGCCGCCCCCAGTTTGTTTGTGAAGTTGGTACTGACATTCAAATTTCGAACGCCGACGCTCGCAGCGTGCCGCCCCTAGTTTATCTGTGAAGTTGGTACTACAGAACAAGCTAAACAACTGCAGAGCCACAATGCCGGTCAAACATGCGTTTCCTGTCTACAACAAAGAGAGCTTATGATATGTGTGCAGATAAACTAGTGTATGTAACTGTTCATAATTAGGCATTAAAACTCTCGAGTGATATTATTATGAAACTCGCCTTCAGATCGTTTCATAAACCCACTCTCGAGTATTAACGCCCTCCATTATGTAGCAGTCACATAAACTACTGTTACGGTTATCAGACAGAACCCGCTGTCAGACAGACAGTGGAGGTTTAGGTTTTAGTAATAGGGTCTCGTTAGGCACCTTCGGGTACGGAACCCTGACAAACAGCTGTGCAAGAAATCCTCGGTTTCTGCATCCGGTGTCTACTTTAACCTACTTAATTGTAAGTGGCCATTAGAAGTCATGCAAACCGAAACCCACTAATTAGACCGTAGTCTGATCATTTCATCTCGAATCTTACATAAGGCGGGCCGCAGCCATCAATTACACAGTATTATATCATCAGGCTACAGCGGACATTCGTGAACAGAGAATGGTGTCAATATATTTGATGTGTGGATACAATTCAAAATTCAAAAAGAGGTTTTTTCCATAAGAAACACATAGGATACATTTGGAGAATGTCAAATCTTAAACTAACACATACATAACATATAGGTAATTATAGAACTCAATTTGAATTCCGTCACCTCAATGTTTTAGATGCTGGAGGCAAAGAGGCGACTAGAAACCTCCAGCTTTATACGTTATTTTTTACAGAATTGGAGCAAACACCTTCCCAAGCTTTCTTGGCTTCTACATATTCTGATATTTTGTAGTAAGCCTTTTTACATAAGTGATTTATACAACATTTTTAAATTTATTAACAGACAATTCTTGTAACTCAGTCGGTATTTTGTTGTAAAAGCGAATACATTGCCCTTTAAAAGATACATTAACCTTATGGAGCCTAGTAGTAGGTATAGCTAGTTTATTCCTATTTCTAGTGTTGACATTGACAATGCATGACTAATAACGCTAACAGGGGTATTGGCAGAATGCGACTGTTCCGGATGTGTTCATACACGTGGATAGGGGTATTGGCAGAATGCGACTGTTCCGGATGTGTTCATACACGTGGATAGGGGTATTGGCAGAACGCGACTGTTCCGGATGTGTTCATACACGTGGATAGGGGTATTGGCAGAATGCGACTGTTCCGGATGTGTTCATAGACGTGGATAGGGGTATTGGCAGAATGCGACTGTTCCGGATGTGTTCATAGACGTGGATAGGGGTATTGGCAGAATGCGACTGTTCCGGATGTGTTCATAGACGTGGATAGGAAAATATTATAAACAAACAATAATGGCTAGTATTTAATCGCAGATCAAAAATACTGATTTTTACAGCAAGAAAGGTTCAGCAAAAACACTTTTTTATGTTTTAAGTAGTTTTGTTGCTCTTACATGTTCAACCTAACACGAAGGATAAAGGGGGCTTCGCTTCTCTCATCACCCTTCACCTAAGCTACCGCAGTATTTTGCCCTGATATTTGCTGTGAAAAACAGTATATTTGCTGTGCAAATCAGTATTATTGATGTGCAGTTTAATATTTCCCATAGAAATCTGTTCAATATTTTGCGAAATTTGCGCTACCCTACATATCTTCGAGAAAGTTTTTCTTTTATTTTCCCCGGGGATACCAATCGGAGATCCCACACGGTGTCTCTCCTTTCAACTCCTCAGCGTAACACAGCCGCTTACGAACACTCAATTGGGTTGAGGGCAATCAGACTGTGGAACGCACTCGCTTTTGAACCCACACTAGGATAACCTGTATCGTGGGAACCAGAAACAGCGATTTCACAAAGATGTTAACAACCCAGGCCGGTGGATGGTTTTCTTCCTCCCCGGCCGCAGATCTAACCCTATAATTGTTTATATTTTGCTATTCAATAAGTTCACGATACTATAACACACAAATTAGAAATTGTTATATAATTATATTATTGAATATTTCATTCCTAAAAGAAGTTTTTAAAATGCAAATCAAAGGCGAGCAAATATCATGGAATTAATCATTTCATGATGTGGCCATGTGGCCCACAGAGAGCAAACACTGCGGTAGCTTAGGTGAAGCCTAAATAGGAAATAAAAATGCTTTCAAAAATACATGTTTTCATGAAATTAAACCGTTTCTGACCATTTCAGAAAATGGTCAGTCGCGAAATGGCTGGTCTCATCAAGATCTGCCCACGACATGAACACACAGTAGAGAAGGTAATAAAACTATCTATTTATAAGGTCCACTTTGCATAGATCAGCAACCACCTCGGAATCCGGTGTAAGCGGTTACCACGCTCCAGCCATGTGCTCACGCGTTCGCGCGACCAAATAACGCCATCTCACATCTAGTATCTGTGTCATTCGGCTGGCTAATATGGCTTACATAAATTCGCAGGCTTTTCACAACATGATGCAATATTTGGACGCATACTACGATTAATACTTCTAAACTTCGTTTTTCTGACTTCGGAAAGGCCACGGAGATCTTACCCTCGGTCACTACTTACAACTCTGTAACATAACACTGCCGCTTGTGAGAATGGGTTCAGACTACTAGCTATCAGTCTCTGGAACAAACTCCCCATCGCCATCAGAGACAGTCCGTCAATTCAAACTTATAAAAGTCGTTTGAAAGAACACTATCTTTCTCTTACATGATTAGTATTTATTTGTATCTACTATTTATGTATTTGTTACATATTTATATATAGCATTATTTTTTGTATTCTGTAGATATTGGTAAGTAGTTTATTATTTTTATTGACATTTATATTGCTGTGCACATAGTTCTACCTTTAGTTTATTTTTTTCCTCTCTCCATTCTAGGTTTGCTGGAAAAAATCTCTAGTTAGAGATATGCTCGCCCCTGAATATATTCTTTCCTTTATATTTGATTTGTTTTCACTGTTTTGTGCAATAAAGTATAAGTATAATACTATTATTATATATAAAACTTTATAATCCACTAGAGTTCTCATAATATATATGTTAGTTCGTTAGTACGAGCACACACTGATATATTGTTTGGACATGCCACAAGGCACTTGAAAATGTCTTCACATAATCAGTGCTAAAACTGGTTTTGGCTCTGTTGAAAGTACGTAATGATAGTGACTGACAGACGTTGGTTATTGTCTGTAAAACGAAGGTTAGTTCGGTAATGCGTATTCTTACATTTATATGGTACGTGTATATTTAGGATGCTACCTCCTCCATATTTTGAGTGAAAAATAAAATAGTCCGGAACACTGTTGATTCGGCAGATGGACATTCCCAATAACTTACGTAAGTCGGGAAATATCAGCGGATGTCTATCCCCAAATCTCAGTAAGATACTAGACCTTAAAATTGATCACATTTTGTTTAAGTGAGAGCTAAGGCGAAACCCCTAATTAGCAACAAAAGGCTACGTGAACACGAAAGGCGAAAACCCACGCCATACTGTTTCGCAGCCGACAAGGTATAATTTTCCGGCAATACTGAATAAACTGGGGATATTGTGAAGTGAACTCGCGCGCAGTTCCGCTTGAGCGGCGCAGTGACCGACCGTGCGAGACGGATGCAGCTGGCGAGCGCATACGCATGCAGACGCGTGCACTACACGTACTCGTAAACTCCGAAATCATAAGTGATTTGTGTATATGAACGTACTTATTTAGCGTTTAGAAGTGGAGGCGACGGCCCGCTAAGGTGCCGTTGAATGATCTGTAACTATAGTGGCTCACACACTATAGTTCTTGTAGGAACTATTAAACAAATCTATTTCATTTTTACGGCATTAATTTTTACTACAAGAACTATTGTATTCCAGACAATTCGCCAAGCTAAAAACTTTAAAAAATAACTTCAAGTTCAAGCTCTAACTATTCCCCCCGGTGGGGATCCGAATGAAGTCTGTCTAAAAGAAAACCCCCAATTTGAAGCGTGGGGGTGATTTACTAAAAAGCCTGAAATACCGTATTTTAATATTTATAACAAGAAGACCTCGGGCATCGTAATTTTCGGAAGTCTCTTACAAACTTTCATCTCCTAGTTAAAGGGGTTAGGGGTGAAAAATTCCAAGTTTTACATTGTTTTGTTGTTTGTATACTAACAAGCTAACATGCCAAATTTCAGCTTTCCAGGACTTCAGAAGAACTCTAAGAATTTCGATGTTCATCAGTGAGTCAGTGACGAAATCAGGATTTTTTAGATATCAATAAAGTTTAAGAGATATGCAATTGAAACTTTACATGTTGAATGAGTCTACTATTGATATTATCACGAGAATTTTGTTTATCTGGTATAATCCACATCAAAGTTCAAAGGGTTCAAAAAGCGACGAAGCTTGGCTTATCTTGGCGGGGGCACTACCGTGTCCCTAGATATTATTATATTTTAGTTTCGTTAGTGTTTAGTTGGTTGGTTTGGTTGACACTATCTGCCAGATCTGTTTGTGGAGCAGGGGTTGGCGAGTTGGATCGCCATGGCCTGCACTGTACAAGGAGCGCTGGTAGGTTTGGCACCACGCAACAAACGTCATCGTCCGTAGGGCGTTGGTTTCGGCTGACGTTTCGAGTGTGCCGGAGCCGCCAGGACTGTGCCGTACGGACGGGAAGCCCCCTGACGGCCTGACATTGCTTCAGCGGGAGAGAGGGCGATCTCTTTTCTGGGACGCGACTTGCGTCTGTACTTTTGCAGCCTCCCATGTTGCGTCGACTGCGGCGCCTCCGCTGGTGCCGCGGCCAATTCTGCCGCTAGACATAAGTGACTTAAACATACCGCCCTCATTACGCGTTTTTGTAACGCTGGAGGTTGAGACGACTGGGCTGTGGGTGGCGCATTGTAAACTGTTTATTAGGTAGTTGGGACACCGCCTCAGGGAAGAAGAAGAAGGTTCTGACTACCGCTCTGGAGCACTGTATTCGCTTCTACAATAAAATACCACAGGAATCATTGATCCTTCCTGAAAAGAGGTTAAAAAACTATGTTAAAAATGAGCTGATAAGAAAATCCTATTATAGTATTAAGGAATACTTAGATGAAAAAACTGCATGGTCCATACCATCTCTGCGCACAGAAATTCGACGAGGGGCGATGGATCAAGTCTATCACTCGCCGGCGAATTTCCTTAGACCGAAACCAGTACCTGTTGTAAAGTCACTTTTAAAAAAAAGGTATGGGGGAGTTTCTTGCCGTTTCTTCTTAACCCCGAGGCCCACCTTCCGAAACGGTGTAGTCTTTTTTTTATAAGTAAGTATAATTTTGACGTGGAATAAGATAATTTATTTATTTATATTCATTAAAAAAATACTCTGACACTGACTCTGGGCATTTATTCTGTGGAGGATATCACTGACTGTGCAGCGTGGTAATGCTGCCAGCGTATTGGAACTTTCGGAACGGAAATGTCCCGGGGCGGTTTATTCGCTCAATTTTAAGTCTTGACGTTTTTTTTTTTTAATAAATGTATTTGCAGTGATAAGGGTGAGTACAAAGTTCATAAATAATATAAAAAGCACCTTATAAAGCTATTAAGTTTAATAGCTTAATAAGGCGTTATTTTTATATTCTTTATGAATCTTTATGGTTGATAGCTTATGATTGATTATTAAATGTATTTTGCCGAAGCGTTACATAGCATTTTGTTTGTATATATTTTTATGAGTAAGTTATTGTTTCATTAGCGGTATAAAGTTTAACTGCGCACTAGGACTCCCTTACTGCACAAATTTTCCTGTCCTAGGTTTGCTGGTAGAAATATCTCTTTAGAGATAAGCTCGCCGTTGCTCATAAAATGTGTTGTTACCTCATCATTAAGAATATGAATATTAAATATATAAATGCATCAAAAGTTTTCGTCAAATTCTAACGTTATCCCCAAAACCTGTGATGTGTAAACTTAACACCACACCATCTCTTCTCTCTTCTAATCTGATCTAACTTTAAGTCTTTTCTGTGTTGTACGAACTTCAAGTAAAAAACATATATCCTAAACGAAATGATCAAAGACGGTCCGAAGGTGGACAGGAAAACATGTCATCTGACCTTACACGTGACAACCGGTTATAAAATATACTATAGTTGAAGTTGATGAGTTTACAATAACTTGGAAAACGCTTCGCATATTTTAGTATGGGCATCGCATATGGTAGGCAGACCACGAGAGAGAGAGAGTCAGAGAGTCATTTTTTTATTGAATATAAATAAATAAATTATCTTATTCAACGTCAAAATTATACTTACTTATAACTAGAAGTAAATTTTTTTTTTATATAAAAAAAAGAAGGAAGGTTCGGAAGGTGGGTTTCGGGGTTAAGAAGAAACGGCAAGAAACTCCCCCATACCTTTTTTTTTAAAAAGAGACTTTACAACAGGTACTGGTTTCGGTCTAAGGAAATTCGCCGGCGAGTGATAGACTTGATCCATCGCCCCTCGTCGAATTTCTGTGCGCTGAGATGGTATGGACTATGTAGTTTTGTCATCTAAGTATTCCTTAATACTATAATAGGACTTTCTTATTAGCTCATTTTTAACATAGTTTTTGAACCTCTTTTCAGGAAGGATCAATGATTCCTGTGGTATTTTATTGTAGAAGCGAATACAGTGCCCCATGAATGATGTGCCTACTTTACTTAGTCTAAATAATGGTAGTGCTAACCTATTTTTATTTCTAGTGTTAATTGTATGGCTATCACCTACAATTTTAAATAAAGCTATGTTTTTTCTTACATGCATGATATTCTCGTATATAAAATGACAGGTAACCGTAAGTATATTAATTTCTTTGAATTTTTCTCTTAATGATTCTCTAGCATCTAATATATGATATATCGCCCTGATCGCCGTTTTTTGTAAGAAAAATATCGTATTTATATCTGCTGCTCTCCCCCAGAGCAATATTCCATAAGACATAATACTGTGAAAATAACTAAAGTAAACCAATCTGGCAACTCGCGCTCGGTGGTTGAATGTTATCTCCGAAAGTCGTACTCTACTAAGGATATGTATAACAAAATAAATAAAATGGTGCAATCAATACTTGACAAATACATATTTGATAATTTTATTTTAGGCGCATTTTTTAGAAATGATGGTAAAAATAATACACATACATTCATAACACACCTCACTTCACATACATCCACTACTTTCTCATCTCACACACCCATATATACACTCAAAAATACTCACACACACCCAAATACTAACAATTTTAGGCACTAAATGAAGAATCTTAAACTTTAAATTACCTTCTTTAAGTTTTAGATAGCTGCATAGCATTGAAACTGTAAAAGTACTTGATTTCGTCAGCTAATTTTTCTTCAGTCATATCTTTAGGGGAAGAGCCTCGCTTCTTAACCCAAAACACAGGGGAAACCCTACCTTGGGGAGTATCGACTCTGACGTTATTTTTGCTTACTACCAACACCTAATCTCAGAAACAGATGATGTATCTATCTTTAGTTAAGTATATATAACATGAAACTGTATCTTTCTTATTCTGTATTCATTTGTCATTTTGTCATTTTTGTGAAAATGTTTATTGAATAAATCATCTGTAAAAATTCTAGAGTAATAAAGAATTTTCGATACTTGAATCTTGATGCAAGGCCGTCAAATAGCTATAGCTTACTCAAGAGTAGGAAACCTATATACCTACCTTCTGCCGAGTCTTTGCTCAGCAGTGCAGGAGGATGAATGCCATAAAATAAAGAGTGCTAAGCGGGTCAACCTGGGAATGTGAGATCATAAAATGGGAACCTGCTTTTATTTTAGCATACTTAATATTGTCCCAAAAGTTACAATTAATCAATCAAAAGTATTTCGCTTCCTAATTATGCTTCTGGACCCACACTAGGATACCCTGAGTCGTGGGAAACAGAAAGGGCGACGTCACATACCTATAAATATCCAAGATCTGGGGATTCATAAATTTCTTTCTTTATTGCACACAAATAATTATATTGACAAGATATATATTAAAATAGTGTACAAAGGCGAGCTTATCTCTAACAAGAGATCTCTTCCGGCAAACCATGTCAGGATGAGATAGGTTAATCACAGAGCACGGGTAGACCGATGTGTACAGCATACCTTAAATTACAACTCAATAAACTACATACATAAAATATACATCCTAAATATAAATAAATATTAAATATATATAAATTATAAATACATAAATACTACCTATATTTCTAAAGACATAGGAAGTGCTTCTTCACACGACTTTTAAAGATATTGAGAGTTTTTTAAGGATATTGTTTTTCTTCCGCCCCAGGCGGGATTCGAACCCGGGGCCTCTCGCTTCGGAAGCAGAGCCTTGAGCGCAACACCACAGAGGTTGTTTCCTATAGATACAATGATGATGGCATCTGAATAAAAATAGTTTAGCATGAAGTTATCTACAAATTGCATCCAGACATTTATAGCCCTAGCCGTTTTTGAGACAAAGCGCGGAGAGAGACAGAGAGCATAGCGCTCTGCCAAATATGGCTTATTCCAACGCCAATCGTAAGTTACGGGGAAAATACGTCGACTACGTTAATCACTAAGAAATCCAAACCTTTAAATAAGCAGTAATCAGACAGACAATACCCCAAACCTGTGGAGCTAGTATCACGGAGATTTGTGTGGAGGTCGCTTACGTAGCGTGTAAAATTGCTACCCTAATGGCCGATTTCACCAACGATCCCTATCTTTTAAGGGACATTTTATTTGTTTCAGGGGCCACCTAGCGGTTGTTTTGATTTGCCCTAAGTGTAAGGGTCGTCTAGGCTCCTTGGGGACCCCCTAAATATAAGAGTCTGGCCACCGAAGCAATCGCTAGACAGCTAAGAAAAAGAGCTAAGTGTCCCTTAACTATTGGTGAAATCGGGCATGAGACCCTAATGGCGGGAATGGGGAATGTAAGTTTTTTATAAAAATCAAAAAACCACTTGCTTAAGTAAAAAATGTGTAAATGCCAATGGCTTATGTTTAAACGATCACCAAAAACCCACCTATTTTACTACCAATAGATTCGAAACGACCGCCAGAATTAGTAAACGATCACCAAATTGTCTTTGGATAAATGATCACCAAACTCCTTTTTATGTTTTGTGTAGTTAAGTTTAAGTTTTAAGTATTTTTGTTGTTCTTACATGTTCAACCTAACACGAAGGATAAAGGGGGCTTCGCTTCGCTCACCCGCTTCACCATTTTCCCTAGGTTCTACAGTATTTTTCCCCGATATTTTCTGCATTCATTTACCCATTTTGGGTAGGAAAAAATTATTTTGGTGGTCATTTAAATTGTTCTCAATGCCAATTTGTAGAGAACTATATAGTTTACAAGACATCGAAACCATAGGGAACTGTACAAAATTATAGAGTCAGGTCTGACACCTCTGTGGTGATAACGTAGGAAGCGTGATATTTGCGAAAATCATTTTTTTACACTTAGACCTTGAATAACTTACGAAGCGGACACGTGATTTATTGTGACTTATTATGGGACAAAATTAAGTATTCATAAATAAAGGGTTTATTGCAAGTTTCCAGCTTATTACCTCACACGACCTCTGTGGCGCAGCGGTTGTGGCCCTGCCTACAATGCGAGAGGACCCGGGTTCGATCCCCGGCTGGGGTAAAAAAAAAACCCTAGGTCTTGGATGTTTATATGTGTGTAACGACGCTGTTTCTGGTTCCCACGACACAGGGTATCCTAGTGTGGGGCCAAAAGCAATGTATGTGCCTATATGTAAATGTTTATGTTTATTTCTAGGAAAAACTATATTTCCTGGGCAAGTCTAAGACCTTGTACACCACCGACAACTTTAAGTTAGACACGCAGATAAGTTAGAGACGCAATCTGTACTGTATTGGGCCATTTGCATACGTATTCGTTGAGGACGGATCAATCAATCACTCTACAAAGGCTAAAATTTGATCCAACAGCCACCTTATGAGAGACAAGATGGTGACTGGCTCTATCACTATCATTAGTACCATGGCTCACAGTAAAATCATCTAAAGATAACTGTAAAAAAGAAGGAGTAATTTTTAGTCCGTATAGCACACAAGCTGATGCCCGCTCAATATGTGGGGACCCGGACATAGCAGGGAGGTCTGACTCCTGGGCATGGGTCATTACATTTTTTTCTCCTCCAACAAAAAAAACAACACTATCCTTAGTAACAATCGGACGACCTGAATGGCCGAGTCGGTGAACCTGCCTACAAAGCCAAGGGTCCCGGGTTCGAGTCCCGATGGGGGAAAATATTTGTTTGATGAGAACGGATGTTTGTACCCTAGTTATGGTTGTTTATCTATCTAAGTATAATATTTATCTATATAAGTATGTGTATCGTTGTCTAGTACCCAAGATACAGGGAATAGTAGTTTGGGGCTAGATCAAGGTGTGTAAATAGTGTCCAAGGTATTATTATAATAATATGAATGGGTATCTAATGATATTGAATATAAACGTGTTAAGAGTTCTGTCACCTTCTAACGTACACTGCATCACCATCGTAGCTTTCATATAGGCCCACATATTTCTAAGTATGATATGTCGCTAAAAATATTGTGTATCACATTATGGGACCTGTTAGCTAACAACCCGTTGGGTAACAACGAAAGGGTTTGTGTATCTCACCGTAACGTAAGATTGTGAAAACCGTTAGATCATAAACTAACGCGTTAGTTTATTAACTATTGACAAATTGTATACCAGACATTTACGTTTCTTTTGTTCTTACTTGTCAACCTAACACGAAGACTGTTCTCTAGACTTCACCTAAGCTACCACAGTGTTTGCCTTGGTATTTCGTTTGCAATTCAAGTTTAAACCAATTTAACGGTTCTATTATAAGCTTACGCATCGTATCGTAAGCAGTACGACACAGTTTACAAGTTATCGATAGTTTGTAAACTAACGAGAATAAACGTTAGATTATAAACTAAGTCACATATAGATCTCTTATTCGATCGTTTCAATATCGTCTAAAAACTCTAATAGTGTCATTTTGACTTTGCACAGGCGTAGTCTGCGCGACTACCTCTGTCACCCCAGATGACAAAAGGCTTGATGATATTTTTGTTTTTTTTAGTTCTGTTTATTTGGATAATTATGGCCGTAAGATCTTTTTGCGATCCTGCAGCTCTATTGAGTTTTAAGACATTAAGGTTTGAAATAAAATAAGTGAATGTATTACTGCCCAGTAAATAAGCAAGTGTTGTGCTGTCCGGTTCCGCACATTATTCATTTCGGCCTCAATACAAACTAGATTCTATCTATTTCGGGTCAATCGTTTTGCAAGACATTATGCGTAGCATAACGTCGCTATTTCAAGTCCTAACTCTTGAAGACGCATTATGAATTCCTAATTTTCGTACTATTTGACGTTCTAAAATTATCTGGTTTTTCGTGAAGTTTTTTTTACAAATACTCGTAAATACTAATGAAGTCAGCAAACGAATTTATATGTGGTTTTTTATTTATATTTTTTGGATGCCTTTGATTTAAGGTATGATGAATACAATTTTTTGCATGTAATACTATGTAAAGTTAGTTGAAGATACAGAGGTCTTTAAGTAGAACGCTTTTATGTTCTGAGACGTATGTACTTCCGTTGGTAACTATAACGCTCAGACGGAGTGATCATTAAAATAATTATTTCTAGGCCTTCGAACAAGTATGCCAGTCCCACCTAATGGATTCAACAATTTAATTAATCACAAACAAGTATGGGATAGTCATTAACTTACGATATATACATCTTGGTGTCAGCTTCCCTGTATCATATGCTCACTTCCTTAGCACAAGCACAAAGAACACACACAAGATTATTGCGAAAAAAACAATTATAGAAAGCGATTTAGTTTTAATGCCACACGTTGCACAATTGCGAGATTCCTGAACGAAACTTTCTAATTTTGGCGCGTAATTTTGACAAATCGCGGCCACTCACAAAAACGTGCAGATCGGCGCGCGCACACTGGCTGACTAAACTAACTTAACTCAAACTGCGTTCAGTTTCGCGGTCGTTTTTTTTTTCCTCTGCCCGTGGCTGCTTAGCGTTCAGGCTGGTCCGCGTCGGCTGAGGTACTGGCCAGCTAGGTCGACAAGACAGACGCTGTGACGCAAGCGGTTTCGGCAATGGTGGACCCGCTCTGGGGTTTTTTTTATTGCCCCAATCCGTGCTTACTCACACTTAGGGCTCATTCACACCGGTTCGCTTTTTTGACGACTCGTGATTTTTCGATGGAAGCAATTGTTTTTAAATGTGCACGGGCACGGGCACGGCCGTGTTCACACGAATCACGAACCTTGAAAAATTACGGATACCTCAAACCGTGGCAATGTGAACGCCCATCCGTGGTGACGTGACGCGACGTAACGTCTTTTTTTGACGAATCGTGTATGTCGGAATTCGTGTGAATGAACCCTTAGACAGGCTCCAGAAGTGTTTGCGGTGCGTCTATGAAGGCAGTCGTCTAAGGTCGAAGCTCGTGGAGCATGCAGGTTGAGTTAACCTTCTGCGGCGAGTTCACCTTATTACAACTGAATAAATCAGCTCAAAAATGAAATCAAGTTAATTAAAATCAAACCAATTAAGATCAGTTGTTTTCATGATAACTTGCAAAGCAATAATCCCATAATGTATTTGTGGCGGTAGAAGACTCTATGACAATAAATGTCTAGTATTATTAAGGAAATAGAAGTCTACTTTAGGTTCACTATAACCGGCAGTTAGCCTTTGCATTACAAGGTAGGTTTGCTCCCATCCTTAATTTATTCATCACCAGTCATGTGACATGTAATTATTACGCTAAAAATATCACCTTCAAGTGTCTATGCACACTAATACAAGTACAAACTTAGGCCCGGGCGCACAATTCCCAACTCGAAATTAGACTAGAATGTGTATTTATATGTTTATATAATGTTTATTTATTTGTGTCTAGCAGTTAGTTCAATAGTTCAGTAGTATCCTTTATAAGAGCACATAGGTCTATCCTGCACATTAAATTATTCTTATCAACCTTGGGTTTGCTGGAAGAGACCTCTATTTAGAGATAAGCATGCCTTTGTAGAAGTCCTTTCTGTTTTTTTGTATCTTATGTCGTTTTATGTGCAATAAATATATACGAAATTAGACTTAGCCTCAAAGTCATGTTGGCCCTGTCTCATATTTTATTTGCGCAGTTAGCGCATTCGTTTTCTAAAGCCACGATCTAAAACCATAATCATACCACTGTTTATACACGTATTACATTACCTTATAGGGTATGATCAGTGCTTGTGTCAAGTAACTTACACATTCTTCATTGCATTGTGTGTATTTTCACACAGCGCAAAATTTTCTCAGATGCGCCACATTGCGTCACTGTTTCTTTACAGGATACAGGTATTAAAACAAACATTATGTCTGAGTTTTGCAAAATAACCGCTCAAAAATTAAGCCTAGTAAGGTAGTGTGAGCTATGCTCAAGACAAAAAAGACAACTTATAAAAAATTAAAAGTCAAATTCAGAAACGCATTATAAAAGTTAATGACAAATGTGATTAGGTGGGTGGGAATTAAGACAAGCCATCCCTTTATGTCCGGAACGTAAATGCCCAAATGAACTGCTCTCTTAGAACTTATTTTCTTTAAAATAAAGCAAAATGGTGGGTAAACTCATTTCATGATTTGCGTTTTTACCTGGCGGCTTCATAGCTCTCATCGTGAACATAAACATTTATATACATTGCTTCTGGCCCCACACTAGGATACACTGCATCGTGAAAACCTGTGGCTTTTTCTACTCCCCAGCCCGGATTCGAACGCGGGACCTCTAGCTTGGGAGGTTGACCCTCAAGCCACAGATGTCGTCAAACTAATAGATAAATTAATGAATTTGCTCATAAAGTCCATATATCTTAGACCGACAAAAAACTGGAAATATACGTCAAATCATTGATGATGACGCAAAGGATGACACGATTGACGCCACTGAGAAATGAAAATCATTATCAGCTGAAGTCGAGTTCACTGCTAGTCTGACATCCTGTTTAAAACCGTTTTTTTCCATCGTTAGGATGAAAACTATGACTCATCATAAGGGTTAGCCCTTACTACAAATGATTGTCGGGCGGACTAATCGAAAAGACATCTAATTTTTTTTTATGCAGTCTGCCCTGGAACACAATGATCATGTTGTAAAGGATCCTCAGGCTTAGACATAAACTGTTTGATAATGATAAGTTATCATTATCTAATCAGTCAAAATTATCTTAACTTCGTAAATTCAAACTTGTTATATTGAATCTGCTGAACCCGGCGTTCGTGATAAAACCCACATTTCACTGAAAGAGGCCTTGAGATGGGCACGACTGTGCCGCTGCTTCCCCGGTAGGGAAAAGGGTAGTTGGTTTTAGTGATGCAACGAATACGAATATTCGTATTCGCCGAATAATAGACATTTACCGAATATTCGTATTCGGCCAACACGCGCGTCGGTTGTCGGCACGTAAAAATACGACGATCCAGTGGCCTTTTTTGCGAGAAAATGTCTATTTTCCAAGTCTGTAAAAACTCGCCCAAAAATATTTTTCACTGAAGCCATGTTCAGTCGCCTCGGAAATACTTTTTTCAGCAGCTGGAAACCGCCAGACTGAAAAAAAGAGCATAAAACCAGAAAATCTACAAATTTTATGTTTTTTAAATAAAAAAAATCCTATTGTAAATTTTAATTATTAGGAGAATAGAAATTCATCAAATAAATTAGTCTTTTATTACCATGGCGAGATATTCGTAAAAGTAGTATTCGTTGCATCACTAGTTTGTTTATTTATTCCCATGTACACATTTACAGGTTTAACCTAACATAAACATAAACATTTATATACAGGCACATAGATTGCTTCTGGCCCCACACTGGGAAACCCCGTGTCGTGGGAACCAGAAACAGCGACATCGCACACATGTAAACATCTAAGACCTGGGGATTTTTGCTTCTTTATACCCAGCCGGGGATCGAACCCGGGACCTCTCGCATGGTAGACAGAGCCACCGCTGCGCCACGGAGGTCGTCGCCATAATTATGTAGTATAAGCAAAAATTAATAAAAGTATCATATGTTATAACTTATTATAGCATTTTTGTTTTGAGAATCGACCTACAGTTGACGCAAGCGAGCAAGATATAATTAGTTACGCCAGCTAAATAAAAGGTATCATTAATACATTTATAGAACTAAAACAATGTGTTCTGCAATCGGTATCTATTCCGTGCTCCTCGATCATAATCTGCTGGGTTTTGTGATCATCCACTGTGAGATTTGGGGGTAACCAGGTCAAAATACTATGTGGCGAATATATTATTTTAGATAATATACGCAATATATATTGCAGTCTATTCTTACCCGAACGCATTTCCAAATTCCAAATGTCTTTATTACTGTAGATATTTATTTACATATACTTAGCAATCGTCATTTTTTACCACTTCTCTACATTGGACCACTGTAGGAGAAGAAGGGCGTAGAAACTCTCACAGATTGATTTTTAGAACTCTTTTAAAAATTGCTTGTGCTTACCTAATACTAATATTATAATATCATTATAATAATTTATCAGCAGGAATAAATAATTACAAAATTATTAACAGCAAGGTCTGTGTTGGGTTAGGTTAACCCCATACAGTCCCGTGATTTAAGTAATCTTGAACATTGTAATATCCCTCTTTCGACAAAGTCGCTTTAACATGGTTTGAAATTGCTCAAATGGCAACTTCAAGATCTCCAGAGGTATTGTTGTAGTAGAGAATGCATTGTATGCAATGCAATGTAGAAACCCTTGAAAGAATCCGACTAGACCAGGAGGTGGGTAATGTATTGTGAGCGCATGTACGTATGTTTACAAACTTGAACTTTGAACTTTGTTTGTATGCGCGTATGACCATTTCGTTGGACCAGTCTCGATACAGCCAAAATGACTTGACGGCTTTTAACAAATAAGATTACTTTCGATTTGTGGAGACAATTCACACAATAGGATTTTAGACAGCCAAATGTAGTTTACAAAATTATTGGTAGTATCAAAAGTTTATATGGGTATTGAAAGAAAATGAAGGCGGGGTATTTGTTTTTATAATAATTCCACTTGTTGCTGTTATTTCTTACCGCCCGAATGATGAATGGCCAACCAGGCACTATGTCAAAGTTAAGACCGTAAGTAAACCTTCGTTATTTGATATTTATTTCAACTACGTATTGTTATTACTTACCTGCGTATGAGTTTGTGTTATGACAATAGCAAGTGACTTGTAAACATACATATATACATACATACACAGCGTCACACCTTTTCCCATAGGGGATGGCAATATAATTACTTGAGTAGATCATGATTTGACGACCTGAATCGCCGAGTCGGCAGTCACCCTGCCTACGAAGCCAAGGGTCCCGGGTTCGAGTCCCGGTGGGGGCAAATATTTGTTTGATGAGAAAGGATGTTTGTACCCTAGTCATGGTTGTTTATCTATCTAAGTATAATATTTATCTATATAAGTATGTGTGTCGTTGTCTAGTACCCAAGATACAGGGAATCCTATTTTGGGGCTAGATCAATGTGTGTAAATAGTGTGCAAGGTATTATAATGATGGAGATACATTAGATATCAACTTAATATCTCCGTTCTTGAGATAAAGGTTATTGTCTTGACAGATCGACGAGTGTGCCGAAGAGTTTTCCAAAATCGTGTTCCAAAATGTTCTATGACTATCTAAGGATATGATTTTGGCAAAATGATCACCATACTCAGACTGACAGACAGGGCAGTGGTTTTTCCGCCTGTCATTCAATAGTGGTTAATGACCAAAAATAATTGTCTTTGTATTTATAACAATGATTGCTAATATCTAATCATTTGCGCCGTAGAGGTAGAGAGACCAGAGAATTATTATGTATATTATTATGTTTTAAATATTTTATTTGTAGTTAAGTTTATGTTTAAAGTATGTTTTGTTGTTCTTACATGTTCAACCTAACACGAAGGATAAAGGTGGCTTCGCTTCGCTTACCCCCTTTACCCTTCACCTAAGCTACCGCAGCATTTTGCCCCGATATTTGCAAATCAGTATGTAGTTTTAATGTCAGTTTAATATTTTTCCAGAAAGATAATTCTCCTTTAGACGATTCTTGAAGATAAAGACAGATGCACTGTCCCTGATGCCGCAGGGAAGCGCGTTCCACAGATAATGAGGGCATCATTTGGAACCCATGTTCGTAAGCGACTGTATTGTGAGGCGGGGTAGAGAACAGCGAGGCCATGTGGGATCTACGAGGTCTCGTCGAAGGAAGGAAGTCGAAGAGTTAACGCAGAAAGCTGGGATATCGGGGGTTAGTAAAGATGCTGTTCAGGAAAGTGAGGATGTGAGTATCCCGACGAAAACTGATAGGCAGCCATTTTAACTCTATTCTTTATTACATTGGCGAAATTGTTTTAAACCTATGAAATAATAATCAACTTGCTATCTATTCTATGACGACCCAAATGGCCGAGTCGGCAGTGTCCCTGCCTTCGAAGCGAAGGGTCCCGGGTTCGAGTCCCGGTGGGGGCAAATATTTGTTTGATGAGAACGGATGTGTGTACCCTAGTCATGGTTGTGTATCTATTTAAGTATAATATTTATCTATATAAGTATGTGTATCGTTGTCTAGTACCCAAGATACAGTGAATCCTAGTTTGGGGCTAGATCAATGTGTGTAAATGGAGTCCAAGGTATTACTATATTATTCTATTCTATTCTAAGCTCGCTTCTCTAGGGCTTACAATATCTAAGTGTTGAAGGCTTAGAGGTGTCGTTTATGAGTTAGACCTTTGACACTCAGTTATTGTTGTTACTTACCTAAGTATGACGTTGTGCTGGAGCAATAGCAAGTAACAAATTACTTTTAAACATACTTACATACATACATACACAGCGTCACGCCTTTTCCCATAGGGGGTGGCAGAGGTGGCAATATACTTACTTGAGTAGATATGTTCATCATAATGATGGATATAAATTTTATAACCATAATTTGTTATGTAATTACAAGAAAACTTATTAATGTAAGGCAAACTTATATCAAAATCTCAATATACTTTATTGCACGGCAAATAATGAGTACAAACAAATGAACACTTCTGCGCATAGGCGATCTTATCTCTAAAAAGAGGTTTCTTCCAGCAAACCTAGGCAGGACAGGAAAGTTTATTGCTAGCAAGAGCAGTCTAGTGCACAATAAATTGAATAACTACCTACTAACTAATACAACATAATATAAGTATAATAAAAGTCATGTAATACATTATAGTACTTACATATATCAAGGTATAATATATATAAATATAATAAATATAAATCTCTTCTCCGCGTGACAATACCGAGACATCAGGGACATTATATTTCTCTTTCGACTTCTATATCCACTTCTACATATAGTAAATTTAGTAGTAAATCTGTCCGATTCCCAATTTAAAACTATAATTAAATAGTAGTTTATGTGACTGCTACATAATGGAGGGCATTAATACTCGGGAGTGGGTTTATGAAACGAACCGAAGGCGAGTTTCATAATAATATCACTCGAGAGTTTTAATGCCTAATTATGTACAGTTACATACACTAGTTTATCTACACACATATCATAAGCTCTCTTTGATGTGTTCAGGAACCGCATGTTTGACAGGGATTGTGGCTCTGCACTTGTTGAGCTAGTTCTGTAGTACCAACTTCACAGACAAACTAGGGGCGGCATGCAGGCGGGCGTCGGCGTTCGAAATTTGAATGTCATAATATGCAGAAAAATTACACATTATGGTCATAATGTGTAATTTTTCAGATAAGAAATGAGTTTTTACTAAGTAGTTTAAAATTATTTTGTTGACCCTTTTTTGCAGTGCAAATCAGTATGTTTGATGTGCGATTATATGCTTTTATAATGTTTGTCTCCTAACTTGTCCAAACAAAGTTACGAATATAAACACTCTGCTTTCAAGTTTTTCATCTAGACTCCCCCAGCCGTCATTTACTTAGCTTAGCCAGGCTTCGATTGTTCAAAAAAGCGGTGGCAGAGGCACAATTGTGCCCACTAGCCGGACATTCAATCCCCAAATTTGCGTGACAGGGGACTAGCCCATCGCCGCAGCTATGATTGTGCAACAAATTACAAGTTTGTCTACTCTAGTTGACCTGACCTTCGCTTGCCCACAAGGGTCGTTCGATACGCACACTCCGTCGATACGTAACGATTACCCCACCGCTGGGGTCCGTCGCTACGTGCGGCACGCTCGTCTCTGACACACAACTATTAGCTAACTGTGTCAAGGTGGGCGGAAGGACCGCATGCGTGCTGTGAGGCATATTGCGTACGGGGTGTTGTGGAAAAATACTGCCTTCAGTGCAGGAGACGCGGGTTCTAATCCCGATTCTGACCGTGTACCAATGACAAAATAATGTAGCCCATTAATGTCCCCACCGAGGGGCACAGGGCTTTACCCGGATACAAGTAAGATTAAGCCATACTCCGCCACGCTGGCTCAGTGCGGGTTGACGGAAGGGTTTTACGACCACTACCACGTGGCGATAGTAGCCGGGACCTACAGCTTAACGTGTCATCCGAAACACTGAACGTCCGATGCTGTACTTAAGATAAATTAATTATCTCGTTCGTACATGGTCAGGATTCGAGCCTGCATATCCTGTGTGAGAAGCAAGTGTGAAGCCCGTTAGACCACGGAGCTCTTCACCGTGTACCAATGAGATAAAGTAACTTATCTTGATAACATTGTTCAAACGTTCTTACGGTAATGGTGAACATCATGAGGAATCCTCCATAATTCCATAGCTGTGGCGATGGGCTAGCTACCTATGACGCGAAATGGAGTATTGAGTAACTGGCGAAACGTGGACACAATTGTGCCTCTGCCAGGTGGTACGGGAAAAGGCGTAACCTGATAGTTGTTTTATTTGTATTGTGGAAAAAAAATAAGGCTAGCCGAAATATTTGTCCCTGTGCGTGATATGAAAGAACATTAATAATTAATAGCTAGTCTAGATAAAAAATTATTTTTATAACTTGTTAGTTATGTATCTTACTTTTAAGGTATGTATATATGTCACCGTAAGATAGTCAAAACCGTTAGATGATAAACTAAGGCGTTAGTTGATCAACTATCGACTGATAGTAAACCAGACCGACAGGGTTTAGAATTTACGTTTCTTTTGTTCTAACATGTCAACCTTACACGAAGACTATTCGGGGGCTTCGCTGCGCTCGCCCCCTCTAGTCTTCACCTAAGCTACCGCAGTGTTTGCCCTGGTATTTCGTTTGCAATTCAAGTTTAAACCAGTTTATTATTTTAGCCGTTATTTTATCAACTAACGCGTCATATAGTAAGCAGAACGCTATAGTTTACTATCTGTCGATAGTTGACCAACTAACGAGAGAAAAAAACGTTAGTTTATCAACTAACGGTGACATATATATGGGTTTTGTAACCTGAAATAAAGATTTATTATTATTATTTAAAAGATTTATTGATAATCAAAGGTCACATTTACAGTTTTAAGACATGTGAGAAAACATGTGAGCGTTAACACTTAGTAGTGACATGAAACAGATAAATATAGAAGAGATTACATAAATTGTGTACAGTCAGCATCAGATATAAATGAGCGCGCAAGCTACTCAAATAGATCTACACATCTCATGCCCGATTTCACCTACAGTTAAGGGACACTTAGCTCTTTTTCTTAGCTGTCTAGCGATTGCTTCGGTGGCCAGACTCTTATATTTAGGGGGTCCCCAAGGAGCCTAGATGACCCTTACACTTAGGGCAAATCGAAACAACCGCTAGGTGGCCTAGAAAGAAATAAAGTGTCCCCTAAAAGATAGGGATCGTTGGTGAAATAGGCCATTAATCAACCAGAAATATCTACACAGCCAAAGTTTCAAAAGTATCTCAACACCTCAGTGTCAACATGGACGTTGACATAATTTCGGCACTTTGGCTGTGTAGATATTTCTGGTTGTTTATGATGTGTAGATCTATTTGAGTAGCTAGCGTGCTCACACATATCTGATGACGACTGCATAAGAAGATAATAGTATTTGATAATACTATTTGAGTAGCTAGCGTGCTCACACATATCTGATGACGACTGCATAAGAAGATAATAGTATTTGATAATACTATTTGAGTAGCTAGCGTGCTCACACATATCTGATGACGACTGCATAAGAAGATAATAGTATTTGATAATACTATTTGAGTAGCTAGCGTGCTCACACATATCTGATGACGACTGCATAAGAAGATAATAGTATTTGATAATACTATTTGAGTAGCTAGCGTGCTCACACATATCTGATGACGACTGCATAAGAAGATAATAGTATTTGATAATACTATTTGAGTAGCTAGCGTGCTCACACATATCTGATGACGACTGCATAAGAAGATAATAGTATTTGATAATACTATTTGAGTAGCTAGCGTGCTCACACATATCTGATGACGACTGCATAAGAAGATAATAGTATTTTATCTACACACGTATCATAAACCCTCTTTACTGCGCCCAAAAACCGCACGTTACGATCAGCATAATGTTAAACTTCTTTGTAAAAACTAATTTCTTATCTGAATATTGAACATTATGACCATAATGTGTAAATTGTCTACATATTATGACATTCAAATTTCGAACGCCGACGCCCGCCTGCGTGCCGCCCCTACTTTGTCTGTGAAGTTGGTACTACAGAACAAGCTACATACACTAGTTTATCTACACACATATCATAAGCTCTCTTTGATGTGTTCAGGAACCGCATGTTTGACCGGCATTGTGGCTCTGCATTTGTTAAGCTTGTTCAGTAGTATACCAACTTCACAGACAAGCTAGGGGCGGCACGCAGGCGGGCGGCGGCTTTCGAAATTTGAATGTCATAATATGTAGAATATTTACACATTATGGTCATAATGTACAAATTTTCAGATAATAAATGAGTTTTTACCAAATAGTTTTACATTATGCTGGTCTTAACGTGCGGTTTTTAGACGCAGTAAAGAGGGTTTATGATACGTGTGTAGATAAAAAATAAATAAATATATATTAACTTTAGATGCATACCTGCAATTGGATACCTTGAACACGATAAAGGGCTACCTCATCACCTGCCTGAGCCTAAATGCTGCAAACAAAATGACGCAACTTTCTATTTTGTAAAGCTATGCTATTTCGGACCCCTCATACAAAAGAGTTCAACGCGTCAACGCAACATTAACATGCCAATATTTATTGTAAAGTTTCTATGACACGTGGTCTATAGATTTATATTTTCTTTTTATGTTAATAGCTTAGTAAATGAGTGATCACAACAGAGTGTAGTAAGTCGAAAGTTTTAATTTGAGCCCTTTAAGGTGAGCCTTAGGAACGTGCGCACAAAGGCACGCGCTGTTTTTTAGGGTTCCGTACCCGAAGGGTGCTAAACGGGACCCTATTACTAAGCGTCCGCTTTCCGTCCGTCCGTCCGTCTGTCACCAGGCTATATCTCATGAACCGTGATAGTAAGACAGATAAAATGTTCACAGATGTTGTATTTCTGTTGCCGCTATAACAACAAATACTAAAAAACAGACTAAAATAAATATTTAAGGGGGCTCCCATACAACAATTCTTTGAATAACACATACAAACTTATGAATGCACCTGGTTACGTACAAGGAGTGTGAAAGTACCAATAATTTTGGATTTTGCACATAGCAAAATGTTGTTACAAAGTTATTGGAGCTACGTTCACACTCCATGTACGTAACCAGGTGCATTCATAAGTTTGTATGTGTTATTCAAAGAATTGTTGTATGGGAGCTCCCTTAAATATTTATTTTATTCCGTTTTTTAGTATTTGTTATTATAGCACCAATAGAAATACATTATTAGTGAAAATTTCATCTGTCTAACTATCACGGTTCATGAGATACAGCCTGGTGAAAGACGGACGGACGGACAGACAGACGGACGGACGCGATGGCTTAGTAATAGGGTCCCGTTTGGCACCTTTCGGGTACGGAACCCTAAAAACCAATAATGTAGTGTCAAAACACGTAATCAGCCCCATCCTGCTAATAACTTGACCTCAAATAACGTTAGAGGTCAACTTACGACACAAATAATGCTATGATTTCTTAAAAAAAATGTGTGTCAACGTATACAGGGTGTAACAGATAGGGGCGTCATTTTAGTTTTTATTTCTCCATAAATTTAAGCCGGTTATGCCCGATTTCACCAACAGTTAAGGGACACTTAGCTCTTTTTCTTAGCTGTCTAGAGATTGTTTCGGTGGCCGGACTCTTATATGTAGGGGGACCCTTACACTTAGGGCAAATCGAAACAACCGCTGGGTGGCCCCTTAAAAAAGTAAAGTGTCCCCTAAAAGATAGGGATCGTTGGTGAAATCGGCCATTAGTCACCTTAAGGTGAAGTAAAAAATAGAGTATTTTTTTACATTTACAAACAGGCACATACATTGCTTTTGGTCCCACACCAGGATACCGTGTCGAGGGAACCAGAAACAGTGACGTCACACACACATACATATCCAAGACCTGAGGATTTTTTTTTCTGTATCCCCAGCCGGGATTCGAACCCGGGACCTCTCGCATGGGACACGCAGCCTCGACAGCAACAGCACAGATGTCGTCTGTCACATGTATTTGTTGAGCTACAAAACCAAAACACTACATAATATCAACTGAATATGGCTAATACTGACGAGCCCCAGCTCTTGGATGTTTGTATGTGTGTGGCGTCGCTGTTCCCACGACGCAGGGTATCCTAGTGTGCGGCCAGAAGCAATGTCTGTGCCTGTATATAAATGTTTGTTGTTCTCATTAATCAGCCACTTAGCAGCCGACTGTACTTCCCTTTAAATTTAAATCATCGCTAGTTTGCGGCGTGTCTTCTCAAATGTATATGGAAATTCAATATTCAATTTTACTGAAAAGCAGCTAGGCCATCGCCGCAGATAAGGATAATGATTGATTCTACAGACAGATTTCCTAAAATTTCCGGCTACCCTTGAGTGAGCGACGACCCAAATGGCCGAGTCGGCAGTGACCCTGCCTACGAAGCCAAGGGTCCCGGGTTCAAGTCCCGGTGGGGTAAACATTTGTTTGATGAGAACGGATGCTTGTACCCCAGTCATGGTTGTTTATCTACCTCAGTATAATATTTATCTATATAAGTACTTGTATCTATGTCTAGTACCCAAGATACAGGGAATCCTAGTTTGGGGCTAGATCAATGTGTGTAAATAGTGTCCAAGGTGTTATTATTATTCTGTGAGTTCCTCAAACATTTTTCTAAGGTTGCAAAGCTCAGAACTCTAACAAAATACTGCCAACGCCATCTATTTAGTCAACGCAAATCACTAACTAGAAGCAGAGAGAAATCAATAACATCACCTTAGTTCACATAACACCCACTAGACGGCACCACTTGACCAATACAAATGTGGCGCCAAGTTTAAAAACATTTGCAATCACGGGTGTATCGCATTTATGGATTATTCCCAATTTTTACAGATTTTCATTAAATATTCCCAATTTTACAGATTCTTAATCAACACTACATATCCCTGACCGCACGGATTCCCAATTCTAATAAGGGCCATTGTAAATATATGTGTCGCAGTTGTTTGGTTAAATCAGACACTTAACTAACTCTCTAGACCGTCAATTAAATACCAACGTTTAACCAAGTCACTAGCATTTTGATTTAAATGAAGCATCGTCGAAAACGTTTAACAATCTGTCTTACCGAAAGCCAGCGTGTTGGAAAACAAGATGGCGTCACGGCAACAGCTGATTCGCACAGCTTACATCAGGGCAAAACATTGCGGTAGGTTAGGTGAAGGGTAAAGGGGGTGAGAGAAGCGAAGCCCCCTTTATCTTTCGTGTTAAGTTGAACATGTAAGAACAACAAAAAATACTTTAAACACAAACTTAAGCCCACATAAAAATATTTATATTGTAAATGTCTTGTTGTCTACGAACGTTAAGACAACTCGTTAAACGTTTCGTACACTCACTTGTCTGACAGAATTTTAGTGACTTGGTTCAACGACGGCATTTAATTAACGGTCTAGAAAGTTAGTTAAGT
Source organism: Argyresthia goedartella (assembly GCA_949825045.1). NCBI lineage: Eukaryota > Metazoa > Arthropoda > Insecta > Lepidoptera > Argyresthiidae > Argyresthia > Argyresthia goedartella. The sequence goes on from OX463831.1 coordinate 24,577,830, forward strand.
GTCTGATTTAACCAACTAACTGCGACATATGCATTACATATATCTAAAATACCTATAGTGACTGCTGTCAATAATCAGTCATGTGATTACAGGACTCATCTCTTAAACTAGTTAGTGACTCACTGCTTAGTTTCTTTTCGGTAGCTCCGTCTCAGGCCTAAGTGTAAATATCGCTCGCGCACTCCCTTGGCATTTGGGTTACCGGGCCTGATAGCCGACCTCTCACCGCCGAGCGAAAGTCGATCTTGCGTCATTGCAACAGGTCGGTGTATCACATAATGTTTGCATCATTGAAGGATGTTATGGAGGCTGACTGTCTCAATCTGTGTGTTTTGCTTATTTCGCTTTATCTTTCTCGTGGATGTGGTTTCCGATGTATTAGATCACATGTGGGGCTAGCGCTGTACTGAATGTCTCAGATATAGGAGACGAAAGGAGCGCCTACGTCGCCTAGGCGAGACAACCGTGAAAGCGGTAATGTGCATTCCATTTAACTTTGGGAAATACTAAACTGCACATCAAAAATACTGATTTGCACAGCAAATATAAGGGCAAAATACTGCGGTAGCTTAGGTGAAGGGTAAAAGTGGTTAGCAAGTTTTAGGTTCAACATCTAAAAACAAAAAAAAAACAAAAAACATAAACTCAAGTACTCATTAAATATTTAAAACATAAAAAGTGTTTTTGTTGATCCATTTTTGTTGTGAAAATCAGTATTTTTGATGAGCGATTAAATACTAGCCATTAACTTTTCCCTTCGCGGTTAAGTTGGCAGACGGCAAAACTGTCAAAAAATGGGGAAAATCAATATCCGGTTGCCAGACTCAGATCACAGTTTCCCACTTTCAAAAATTACGCTGGTATGTAAGTAATGTGAATCGGTTTAGGTCGCGCAACGAATTAAGAGCGCTGGGCGACGTTGGCGGGAATTACTGCGCATATATACAGGTATGTGGTTGGCAACTGTCTCAAGTGGCGCTAGTATCGGTTGGTTCCCCTAACGTCAAAGTCACGCTTCTGTGTTACCAGTACAGTGTGTTCAATCGCCAGTCATGTGCTGTGTATAGTAAAAAACCTGCCAAAAATACAAAATTAAGTTGTATAGTAGTAATTACATGAGATAATATCATATACTCGAAAAATTACTTTTGTTGTGTAGTAAATAAATTCCGATAACCAATTATCACAGAAAAAAATCCAGAAATTAGTCGATCGTTGAAAGTGGCAACTGGATAAAGGAACCAAATGCACGTGGCGCCACCTATGATTAGCTTTCACCGGCCAACCACATTGAAAAGTGACTACTGCGCAGTGCGCATTCAAGGCCACCACTCATAATTCGTGAAGCGACGTGTACTTGAAATCCGAAAGCTCTTATGAGTCCTAGCCACATTTTGAAAAACTACTTTTTATTTTGTTTAATTTGAAGAAACCTGCGGAGTTAGCTTGCTGTCAATATTGTTTTCATTCCATCAAATACCTGCTTGTTTTTATTATAGATAGCTTTGATGCCTTGATAACTTGGGCTAGGTAATATATGTCACTCAATAACAAGATGTTTTTTCCTTTTTTTACACATATTTTTTAAAGCTGGCAACACTGATTTTATGTCTGACAACTCAACGGGGTAGGGAAAAGTTATATGAAATGTACTTAAAATGACAGGGTTACCAGTCTCTACACATTTTTGCGCATCGTCTTTTGGCAGAAATCTAGGTCTTCTATAGCACAAGTGAAGAAAATATCCGAAAACTGTAAATGAAGGTTAACATTAACATAACACAACATAGCGTCACGCCTTTTCCCATATGGGGTGGCAGAGGCACAATTGTGCCCACTTTGAACCAGTTATTCAATACTCCATTTTGCGAGACAGGGGGCTAGCCAGAGTAACGACGGTTTCCTCACGATATTTTACATTACGGTCCGTATAATGTACTTAAGATAAATTAAACCAGTACACCACGGAGCACATAAATTAAGGTTCCCTCTTAAATATTGTTATGCGGAATCCTCAACACGCGAGTCCAACTCGCACTTGGCCAGTCTTTTTAAATTATTCCAGTATTTATTTACGTGCCTAGCTTCATTTTCAAAAACTTACAAATTTCAATTTTCAATTTAGTATGGAAAATTTCAAGACGCCAAAGCGGCAGACATAAATATGACTTCAAGGCATCAAAAGTCAAGAATTGTGAGGACTATACCGCCTACTAGCCGGCCTGCCAACAGTATTACCATTTAAAAGATTTGATGATTACTTTTTCTCCATACAAAAAAAAAAACAAAAGTTGATGCAATAGTTGAAAGCAGTAAAAAATCGCTCAACTTTGGTTCAAAAGTCCACGATTTTCGAGTTTGAGACCGGCGTTCGGCGTCGCCTCTGGTTGCCGTGACCAAGGGAATCCTTGTGTGGGATCAGAGATGTGTTAATTAAAAAGCTTGTTTTTACTCACCCTTTCGTCCAACTGAACATCTGCTTCACCCGAGCTGCCGGTATAGATTCTGGTACTGGGGCGGCCATGTTGTCTGCAACAAATTAAAAAAGATGATCAGGAGGGTTACTCCAATCTAATATTCCGAGTCAAACTCAAGGCTTAATAAGTACCACAACGTTTTTTCGTGCTCCAACCTCACAAATAAGAACCTAATTAGTCTTGAAATTATTTTAGCGGTTCAGCTGAAAACATTCATTCACTTCGTACCACAAGGTGCCATTTGACAGCAAACAAACTTGATCTGCATCGACCAAACGTCAAAAAAAGCAAACCAAACGAAGTTCCTCGGAATGCGAGTTAATCCAAGAAACTTCGTATCCTTAGTATTAATTTATTATTTTATTTTGCAAAAATCCGCAAAGTGCGTCGTCAATAAGCTAAGAAATTAAAATTACCAAATAATAAAAAAATACACACACACAAAAACTGAACATAATAAAAAACAAAATACTAAAAAATAAACCATAAACCGAGTTAATACATTTAAGTTCTTCCAGTGAAGTCGCTTATGCTTTCGTTTTCGTGGTTTTTTTTTGTTACAGCAGCATAATCATTTATCCGTGTGACGGGACACCCTTCGGACAAATATATTAGATTCTTGCAGTACGAAAAAACAGGAGGCCTACCGTAAAAAAACTTTATACAATTTGGCGGGAACGTTGTCGCTGGAAATTTTCGCTTAGCACTGTGTTTGTATCAGTAATCAAAAGCAGTCCTAAATTAAAGCGGTCTTGGTACGAAATTTTGTCGATCAAATCAGTGCTCAAGTTTGGGTTGGACGACATTTGGTCTGACTTTTTAAAGATTGTGGTAACCCCAATATACGCATACCTGGTAATCAATTATCTACTTTCAAAAGGTCTTTAACATGATAGGTCGACTTTTTATGTTGTACTCTAATACTGAGCGATTAAGGTTGAATAAGGTGTAGTGTTGCAATTTATTGCCTTGGTTTCGTGTGGGAGCATAGAGTATTCTAATTAAAGAGTTTCGTTAATCAGAAATCAGATCGTTTTGACGACCCGAATGGCCGAGTCGGCAGTGACCCTGCCTACGAAGCCAAGGGTCCCGGGTTCAAGTCCCGGTGGGGGCATATTTTTTTTTTTATGAGAACGGATGTCATGGGTGTTTATCTATCTCAGTATAATATTTATCTATATAAGTACTTATATCGTTGTCTAGTACCCAAGATACAGGGAATCCTAGTTTGGGGCTAGATCAATGTTTGTAAATAGTGTCCAAGGTATTATTATCATTTATTGTGGTACGAAGTTTAACTTAGATGTTGCAATAACCACTCACCGTCCAGCACCCGTGCAGGACGGTCGCGTTTACTCTCTCCCGCTGCCGCCCCGGCAGCAAGTGTTTCTTTCTCTTTCACCCGCGCCCCGCGCCCGCGAGCGCGCCCGCGCCTGCGTGCGAGAGACCTCTCTCTCGCACGCCCGTGAGACCTCCTCGGGTCAGTCCGCCGCGTGTGTTGTGCCCAGGTTGGATTGGTTCCAGTATGGTCGTATTATTTTTATTTTATTTATTTACTTATTCTTCTCTCTCTGTCCCCTTTCTACTGTCCCCATTCTTCTGTTTTATTATTTTGTACCACTCACCTCGGACCGCCTGGATAGAGACGGAGGCGGTTCGAGACACAAGTAGGAACACACCCACACGCTAGGCTACACACCCAAGCCATGGCCCCCCAACCAGACACTAATTTACTTATCGAGATAGGTAAATATGTGTCGTCGGTCCCCTTGTTGTTGGAGTACGTACTCCAACAACTGTCTCCATTCCCTCCGGATCGCCCGTTGATCCAAATTTTTAGGGCCGCCGATCCCCCCGCTAGCCCCTCAACCAGCTCCGAAGCTGACTCGCACCCCCGCTCGCCGGTTCTTGCATCCCCCGCGAACCCCCCAACCCCACCCCAACCCTCAGCTCTCTCTCCCCTGTAACTTCACCGCCATTCAATGAGGAAACTCATTTCACCCCCGTCATCTCAAAAAACAAAAAGCGGAAGAACCGGTCTTCCGAGTCCCCCGTAAGCCCCGAGGCCAAACAGATCAGGCCCGCTACCATGTCTCTGTCTCCACTAACCCCAAAACCCACACCGTGTTCAACAAATTCCCCCGCCCCCCCCCGCGCCCCGAACTCTGATACTTCAGAGCCCTCCATCCCCCACCGGTACCGCGAATACCGTAGCCCCACCAACCCCCGCGCCCCACGCGTACCGCGCTCGCCCCCCACCACCAGTAATAATCCGAGACGAAACCGCCTGGACTCGGGTATCGATCCATTTGCAAAGAAATGGAATTAAATATACATCCGCGATAACATCAGCCGGAACCCGCGTCCAGGTGGCAGAGTCCAAATGCCATCGCGCTATCACCAAATTTTTGAGGGCGAACCATATCGCCTTCCATACTTACTCTCTCCCCGAGGAGAGAACTTTTCGTTACATAGTCCGCCCCGTCCCCACAAATCTCCCCACATCCGTCATCAAAAATGACTTAATCTCTAAAAACTTCCCGGTAATGGAAGTACATAGGTTGCACCGCGCAAAAACCGCGTACCGGCCTGCAAAGGCATTTAACATGATCCTAGTAATTGCCGAACCCACCGCCGCAGGTAGGCAAATTAGCCCCCTTCAATCCCTCTGCGGTCTCAAAGACATTAGCGTCGAAAGCCCCAAATCCGCCAACATCATTTCACAGTGTTACAACTGTCAAATGTATGGACATGGCCAAAGCAGATGCTTTGCCCCCCCCCCCGTTGCGTGAAATGCGCAGGCAATCATGCCACCTCCGTTTGCGGGAAGGACGCGGCAACCCCTCCCACCTGCGTGTTGTGCGGGCAGACCGGCCATCCAGCCAACTATGGCGGATGCCCGGCAGCCCCAGGCGCAAGTCGCAGGTGGGAACGGAGCCAGAGTTCTTCCCAACAAGCGCCCTCCCAACGCCCTCTAAAGTTTTCTAAGCCCCTATTTCCACCCAACACCACCTACCCCCTTGGACAAGGCTTCGGGCCACGGCCCCATTTCCTCCAACGGCACCTTAAGCGCCGCCAACTTCATAAACTACCCCCCCCACCTAGGGCATTCATCCCTAGTCTTCTCGACCTCCCCACACTATATCCCCCAAACTTTGCCTCTTTCAGGCGCACCCCTCTTACATACGCCTTCGTCACCTCCCCCACCCACCAACCCACCCTTTATACCTAAACTACCATCATGTATAGTACGCCCATTTTAGTAAACTCGACAAACGGACGGACAAAGCCCCACAGTCTAACTTTAGCGCTCTATAACGCTGATAGTCTCCTTAAACAGAGAGAAGAAGTCGCCGATCTTCTCAATAGACATAAAATAGATATCCTCGCGGTCCAAGAAACTTACCTAAAACCCAAAAATAGGCGCTTCAATATAGCCAAATATAGTCTCCTCCGTACTGACCGCTTACCGACTCAGGACCGACCAAATAACCCCAAAGGCGGTACCGCCATCTATTATAAAAAATCTTTGCACGTTTGTTCTATAGTCACCCCCCAACTAGATAATTGCGAAGCAACTGCCATCCGCATTGCAATGTCAGGTCACGATCCCATAGTCATAGCATCAGTCTATCTGCCGGCCGGACAGAAGATGATAGCTAATGATATCAAAGCCCTCTTAGAACTAGGTAGCACAGTTATCCTAGCTGGTGACTTCAACAGCAAGCACCAGCAATGGAACTGTAATGAGACAAATACCAACGGACGGACCGTACACAGACTTCTCGAATCCCTCGATGACTGCGAAGTCATAGCTCCCTATGCCCCGACCCATTATCCCTACACTGCTGACCACAGGCCAGACATTCTCTCCTACTGTATCTTCAAAAACATTAGCCTCCCAGTCAGGGACATAAGTGTACTTAGCGAGCTTCACTCGGATCATAGACCGGTCTTATACTATCTCGGCAGGCCATTCGACCAACCGACTGAAACCAGGACCGTTATTAACAACCGTAAATTCAAGCAAGCTCTCAGTAAGCGGGACCCAAGATTAGATATCACATCAGAAATTGACAATAGAGCCCAACTAGAAGCCAAAATCTCTGACATAGGCAGCAGTCTCAACGAAGCCCTGACCGGCGCCTCTAGCGAGGTCCCGGTACAGGCTAACCATCGCTTCGAACTCCCAGAGGACTTGAGACTGCTGCTTAGTGCAAAGAATGCGGCACAAAGAGATTATGATAACTATCCCTCAGACAATCACAGAATTCAAATGCGTCGCCTCCAACGAGAGGTTACCAGATGCATGCGAGAGCTCAGAGGCAGACGAATGAACGACTTTGTCTCTAGCATAGCCCCAAGTCACACTGCCATATTTAAATTCAGTAAATACCTCAAATCCGATGAGATTGTTCCCATGCCCACCCTAAAACGAGATAACCAACCCGCAGCCTTTGATGACGACGAAAAGGCCGAATGTCTTGCCGATAGTCTAGAAACCCAGTGCACTCCCTCCTCTCAACCAATAGACCCCGATCATCTTAACATGGTCAACTCTGAAGTTGAGCATAAAAGCTCTCTCCCCCCCATTGACTCCCTTCCCGAGATCACCCTTGAGGAAGTGCAAAAAGTAATAAAGGAACTAAAACCTAAGAAAGCCCCGGGGCTTGATAGAATCACTAATATGGCAATTAAATCTTTCCCTCTCAGACTCCTAACAACCCTTACGGTAATTTTCAATGCCTCCCTCCGTCTCTGTGCCTTTCCAACCGCATGGAAAGAAGCTGACGTTATTGGCTTTCACAAACCCCGGAAAGATCGAACCGACCCCACTTGCTATCGCCCCATTAGCTTACTCTCTTCAATAGGCAAAGTCTATGAACGGCTTATTCTCAACCGACTCAAAGACATTTGCATAGACAAAAATCTCATACCCAACGAGCAGTTTGGCTTTAGACCCAAATACTCGTGCGTCCAACAGGTGCACCGCATAACGGAGCACATTTACAAAGGGTTCCACACAACGGCAAAGTCCAAAGATACCGGTGCCATATTCTTTGACGTAGCGAAAGCTTTTGACAAAGTTTGGCACAATGGTCTTATTTATAAACTTTACCATCTCAACCTCCCCGATAGGCTTGTACTCATTATCAAAGACTACCTCACTGAGCGCAGTTTTTGCTATCGAGTAGAAAAATCGCGTTCTAGGCCCCACCCCATAGCCGCCGGAGTCCCGCAAGGCTCAGTTCTCTCCCCCACCCTCTTTTCACTTTACGTCCAAGACGTTCCCCGCACGCAATACGTCGAGCTAGCCCTTTACGCTGACGATACGGCTCTCTATTACACCAGTAGGAAGAGGGCGCGCGTTTGTCAAGTACTCCAGAAAGCAGTAACCGACCTCGGTGAATGGGCTCTCAAATGGAGAATAGAGATGAACCCCGAGAAAAGCGCAGCCGTGCTTTTCTCAAGGGGCAAAACTCGAGCTGACCGCGCGTCCTCTTCACTACCCGAAATCACCCTCTTTGACCGCCCGATCCCCTGGGAAAATAAAGTGAAGTATTTAGGCGTGACATTAGACTCCCGACTAAACTTCAAATCCCACATTAAAACGGTCCGCGACAAAGCAGCCTTCTACATGAGTAGGCTTCACCCGCTCATGAGAAGTAAAAGCAATCTTCCATTGCGCTGCAAAATTACTCTATTTAAAACTTGCATCCGTCCGGTCTTCACGTATGCAAGTCCAGTCTTTGCACACTGCTCCCACTCCCTTAAGCCCCTTCAGGTTTTACAAAATCGCTTCATGCGAAAAGCCGTAGGTGCCCCGTGGTACATGCGCAACGTAGACCTCCATAGTGACTTTAGACTCCCCACAGTAAAGCAATATATGAAAGAAGCGTCCGAACGCTTCTTCATTAATGCATCTAGCCACCCAAACCCGCTTATAGTACAAGCATCCCTTTATGATCCGACCCCAGATATAAATAAGAAACACCTTTTCAAAAGGCGCCCCAAAGACGTCCTCCTAGAACCGGAGGACGATATCACGAAAGCTCTTAAAGCCCAACCACCCCCCGCCCCTCAGGCACGTCAACTTGACGAAGGCTGCGTTCCCGAAACACTACAGCGTCTCAGATACCAAATTTGGATTGAAAGAGATCGCCGTCTTGATTCGACGAACACACAATCTACCCCTGCCCCTTTAAACCTCCCGGACTGAGGTCAGAACCCCCCTAAATGACCCAAATATAAAGTAGTTTAGGATTAGGATAGGTCTCAAAAATTATAACCACTTCTTAGTAGCGGGGGCAATCTGCCCCCCTAACATGCCGCTATCATGCCCGTGGACTATGAGCTGAGGCCCGCTCATAAAATCGGGTAAGCAGGCAAACTCCTCCCATATATATCATATACACATATATATCGCCCAAAAGGGCAAATTGCAGGTAGAAAGCCTTCAGCATATACCGAGGCCATGGCTCACAGTTAATTCTTAATAAGACAACTGTTGACAAAGGGGTTGTTTTTAGTCCGTATACCACACGAGCTGATGCCCGCTTAATATGTGGGGACCCGGACATAGCAGGGAGGTCTGACTCCTGGGCATGGGTAATTCCATTTTTTTCCCCTCCAAAAAAAAAAAAAAACTTAGATGTTGCTTAAGGCATGTCTAATTGCTTAAAAAGTGGCATCCATGAAAATACATTTTCATCCCTAAAAGGTTTATGTTTAAACGATCACCAAATCACACCTATTTTACTACCAATAAATTGGAAACGACCGCCAGAATTAGTAACGACCACCAAATTGTGCTTTTTATGTTTTGTATACTTAAGTTTTAAGTATTGTTTTAAGTATTTTTTGTTGTTCTTACATGTTCAACCTAACACGAACGATTACGGGGGCTTCGCTTCGCTTCGCTCACCCCCTTTACCCTTCATCTAAGCTACCGCAGTATTTTGCCCTGATATTTTCTGCAACTTTTGGTGATCATTTACCCATTTTGGGTAGGAAAAAAATATTTTGGTGGTCATTATATTTGTTGCTAATACTAAATGCTCACCAATATTGTACACCCTATTTTATACCATTGGTATTGGGTATAAAATATGGTGTTCAATTTTGGTGAGCATTTCTTACCATATATAATAAAGCGTAAGTCGGTCAAATAAAGGATTTGTCATCTTAAATACTATTTGTCTCTCACAATTAGTAAATGTTTACATAAATTTGGAACCCCAATTTATTCTGAAACTAGATGGCCCAGTAAACTTCGGATCACCTAAAATGTTGCAGTAAAATAAATAATAATTACTCAAAGTGTCGCGTTGGCGAGAAAATTTGTACTATCATAGCTGATCGTTAAGATGATTCATAAAAGCGGGAATACGAATCTAAAAGAGTTTACGAATACATAATATCCACATTTTGAATGCAATTCCGCAATGAAATTAGTTAGGATTTCAGAATTACAGGACACACAATTGATCAACACAACTGAGACAAAAACAATTGAGAGATCTTTTCGTAATAAAATTTTATCGAGAAAACATCATTCAATCGCGTTTTCCTTCAGTGAGAAACTCAATCAAAAACTCAAGAAACGTTAACCCAAAAATCAAATCTGTAGATGACTTAATAGGGGTTAGTTCATACGGATCCCGGGATCAGATCAAAGTTCATACGGATCCCGACGATTCGTTCACACCGATCCCGGGATCAGTGTGAACGAAAAAAATATAATATTTTAGTTCACACCGATCCCGAATCCCAATGTACAGAGACACGAAATATAGAATAGCTTTTTATCGATGCTGATTTCTTTATATTATATTATTTTTATACGTAGGGTTTTAGGTAAATAATAATACTGCTAAATTAGAAGCCGTGTGAAGCTTAAATGAAACAGTCTATAATACAGGGTGTACGGGGGCTATATAATTGAAGAAACAATTCGGTTTAGTAACTAAAAATTTCAAGATGGCAGCGACTTTTTCAAATCTGAGTTCAGAATCATGATTGAACTCCAACCGGATCCTTAGATATTGATTTTGAAGCAATCAGTTTAGTAACTAAAAATTTCAGAATCATAATCTGACTCCAACTGGATCCTCAGATATCGATTTTGAAGCAAATGGGGTTAATTAACTAAAAGGTTCAAGATGGCGCCGTGAATTTTTCAAAATCTGACTCATGATTGGACTCCAACCGGATACTCGGATATCGATTTTATGCATATACGACATCAGTTGCGGCGATGGGCTAGCCCCCTGTCACGCAAAATGGAGTATTGAATCACTGGCTAAAAGTGGGCACAGTTGTGCCTCTGCCACCCCGTATGGGAAAAGGGGTGACGCTATGTATGTATGTACGACATCCGTTTTTATTATTCTTTATTTCGTGTCTCTGTACAACGGGATCAGTGTGCACTGCTACATTTTATTACGGGGTCAACTGATCCCACGCGGGATCAGTGTGAACGAATCGTCGGGATCCGTATGAACTTTGATCTGATCCCGGGATCCGTATGAACTAACACCTTAATAGTGGAGTAAATGGATAAAAAACACCCATTTTTTTTCGTATCACTTTAATTCTAACATCTTAGCTCAATTTCGAAAATGTGACAGTCTTCATAGATATCACTGTATTTGGAACGGGTTATCTTCCGAGAACCTGGATTTATTATGTTACGTTACGTTATGTACTACCCAGGGGGACTGTGCAGGGCGGCGGCATCCAAGTATTTCCTGCGGACGTATGAGCTACTCTTCTCGGCCAAGATGAAATGATCATTATGTCATTATCATTATACACTGACACTGCCTGTCACAGACTGACAGTAATACACATCGCTTACTTTTTCGAAGCGTATTTCCGGCTCTTTTTTCGACAGATTCGGATCGGACTTCGGACCCCATCTTCGTCCTTACTTGTGTACACGGTGTGTGTGTGATCTGACGCAACAAGACATGAGGCCGAAGCTTCGGACATCGTCATTTTAGTTGCGACAGATGACAACATACTATTTATGGCCGAATGCGCAGACGCAGCTCAAATCATTCTTCGCTAAAGGTATTCGCGAACACGGTATCGCGTAGGAGTTTGGCGGCAAATCCACGCGACTTCATTTTATTCTTAATTAAATAAAATGAGTTAATTTTGTCAGTGTCAGTGTAATTGTAAGATCTGTGACGATCCCTAGGGTAAAGAATAAGATAGAAAAAAAAACATGTCTTGGATGCTCATTTGTGTGATGGCGCTATTTCTGGTTCCCACTACATAGGTTAGCCTAGTGTGGGACCAAAGCTAATGTATGCGCCTGTATAATAATAATAATAATGAATATTGGAGGACAATCTTACACAAATCGAACTAGGCCCATACTAAGCTCAGTAAGGCTTGTGTTAAGGGTACTAGACGACGATATATATAATAGAGATAAATACTTATGTAAATACATAGAAAACATTCAAGACTAAGAAACAAATATTCATCCCATCACACAAACATTTGTCCTTACCGGGATTCGAACCAAGTAGGACTGCCAGCTTCAGGCAGGGTCACTACCCGCTAGGCTAAATGGGTCGTCAAACTTGTCATTCTGTATGTAAATGTAAAAAAAAAAGTTTATCTGGAAATTAACGTCTCGAGAATAATTTGTTGCTCCTCAGCACTACCCGGGAGGACGTGAAGGGCTGTGGGAACCAAGTATTCCCTTCGGACGTGAGCAATTCCTCACGTCGTTTCCATTCAAGTATAGTATTTATCTATATAAGTATGTGTATCGTTGTCTAGCACCCAAGATACAGGGAATCCTAGTTTGGGGCTAGATCAATGTGTGTCAATAGTGTCCAAGGTATTATTATTATTGTTATTGACCAGTTTTTTCTCATCAACGAATATGACGTAGTCCAGATTTCCCGCCACAGGCCGCGATACACCATATTAGTTAGGCTATGGTGCCGCGTAATCTAAATAATGGCGCTCTTTTTCTCCGAGCTCCTTGGTCTAATGGGTTTCACGCTTGCTTCTCACACAGGAGATTCAGGTTCGAATCCAGACCATGTACCAATACAGTATCGGACGTTCGCTTCGGATGACACGTTAAGCTGTAGGTACCAGCTACTATCGCTACGTGGTAGTGGTCGTTAAACCCCTCCACCAACCCCCACTGAGCCAGCGTGGTGGAGTATGGCTTAATCTGACTCTTATCCGGGTAAAGGCCTGTGCCCCTCGGTGGGTGCATTAATGGGCTACATTTATAACCTCTTTTGAGGTTAATTGTGTCAAGTGTCAAAGATCACAATTTGTTCAGGCTCTCTCTCGGGAACCTGGAAATTAACGTCGTGACAAAGTTTTGGTTTTCAACACTAACCAGGAGAACGTGTCATTCTGTGTCTCGGAGCTCTCCGCAGTTATTGTCAATCTACGTTCTAAGTTGGCATGGAAATTACATTTCCACAATCTTCGGTAGAGTTTGGGAGTGTGATGACGTGTCGTTCACGGGCCATGCTAAAAAAAACTAGTACTACTTTTTATTTTATCTACACCCATATCAAAAACCCTCTTTACTCCGTCCAAAAACCACACGTAACGACCAGCATTATGTTATACTACTTGGTAAAAACGCATTCCTTATCTGAAAATTGATACATAATGACCATAATGTGTAATTTTTCTACATATTATGACATTCAAATTTCGAAAGCCGACGCCCGTCTGCGTGCCGTCCCTAGTTTGTTAGTGAAGTTGGTACTGACATTCAAATTTCGAACGCCGACGCCCGCCTGCGTGAAGTTGGTACTACAGAACAAGCTAAACAATTGCAGAGCCACAATGCCGGTCAAACACATCAAAGAGAGCTTATGATATGTGTGTAGATAAACTTGTGTATGTAACTGTACATAATTAGGCATTATGCAGCATGTCACATAAACTATCTACTATTATGAAATTTTAGCCTATTTTAAGAAACTAATTTTAATATTTCTGGTAACAGACGTCTTATTATTATTTTTTTATAATTTTTTTTTATAACACCCCTCGTGAAGCCACTTGCTCACAGTTTTGGAACGGTTGTACTTACTTAAGGCTGGTTGTTTCCGATTATAAAACTAAAAAACTATAATATCAATATTTGTTTACGTTCCGACTGACATCTGCGTTAAAAACCGACAGGAAAACTGACAGTTTTACAGGACAGCCAACGCCCAGTTCTGGCTGTTGAGGTGAGGGGCGCCGCATGCGCCCGTCGTCTGCTGGCGGGGCGGGGTAGCGGACCTGGCGGGGTAGCGGGCGGCGGGGAACAGCATCGGGCCGCCCGGGTACTTTAAAAATTAGGTGTTTTTAGGGTTCCGTACCCGAAGGGTTCCAAACGGGACCCTATTACTAAGACTCCGCTGTCCGTCCGTCCGTCCGTCCGTCCGTCTGTCACCAGGCTGTATCTCAAGAACCTAGCTAGGAGAACTAGAGAGTTGAAATTTTCACAGATTATGTATTTATGTTGCCGCTATAACAACAAATACTAAAAAACAGGATAAAAGAAATATTTAAGGGGGCTCCCATACAACAATTATTTCAATACCACATACAAACTTATGGATGCACCTGTTTACGTACATGGAGTGTGAAAGTAACCGCACCAATAACTTTGTAAACAATATTTTGCTGTGTAAAATCCAAACTATTCACTCCACACCATCGCTTCCATTGAACGGTGGTACGGAACCCTTCGTGCGCGATTTAGACTCTCACTTGACCGGTTTTTTCGAATTTTCTGAAAAACGGACATAAGCTAATGGATCAAATTTAAGGATTAATACGGAGCTCTAAAAGAGAAAAAAATTGGTATAAAAATTATGAGAAAAATCAGTAATTTATTGTATATTAAAATTATTGTATCTCCTTTTTAATATAGGCTATGTTCAGGATTTTTTACGATCGAGCCAAATTAATCCAATCGCGTAACGACATAGTATACTACATTATCTCTTTGTGAATAACATATATTTTTTTGAGACCTATGAATTCATTGTAAATATATATTATTATTATTTTTTGCCAAAACTCTCTTCAGTGGTTTTGTGTGATCTTGGGCCTTAACGGCGAAGGGAATTTGAACAAAATATCCCGTAGGACAAATTAAGACATTATGTTTTTACGGATATTTCAGTAATCGTAAATAAATAATAAATGAATTTAGTTAGGAACATTTCTCAGTTTGGTGCCTTTGTTTTTTTTACATGGCCAATTCGCCTCAGAGCTTCTTGGATATAACATGTATGGTTCGGGTAATGGCTAGGGATAGGCTATTATGCCACTTAGAACAAATTTCATACCGGCGCTACTGTCACTAAACGAGCGAGAGATTCTCGCCCGGGTTCCGAAACGAAAATTACCCGTGACAACTTTTTAAACTCTTTTAAATTTCAGTCAATCACATGCCGCCAATTTGAATCAATGTTCGTTTAATGGCATGTTATATTTGACCACTCTTTCAGAAACTGAGGGTAAGTAAGTATCCACTGTCTACGTCTATCCCAGATAGATCTACGCAGTCTATCGTTAAGTTAGAATGGAACAACTGTCAAATTTCCACAATCTTCGGTGGAGTTTGTGTAAAGAGAGCAAATAAGGAGGTCGATTGTGGTGGAGATACCTTCATCTCTATCGGTATGGAAAAGCTGTGAAGACTCTGTGCATGTAAAAACTACGATGCCTACAAGTTTCCCACGGCATCGACACTGAGGTACTTTTCTTCGCACCATAGCTTGATAATAATGACCCGAATGGCCGAGACGGCAGTGAACATGCCTACGAATCCAAGGGTCCCGGGTTCGAGTCCCGGTGGGGGCAAATAATTGTTTGAGAACGGATGTTTTTACCCTAGTCATGGTTGTTTGTCTATCTAAGTATAATATTTATCTATATAAGTATGTGTATCGTTGTCTAGTACCCAAGATACAGGGAATCCTAGTTTGGGGCTAGATCAAGGTGTGTAAATAGTGTCCAAGGTATTATTATTATTAGGTACCTAAGTTGCGTAGGTAAGTACACCTTCTGTATTATTTATTGTCCCATCACTACATACAGTATGGCGAGATGACTTTTCCCATACGGGGAGTTATTAAATTCTCGATTTTGAGTGACAGGAGGGTTTTCGCCTAAACGAGTATTGTATTAAGCAAAGTTTTTTTTAGATATATTTTTTTTTAATCTAAGATTAAACGATGCAGTCCCATGTTAAGTACAGTCTAAAATTCTATTGCATAATGCTAGAGACTGGCCAGTAAATTGAGAAGTTAATATAAGGATAATCAAATCAACTATGTATTCATCCGGAAGACAATGATGTTTCCCGCGCGAGTGGCCGCCATATTTAAATGTCCGCCATCTTGGAATAGCAACACAGGTTGTTTGAGCATTTTTTACACATTTTCAACCACTCGTGTTCATTTTTGACCGTAAAATATACTTATCTTAAATAAATACACATATCGTCACTCAGGCACGACTTCGAGCTAAAACATTTTCTTATATTCTAGGTACCTACTTGGAACCTGCATTTAAATTGGTTTATCTACACACGTATCATAAACCCTCTTTACTGCGTCCAAAAACCGCACGTTACAATCAGCATAATGTTAAACTACTTTGTAAAAATAATTTCTTATCTGAATATTGATACATTATGACCATAATGTATCAATATTTCGACATATTATGACATTCAAATTTCGAACGCCGACGCCCGCCTCTAGTTTGTCTGTGAAGTGGGTACTACTGAACAAGCTAAACAAGTGCAGAGCAATTATCAATGTCACAATGCCCGTCGAACATGCGGTTCCTGAACACATCAAAGAGAGCTTATGATATGTGTATAGATAAACTAGTGTATGTAACTGTACATCATTAGATTAGGCATTAAAACTCTCGAGTGATATTGTGTGTGTGTGTTCAGAAACCGCATGTTCGACCGGCATTGTGGCATTGATAATTGCTCTGCACTTGTTTAGCTTGTTCAGTAGTACCAACTACACAGACAAAATAGGGGCGGCACGCAGGCGGGCGTCTACGTTCGGAATTTGAATGTCATAATTTGTCGATATTTAGATAAGAAATGAATTTTTACCAAGTAAGTATGTAGTATGACATTATGCTGTTACATAACATGCGGTTTTTGGACGCAGTAAAGAGGGTTGATACGTATGTAGGCAAACTACAATAAAATTACAATCCTGTTCTGAGACGAAGCGGTGAAGGCTCGGGTATGAGTCTGGGCAATTAGTGTACATTTTCCGGAAACCACGTAAGGTTCAGGGCTTACCAGTCTAGGGTCAGACCGTTCTTTGTCTCCTGAGCGTGTCAGTTGTCATACCAATGTTCATGGTCGATTACTATAATAATGACAGTATGTATGTCGCAGTTAGTTTGTTAAATCAGACACGTAACTAACACCCTAGACCGTTAATTAAAGACCGACGTTTAACCAAGTCGCTAGAGTTCCGTCAGACAAGTGAGTGAACGAAACGTTTAACGAGTTGACTAAACGATCCAAGGCAACAAAACATATACAATATAAATACACTTAAGTACACATAAAAAATATTTTATGTGTACTTAAGTTTATTTTTTAAGTATTTTTTGTTGTTCTTACACATTCAACCTAACGCGAAGGATAAAGGGGCTTCGCTTCGCTCACCCCCCTTACCATTCACCTAAGCTACCGCAATGTTTTGCCCTGTTATAAGCTGTGCAAATCAATAGTGAAAAGATATTCTGAAAGTAATCAGCTGTTGTCGTGATGCCATCTTGTTACATTATTTAACCAACACGCGCCGGCTTTCGGTAAGACAGATTATGAAACGTTTTCGACGATGCTTTATTTAAATCAAAATGCTAGTGACTTGGTCAATCATCGGTCTTTAATTAACGGTCTAGGGTGTTAGTTAAGTGTCTGATTTAACCAACTAACTGCGACATATACACAATCGAGTAGACTATAAGGTCTACTTAACAGTATGGTGTCAGTCATAATTAAAGGGGTCGTTCTAAAATCATTATAAACAACTATAATTATCAACCCCATTTTGGCCCGCTATAACTCTTACTGGACGAGAGTATGAAACCCATGATGATGATGATTATGAGGTGACGCTAGCTGAACCACAGGCGGGTGGTCGGTCCTCTATCGCGACTATTTCACCCAATTCCCAGTGTTTGGGCACTGGTTACTGTTAGTTCAACAGATGTCCCTCCCCAAATATTCTTGTTCGCTTAATGAATTCTAGGATGTCGCTAAACTTTAAGTTTGACAAGCCATCTACTTTAATGCTATCCATATGAGTCCCATACCACTCGCCTATAATATATAATTATAGTATGGGTTCGTGGTCTAATGGGTTTCACGCTTGCTTCTCACACATGAGATGCAGGTTCGGATCCTGACCATGTCCCAATGGGATAATTTATTTATATATATTAAATACATATAGGGCGTTCATTGTTTCGGATGACACGTTAGGCTGTAGGTCCCGGCTACTATCGCTACGTGGTAGTGGTCGTAAAACCCTCCATCAACCCGCACTGACCCAGCGTAGTGAAGTATGGCTTAATCTTACTCGTATCCGGGTAAAGGCCTGTGCCCCTCGGTGGGGCATTAAGGGGGCTACAATTATTGATTATATATGGGTACATTGTCAGTTCTTTGGCCACCATATGGGCGAGTGACCACCATTTTGTTTTCTATAGAATAATACAGACTGCACCATCGGGAATATTGTTTAGAACGATGTAAAATAGTAATAATTAGTAAAAGCTAAACAGCCAGAACATTTAGTTGCGTCAGCCGCAACTTGCGTAAGAGAACGTCAATAAATCGGAAGAAGTAAGGCGATATATCTGTATTCTCAAACTAGCACAAACACAACGTAACGATGTTTCCATAGGGGAAGGTACTTAGGACTTACTCGCTAAATATAGCCCATATTTAGTAGGTAAGTCAGTACTTTTTTGACGTGATAGGGGAAGAGTCTATCGCCGCATCTCTGGTTATTGGATTGAGAGCCCATCAGGCCCCCCCCCCCCCCTAACCCCCAAATGAGTACATTGTCTGAAATAATTCCGTGTTACCTATTTTCTTTTGTTTTATTCTGACTAATATTTGTATGCTCCTACTAAAATGTTATACCTGACAACTGTAAATGTATTATTACCTGTGCTCACACATCAATTATCTTGAATGTTTATCCTTAGGTTGCTGTTGTCTCGCCAGCGACAAGGTCTTCAATGTTGCGTCAATGGTACAGACAGCGCCAAGTTAAATTTGGCTCTGATCTTTCTCGCATAGGGTTAGGTGGGGGTGATGGCTCGCTCAGAGCCAAAACAAACTTGACGCTAACTGTACACGAATCACATTACATTCTCGCGTTGACCACAGGATCTTTCAAGTATGTGTTGTCTGTCTATGGTAGATAGGTATACCTAACGCCAATTTTGTTGGCGCCTGAATGCCGGCTGGGGGGGGGGGGGTAGCGGCGCATGGGTACAAGAGAGATGCATGCATGGGCGAGAGGGGACCACGGCTAGCAGTAACATCTCACGATAACTGCTTCACATACAACACAGGGGTTGTTTTTAGTCCATAAACAACACGAGCTACATAGCAGGGAGGTCTGGCTCCTGGGCATGGGAATTCCATTTTTTTATTTCCATAAAAACAAAAAAAAACTGTTAAGTGCGAGCCGAACTCGCGCACGAAGTGTTCCGTACCACTGTACAATAGTTGGCATGGTGCGGAGTAAATTGTTTAGATTTTATATTGCAAAATGTTGTTTACAAAGTTATTGGTGCGGCTACTTTCATACTCCATGTACATTTACAGGTGCTTTATCAATTATTTTGCAAAAAAAACTCGTTTGTTTTACGGGAGCCCCCCATAAATATTTATTTTATTTTATTTTTAATTATTTATTTTTAAATTGAAAATATAACTAAATATTCGGTGAATATTTCAAGGATCTACCTGGTGCCGTTATAAATGTCCAGCAAAAACGAGCAAAAAAATCACGTTTGTTGTATTGGAGGCCTCTTAAATATAAATTTTATCCTGTTTTTTAGTATTTGCTGTTATAGCGGCAACAGAAATACACCACCAATTTCAACTGTTAACTATCACGGTTCATGAGATACAGCCTGGTGACAGACGGACGGACAGCGGAGGCTTAGTAATAGGGTCTCGTTTGGCACCCTTCGGGTACGGAACCCTAAAAGGTGCGAGAGGAGAGAGGATGACCTCGCTCACACGCCAAGAAACCATTCGATACCTCCACCGTGGACGAATAAAACTAGAGGACAAACAACCGTAGTACTTTGAAGCGTAATTCGATTTTTATTTTAAATGTATATTGCTAGATAGAGCTACTAGTTCAAAGTTCTTTCTAGTATAGGTAGTATCGTGGTGGCGCGCTTAATTTAGGAAAGATGGCGGTTTAAGCGTTAATTTCCTAAGAAGAAACAAGCCTTACGCTTACGCCATCTCTGATTTTTCGTCGATATTACTGTGGATTATACTACGCCGGTACCCTAAGCACCCAGCATCTATTGAGCGGTACAGCGACATCTAGAAATAATACAGGATTTTAGCTGTCTAGCAGGGTACTTGGAGGCCTTTTACACCTCCAAAGATTAATTTAATTATACAACTCTTGACTGTGGGGACCATTTACATCTCCTATTATCATTGTATTATAGACTAAAGAGACTATACATCTCTGTTATTTATATTTTAATTATTTTATTATGACATGAGACTCTTTACATCTCTCAGAAACAATAATTAAGTACTTTTTTTTTTTTTTCTGATAATATGATAATAATACCAAATGTTCTGTAAAAAATGAAATGAAATGACATGTGAAAGTGCCCTTGTGGCCTATTTACAGAATAAACGTTTTGAGTTTTGAGTTTTGGTACGTTTTTTATATGACGTTGTCAGTCCTCTAGTTTTATTCGTCCATGGTTCAACGCACTTCTCGAAATGACCATCACAACATTATAGGTGGATTGGAGCGCTGCATTCCTTCACTTGAACCGGTTTTGGGGTCAATGCTCTATGCCAGTTCTATTGCAGGTGCAGCGATGCAAGCACTCAATAATTACTTGGATATCATTACTTTATACCGATAAATGACAAGAAGGTTCTGGCAGAATATGCAGCCTGGGCTGTTGGCTCTCTTGGTGCAATGCATGTTTTCGTTTTTACTCTAAACACGCGCAAAGCGTCACGCAAAAATCGGCAACAAATATAATGATCACCAAAATGTTTTTTCCTACCCAAAATGGATAAATGAACACCAAAAGTTGCAAAAAAAATCAGGGTAAAATACTGCGGTAGCTTAGGTGAAGGGTAAAGGGGGTGAGCGAAGCGAAGCCCCCTTTATCCTTCGTGTTAGGTTGAACATGTAAGAACAACAAAAAATACTTAAAATATAAAATTAAGTACACAAAACATAAAAAAGAAGTTTGGTGATCGTTTATCCAAACACAATTCGGTGAACATTTATCAATTCTGGCAGTCATTTCGAATTTATTGGTAGTAAAATAGGTGCGTTTTTGGTAATCGTTTAAACATAAGCCAAAATTACCTAACTATACAAATCAGTTGAACGCCCGGCCCAGAAGTAAAAAACAAAGTTGCTCAGATCAAATAGGTTTCATAGTGAAAGTTGTTCAGAATGATGTCCCTAACAACCCCCTAAAATATGACTACATCATTTTGTAGCTGCCTGTATATGCTGTATATATATATATATATATATTACTAAAAATACCTAAAATAAATAATAATAAATGTAGCCCTTTAATGTCCCCGCCACGGGACACAGGCCTTTTCCTAAGATTAAGCCATGCTCCACCACGCTGGCTCAGTGGGGGTTGGTGGAGGGGTTTTACGACCACTACCACGTAGCGATAGTAGCTGTCATTCAAAACAATGAACGTCCGATGCTGTACTTAAGATAAATTAATTATCTCATTGGTACATGGTCAGTATTCGAACCTGCATCTCCAGTGAGAGAAGCAAGCGTGAAACCTTTAGGACACGGAGCTCTATAGCTAAATAAATATGTACGGATCTAAATAACTATAATTTAAAAAATAAAATAAAATCCGACATAACTTTAGAACTACTGAACCGGTTTTAACAAAACTGAAACATATCTAAGAACTGTTGCAGTGAAGTCTGAAGTGGTCGTCGGGGGTTTAAAACAGCAGAAAAAACCTAAAAATCACTGATTTGTGGCCTTAGGCCGAATATATAGATACGAATTCGTGCGTAAACGTACGAAAACTGTTTGTACGAATTGAGTGCACATTGAATACGTTTTTTTAGTACTAAGTAATAGGCAGTTTCCCGGTGATAACTGAAGTGCTAAGGCGTTCGTGAAGTTAAAAATCACCACGCACAGACATATATCATATTCAATAGCAAGGTCCCTTGGTAGGATTGAATATAGTCATTTACTTACCAGATACTTCCATGACTTGGGTTTGGGTTATTTCACGCCATGCCCTACGCTGAAAGTCACGGAAGTGATAACTAGACTCACCTTGCTCCCACAAGCATTCGTGTCCGTTAATCAAATTAAAATTACTAAGACTCCGCTGTCTGTCCGTCCTTCTGTCACCAGGCTGTATCTCATGAACTGTGATAGTTAGACAGTTGAAATTTTCACAGATGATGTATTTCTGTTGCCGCTATACAAGAAATACTAAAAAATGGAATAAAATTAATATTTAAGGGGGCTCCCATACAACAATTCTTTCAATACCACATACAAACTTATGAATGCACCTGGTTAGGTACATCTCCATGTGAAAGTAGCCGCACCAATAACTTTGTAATCAACATTTTGCGATGTAAAATCCAAACTTTTCACTCCACACCATCCCTACCATTGTACGGTGTTACGGAACCCTTCGTGCGCGAGTTCGACTCGCACTTGACCGGTTTTTATGGTAACGTACGTACGATAAACCCAACACATTCGGATAGATATACCGACGGTACCTAACACGTACGAATAAACTCGCATGCAGCCTGCGCGCTCTTCGCCCGAGCCCAATAACCAATCCCGATCCATTTTGGTCTATCTAAGATAGGCGAATCAATCCATTTTGTAGTTGGCCCGTGCCAATAAGCGATCTATGGATTGAATTTGCAATCTGTGAACGCGATCTATCTGCGGGAGGAAGGATCACAGATTAAAGATTGCCCTCCGTTCGCAAATGACAGTTTGTGCGTCCCAATAACCTATCTTTGTAGTTTGACAGTTCTATCGATTGGCGTAAGCAATCCGAATTATTAATCCTAGGAATTCGGTGGATTACCGTTTGTTGTTTCAAAGATTGTGAGTGATTACTACAAGATATTGGCATTATTAATGCTTTCAAGTGATAGTGATAGTGAATTGGACAATCTAGCTGATCTTTCAGATTGGAGTGATGAAGAAAATGTAAGCCGAAGACCCTCACGGAGGACGCGAAGAGTCAACTTCATGCAGAGTCTCGATGATGCAGACTTCTCTTTTAGGTTTAGGTTAAACAAGCCTGCTGTTGAGTCGCTATTGACTGAAATCATGCCAATGTTGCGGGTAACATCGTCAAGGTAAGGCAATTACGTGGGGCATATCGTTGGCTGTCATAAAATCTGTGATAAAATCATTATTTTTGCTTGTTTTTTTATTACCTAAGTACCTAATTTTCTTTACAGAAATCATGGAGTACCACCGCTGCAGCAACTTTTATTGGCGCTGCGCTTCTATGCACTCGGCACAATGCTAATATCTGTAGCTGACTTTGTTGGAGTATCAAAATCTACAGCAAGCAGAATCGTGCGAGATGTGTCAGATGCCATTGCACGCCTTTATGATAAATATGTTTATGTGCATCAGAGATCCGCAGAAACATTTTATACTATCGCAGGATTCCCTCGTGTACTTGGAGCTGTTGATGGCACACATATTCGTATACAGTGTCCATGTAAGTAACATCAATCTTTAGACTGCACTCGGAGACTCCTCTTTTGTTTGATTTTACATTAATGTGGTTCATGATAAACTGGGACTGTTCACAATTATACAGTAACTTCCTCAGGTATGAGTAACTATTTACTGGGCTATTTCACCCACTGGGCTAACACTGCTCAATATTAATTATTATTATACTAAGCATGGGTCTCTCAAGAGACAGCTAAACAGTCAGATAACTTTTTTTTGACACATTTTGTACATGTGAAATTTCAAAAACTCTCAACTGATAAACACTATCTGAAGAATGAGAGAACGGCACTAAGCCATGTTTTATTTATTTTCAGGTCAGTTAATTGGCGAGGAATTCAGGAACAGAAAAGGCTATTTTTCTGTGAATGTGCAGTGTGTTTGTGATGCAGAACTAAAGCTCATGAATGTTGTGGCTCGTTGGCCAGGTTCTGCCCATGATGCAACAATCTTTAACAACTCCATTTTAAGAGGTTTGACTGAATTTTATTTTGATCTTACTAGGTATAATATTTTCATTTAAAATAGTGAAAGATGAAAAAAATAATTTAATAATTTTCTTTTGCAGCTCAAGGTGAAGCAGGACAATTTGGAAACCGCTGGTTGCTTGGGGACAGTGCATATCCAAACAGACCATATTTGCTGACGCCACTTTTAAATCCTGTTACGGAAGCAGATCAGAGATACAATGAAGCTCATATAAAAACTAGAAATACTATTGAACGGTACAATATTTTTATTTAAGATTTCCTGGCTTGCTGTAACCTGTACCAATTTTATTTTATCAAAACATACTTACATTTTTGTTTCATTTCAGTACAATAGGAGTATGGAAACGTCGCTTTCCTGTAATTGGACTTACTCTGCGCCTGTCACTGCCGAACATCTTCACAGTGATAATAGCCACAGCAGTGCTACACAACATCTGTAGAAATGGAAACCTCCCTGAAGTCCCCCCAGAGGTTGAGCTGCCAGCAGATGAGGATGATGTCAATCTCGGGGCTCAAAATGTACCTATAGGTATTCAAAATGTTGCAAATAGAGATGACCTCATCAATAACTACTTTAGTTGATTAGGTTATTCCTATTGGATCAAATAATGTGTTTAATCTAGAATAAGTGTTGCATATAACAAAGATTGTCATTTTCATATTAGCAAAAAATATTATAATAAACGCAATTTTGAGCACAAAGGTTTTATTTTATTATTTATTACACTACATATTATCACAATATATTATAATTAAAAGTATTACAGTACAGTAGCGGCAGTCAGTGCAATAGTTAGAAAAATAAGAGTAAAACCTATGAGAACTTAAGATTCCTGTAAAACTAAGTATCTATGTATTAAAAATAAAGAAAGAATCGGTAAAGAGTAATGCAGCAATGTTCATTAAATCAAGTTAAAAAAATATTATTCCTTCATTTATTACTCTCCTCTCTATCTTCTTTTAATTTTTTTAATTCTAAATTAAGTTTTTCTATTAATAATTTTAGCCTTTCATTTTCTAATTGAATGGAGTCAAACTTGCTTTTTAATAATTCTTTTTTTAGTTTATAATACTCTGCTATTGCATTGTCTCTGGCAGCCTTGCTAGAGTCTTTGAATTGTTTCTTACCTGTGAAAGGGAAAGTTGAGAATTAATAAAATACTTTAATAAAGTGATGAAGTTTTCACAGCACAGCGCACAGGAGCCTGGCTGTGGCCACTCTGTCTAGAAAAAAATAAAATAACTATTACCAGTTCCAGGGGTTCTGAACGGGACAGCTTTTGACCTAATTGGTGTTGAGGGTGGGTTCACCCGGGGAGGGTTGATTTCCCTCACATCACTACAAGGCCCCGAACCCTTAGGCATATCTGGGCCTGACATTTGGTCAACCTCAAACTCAATGTTAATTCCATCACCACTACCACCACCATCATCACCATCACCAAAATCAATGTATTCCACTGAATCCACTGGTAGTGGTACATTGTCACCCCCAAAAGGCACATCAAAGCCACTGGCTGTACTCCCCAGCAGACTCGATACACGGTCTAAGATATCATCTGGGGGAATATAGTCGCCCCGACCACCTCCAGTCTGAAAAACAAAAGTAATGTTGAATGATACAGTAGATATTACTTGAGAAAAAATATTGAAGATGTGATGTACCTATGAATGTTTCAATGGAATTTACGACTAACCTGTAAGTTATTCATCCGTATTTTGGTACAGCGTTTTCGGGCGTTCTTCTTTAAATTCTCCCATTTCAGACGCAGCTGCTGAGGGGTCCGACGACTAGTGGTGACTGTAGCATTGAAAACCGCTGTTATTCGGCTCCACTCCTCATTTTTTAATTTATTGTTTGTAGCATTAGTGGTTTTGTTGGTAATTATTTTGCTTTGCTGCACCAACTCTAGTAAAGCCTTCGTCTCTTCCTTTGACAGTGGTTTTCCTTTGACCTAAAATCAAAATGTTAATTAGCATTGTTGCAAACGGAGGGAAAGATAGAAAAAAGAGACGCGTTCTCTCAAGTTATCAATATCATTGCACAAAAAAAAACTTGCAAAACTTACCAATTCTGGCTCCATTGCAGTGGTGTAAAGATAGGTAGAATAGGTATTTTGTACTAATAACCTCTAACTAAAGTCCTCTACAATCAAACGTCCTGGTAATTTCAATTTATGAAGCTGAGAGAAAGCTGAATAATGTAACGAAAGCACTACAAAAGTTTTGAAACTGTTGTTTAGCGGTCTGTCTATTGTTCCCCGTTGCGCTGTCAACATCTGTGTTGTGTTCCATCAACATTCCAATGTCAACGTTCCATTTTACTCGAGACAAACTGTTGGACTTTCAAAATAAGAATATAAAAATATTGAAATAATTCGATTTTATAGAATGCAAAAACATCTTTTATCTTATTAAGATAATTTATATTTGTTTTAATACAAAACAATATAGTTTTGTGTCATATTTTATCCCGTAACATGTTAAAAAACATTACTAGTTTTCGAAGAACGGAACGGTCAAGAGGGACAGATTGGCGAGCGAGCAATCCAAATACAAAAACGGATTGCATCTGTCTTTTTCGGTATTGGGACACGGATAGGAGATCGATCTATGGATAGAGAACAATCTCAGATTGATTTCAATCTTGGATTAGGGATACGTTATTAAGCTCGGGCGTTACAGTAGCTGGAATAACGGGATTGTTCGTTTTACGAATCAAATTCGTACGAAAACTTGCTAATTTGGGAATTTTGGGAATCAAAATAATGCGAGGGAAAAATAAACCTTTTTTTTTTGTTACAAGCATGCGTAAATATGGCCCCAGAGCCGGGCAACATGTATTTCTTTATTTCTGGTAGGTACATAATGGTAAGTAGTTTATTATTTTAATTAACTATGACGGTCCACAGGTAAAGTTTCCTTATGGCGGTTTCGAGATAAAATATTCTTTCATATTTTCCACTTATCCTCAGGCTAAAATGTGCTGCCTTTGTTTTGAAACATTGTTGTCATAATAAAACACTATTGATATGACAATTTTGTATTTATAGTTATACTTTTTTACGTTTTTAGTCAAAACTTTCAAAATCTCCATAACTACTCATCCTATGAGGTCAATCCAGTTTTACCCGTCTGGATCAAAGCAGAAAGGAGGTGGGAGGTTATATGTTATGTATATGTTGTAGCTATATCGTAGAATTGTCTATCTATATCATTAAATAGCCAACCATGGATTGATCAATTCATGAAATGGCCAACCATATCAGATATAGTCAGTTCTTCCACGAAATGATCATAAAGGGTTGAATTTCAGGAAAACATGTCTTTTTAAAAGCATTTGTATTCAGTACTATGTGGTGTTTTTTGTGTTACACATGTCGAACTAACACGAAGACTATTCGGGGGCTTCGCTGCGCCCGTCCGCGCGTCCCCTTTATTCTTCGCCTAAGCTACCGCAGTGTTTTTCCTTAAAATATTTCATCGTTCAATGAAAGTTCTACTTCAGCCACGGTTGGCTATTTAGTCAATTCTACGATATTTTTACTACAAATACATATGTATGCTTATCTGTTCCTGTGTCCCCTCGAAACTACTCAACGGCTCGACCGAGTTTAATAAATCATACGTCATTAGATACGCCTTGATGGCGCGAGTGTCACTGGGAATATAAAAAATGCCGGGTTTATGCGCTTCAATGTGCGCTCTAAAAACACTTTTTTCAAGACCTTCGAGTGGGATGACAAAATAAAGGGCTTTACAAGGCGAGAGTGCGGAAATATTTTTAAATCTTTCACAACGTATGAATGCTTAGAGTTTTTTTGTAATTTTGTATTAAAAAGCAGGAAATAAATACGTAAATAAACTATAAAACCCGACTGCGGTACATTCAAAGCATTTTATCGAATCTCAATAACTAAGTTATTTCGTTATAATCATAAGAGTCGTTATACTCATAAGACTCTTGTTTGATGGTAGACACAAGCATGTTAGAATTAGTAAATGACACGAAGTTTCTTAGAATAACCATTGATAGCAAATTGCAGTGGGGACCCCACATAGATAAATTAGCTGCTAAATTAAGTTCTGCGGCTTACGCTGTTAGGAACATCAGACAAAACACGGATGTGGCTACATCTAGGCTAGTATATTTTAGTTACTTTCATAGTTTCATGTCTATGGTATCTTGTTGTGGGGGAAAGCAGCGGATATTCAAACTATTTTTATTTTACAGAAAAGAGCTATTCGAGCAATTTATAATTTTAAACGCACAGACACCTTAAGAGAGCTTTGTGAAGAAATTGACATACTAACTGTAGCTAGTCAATTTATTATTGAAAATATAATGTATGTACGCAATAACCTTTCAAAATTTTCCAAACTTAGCAATAGCTGTAATGTTATGAAATACTCACAGTCTACTTGCACCCCAGTTTAGACTCGCGAAGGCTAGCAATTCTTTCAAGGGTCAATGCATTCTTTACTACAACAAGATACCTCTGGAGATCTTGAAATTGCCATTTGAGAAGTTTAATAAAAATGTTAAAGCGGATTTGTCGAAAAAGAGATATGACAATGTTCAAGATTACTCAAATGACGGGACTCTATGGGGTTAATCTAGCTCAACACAGACCTTGCTGTTAATAATTTTGTAATTATTTATTCCTGCTTATTAATTATCATAATGATATTATAATATTTGTATTAGAGCACAAGCAATTTTTATCTGTAATCTAATAAATTAATCTGTGGGAGTTTCTACGCCCTACTTCTCCCACAGTCGACCAATGTAGAGAAGTGGCAAGAAATTACGATTGCTAAGTATATGTAAATATCTACAGTAATAAAGACATTTGGAATTTGGAATTTGTGCTTTTTAGTGTACCGCAGTTGGGTTTCTTAGTATTTTTTAATTAGATACGTAATTTATTTCCGTTTTGTTTTAGAATGTGCGTGTAGACTTTCTAAAACAAAACGGAATCCATTGTTCTTCGTGACATGGCATCCTGCTCTGCACGTGTCGGCGCGAAAGAAACATTATAACAATTACATGAGAATTGAGATGCGAGTCTGGTAAATCATCTACAGAATTAACAACATAATTTGTAAGGGAGAAAATACTGATAAGGACATATCCCACCTCCACCCAACCTCATTCCGACTTCATGTCATAATGAGGCAAACGCGGGGGAGCAAGACAACGAGTTAGATTTGCATGGAGCTCTTGTAACCCGCAGCTATTTCTGTGCGTCCCCCACATGGCTGGACCGGCCTTCTGTGCCCTCCGCCTGTCCTCTTCCCGCCTCTCCCCATTCAGGGGCGCGGGGATTCAGAAAATACTGTTAAGTACTAATTTGATAAGTATACTAATAATAGGGCCTCGTGGTCTGGGGTTTCACGCTCGCTTCTCACGCAGGAGTTGCGGGGCCGGGCGGTACGTGCGAAACACAACCATCATGAGGGATACCCGGATGCCCACCGTGGAGAAATTCGTCGCGCGGCTGGCACGGCGCATGTACGATTGCGCCGACAACAACCGCCACGCACATCTCCACGACATTGCTCCGCACCACGCACGTCCGCCTGAAGGCAGACCACTCCCAAGAGAGTTGCTGCTCATCCCACTGTCGCCAGTGTAAGCCCGCAGAAGAGGGCGAAAGCACGGCAGTGAAGAAGAAGAAGCTCCCGTACCGTTTTCGCCAGTGTATGCCAATAGACGGCGAAAGCACGGCACAACGAAGGCCACGCGAGGCCCCTGACAAGAAAGGGCCACCCAAGACCGGGGGGGGGACGTTACCCCCCGAGTTGACGCCGCGGGCATGAGGCAACCGTAAGTCCTCGACCCCGCAACCGAAGTGAACTCCGCAGACCATATGGAGTTGCGGGTTCGAACTCGTTGTTGACCATGCACCAATGAGATGGCAGACGACCCGAATGGCCGAGTCGGCAGTGACCCTGCCTACAAAGCCAGGGGTCCCGGGTTCGAGTCCCGGTGGGGCAAATATGAGTTTGATGAGAACGGATGTTTGTACCCTAAGCTTTGTAAGATACGTATCTTACAAAGCCTTGTTTGCATGTCATGTCATATTCACAAACAAAAAAAAATCTAAAAGTGATGTAAAAATCAATCTGTGGGGTTTATCTGCGCTGCTTCTCCCACATTGATCCAAACACAAGAGGTAAAAAACGTGTACTTAAGCATTTACCTATAAGGTTATATATACAGTGACTTTGAAACTTGAATGTTAGATCTTTGAGTCATGTCATGTCGTTGTCTCATTTTGCACAAGCCTTCGTTCATCTGATGGCCGAATGCTTGACACATAATCAAATATAGTGCCATTTTTCATGATGACGCTGTCATTTATCAGAGCGTCAGATTGAGTCACACACAGTGACAGCATGACTAAGTGTCCGTCAACTTTGAGTTTACTAACAATGTAAGAATAAAATCTCAGCTAAAAGTTAACATTTTATTATCTCTTCCCACGTGGTCTGATGTGCAGACAAAACAAAACAAGATCATCACCATGGCAACCATTTCCATTCCAATTCGCCATAATGGGCTTTATTTAACGAGATCAAGACTTGTTTTAAGACGGTCACGGTAATTTTGCGGATCAAATTAGGATCCTAATCTGGATCGACATAAGTCGTTGTGGTAACCCCCCAAGTCCCAACACGTGACATTGGCGATATCATTGTGGCATGGCAATTGGCAATACATAAGGGAAGCCATAATCCAAAATTGTCGACATTTCATCCCGACTGGCGTTATCTCTCGTCAAGAAAATGCATGTCTTACCTTCGATTCCTGAATTGAGAATTTCATTTATCAAATAAGTACTCAAGTATCGTTCTCTGCAGATGTCGCAAAAAAAAACGTGACATAAATATTGATTCTAATGCATATACTTTATTGCACAGATAATATAAAAGTACAGACAATTACAAGATATGTTATAAGCGAAGGCGAGCTTATCTCTAAAAAGATATTTCTTCCAGCAAACCTAGGCGAGACAGGAGAGTTAATGAAACAGGACAGTCCTGGTGCGCAATAAACTGTTTACAGACGTACGAAAATTACTTTCAAAAATGAAATATATCAAATAAATTAAATATTTTACACTTTATAAAATACAATAGATAGCATGCACTTATATAAACTATAATATAATACATATACCTACATAGATGTGGTACCTTTTACGGAAGAGAAAGGAAATGGACTTTCAGTCTTTTCTTAAAAGTGAAAATTATTGGATATTGGTTAGTGAATTAGTGAACTTAGTGAATTTCTCAATTTAGAAACTGACGCTTTAGAAAGTTGTGCTATATACACTTGAGCAGGAGTTTGAGTGTTCAACCATAATTAATTCATGAATGACACGTGATTAAAGAGCTAGCTAATAATGTAGTTTCCTCACATCCACCAAAAGCCTTGAAAACTAGATGCGATGTTTATTATTCGTATACAACAACCACACGGCATCACGCCATTTCCCATTTGGGGTGGCAGAGGCACAACTGTACCCACGTTTAGCCAGTCATTCAATACTCCATTTTTGCGTGACAGGGAACTAGCCAATCGACGCAGCTGTAGAGATTGAAGGTTTCGTCACGTTGTTTTCCATCGGGAAATATACTGCATATCAATAGTACTGATTTGCACAGCAAATATACTGATTTTCTGATCAACTGGTCAACAAAAAACACTTAAAACATAAAACGTATTTTTGCTGATCCTTTTTTGCTGTGAAAATCAGTATCTTTGATGTGCGATTAAATACTAGCCTTTTCCATCACCGTCCATCCATATTAATAATACTTAATAATACCTTTGGACACTATTTAAATACATTGATCTAGCCCCAAACTAGGATGCCCTGTATCTTGGGTACCAGACAACGATACACATACTTATATACATAAATATTATACTTAGATAGATAAACAACCATGACTAGGGTACAAACATCCGTTCTCATCAAACTCATATTTGCCCCACCGGGACTCGAACCCGGGACCCCTGGCTTTGTAGGCAGGGTCACTGCCGACTCGGCCATAATGATATCGCCAATGTCACGTGTTGGGACTTGGGGGGTCACCACAACGACTTATGCCGATCCAGATTAGGATCCTAATTTGATCCGCAAAATTACCGTGACCGTCTTAAAACAAGTCTTGATCTCGTTAAATAAAGCCCATTATGGCGAATTGGAATGGAAATGGTTGCCATGGTGATGATCTTGTTTTGATTTGTCTGCACATCAGACCACGTGGGAAGAGATAATAAAACGTTAACTTTTAGCTGAGATTTTATTCTTACATTGTTAGTAAACTCAAAGTTGACGGACACTTAGTCATGCTGTCACTGTATGTGACTCAATCTGACGCTCTGATAAATGACAGCGTCATCATGAAAAATGGCACTATATTTGATTATGTGTCAAGCATTCGGCCATCAGATGAACGAAGGCTTGTGCAAAATGAGACAACGACATGACATGACTCAAAGATCTAACATTCAAGTTTCAAAGTCACTGTATATATAACCTTATAAGTAAATGCTTAAGTACACGTTTTTTACCTCTTGTGTTTGGATCAATGTGGGAGAAGCAGCGCAAATAAACCCGACAGATTGATTTTTACATCACTTTTAGATTTTTTTTTGTTTGTGAATATGACATGACATGCAAACAAGGCTTTGTAAGATACATGTATCTTACAAAGCCTTGTTTGCATGTCATGTTCTACCCAATCGGAGCTGAATGCTTTGGTACCCAAAAGGACATGTGTCTTTTTCACGTTGTCCCAATACGGGGTGGCAGAGGCGCTATTGTGCCCACGTTTAGCAAGTTGTTCAATAATCCATTCTGTATGACATTGATCACGTAATAGATAATCTAGATAAAGAACATAAGTGCTTTGCAGTATTTTAGACTTGGCAAAAGCATTTGACACTGTCTCAGTCCCGATCCTACTCAAAAAACTGGCAATTGTCGGCGTGAGTGCCATTGCTCACTACTGGTTCAAAGATTAACTTAAAAACAGAGTACATAGTGTCAAGATAGATAGTTTTAAGAGTAAAGAGATTGAAATGACGTACGGCATACCACAAGGTAGTGTCCTTACTTCCTACTCTTCCTTGTCTACATAAATGACCTCTGCCACATCTTAATTCATAATGGTTAAATAATTTCATTCGCGAATGACACTGCCATCAACTGTATTCACTGGAAAAACTTAAGCTTTTAAAACTTAAAGCTTGGAACATGTTCGTTTTTAATCGACTACGATGAAATTACAATCGATTATTTTAATAAGATGTGTGTTCAATAGGCACATTGCGTAAATGCTGCATGCCAATAAATAAATTAAAAAAGTAGCTTAAACAGAAAAGTAGCATTTTGCTCCCTCTCGTCGTGGTGCAAAACTTACTTTTCCGAATGAAGTGAAAAAATATTATATGTTCTAAGTGCAGCAAGACTATTCTCTAGATAAAATTTAGGTCCTAGGTTTAAAAAATCCTCTTTTCCTTATTTTTACTTTTATTCTTTCTGTTCCTCGAAATTAAAATGTACATAGTCAGGTCATAAGTTCTGTCACATGTGCAATATGAAATAATTTAGACATGTTTATTATTGATGTAAACATTTATATACCAAAATGAACTTAATAAAACATAGATTCTTATGGTAATAAAGATTATTCAAAATGACCCCCGCGATTTTGAATACAGGCCTTTATTCTGCGCGGCCAGTCGTCTATCGCAGCACGAACGAGCTCCATGTCAAAATCGGCGGCTGCCTTAATCAAGGATGCCTTGAGTGACTCCAAATCAGGATGAGGCTTTGAGCAGGCCTTTTCCTCCAAGTGTTGCCATATCTTGTAATCTAACGGACTCAAATCTGGACTGGAGGAGGGCCAGTCTTCGTGCCGGATGAAGTCGATTTCACGCGCCGCCAGCCAGTCTTGTGTGCTTTTCGCTCTATGTGCTGGCGCAGAATCTTGTTGGAATACCCAGTGCCTGTTATTAAACATGGTATGAGAAACAGGTTCCACAAGGTTCATGAGGACTGTATTTTGATACACAACTGCATTCGTTTTTACGCCTTTCTCACAAAAATGTACCTCAGTTAAGCCCCAATAAGAGACTCCCAACCAAACCATGAGCGAGGATAGAAAATTACCTCGTTGGACACGCGGAATACGGTTGCTCGCTTCTTCACTGCTGTGTGCGTACACCTTATCATTTTGTTTGTTGTAGCTCTCTTCCACGGTGAAAATTTTTTCATCCGAAAAAAAAAATTCCCGATGCTTTTTTCCCGCGTACCGCTTCAACAAAGCGCGGCATCTCTTCAGTCTCAGGTCCATTAAACGAGCATCCAAACGATTTCCTGTTTTTCTTCGATATGCCCTAAGCCCTAAGTCTTCATTTAACACCCTTTTCACCGTGGTCCTGCTTAACCCCATCTGAAGGGCCAACAGTTTCTGCTTACGTATGGGATTTCTTTGAATTCGCGCCTTCACAGCTTTTATCACTGCTGGAGTCCTAACAGAGCGAGGTCGACCACTTCTTGACCTGTCATCTACACTAGAATCTTCATTGTATCGTTTTATGGTACGATAAACGAATATTTTGGTTATATTCAAATTTTTCAGTAAGTCGAAAATCTGAATTGGCGCGTAACCGCAACGATGCAACGCAATAACTGCGACACGGTCTTCTTTAAGTGTCCACTCCATATTTAAAAATGAGGAAAATTCTAAAAAGTACACATTTTTATTTTCATGAAAAATTCGAAATTCGAATTCAATAACCTTTTTTGTGGCCAGCGTTCTAAATTCAAAAGTTTTTATTGTGTGACAGAACTTATGACCTGACTGTGTATTTATATTCAGCGTCTCCAAAGCTCCAGGTTGTTTTGAGGCATCGCGATTTAGAACCTTCTGCCATGGTATAGGAATTCAAAACCTGTAACGGTAAATGGCATCATATGCTGCCGTGGGTCGTTGAGAGGTGAAAACCTTGTGTACTATAACTATACTTTTAATAAGACTCCTAGTCCTGTCCTAAGTCCTATGGGATACACAAAACAGTTTTCACTAGCGCATAGCCCAAGCCCGCATACAATATTGTCACTAGTCTAATGGAAAATAAATAAATAATCTTATCTAACATGTTTAAAATCTATCTACCTAAAACATGGCTAGAAAATAATATGTAAAATGTTTTAGTACCATACCAACACATTTTCATTTTCAAGAAAAATAATAAAACCCACGACACAATATCAAGAAAACATGTCTAGAAAATAATGAGTTAAATGTTTTAGTACCATACCAACATATTTTAATTTTCAAGAAAATATAATAAAACCCATGATACATTATCAAGATACAACCATTGAATAAACAACCTACAACCTTTTTCCTATACGGGGTGACAGAGGCTCAATTGTACCCACATTTAGCCAGTTATTTAATAATCCTTTTTGCGTGGCAGGGGGCTAGCCCATCGCCGCAGCTATGGACATAAATTTTGCATCACACGATAAACAGACAGGCGGCACAAGTTAGCGTCATTTGTGACAAAAAAGGCAGTGAACTTTATACCTCGCTGACGGAAACAGGTTGATTGCAATTATGATACCCAAGGTGGCCTTTCTGGCATTTCCACCGCAGATTAATAAAGAGTCCACCTCAATGTAATTGAGAGTCCTTTAAATATCAAGGCGAAAGAAAAGTTGGACATGTCATGGACCAAGTGATAAATCCGGGCATTATGAACAATGCCCGGCCATTATGAATAATGACAAAGTGAATAATAACTTGAACTTCCTTATTTATCACTTTGACCAGACATTATGAATATTGCCATGTGGGTTTCGGGCAACTCAGAATGGTATGTAACAGTTTGTGCCCCACAAAAGTTGACAGTTTGGTGTGGCAAGCGGCCAAAGTCATTAACCAAGCACCTGCTCTGGCACCACGACACCCCGCACACTTCTGCCAGACTCGACTATTTTAATTCTAAAAATGTCACTATACTCTCTCACCCGCCATATTCTCCTGACTTGGCACCCTGTGATTTTTACCTGTTTCCGAAAATTAAAGAAAAAATAAAATAAAATCGATTTGAAACCAAAGAAGCTGCCCTGGCTGTGTATAATTATGAAATTTCTGAGGTACCCAAAGAAGAATGGTCATTGACATTTTTCAAGTGAAAAATTGTATACGTGCTCACGGCGAATACTTCGAAAAATAGATAGCTATCTACAATAACTAAAAAGATAAATAATTAACTTTATTTTGGCATGACCCTCGTATCGTAGAATTGACTATATTATATCATCATCATCATGCTCTGCCCACATCAACCCACTGCTGGGCATAGGCCTCTTCTTTCGTTATATATTATGCAGGGTGACATTTAATTAGCCGACAATATTTGGGGGAATTATAGTACTCATCAATATGAACAACTTTCCCCAAGAAACATATTGTCGAAAATGAAAAAATAAATTGGGTCTCCCATAGTAACTTGTAATCAGCTCATCGGGTCAGTGTACTGAAGGTTTTTTTTTAATTTGCGGTACTAATTAAATGTCAACCTGTATAGAAGTATTTTAGGGCAAAACAATGCGGTAGGTGAAGACTAAAGGAGGCGAGCGCAGCGAAGCCCCCGACGAATTGTCTTCGTGTTAGTTACATAGATATGTATAACCCAAAAAACACACGGAGTACTACTGAAGGCATGTTTTTGTGAAATGCAATCCTTTCTGAACATTTCATGAAATAATTGACTACCTATATTATGAAATGATCAAACCATGTTGGCTATTTCATGAAATAATGAAATTCTACGATATAGCCAGCTAAAGTTTTATTAACAACCTCAATAGGCAAAGGTTTGGTAACGCAATTATGAAGCCAGGATGCAGTAGAAATTGGACATCGTTAACCAATATTTCGTACTACACTAACAATGGTAGGACTGTCGATGTGTAAATAATCACTCCGGGTAACGGATGAGACTTGTATGGATTGCATGCTGGATGTCGGCTTTATTTGGCGTCATCCTGTTTCTGATTACAGAATTTTCATTATGTATTTGATTATAGGTACAAACTACGCAGATGTTGATGACATTCTGTGGAATAGGCTAGTTTCCACTAAGCATTAACCGGTTGGATAAGAGCTTCTAGTGGACAAAGTATTTAGATAAGAAAAACTGAATTGTTTACTAAAAATATTAACATAGATATTTTTCGAAAATAAGTTCGGGAAAAATAGGTGTTAGGTCACGTGACAGTGACAACCAATCAGAAAGGGCCTCACTATGAAGTAGTCAACGGAAACGGAAACGTCGGATGCCCCACGTTTCCGGTCGGTCGATCTTTCGGTGGAGTTGCTTCCACGCACTTTTGTACATATCGCCCTCTCTGGCACTCCTTGACGTCCTGATAACACTACATTTATCTTCTCCTTCACTTGGTCCATGTATGTTCTCAATGGTCTACCTCTCTTCCTTCTTCCCTCTATTTGACCCTCCAGTATAGTTTGGAAGAAGTTGTCGTGCCGTATCAGGTGTCCCAACATCTTCCTTCAATTAGACTCCACACGACACATTTGGTTGCTAATCCATTCAAATTGTGTCGTGTGGAAGGGGTTTAAACATGGTTTAAAAGACTCGCTGACGTCGTTGCTGGTGTCATTGGCCTACGAATGGCATTTGATACTGGAGGCTTCAGTTCTTGTTTCGGCCTCGGGGTCAGATGTTTGTGGCTCTGTAAGTGCCTATGCTTGCTCTGTGCGGGATGGTGGAGTTTTGGTACAGTAGCGTGTCAGAAGTTTAAAAACAAAATTCTCCCATTGCGGGCGGCGGAGGCATAACGTTCGACCTGAAACTCAATACTCCATTGCCACAGCTTCACACCTTTACCTCATTACTAAACAAATACGCACCAGAAAGTCATTGGGGCAAAAAATCAAGCTATTTATTACCGGATCCAAGCAAAGAATCATTTTAAATTAACCTACGGAGCATAACTGGGTCAGCGAAAAAAGGCGCATAAAATGTATATGAAATTCGATGTCCTAGATGGAAACGGGTTATTGGTAGTACCTACTTCTATATATACAGGTTGTGGGTAACGTTACGTAACGTATGACTGAGTGTAGTCGGTACTTGCCGGGTATCATTGTGCTCCTTTCACTTTGTTTTGTCCTTTTAAACGAACTGGGACTTCGTGAGGCACAATGCTTAGGCTAGCGTTGCTGAAGAACAATAGTCCTACCTATGATTTAGTTACTTAGTCTGTGGGATTAACCCCCATCCAAAGTTATTAAGACGCGGGAAAAGAGATCAACCAATTTGGGCTGGGCTTGGGATCAGTCTCTAATCCCCGCAATAGAGACAGAACCTCGACCAACCATGAGTAGATGGTAATTAATACTAATATACAATAACTATGTAGTTTTTCTGATGTTGAGGATGATGATCATGTAATTCTAAGAATTTAAGTCGCTTGTGAAACATTTATCAATCAGAATATTATCATGTAATTCTGACATCTGCGAATTTCAATCACTTTAACATCACAATCAAAACACGATTGTTTGACTTTTAAAGCTTTTTTTTTAGCTGTCTTTTAAAAACATCACAAAAACAAGCAGTCTCAATAAAAGACACATCATTTGAAGTTATCGTCTTAGGATTGGTCAATTTATCAAAATCGATCATCAACATCAGAAATATATGCATATTATTATTTTCTTAATCTATACAGGTATCATAAACCCTCTTTACTGCGTCCAAAAACCGCACGTTACGACCAGCATAAAATGATATACTACTTGGTAAAAACTCATTATCAATATTTCGACATATTATGTATGACATTTAAATTTCGAACGCCGACGCCCGCCCGTCTGCGCGCCGCCCCTAGTTTGTCTGTAAGGTTGGTACTACTGAACAAGCTAAACAAGTGCAGACCAATGATCAATGCCACAATGCTGGTCGAACATATGGTTCCTGAACACATCAAAGAGTGCTTATGATATGTGTATAGATAAACTAGTCTATGTCTTTGTACATAATTAGGCATTATGTATCAGTCACATAAACTACTAATATGAGCTGTACTCACGCTGTACTCTTATTTATCGATTTTATGTAAATAAAGTAATATCATTGGCCAGTATAAAACTGACTTTGACGTTCACATTACATTTTCTGTATTGACTAATGGTAGTTGAGGAGCACTGAAGGAAGGATGATCAAGATTATTGGATCCACTCGCTAGATGCGATTGGCCCAGTACCATGAAATTTGGGCTATAAGGAGAAGAGACATTTTATAGACGAAACGGGCCCAGCATGCTGCAATGGGCCTTGGTCGTGTTGTGGGCTGACTATGGCATGTGATTGGAAGAAAACTTCTCGTTTCTGGGGGAAATTTCCATCCAAGTTATCATGTACTGTAAATAACGCAGAGCACAATGTGAGGTAAATATGTAGTATCTACAAGTTAGTCCTAGGTTTATGAGATACCTACTCATACTTGCGTGACTATAGTAATTTCATATCTTAAGGTACCTATCTTTACTCAAATACTACCTTGACTAGAAGTACGTAAGTCGAATAAAAGACGTAAGAGTTCAACAATTCATTACTTCGATAGAACTCCTTAATAAGTGTTCTGGATTCTTCTGGAGGCAGTTTCATTCATCTGAGGTTAGATTCAAAAGCACGTCACGTGATTTTTCAAATACACCTGACACTGGAAAAATTAACATCAAATGAGGTTAGCGCGCTATCTATACTTATATAGATGAATCGCTGTACTAAAGACTTACTAAATCTCTAAAATGGCCCTATCGGTTTGTATAACTCCTGTTTGGTTTTATTCTCCTCAGTCTCAGGTTGAGAGAAAAATAAAATTACGAAAAACGCAAAGAAACAGCCAAAAACGGCGTTGGTCTAGATAGATCTAGCTCAAACTCAAACTCCTTCGTCGTTGATCAATTTATTTACTATATCAAACCTCTTTGTTGGTAGCGGAACATATGTTTGGCAGTGCGATGCATAAGTTTGTAAGCAAATAGTTTCGTTAACCTGAGGTCTAAAGTTTGTGAATAGTAAGTTCCTACATAAAAATGTGTATGTTAGACTGTTGTCTGTGTAAGTAATGCTGAAATACCGGGCGTTATTTTGTAAAGTTATGCCCGACTCATGACAGTGGAACTAAAAAATATAAAAAAATATCGAAAATACCTAAAAATCATAAAATTGTGGCATTACTTTTATTGGCCGGGCGTGTCTGCACGCTGCGGTTATTTGAGGACAAATTGAACACGACAATTTGTGTATCAAAATTATGCGAGGGATAAATGAAACTAATTATTAGTTATAAGCAATATCTAAACTATTATCCCTGAGACGGGCGTAACTTAAGAAAACAACAATCTGTATTGTCGCCTATGCCAAGAGTTAATGATAAATGATTGCTAAGTAGTCGTCATTCTCTCAACAGAATATTCTTCTATTCTAGACTACTATGTACATAGTTTTAAATCCTTTCAAACAGACATTTATAGTCACAACCTCTACAATTTACTGTTTACTTACATATAATATAGTAAGTGCTTATTCCACAAGCTTGCATTCTCATTTCCTGAATATCGCATTTTAAGCGTGTCATAATATTAACTCTAGATTCATCATTGCTTGGGTTTCAGAGCCCAATCGTGAGTGTATAGATAAATTTTCCGAAATAATATTTTCCTTGTTTTTTTTTTTACACTATGTGGACGTTCTAACGGTGATGGAAAACATCGTGAGGAAATCTTCATATCTCCTTAGCTGCGGCGATAGGCTAGCCCCCTGTCATGCAAAACAGACGTGTATGGATGTAAGTTAAATCAAGCAATAAGCGTATGTCGAAAGAAACATCTGGAAATTATTAGGTATATGAAAAATACGGAGGGAGAAGAGTTCAGTTGGCTCAGTGATATATAACTTGATATGGCAATAAAAACTCGAGGTGTCATGGCCGCCAGCAAAAATACTCGACGATCTTTGCTAAATGAGGGATTACTTGAAAACTAATAAGAATTGTAATGTGAAGTAAAGTGAAATCAGTTCTCTATTGCTTTGTTTCATTTTGTGATCCTCTGGCTCATGTATTTAGATCTCACATATATATAGGCCGTCAAAGTGCAGAAAGCACGAGTTTCCATACAAAAGTCTCTCTATAAGAGTCAGCGGGGTAGAATATAATGCGTATCTACACGTATGGAAAGTCTCTCTTTCAGAGCCAGGGGTTGTGACTACACATTTGATTTTCTAGTATCGAGAGATCTCGCATATCTCTTGATTGCATCGTGGATGTAAGTTTCAATTTTGGATTGGTTTGCACATATATTTTTATCGCTAGGTACCTATTCTTTCAGCACCATTATCAAATAACTATTGTAAGAGAGAGGGGTCAATTCGACAGAGTCCAAGGCGTATTGGGAGTAATTGGGACTTGCTTGGAGGCGTCGTCGTCAATCGCCTTCACCTTTGGGAAAACACGGAAGCCAAAGTTGCCCTTGGCATTTCCTGAAGACTACTTTTAAAGTAAGGAAAAACCCAGCTATTTAATGAAATTATGTACTTTTAGGGCTCTGTGAAGATTTGGCGCTATAGAGAAAGGCCAACACGACGATGAGGGTTCCGTGTCCTCTAGGTTACCAGCCCTATTGCTTTACTAGGTCTTACTAGGGCTTTTTATATATCTCTGAACTGAAGTAGGAACTTTCGAAGTTCGGGCTCGCCCCCTGCCTTCTAAATAGAGTACTGAATAACTAACTAAACGTGGGCACTACAGTGCCTCTGCCAGCTCGTATTGGAAAAGGCGTGACGCTATGATGATGGTGATTATGATGATGAATGGCTGTTTGTTTTGGGGAAATATTAAACTGCACATCAATAATTCTGATTAGCACAGCAAATATACTGATTTTCACAGCAAATATCAGAGCAAAATACTGCGGTAGCTTAGGTGAAGGGTAAAGGGAGTGAGCGAAGAGGAGCTTTATCCTACTACGTATTAGGTTGAACATGTAAGAACAACAAAAATACTTAAAACATAAAAAGTGTTTTTGCTGTGAAAATCATATTTCTTACACTGACCACCTGGTGACATTACGTTTTAACCTCACTTATACTTTCTGTCTTCTACTTGTGATGCAAAATTTCGAGCGAGAGTTCTCCATTGTAAGAGAAATCCTTTCTTTTCTAGTTTGTTTGTACCCAGATAGCGTTGGCCTGGTGACAGATCGGCACACTCGCTCGCTACTTCACACTGCATACAGCGTCACGCCTTTTCCCATACGGGGTGACACAGCCAGCTGTGCTATGTTAAGCCAGTAACTTAATACCCCCCTGACAAAGCCCATTGCAATCGTTTTAAAACTTAGTAGTATTAGGTATCCTCGTAATAATAATCCTATAGATAGACGGTAGACCTAAGATCACCGTTAAACATTGGGTAGGTAGGTATTTCTTTTTAGGCTTCCGTACCCGAAGGTGCCAACGGGACCGTAGTACTGTCTGTCCGTAATCCGTCAGGGAGCTCAATCTCATGAACCAATATTCGTAGAGTTGAAAATTTCACAGAATGTGTATTTCTATTGCCGCTACTGCAACAAAACTACATGCGTTTTATAAACTGGAAGGGGGTCCCCATATAAGCTAGGTGTGTTTTCTCTTGTAGGATGGAACCCTTCCTGTGACTCGCACTTGTCCGATTTTATTTATAAAACCATAATTTATTCAGTATAATAAATCGTTAAAATTTAAATGAAGTGATGAAGAAACGGCCAAGTGCTTCGTTAGATAGCGTATTTTATTCGCAGTGTTGCCTTTAAAACTCAATATTACCACTAGAACCTTTAGAAACAATAAGCAATTAATGTAATTGCTGTTTTACGCTATCCTGTTATGAATGAATCATTGCCTTGTCGATAGAATAGCCACTGTTGTGTTGATATTCTTCCTTTTCACTTTGAAAGGATTTACCCAGCAAGATATTTACCTAAGTAGGCCCTTCATGTGAGTCTAAGGCAATTTAAAGTTACTTAATAAATTAACTCCATTTACGCCAACAACTTAAAATATGAACTCACGTAATTGCTGTATACAAAGAAACCTCTAATGAATGTGATTACTGCAAGACAATTGGTCATTGGAACGATGTAAATGAAGGAATCTCATAGGCAGTACGGTCGGCGGCCTACGCGAGATGGTTAGCAAACAGATGGGTAGAAGCAATAGAATACACCTCTAGAATATGGCATCATATGTTGAGTTGTTGAGCGAGGTGCGCCGGCGCAAGCAAGCAAGCGGCCAGTCCCCTCATTCTGCTTTGCTTGGGCCACTTTCTCCGGTCAACCTTGATTTCTTACAAACTGACGCGCAATGCACGCGAAGAATTGAAGGCATTTTTGCGTACTGTTTAAACTTTTACTTTCCCTGCCTGTATGCGAACTTTCAAAATTGGCATAGGCAAGCATGCCTACTCTTAGTGCTTAGTCCCGCATTTCGCAATTCCTGATCGATAATTATATAAAATTTATGAATGCGGAAACTTGCATAACGCTGGCGAAGTTAGCGACTGGCGTTAACATTTCAAACGTCGATAATAAATTAAGCGCTAGGGGAAAATACTCACCGACAGAGTAGATTTATCCAAAAATTCGAAAATACGGCAAGAGGATTGCAAATCCACCAAAAACACACACACAACTGCAAATTCTACCGCGGGTTCTTATTCTGAATTTCGCCACTGAACACTATTCGCGCTGAAACAGCGGGCACTTAGCCCGATTATTATTCGATTTATTTAATTAGATGAGTAAATGTTTCTGATGTCGACGAACTTTAGCCCGCCACGTGCGATACGGCCTGTGGCTACACCGATTGTGGCCGTTTTCTTGTTTACAGACGCGAGAAACGTGCATTGAGTACCCGATTATAGGAAAACGCGGCAGATCAGCTGCATTTCCGCGTTGCGCACCGACCATTTCAACGCGGCTGCATAATAACCTGCATATTCGTACGGCCAGACTTTTGCAACGTTTACTTAGGTACCTACCTACTAGCAAGTTTTCGCAATCCTGCGATTTAAGGTAGGCAGGCTGGCATAGATACTGTAATATAAGTGTAAAGTTGAAGACTTATGAACGTAATGCAACTAAAATGCAGTCGTTATTTTGAATAAGTAGGACCTAATTAGGTCCAACTCTGAGCCGGCCGGTTGTTAGTGTGCGTGCCTCCAGAAAGCCCAAAGAACGGATGGCACATGGCACATACACCA
Source organism: Argyresthia goedartella (assembly GCA_949825045.1). Classification (NCBI taxonomy): domain Eukaryota; kingdom Metazoa; phylum Arthropoda; class Insecta; order Lepidoptera; family Argyresthiidae; genus Argyresthia; species Argyresthia goedartella. The sequence continues at coordinate 24,622,225 of OX463831.1, forward strand.
GCTTTTAGAGCACAAATGGAGCACTCCGACAGCCAAGTGCCTGAATTAGAGCCTCAATAGAAACTGCGCTACAAGCTGAAAACCGTGGGCTTGCTGGGGAAAATCCCGCCAGCAACCCCAAGATGAATCTCAAAGATCTCTTGCTATTCCGTAGAATGGTACTACTCAAGTTTTAAAGCATAATTGGAGCACTCCGCTGCCAGATTTACAACTTCGAAGACTTGAGATTCAACGAGATACAAGCCAATATCTGTGGGGTTGCTGGCATCCACCGGCCTGCAGAAACCCCAGACAGATTTCGAGAACTAATGAATTTTATTTTCAGACTTCGTCAATATCTCAAATTGACAGTAACAATTAAAGCATCAGGCTCCAAATCGTTCATTACCGTCTGTTTAGTACATTTTGAACTATAAACCTTAAAGGCCTGGACTTGCTGGCTTCTACGACTACAGCAAGCCCTGGCCGATATCAAGAACTACTGAACGCAGACTCTTCGGCAATATCTCAAACTGACGGTCAAAAATAGAGCATTAGGCTCCAAATCATATAAAAAGCTAGGCCTGTGGTTACCACGCCATCAGCAAAAGCAGTTTTTCCCACCAAAATATCAAATATTGACATATTTCCACAATAAGCTGCCGTTGCCGCTTCGTGCAACTAGCTTACGCGTTCTTTCACTACATACAAAAATAAGACTTGCAATAATAGAGGTAAGACTAATTTTCCTTTGTGATTAACATGACCATTCCATAATTATAGACCGGGGGCTTGCATACCTACCTTCATCAATAGGGATTGCTTTAATATTCTAACACCCAAGTATGTAAGTATTATATTTTTTTCGAATAATATAGGCTCATCAAAAATACCTGCCAAATCATGTGTGAATATCGCCAATCTTTAATAGTTACTACTTATCTAGAAACACGGTCCTATAACTACAAAGATGCATAGAAACCTCAGCAATTACATAGTATTACCTACTGAATATTTAACTACGTAAAAGATAACAGAAGCTACTTACTAGTAACTTACCTAGTAACAAAGAATCAAAATTCAGAAATGTGTAGGTACAATGCGATACGAGATAGACCTGCTGCAGTTTTAGCGGGTCGTATGAGTTCGATTAGAGTCGAGTCATCCATCACATAATATATATTGCTTTTTTATGATTATGATATGACAATAAACAACTCGAAAAAATATCAGCTGTTTCCATACATTTTGTTTCGTTAGAAGTGAACTTTACCATGTAACAGCAGATTTTTTTCGAGATTTCAGAGAGATTGTTGTCATGAGCACAAGCATACCTTTGGTATCAAGTTATATTTCCAAACTCGGACCAAAGATTATGCGCACATCCAACTGGAGCATCTTATAAATTTAAATTTAGGTATTTTCATATTTTTCATGCTTACTTTGTTAGCTTAGATACTTATTGAGATTATTAAGACTAGGACCAAGATTGTTTTTACTTTTTGTCAATAAGTAATACTTAATACTAAGTAGATTTAAAAAGTAGAATTTTACTTCTGTTGACCACAAAATAACAAACAAGGTGGATCAAAGTTGTTTTCGATAGGCATTCGGAAATAAAGAAACACGTATTTTTGTCACAAGCCTTTTTTGTTTGAAAATTTGGCGTTCCACAACGTTCCATATTAGGCCCTTTCTTATTCCTGGTATATATTAACGATCTGCCTTTTATGATGGAGAAATTGACTAACATAGTGTTGTTTGCTGATGATACTTCACTGGTCTTCAAAATTGAAAGACAAAAAGAAGATTTTGATGATGTCAATAGAGTATTATCTTTAACCTTGAATTGGTTCACAGTTAACAATTTATTGTTAAATGCTGGTAAAACCAAATGTATCAAATTCTCACTTCCAAATGTCAGGCAAATTGGGACCAGTTTAGTGTTGGACAGCAATACGTTAGAATTAGTAAATGACACGAAGTTTCTTGGAATAACCATTGATAAAAAATTGCAGTGGGGACCCCACATAGAAAAATTGGCTGGTAAGTTAAGTTCTGCGGCTTACGCTGTTAGGAACATCAGACAAAACACAGATGTGGCTACATCTAGGCTATTATATTTTAGTTACTTTCATAGTGTCATGTCATGTCCTATGGTATCTTGTTGTGGGGGAAAGCAGAGGATATTCAAACTATTTTTATTTTACAGAAAAGAGCTATTCGAGCAATTTATAATTTAAAACGCACAGACTTCTTAAGACAGCTTTTTAAAGAAATTGACATACTAACTGTAGCTAGTCAATTTATTTTCGAAAATACATTAGTATGTACGCAAGAACCTTACAAAATTTCCCAAACTTAGCGATAGCTGTAATGTTAACCTAAGAAATAATCACAGACTACTTGCGCCCCGGTTTAGACTCGCGAAGGTTAGCAATTCTTTCAAGGGTCAATGCATTCTCTACTACAACAAGATACCTCTGGAGATCTTGAAATTGCCATTTGAGCAATTTAAAATCCATGTTAAAGCGACTTTGTCGAAAAAGGGATATTACAATGTTCAAGATTACTTAAATTATGGGTCTGTATGGGGTTAATCTGGCTCAACACAGACCTTGCTGTTAATAATTTTGTATTTATTTATTCCTGCTTATTAATTATGATAATGACTAAATATTATATTTTGTATTAGTTAAGCATAAGCAATTTTTAAAAAGAGATCTATAAATCAATCTGTGGGAGTTTCTACGCCCTTCTTCTCCCACAGTGGTCCAATGTAGAGAAGTGGCAAAAAATGACGATTGCTAAGTATATGTAAATATCTACAGTTATAAAGACATTTGGAATTTGGAATTTGTGGAATAGAAATTACTTGTGGGTCTTGAAGTTATACAATTTACAATAAAAACTACATGATTGTTACATGATATAACATTAAATTAGTATCATTAACGCCCTCAGATTCCGCGCCATGACATCGCGATAAACGAAGATGATAATACGCTAACAGCTAGCGCCATCTTGCTTTTCAATACCTACAGTAAAATGGCGATACAGGATAGCACGCTATCTACGTTTGTCGCACTTATGCTGCGCGGGACCATATCATTGTATTAAGTATGAATATAATACATTTTCAGTACAAAAGAAAGTTTTGTGTTATTAAACCATTTCAGTTCATCTAGAAACAAATACCCTACCTAACTTACTAAGTTAATTTGCGTTGTCAATACCTTTCGTTTGGATATGACCGAAGAGTCTGCGTCCAGTAGTTCTTGATATCGGTCAGGACTTGCTGTAGGCGTGGACGCCAGCATGTAGTGAACGATTTGGAGCCTGATGCTTTAATTGTTACCGTCAATTTGACATATTAACGAAAATTCTGCATTCAATAGTTCTCGAAATCTGTCTGGGGTTGCTGTAGGCCGGCGGACGCCAGCAACCCCATGGATATTGGCTTGTATCTCGTTTAATCTTCAGTCTTCAAAGTTGTAAATTTGGCTGGGAGTGCTTCAATTATGCTTTAAAACTTGAGTAGCATCATTCTAAGGAATCGCAAGTGTTCTTGGAGATCCCGCTTGGGATTGCTGGCGGGATTTTCCCCAGCAAGCCCACGGTTTTCAGCTTGTAGCGCAGTTTCTATTAAGGCTCTAATTCAGGCATTTGGCTGTCGTAGTGCTCCATTTGTGCTCTAAAACCTGGTGTATGTGCCATGCTCCTCCGTTCTTTGGGCTTTCTGGAGGCACGCACACCGGCGGTTGTTACGTTACCTAACCCGTGAGAATGACAGACACAATTTAATAATATCTGTTGGTTAGGACGACGATGTAGGAAGAGGCCGATGGGTGGTTGGTTGGAAGCTGTTAAATTGAATTAATTTTTTCAATAGGTATCTACACAAATGAAAATGATTTAGCATAACGTAACTCAGCCAACGGAGCTTCTGAAACGAAACTGAGCCGTGCAGTGACCCAAGTTACTAACTAGTTTACTTTCGAGTCACTTCTAATCATAAAATTTGAATGAAATTGGTTCACGTCCTACTGGATACCTAGTGCTAACGAGCAACGGATGATTCTCAAGACGTTAATTTTCAAGATCAAAAGAGGTTAGCACACCACTAATTAAAATAAGAAGAATCAAATGGGACGCCCGCCGCTACTGGTTGAGGACTGATTTGTGACGGTAACGAGTTGCCTCCCGATTTAGGTTCTTTCAAGTAGCTCCATTATTATTATTACATCCTTTATTGCATAAAACACAGTAAAAACAAGTGACGCAGTGCGAAATACAAGGTACAAAGGTGGGCTTATTCCTAAAATAAATCTCTTCCAGCAACCCCAGTAAGTATGTGCAGAGAAACAATGCGGGTTCAGCTAATAACAAAATATTTATCCAAAAAGAAAACAGCAACAAAATTTTAAATTAGAATACAATGTTCACACAAATAACTACGAAAATACTTTATTACATAAATATATCATTACGAAGATAATTATATCTACTACATAAATACTTAATACTTAAATCACTAAAACCTACGATAATTGAGATAAGTAGTCTTCTTTCAGTCTTGATCTGAATGAGTTAGGCGATAAACTATGGCAAAAATATAATGATCACCAAAATATTTTTTTCCTACCCAAAATGGATAAATGAACACCAAAAGTTCCAAAAAATATCAGGGAAAAATACTGCGGTAGCTTAGGTTTCGCTCACCCCCTTTATCCTTCGTGTTAGGTTGAACATGTAAGAACAACAAAAGATACTTAAAACATAAAATTTAAGTAACAAAACATAAAAAGAAGTTTGGTGATAATTTATCCAAACACAATTTGGTGGACATTTATCCATGCTGGCAGTCATTTCGAATTTATTGGTAGTAAAATAGGTGCGTTTTTGGTAATCGTTTAAACATAAGCCATAAACTATCACGGATAGAGTCTGGCAGGAGGTTCCACATCTGCGCAGCACGGACTGGGTAAGAATTCATCAGGAAACTGGTATTGGCCATCGGACAGGCTAGTTCCCTAGATGTGACACATGCACGACGAGGTCTTGAGGGCGGCGGTAAATACGCGAAACGGTTTCGCAGGTACCGTAGAAAATGCAGTCAAATCTCTGCATTTTGTATTAGTTCCAATTAGCCCCTCAATTCCAATTAGCCCCCTTTTACCGGTACTCTGGAGCACCAGGATTGCGCAGAATTTCAAAAAGAAGCAACAAAATATGGAGGTTCCTTCGCTGTCGGATTGGGAGCCACTTCAATTGATTGCGAAAATCCGACACATGGTCGTACTTACGCAAATCAATAATGAAGCGCAAATCAAGGTTCTGAAGCCTCTCCAACTTCTTAAGGTGATACTAGAAGGATAGTAACTATATATATATATAGTTGGGTTGGGGTAGGTTAGGGTAGGGGTTTGGTAGGGGTTGGTTAGGGGTAGGGGTAGGTTAGGGTAGGGATAGGTAAGGGTAAAGTAGGGGTAGAGCTACCCGCAGCGAAGCGAGAGCGGGTCAGCTAGTATATATATATATTAGAATTCCTTATATATATATATATAAGGAATTCTAATGTAAACGAAAGTGACAGCGTTAATTACTTCCACATAAGAAAGAAAAGAGAGCGCAAACAATGCGCTCGACTCAAACTAAAATAACGTGGCGCCAAACCACATAAAAATTGTTTTAAAATAAACTACGCTATTTTGTCAAAAATATTTTCAAAGAGAGTTTACCAATAAATAATATCCACATTTTGAATGCAATTCCGCAATGAAATTAGTTAGTATTTCAGAATTACAGGAAAAAATAAAACAATTTAGAGGCCATTTCGGACTTCAATTTTATCGAGAAAATTTCATCCAGTCGCGTTTTCTTTCATTGAGAATCTTAATCAAGTAGGTACTCAACAAACCTTAACTCAAATATCAAATATGTGGGTAGTGGAGTAAATGGATTCGAAAAATACCCCATTTTAGTTTCGTATCACCTTAAGCTGTTCTTCTGTGATATCGAGGAAGCACACATCAACGTAATTTAAAATGGGCAGCAGTAATTATTGCGCTAGCAATACTTTTGTTTTCAACGGCAAGCAGTACTTCAAGCGCCTCAGAGGATAAAAATAAAAGTGAATGCGTCGGCTTAAATCGTAGATTTGCGCGCCACCCAAGATATATTCTTTTTCAGGATAAGGCCCAGGTTTTTGGTTTTGTCGGTGTGAGGAATACACACATGCAGAACAGACGGCACGTTCGAGACCAGTGAGGTCATGCAACTACTACCTACGATGATGGCCTGCGATTTTGAAGGATTGACTAGCAAGCCAAATTATTTGGCCCAGAATTCAACAGCTGTAAGATCTGCGTTCATATTCGAAACGGCATCCGAAAATCGGCGGTTGAAAAATGCCTATACAGCTGAAGGTCTTCAGCATATGTAAAGGTGAAGAGAGGATGAGATAACTTTAGTAAGTTGATTGATGAAATCGAAAATAACAAGGGAGAGGGTACCTTACCTTGCGCTACAACAGCAGGCAAACTTAACCAGTCAGAAAGTATATCGTCCACCCTTATGCATTGACGATGCCTTCTTAGGACTAAGCGGCTTGTTTGTTATATTCATTTTCCAAACTTATCAAATTATTTAATTTTATCTGAAAGCGAGCAACGAAACGCAACTGATATTAACTGTCAGTTGAATTTGGATTTTTAGGTTATGATGTTAGCGAAATATCTGATTCTTGCAAGTTGAGTGTTACTGATTTAAAACAGCGATAAAATGGCACTTCTAAAGACGTTCTTGAGTCGCTATGTATGTAAGTAAGCTACCCAAGAATACATTTGGTCAGAGTGTCGATAAGGGGGCGGAATAAACATCGTCCCCAGAAGCGTTTCCCAAAATATTATTTTTCCAAAAATCTAATCGTAAAACATTCCTTTTCCAAAGAATACTGAAAACGACACATACTTACAGCTGACACAAATTTCGCTCACATGCCATGAAACCTTTGTCTGTAATAAATATTATCTTTCTTCATATAGAAATAGAAAATTATTCTTGCTTTCAGTTACATATACACGCGCCATTACGACCACCAGATTCACTTCAACGGACGTGAAGGCTGAGGATGCGGACGCCCCCGTCGAAATGGACAACCCCTTCAAGAAGGAACAGCCACAGTGCATTCTGTGCAAACTAAAAATCACACCAGACTACAAAAACTACAGATTACTCTCCCAATTCCAAAGCCCATACTCTGGCCGTATTTATGGCAGGCACATCACAGGACTGTGTAAGCAAAAGCAGATGCAAGTGGAAAAGGAAATAAGCAAGGCCCAGAACTGCGGCTTCATGCCATACCAGTACAAAGACAAGGTTTTCCTGAAAGACCCGCGGCTCTTTGACCCGGAGAACCCTATTAGATCACATAGGTTTTAGGTTATAGTATATATTTGAGTTTAGTAAAATGGTTTATAGTTTATTTGTTGTTTCATTTTCTGTACCTAATTTAGAGAGAAAGTAAAAATATATCATAAACTACAAACTTAATGTAACTTTTATTAAAATGATATAAATACACTAGTTAAAATTTGCTAAATTAAACTTAGAAAGAATAATGCCAGCATCATCTGGACTGGTAAAACAATCATCATCTGAGTTGTAGCCGACAAGTGAAGATGGTATTTGCAGTAATTGTAAAATTTCTGAGTAATCCATGTTTCGTTTTTCTGGAAACTTATTTTTCATTAGTTCCATAAGCTCCTGCAATGCGTCCTGACAACCTTTCTTCCACTTTTTCGTTAAACTCCTCAATTCTTCAGTATCCGGACAAACAGACTTGGCTAGTAATAAATTCTTCTTCATTTCTATCCTAGCCTTCAAATCTTCAATATCTTTCTGTGTTACGGAGCCGGTGGACCGAGCTTTCTGTGGCTTGGCTATGTGGTACTTGTTGTAAGTCTTTCTTATCAGTATTGTTCTTTTCACTTCAAAGTCATCACCATCATCATCATCAAAAGAATTTGAATCATGAGATGATCTTTCTACATGTATTATCCTCTGTGCATTAACTTTGGGTTTTGTCTGCACTTTACAATTCTTATCCTTAGCATTAGATTTAAGCTTCAGATCACCAGAATCGTTATTAGATATTAGCTTCAAATCACCGGATGAAGTACTTTTATCTTCCAATTTCTTTAACTTTGGTGGCATTTTTTTATTTTTACAGAAATCATCATCATCTTCATCTAACTGCCTTGGTCGCTTCATACTTCCAATCCTTTTGTTTTCATATTCAATTTTCTTATTCAAAGTGCTGAGGGGCTCATTGTCAGAATCAGAATCAAAAAGTTTTTGTGATACTAAATTTTCTTTTGGTTTAGCAAGGCCTACAGGTTTTTCAATTTGTTTTTCTATTGTAGAAACTTTGTCTGTTTTTAAATCACCCTTGTTAATCTTTCGCTGTATAACAACTGTACATTCTTTAGTTAGTTCGTTTGGACTTTTCGGTTTAGTATTAAATTCAGAGTTATCATCTTTTACTGCTTTACCACTCTCACTATTTAGTTCATTCCATACAGTGATGTTTATATCCTTGTTTTGTAATTTATCATCTGATGCGGGTACAGGTTGGGTCTTTTGTGACAACTCCTTTATATTTTTCTTTAAAGATTTCTTGCGAACTAGTTTCGACACTACGTCTTCAACTTTGCCAGATTCTATTTTTATATCAGAATCAATTTTGCTATTTTCCTTTGCTGTCGGAGTCTCACATATCTGAGATGATGTTTCATCATTGAAAGAAGCTACTGGAACATCAGAAATCTTGTCTTTACAACTTTTCACCGAATTAGAAGATTTTGACTTACTTCTGTGTGGTAGTTGGACGTTTCTTATAGGAGTGGTCTCTATCTCAGCAGAATCATCGCCTTCGCAATGCGTTGGTGTTTTTAGACCCTCATCGTAATCAGAGACCTTACTTGATATGTTTTTATCTTCATTTTCACTAATGTCTATTTCTGTGTGCAAAACCCGTCCTCTTTTCTTCGCTGGTTTTTTTTCTACCACTGCTGGAGTAGTACTGATTGGACTGTCTCTCGAGAGAGGAGAAACGAAGGGCGATGCACCGGATTTTCGCCAATTTTTTGAAAGACCCACTCGACGGACGGGAGTTAAGAAGGATTTGCTTATTCCTCCGGGCGTTTTGGGTGACTCACAATTTGTGGTGTTGGGGCCGGATTTTATAGACGAAATAGATTTCATGGTCTTAAATGGTAATCCTTAATTTCAGCAGCAATCACTTCTTTATGTTTTAATTTCATCAATAAGCAAAACAACACACCATAACACCACAAACACACACACGTCAAAAGTCAAAACAAAAATCGGAGAATCCCGCGCCATTAAACCTTTTTATTTTTAAAGCTAGTTTTCCTTTTACTTTTAAAAAAGCATTTTTTCCATACTTTGGAGAGTTTTAGGAATTTCATTTGTAGGAAATGAATTATTAAGTCTATTATATTTTGAACACAACCTAACATCACAAATATATGATTTACTTTCTGCTAAATGGGTTTGTTTTGGAATTTGGATAGGGTGTGGATAACTAGGTTTTGGATTGGTATAGTATAACAGTCTGAAAATGCGTTCTGAAACATAAGGCACATTATGCCTCTACCACCCGTATGGGAAAAGGCGTGACGATATATTTATCATTGTCATAGCGTCACGCCTTTTCCCATACGGGATGGCAGAGGCAGAGTTATGCCCACTTTTTGCCAGATAACCAATACTCCATGTTGCGTATATATATAGGGAAATAAGAAATTTATTAAGCAAAAGATTCATGAAAATAAGTACAGAGAATATAAATAAGATATTTCATTCTAGTTCAAGATAGTACGTGTGGGACTGCCGCTCCATCCTCTTAAAGGCCTGTGTGATTCCACCTATGGCGGGTGCCGCGGATGCACATGCTGCTAGCACTGATGATGGCGGTTTGAATTCTTGCTCGTAGCCAGCCCATTATTGTGGCAGGGGTCCGGTTCCAGCGGTCCGCCAGCGTTTCGGCGAGGTGTTTAGTGAATGATATCATTTGTGGAGCAAAAACTCCGTCGACAGAGGTTACTAAAGGGGTGAAGGTGGTGTGGCGCGTCTCGCATGGGTCGCAGTACTTCCTTTTCTTATCTTCTTCAGCTGAACGAAGGACAGCCGCTACGGGGCGTGATGCGTGGGAGGAAGCGTCGGTGTCTATGACACGGATATCAAATAACGCCTCCCTCTGGGCAATCCATACCCCCCGACAAGCCAAGTCTCCGCGCAGCCCAGTATCGCCTTCGGAGATGATTGGCTCTTTCGTGACGTTTCCCCAGGCTTGCTGGCATAGTTCACAGAAAAGATCCCTTATTTCGTTATGTCTGCGTGTGATAAGGCCACCTTTTTTGCAGCACAAGGCGTGGTCCACGTTGAAGTTGTCATTGCCGCAGCCGTCGCAAGTCGCAGGCATGGAGATTGGTGTGCGGTGGTATAAAAGCATTGTTCGCGTCAACGAGGAGCATTCCCCAGTTTGAACCAGGTTGGCAATCTCTTTGGAAGACATCGGTCATGGCATGAATGGCGCCTTCGATGCCACTGCCCAGTCCACTGCAGAGCTGTGACTGGCCGCATGCTTCAGTGACTTCAGAGCCTGTTGCTAAGATCATGCATTTAGATAATATTCTTCGTAGGCATTCGCCGATGCCGATAGGTCTTACGCCAGGGAATTTGTCTAAAGCAACAAGTCGGCTTGACATTAATGCTTGTATTTGGGTCCAGGGTATGGTTTCGTTGCTAAGTTTCGTTGTGAGCTGCGCTACGGCTTCTCTTAAATGGGCGCTTGCTTGGCCAAAGCGGAGTAGGAAATCTCTCCAGTTTTCGGCTGTGCGTCCAGTGGGGCCTCCGCCCTCGTATAGTTTTCTCGCAACTGTTTCGACATGGTCACAAGTTATTTCGATTTCAAGGAGTGGTGGGAGTTTTGTGACGTCTTTGGGGAGAGTGAATAAAGCGGGATCTGGAGTATTAGGCGGGGGGTGCTTTTCTCTCAGCACATCACTGACGGTTTTACCGGATGGATCAACTTCAGTGTCTGGGTTTAAAACTTTGCTCGTGTCTTTTGTGAGGAGCCAGTTGAGCGCTTCCCGCGTTTTTCCATGTAGTATCAGTCGTGTGAATAATTTTGTTTCTTGGTCATTGTTGTTTTGTTTCCGGTTTCTTGTATTCCATATAGATTTATCTGCTTTGGTGGATTCCGTGATGAGTTCCTCGAAACGTTTGTCTGCCCAGAGTTTTAGGCGCCGATCGAGTAGTCTCAGTATATCTTTCATTTTTCTAACGTTTTTGTCTCTTTGCAGTATGACCGCAGCAAAGGCTAATACGCGTTCAGAGGGGTATGTTGATTTGGTTAGATGCTCAATTTCGTCGGCCAGAGTGTGTACGAATTTTCTACTGGCAGTACCGCATGGGAGGTCGTATAGCTTGCCATGAAGGTTACAGACGTTGTCCCAATGCCTTTGCCAGATGCCAGACTTGGGTTGGATGGCATTCAGGAATGGGGATCCGAAGGCTTCTTCCAAAGGTGACATTGGTGTTTGCCCATCGGTGGTTGTTTTAAGAGTAGCGGATGCTGATTGGTTTAGTACATCGTTGTGTGCTGACCTCATGTGACGCTGGAGCCCATTTTTCTTGAATTTCCTGGGGCATAGCGGGCATTCGGTGTCAGCTTGTGACATATGGGTGGGTATTTACTTACTTGAGCTATTTGCACTATAATTTTGTTGTTGAGCTCTCAGATAAGGGTAAGATTAATAAAAACAAGGGATTTTGTTGATAAATAAATGGGTCTAAAGGAATTAATATTAAAATATAAATATAAATATATATATATATAAATGTTAATATTATTATATATTGTTGCGTATATATATTAATTAAAAACAACGATCTAAATGGTTTAAAGTTCTTATATTTTAAAGTAATATAAACATAAATAGCATGAATAAACGACTATTGAGCGAATGATAAACCATAAACAGCGGTTTTTCCTGAAATGAGTGAAAAAAATACTGAATTACGCGACAGTACTGATTTGCGCGACTAAATTACTGAATGGTTGAGCCACCCATTATTGGCTAAGTAAAGACTGTCTGAGCCATTGAGCTACCATTACTATAGAGACGCTTTCTCGAACCAAAAACGTGTGTCGCAACTAGATCACAAGCGGGAGGGGGGGGGGGGTTGCGACCTGCCGCGAGCTCTCGACGTGTCGTCCCTGTAGATTACACACCGCAGAAGTGACACCGCTATTATACCTACAACTGAAACTTCATTTGATTGAGTGCAGTCTATTATAAAATGTACCGATCCAAGTATTCATTGTAACCGAGATTTAAACAAAGGTTTATGTAGATGACTTGCGTTTTCGCATTAGCTATGTGTTATTGATATCTATACTGCCATAATTTCAAAATGAACTGAAAAGTAAATTATGTTTACACCTTCTAGATAGCCTTCTCCACTTAGGATGTTAGATCCTAGCAATACCGAAATCGGTTCAGGCTTTAAGAAGTTGTGGTGGAATTAAGAAAAATACCCACATGAACCCTGAATAAAATACACTCCGTTTTTGGGGGAAGTCGTGTTAAAATATTACCAAACATGTTTTGTTAGTTTAGGAGTCCTCTACCCATATTTACCACAATCATCATATCCCACATATTTGTGAAGTGCTCTCTCGTATCACCATTAGTACCTACGTGTCTTATCTGTACGGTTCACTTTTCATATTCTATGGTTTTCATACAAAAGTCTGGTACAGTAGAAAATATTATTCAAAATTAGTTTTGGATTATTTTAGTTGATATTGCTTACTTATTGATGATACGTCACGCCACTAACTTTTTTCTTCTTACTAGTCGCATTTTTACAGGTGCGCAAGAAGCAGAAGGCATTTTTGAACTGTTTTTAGTCACAATATCCGCATGCGGTCGCTATGAATAAGCGCTGGTGAGGGACTAAAGGGAATAACGCCGGTTGGCGTTAGGTCATGGCGCAAAGAAATGGTTCGCGGTGTCGTTTCCATACGCTAGTAATAGTAGGTCACGGAAGGTATTGGAAAGGAGGTGAGCGAAGTGAAGCCACCTTTATGCTTGCTGTTTTTAGATTTCATGTCACGCATTTCAGTTATTTTGTAAGACGAAGCCAGTATTTCTAGTAGCACTCATTTTTTGTCGCTATTCAGTAATTCAGTCGGGCAAGGACCAGTATTTTTGAAAAAAAAACCTGGTGCGTCTAAATAACTACTACCCGAAATAAAATTCGGATTCTAATTATTATTTACTTTATTGTTAGTACTAAAAACTTCGAAACTTCGGAACGTTTCTACTATAGTGCTGTACAAAAGTATCGATAAAAGTATCAACATTAGTTAAAGGCTAATTAAAAGGTTAAGGTTCCTAACATTCTTAACAGTTTCACAATGAATACAATCGGATCAGAAAAATGAAAAGATGCTGTGATTTTTTTACCAAGCTGTCAACATCAAGAAAGTACCATTCCATGTGACATGCATATCGATCAAACAAAGTCATCGTTAAACTGGTGACAGGATTTCACACACTAGCCTTTCACCTTCCCAAAAAAAAAACAAAAAAAAAATCGCCCAAAATAATACTGCGAATCGAGATTTTCCATTGTGAAATTCATATTTTGGAGCCACCAAGACTCACGGGCCTCTAGGGGACGGAGTCTACGTGGTTTTCACCACGCCACCGTGGTATTTTTCAGGTAAACTTGTGTCACCTGCGTCAAAACAACATTACATAATGCCGCTGTTAAGACTCACTACGGGAACGTTTGGTCAACTGCGAGGACTGGCTACGTCAGCAGCCCTAGGTAAGAGAGTCAAGACCTTCGCCGTGTACCGCTGGAACCCTGATGAGCCCGACAAAAAGCCCTTCACGCAGAACTATGAAGTAGATTTAGACGAATGCGCGCCTATGGTGCTCGACGCTCTATTGAAGATCAAGAACGAAATGGACCCGACCCTGGCCTTCCGCCGCTCCTGCCGCGAAGGCGTCTGCGGGTCCTGCGCGATGAACATCGATGGAGTCAACACCCTCGCTTGTATCTGCCATATTGATCAGAACCTCGGCAAACCGTCCAAGATTTATCCGCTACCTCACATGTATGTTGTGAAGGATCTGGTGCCTGATTTGACTAACTTCTACCGTCAGTATCAGTCGATTGAGCCATGGCTGCAGCGAGACAAGGAAGCGGCTAAGGGTAAGGAAACTCAGCTGCTGCAGGATGTCGAAGATCGCGCTAAGTTGGATGGGTTATATGAATGTGTACTTTGTGCTTGCTGTTCAACGAGCTGTCCATCATACTGGTGGAACGGAGACAAATACCTTGGGCCAGCGGTCCTCATGCAGGCCTATAGATGGATCATTGACTCTCGCGATGAGGCCACATCCAAGCGTTTAGAGAAACTGAAGGACACATACTCCGTCTACCGTTGTCACACAATCATGAACTGCACACGAACATGCCCTAAGGGCCTGAACCCTGGAAGAGCTATTGCACAGATCAAAACCCTCCTCTCAGGTATTGTGAAGAAACAGGACCCGATTATGGACCCGGCAGGATTAGCGAAGCAAAAAGCATCTAACTAAATTTAATTTAAGGATACTATGTCTTTAGGATAAGGCTGATTAAGTACTTAATCCCTTTGCAAATTAAGTCTAAGCAAAATATCATGTATCTTTCTGTTGAACTCAAATCAGCTATAGTTATTGAAATCATGTCACAATTCCATATTTCAAAGTACAATTAGACCTTTTGTTCTAAAGACAATTAACTTTATGGACCTTTATGTAAAAGATAAAGTCCATCAAGTATTACTTCGCTGATTAAGTAAAATGTAGAGAATCATTAAGAATCATGTTATCAAGAATTTGTGATGTATTTATTTAGAAGCTTTGTTGAATATTGCAGCATTTTTAATCATAACAAGTAAATGAATATTAAATTGTTTACAGATTTGTTAAAACATCAATGTTAATACATTATAACCACTAGCAGTACACAGCAAGTATTTTTTTTTGTAATTTAAACATTTAATTTATGTACAATCTGTGTTTCTTTGACTTATCAATCACATTTATTGCACAGCCAACTAAAAATAGCTTTTTGGGGTAATTTCCACTTACGTATCTCAGGAATGGTATTCAAGGCCATATGTTATAAACTCATAATAGACGACGTCATCGAAATGAAATGAAATGATGTTTATTTGCTTGAAATGTGGTACAATATGTGGTGGTAAATGTAAAAAAAATAAAAATGCTCAGCACATTTCACCTGTCCAGGTATGCAATTTTTTTTACCTAAATCTAAAATATGTCATCAAACTTGTGTTAATCACTGATCAATCACATTAGTCAAAAATCACCACCAAAATTGCAAAATGAAGTTGTTTATCTTATTCAAATATTACAGTACATACAGACCTTGCTAATGTTGGAAGTTAAGGTCATTGCGATAAATCATTTCAACATTAGCCGGGTAAAACTGAAGATTAGTCTCTACGCTGCTGTTAAAGCTAAAGATGGATGAGAAAATATGATACACGTTATATGGACATACTTGTAATGATATGACAAATAATAACCCAACTGCATTTTCTTTCAATAACAAATGTGCAATCTTATGAAAGTATGTAAATGACATGGAGTATGAAAGTAGCCGCACCAATAACTTTGTAAACTAAATTATGCAATCTAAAATCCAACCTATTAACTTGTAACTAGAATTATAATATAGTCTTCATGTACATATTCTTTATTGCACAGATAATATAAAGATACAGACAGTCACAATAAATGTTATAAGCAAACCTAGGCAAGACAGGAGAGTTTATATGATACAGGACAGTCCTAGTTCGCAATAAAACTATACATACGTACGAAAATTACTTTCCAAATATTATAAATAAAGTTTACCAAAAAATAAATAAATATATACTTCAACTATATATACTCAAAGTTCTTTAATACTGTAGATATTTACATATACTTAGCAAACGACATTTTTTGCCTCTTCTCTACATTGGACCACTGTGGGCTAATAATGTACTCTGTGTCTGTGACTGTGGGAGGAGGGCGTAGAAACTCCCACAATATGATTTTTAGATATGTTTTAAAAATTGGTTGTGCTTAACTAAAACAAATATTACAATATTAATTATATTATGATTAATAAGCAGGAATAAATAATTACAAAATTAATAACAGCAAGGTCTGTGTTGAGTTGAGCTGGATTAACCCCATACAGTCTCGTCATTTAAGTAATCTTAAATATTGTAAATTGCAATACCATAGGACATGACACTATGAAAGTTACAAAAATATATGTGCCTAGACGTAGCCAAATCCGTGTTTTGTCTGATGTTCCTAACAGCGTAAGCCGCAAACTTAATTTACTAGCTAATTTATCTATTTATTTATTTATTCATGTTTCACAGCAATTAAAACACAATAATAATTAATAAGTAAAAGAAACTTTGAAATGCCAATTACGAAACAATACAAAGATAAAATAGAAATATAAGAACCTATCTATAGGAATAATAAAGTGAGTAAAGTAATAAACTTAGTTCAAACTGGTCTGACGATATGGTGAACTGCTGATTAAATGGTGTATGAGGGTGTGTGAGTGTGTGTGTGTATGTGTGGGATCGAGTTCCGATGGAAAATAGTAAAAATTTAATTCTAAGAATGTCATGAGAAAATCAAAATGGTAACTAAGTTAGGAGGGGTGACGAAGTCAAATATTTCCTAACTTCCGACAAAAAGTAAGAGCAGCGATTGAACAGAAATATATCCAGCTCTGGGAAACGCTCCTCACAAATGTTGATGCTCCTATTCAAGGGTGAGTAAGAGGCGTGCGCGTGCGCGTATGGTGCAGCACTGCAGGCACACGTGGCCACATTTAAATTGGACAATCTACTTCTGCGGTTTTCGAAAACTACCAAAATCTACCAGAGCCTTGGTCAAAATCTACCACAAATGTACCTTCTTATCCTAACATGATCGGTAAATAAAATAGAGATGAAATAAAACTAAATGACAATATTATGCCTCTTTATCTTTATTATTTTTAATAACTATACAAAATGTTATCAGTCACGCATTTCAACATTTGAGAATCGGGTACAAAATCTGTGCATGGTGTGTGTGACGCCTTGTCTGGCATGGAGAATCGCGGCTACAGCTTTATTTATAAACCTATTTTGATCTTTGGTTTTGATTCTATTAATTTCTGAAAATATTCTCTCGCATTTAACTTTATAAACTGGAAGAATGAGCATGTCTTTGGCAAATTTAGATATATTTTTGTACTTTAAAAACTTACTAATGTCCTCCCAGAACTGTTCAATATTTATTGAAGGAGCAGATTCGCTACTGGAGGAAGACATGAGGTTAATCACTTGGGCATCAAATTTCATTTCTCTCACACGTCACACGAACCCGGGTCTTCCCTCCCTCACTCAAGTCACCTGTTATTCATTCACAACTACCTGTCATACATATAGGTATTTGTTTCTTTCTCGCATATCCATAACTCCGTTTTTGTGAAAGAGAGCGCCGACTTACTCAATCAATCAAGAAATCATCTCACGCACCCATTCTGGGGCGTGGGGAGTCAGGGTCAGATCATCGGATCTCTTCCTGAAGAAGCGCCTCTGTCCACTCCTATGGACAGGTCATCGGGGGGCCCTCGCGGGCGGTGGAGATCTTCTCACGAGGGGTGTTCCATTGGATGATCGCCGGCTAGGCAACCAGGTCGCGTGGCAGGCGGCGGCGGTCGGGCGGGCGCGCGTGGTACGGCGCCACGTCGCGGATATGCGGATGTTGAGAGCTATCCGCACGCGCGAACATGCCCTTCGCCAGCCTCTGGACAAACTGGTCCACTGGTTCCCATCTGAGGTCCCTCTGGATCGTCGCATTCCTCACGTAGCGGGGGGCGTCGACGATGGTACGCAAAGAGAGGTTCTCTTGGGCTCGGAGTCTCCGTTTGTTCGTCTCCGAGCACAGGGCGTACCATGCCGGGGCCGCGTAGGTGAGGCGGGATCTCACGTAGCACTTGTAGATCCCGAGCTTCGCCCTCAGAGGGAGGCTGGAGTCGAGAAGTGGACGCAGCTTGGCGCGTGCTACCTTGACCTGGTTGACGACGTAGTCGACATGTTGCTTCATGGTGAGCCGGCGATCGATGGTCACTCCCAGGTACTTCACCTGCGGAGACCACGCGATGTCCTGTCCTTGGAGCTGGAGTGGTGGTGGAAGGGGGGACTGGCCTGTGATGAGCGCCTGCGTCTTCCCAACGTTGACGGACAACCGCCACTTGGCGAGCCAGTCGGGCAAGATGTCCAGGGTGCGCTGCAGTTTGACGGCAGCGTGCCGTGCCTGGATCGACGACGCGTAGTAGGCAGCGTCGTCGGCGAAGAGTGCCAGCTGGGCACCCGGCCCGACGGGGATGTCGTCCGTATATTGGGAGTAACAGGCTGGAGACAGGCAGGACCCCTGAGGGACGCCGGCTGCAACGGGGTGTTCCTCGGAGACGGTGTCTTCCACCATCACTCGGAAGCGGCGATTCTTCAGGAAGGAGGCGATGATCTCTGATGATCTGTGTCGGTGTCCTCTGACGACTACGACGTCGATGGTGTCCCAACCGGCCCGCGAATCGAAGTGGGTGGGCTCGTCGGGACCGATGACATCGTAGTTGTGGCTCACGGAGTCGGCAAGGATGGCGCGTCCAGCTGGGCACACCCTGGTGGAGTTCCAGACGGTGTGCTTGGCGTTGAGGTCGCCAGCGACGAGTGTCGGATGCGGCGACTGTAGCAACCCCCGTAGCTCGGCGGTGCGGATTGGTGTGCTGGGGGGCTTGTAGGCGGCGTAGAGTCGCAGCACCTGGCCGGCGACCTGGAGGTCGACGCCCAAAGCATACAGGGATGTATACTCCTGGGCGTCAGCGAGCTGGTGGACGATCTTCCTGCCGACGATGACTGCCAAGCCTCGAAAGGCCCGGCCGCTGGTGGACTTCTCGTCCTTGCGGTAGACGAAGTAGCCGGGCAGCGACAGCTTGTCGCTTCCGGCTAGGAATGTCTCGCTGATGAGCATCACGTCGACGCGGTAGTCCCTCAGGAACACGTGGAGCAGCCGCTTCTTCCCTGTCAGCGACTGCGCGTTCCAGTGGACGACCCTGAGCGGCTCATGCATTGCGGAGCAGAGCGGTGAGTCTGCCCAGGGCAGTGGGGTCGCTGAGGAGGGCGAGCAGGGCTGTGAGGTGCCCCAAGTCCTGCTGCCCTATCGCCGCAGCCGGAGTGGCGGCGCCAGCGGCGGCCGCAGTCTCGCTAGCGGCGAGAGTAGCCGCCGCGGCGCCGGCGGCAGGTGGAGCCGTCGCCTTCTTCTTCCCCCCCTGCTTCGTCTTCTGCCTGGGGACTCCGTCGTTCGCCTGCGCCATAAGCGAGGCGGGCGCCGATTCTTCCTGCAGATCAGGACGTGGCGGAGGGGGGGGCTGGATCTTCTTGGGCCCAGGCGCATTAGTGAGCGCCACAGTGCCGGCCTTCTTGTTCCGCGCCTCCTGGCGGAACACGGGGCACGTCGCGTTATTGGCCGTATGCGGGCCACCGCAGTTGGCGCACGTCGGCGGCTGGTCTTTCGGGCGGGGGCACTCCCGCGCCGAGTGGGGACCGCCGCAACGCACGCACGCTAGGGGGCGGTGGCACATATGCGACGAGTGCCGGAACTGTTGGCACCTGTGGCATTGGGCCGGGCCCTGCTTGGAGCGCCAAGCCTCGATTTTCACCCCCGGCATGTACATGAGCTCTGAGATCTCATATACTGCACCGGGGGCACGGTCGGGATTCTTCCGCAGGGACGCGTAGAAGATGCAACCGGGGCGCCCCTTGCGCGCCCGGATCTGCTTGCAGTACTCGGCCTCCACACCGAGTTCTGCAAGTGCCGCGACGATCTCTTCCGGCGTGGCGTTGGAAGGCAGCCCGCGGATCGCCACCTTCTGGGTCTTGTCGGCCGGCAGCGAGTAAGAGAACCACCGAACTCCGTGGTCCTTCTCCAGCCTGCACAGATAGCGCTGTACAAGCCGGTACTCGTCGTCGGCCGTGGGGGTAAAGCGCACACCCTTTTGGTAGGCGCGCGCGCTGGGAGCCCGGCCGAGCTCGCTGGCTATCGCCCTGAAGTGGTCGGCCCAGTTGGGGAGGACCTCCACAATAAGGGGCGGATAGCGCGGCTGGCGGGGCTGCTGTGGCGCAGCGCCTCCCGACGGGGCGGCGGTGGTGGTGGCGACCGCGGCTGCGGTTTGGGCGGCGGCAGCGGCAGGCGGCGTTGGGCGGGCGGGCGGCATTGGGCGGGCGGGCCCTTTCGCGGGTGCGGCGGCGTGCGGGTTCGCAGGCACAGCGGCGGGGCGCGTAGGGCGGGCGGGCACAGTCGCGGCGGTGGGCGGGTTCGCGGGCGCGGCGGCGGGGCGCGTAGGGCGGGCGGGCACTATCGCGGGCGCAGCGGCGGAGCGCGTGGGGCGGGCGGGCACTCGCGACGTGGTCGCCGACGGGGCGGGCGGACGCGCGGTTGGCGGCACCGGGTGCCTCACTGGTCGGGGGGGGGGCGCGGTGCTGGGGCGCGGTGCCCCAGACACGGGAATTGCGGTCGCGGCCGCCGCGGCAAACGACACTGCGGGAGAGCACTTAATAGGTGAAACACTCGTACCTGTCATTTGTGTTGCAGCACTCTCACTGTCTATTTCACACGCGGCGGTCGGTCCAGGGGCGGGGGCGGGTGCCTGAAGCGCGCCCGTCCAGGGCGACAGCGACGGCATGTCGAGGCCCGTCTTCCTCGGCGGCGGTTGGTTCGTCGGTGGCGGGGTCGGCGAGTCCGCAAGCTGGACTCGCTTTCCATCTCCTCGGAGACGCAGCTCGTCGCTCGGGCTTTCGCTACGCGGGCGCCTCGTCCCGCGGGTTGGTGGCAGCACCAAAGGCTGCATTTTCGCCTGCTCCACTAATTGCGCGTCGAGGAGCTCGGCGCCGATACAAGCCGTGGGCTTGCCCGACAGGGCAGCGCGGCTTGCGGCGACGTATGCCTCCATGGCACGAAGTAGGCCCGCCGAAAACAGGTTGGCTTGAGCGGCCCGAATTAAATATAATTCGTCCAGCTCAAGCTCTGCCCTCGGGGACACAGGACGCCGCACCACGGGCGACCCGTACTCCGTCGATGTGGAGATAGGGAGCAGGCCTTCTAGTGATGCCGATCGCTGCGCGCGGCGCCGGCGCGGGGTTTCACCCAGCGGCGGGCTGTTCGCTATCACGGCATCGTCACTGTCACTAACACAAACACTTACAATGTCACTGGCACTGTAGCCCTTAGAAGGGCTTTTGGGCTCGTCCTTAGCGGCGGGCTATGGACGAGCTGGCGTCACGGAAAGGGTTACACACCAGGCACGACCTTAGGCAGAGCCGGCGTCCGTCCCGATGTGGTAATCCCCTCCGTGAACACTCGCGGCGCGGGTATAGCGATCGCGGCGCGCACGGGCGCGTGTTACACACGTCCGCTTCGCACGAAGCGGACTTACTCTTTGGGAATTATCCATATTAATACTCCTCTGTGGTGTTAGTATATGAAATATAGGGTTGCCATACTACTTGACCCAAAATCTACCAAATCTACTGGCGGAAAATTAAAAAATTCTTAAATATACCAAATACTACCAAAATTATTTTCACTACCAAAACAAAACCCAAATCGAGTCAAATCTACCAAAAAAGTACAAATCTACCACATGTGGTCACGCTGCACGTTCGTGCCGGCGTGCGCGCACAGGGGCGACGCGCAGCAGCTCTGCTCACCAGTTCGCTGCTGTCGATGCCCGCGTGAATCACGCCGTGAAGTAACTTCAGATCCGCGAATAATTTTCTGTCCGCCAACGACACCAAGCTATGGTCGTGTAACCATCACCTATCTATGTGGGGTCCCCACTGCAGTTTCCTCTATTTCAATAGTTATTCCAAGAAACTTCGTATCATTTACTACTTCTAACGTGTTGCTGTCTAACACTAAACTGGACTCAAATTGCCTGACATTTGGAAGTGAGAATTGGATACACTTGGTTTAACCAGCGTTTAACAATACATTATTAATTGTGAGCCAATTCAAGAGTAAAGACGATTTAACATTATCAAAATCTTTTTGTTTTTCAATTTTGAAGACCATTGAAGTATCATCAGCAAACAACACCATGCTAGTCAATTTCTCCACCATGAAAGGCAGATAGTTAATTTATAACAAGAATGAAAAAGGGCCTAATATGGAACCTTGTGGAACGCCAATTGTTACACCCGATCCATCAGAATTAACGCCGTTGACTTCTGCCTTCTGAATTATATTGCTAAAATATGATCTTATTAGATCCAACGCTTTATTTCTAACTCCGTAATGATTTAATTTAATTAAATAGCGTAGGTATTATGATCAACACAATCAAATGGCTTCGACAGATCGCAAAAAACTCCGATAGCATCCTTCGCGTTCCCCATGCAGAATAAATATGAGATATACGGGTAATACCTGCATCCGTAGTCGATTTACCCCTAGTGAAGCTGTATTGTTTGGCGTGGAGTTGTTTTGTACGGTTGAAGTGTAAGAGCATTTGATTGAGTATAATATTTTATGTTTAAAAGATTACCAAAAACGCACCTATTTTACTACCAATGAATTCGAAATGACTGCCAGAATGGATAAATGTCCACCAAATTGCGTTTGGATAAATGATCACCAAACTTCTTTTTATGTTTTGTGTACTTACATGTTCAACCTAACACGAAGGATAAAGGGGGCTTCGCTTCGCACACCCCCTTTACCCTTCACCTAAGCTACCGCAGTATTTTACCCTGATATTTTTTGCAACTTTTGGTGTTCATTTATCCGTTTTGGGTAGGAAAAATATATTTAGGTGATCATTATATTTGTTGCCTTTTTTACTAAGTGCCTTAGTGTTGTTTTGTAATACTTTGTCTCTGCCTTGTCTCTGATGAATTTAGACGCTCTGTTGAGAGTAAGGGTACATTGGTGAAGAATGTTTGGAAAGCTCGAAGAACCTCATCATCATAGAGAAACTTATTACTCATCATCACCTACCTTTAGACAGAAATCATTGTCCCTTGGTATAACTTTGCCAGTTTCTCGGTTTATTATTTGCCAAGCTGTTTTCATTAGATTATTTAAAAAAATATTTTACGAATGCCAAATGTTGCCCAATCATTAAATTTAGATTTACCGTTGTAGTCACTGACTTTCTTTAATTTAAAAACTATTGAATTCTGTTTGAATAATGTTGAAGAATATACTACAATAGATACCATGCACATACTTATATAAACTACAATATATCATACATATACCTCCATAGATATGGTAACTTTTACTTAAAAGTGAAAATTGAGGAACTATTCCTAATATAATAGCGGAGGGAAGTGCGTTCCACAGTCGGCAATCCCACTAAACCTAGACGACTGTTCGTAAGCGGCAGTGTTATGCCGAGGAGTTGAAAGGAGAGACACCGTGTGGGATCTACGATTACTATCCCTGGGGAAAAGAAACTCAAAACGTTCGGGTAGATATGTGGGGTAGGTATTGGAGAGAATGTCCATGTCACGGCGAAGACGAATCGGGACCCGCCCCAGCTCCTTGCGATATTGGGTTCGGTCATACTTGCGCAACCCGTAGAAAAAACCGAATCCCGAGGTTTTGAAGTCGTTCGACTTTGTTCAGTTGTTCTTCGTTCGCGCTGACCCAACAAACATCCGCATAGTCTAGGTATGTAAAGGTAGTAGAAGGGACTGAGCAAGCATGATTTTAGTCTGCCGTGGCAGGAAGTTCCTACTGTAATCTCCGGAGGGAGTGAAATGACGCAAAGACTCGTCTGCTGACCTCACAACATGAGGCGACCAGGACAGCTTGTTGTCAAATATAACCCCAAGATTCTTAGCTTTCTTACTGTAAGTAATTATGGTACCATCATACAATACAGGGTCGACGGGCTAATTCTGTAATAAGTTAAGCGAGTGCCGTGTATCCATAATCATGGCTTGAGATTTTCCCGGGTTGACTAGCAGCCCATGTGAAATAGCCTAGTTCCTGATGTTATCGAAACTCAGAAAACTCACATCATTTATTGCAAGTAGGCAAAATAATGCACTTTTACAAGTCAAACACTTACTTAAGTCTGATATACATGGAAAAAATCGAGGGCAGCATTCAAAACCTCTCCAGTCAGTTTTACATCACACGGAGAGAAGCGCCGCTATATTTTTGGAGGTCATCTGCGTAGAGATGATAAGAAGAAGTAAGAACGTCAAAGTTTATGGTGTCATCAAGAGGAGAAAGAATACCACTGCGGAACACCCGCGGAGATCTCCTCAGACTTAATCCACTGCTGGCGGTCTCTCAGTTAGGAACAAATCGAAGTCAGCATTCAACTCCTCTACAGTCAGTTTTACATCACACAGAGAGAAGTACCGATATATTTGGAGGTCCTCTACGTAGAGATGATAAGAAGAAGTAAGAACGTCAGAAATGGAGTTTATGAATACTGAGCAGAGGAGAGGAGAAAGGATACACTATATACACACACACGATATCATGCCGAAGACTACGCAGCAGAATGCCGACATCACAACGTCCTCAGCTTAGAGTCCCGTCGAGGCATGATGGACATGAGGCTGCTCTATAACATTTGCCATGGTGTAGTTGAGTGTCCGGATCTGGTTGAGGCTCTGGTCAGACTGGATGGGCCGTCGACACGTACCCGCCACACCAGACTTTTCAATGTGCCGCTATCCCGTACAAACTACACAGCCAATTCTATCAGCCTCCGCCTGCCTCGCACATACAATGAAAAATTTTCCGGTCTAGACATTTTCCACCACTCTCCTGGCCTCTTTCAAAAGAATATGAAATTGATATTTGTACCACCACTAAATAAATAACTTTCTCTCTATTACTACCACACACACACACCCCCTCACACTTCACACCTCCACTTCCCTCTGTAACTCCTAAAACTTTTTTTAAAATAAAACTTAAAAATTGTAGGTAGCTGCTGTATTTGCAAAATATTAAAATGTAAAAAGTAAGATAATAAGAGCCCCTAATTGGCCTAGGTTTAAGTTATTTATTATGCTGTACATATTTAAGATTGTGTTGTGGGCTCAGTTCCCAAATAAACAAATTAACACTGCGGAACACCCGTGGAGGGCTCACACCAGTCCGTGGAGATCTCCTCAGGCTTAATGTGCTGCTGACGGTCTCTTAGGTAGGAGTCAAAACAGCGAGTCAAGTCCGAGCAGACTTTAAGCGACTTTAGAATATCAACCAAGCTATCGATATAGTCGTAGTTGAAGGCGCTCCTGAAATCAATCAGTGTATACCTCACTCTCAGTCTCCACAAATCCAACGACACGATGCACAACCGACCACTCAAAGTTTGACTGACAATCAACGTCACGGTGTCTCTCGCCCGGGAACAGACGGCGTCTCAGCTTGAGATTTAAGCTGCACTTTGTTTGAGTAGTCGCCTGTGCATTCGGCCATTAGTCAAGAAGTAAGTCAACTACTCAATATTATAGGCTCAAAGCGACGTAAGTATGTATAAACAATTTTATTTTCAGGAAAGATTGCCATATTTTCCTTACTGGACACATCTTGCCAATATTCTGTAGATTTTAGTAAACTACTCTTTATTACAATGTATGTATGAAAATAAAAAAATCCTGTAAAATTTGCTAAATGGTCAGTAGGCCATTCAAGCACTTAGGCAGTGTAATGTTAAATTGCTAGCTCATTTCCTGATATAACTTGAATTACGCCCATGAACTCCATAGAGTGTCCCTGAGCAGCAGGTAATATCAAACGCTCAACTGGTAATTGCTTACTTCGCAGGAAGATAAGCAGTTTGTCTGAGATGAAAATATTTCACATGATCACTTGAGGAATAAAATGCAGCAAAGCAAATAATTCAGATAGTATTATATTTCCATTAAATTATATACAATCAGCAACATACATTTTAAACCTATAGGTTTAATTAAGCACACAAAAACACGTAGTTAACTTCAGATAGATTAAACTTGGCTATTTTATATCAGTTTTCACGCAACTCTATTTTTATTAACAATAAATAAGATATCTCAAAAAGATCAAAACTAAACCTGCTTAAATAGTTATTACCTATGCTTTCATTAATTTGCTCAGACTTTCAGTGTGCTCTCTAGTTAGTAACAATATTGTGATGAGTGTAACTCAACAATATATGTAATTGATTAATCGAAAATGCAGTTATCAAGATGAAATTAGCCGCGTTATAGTTATAGTTATAGTACAGAGCCACAAACTCAACAGTGAATGTTGTAAAAGTTCTCAATTAAAAACAGAGTGACAGCCAGTTCACACTATTTCGGACCAACAGTTTTGCCTGATCCGATTTGCATAAGTATTTTAATCGCGCCGTTCACATAGGCGACCCGATTATCCTCTAAGGCCCCTCGTACAACATTTTGTACAAAATAATGTTTATCTGTCAGGCCCAACATTAACTTCAACTATGTAACCATGATTAGTTGGATTATATATATACACATATTCTTTATGAATTTTTGGTTTGATGGCTTTTACTGTGGATCCCTACAGTAATTCCGCCAATATCACGTATTGAAGATGACACGAAGGGATCACGTTGTACAGTTATCGGTGAATCTCCCTTTAAATTGAGACCAATTAGCATATATTTAAATGTTAAGTGATTACTTAGTTATTATTTAGGGTGTTAGACATCAACATCTAACTACAGTTTAATCTTGTTAGAGGCCATAAATTTAGAAAGAATGTGAATAAAGGAAGGAATCGAAAGAGTCGATAAGAAATTTAAGATTGACGGGACGGGGATCTTGCCGGGGAGGATTTCATACAATGACTTTTGAAGTTTAGTGCATTCAAAAAACAAAAGGATCGGCAGGGTTATTACGTATCTTGCAAACAGAAAGCAATCGACAAAAATTGCGCAATTTCTGCTGTCAAAAGTCATTTTCTTATCATGCAAGAAGCAATAGCGGCGGGTTTATTATCTAAAATTCTGCAATCAGCAACTACTGCGCAGTGATTGCGCAGTCATCGCACAATCAGTTGCAATAATGATGGGCGATTGTGAATGATTCCAATATTCGAATGGTTTGATACTACTAATATTAAGATTCGAATCCAAAAACAATCGATAACTAGTTTTCAAATTCGAATGAAATCGCTAGTTCATTCATTCACTTTGCCATACAAAATTGAGCATTAGTCTCGGTCGATACAGTCTACTTTTATTTGATATTCGTATAAGTAGTTACTGATTTGCGATCTACTATTTAGTTGACAAATATATTATTTAGGCGATCACAGTTAAGAACTTCGCGGGTAATCGCGTTAACTGTGAGCTCTGTGGTCTTATGCGTTTCACACTTGCTTCTCACATAGGAAATGCAGGTTCGAATCGTGACCATGTAACAATGAGATAATTAATCTATATTGAGTATATAATACATTCTAATATTGATGGAAAACATCATGAGGAAACCTTCATTACTCCATAGCTGCGGCGATGGGCTAGCCCCCTATAACGCAAAATGGAGTATTGAATAACTGGCTCAAAGTGAGCACAATTGTGCCTCAGCCCCCCATATGGGAAAAGGCGTGACGCTATGTTATGTTATCGCGTTAACACTTTTGTCTAACATTATACTGCGCAGATTATTAAATATAGCAATCTACTGTTACCTTGCGCGTAGCGCGTCGCGTCGAACATACATCGGCACAAAATGGCGGGAACGGAAGAAGTTAACGCCAATATGTTTGTTTATGATTCATTCTCACTCACACATGTTTCGTTTAAATATCTTTCTATTCACTGGTACAAGTAAAAGATAACAACTAGCTTTCAATAAAAATAGTTTTTTATTGGGGCGCAATAAAGACTAGTAAAATTCGAATACAAACTAGTAACTTGTAATATTTATAAAGTTCGTTAACTGATTGAATTTACCACACGAAATTGAAACGTTTTTCTATGTAAAATACTCTGAATAGAGTTTACAAAACATAGAGAACTAATAATGAAATTTTTATTATAAGGAATAAAACGATGCTCGATTATCGATTGTTCTAATTCGATTGATGAAGTTATTCGAATAATTTGAATAAAAGCTACAATCGATAACTTTATCGATTGTTATTCACAATCGCCCATCTTTAAGTTGCAATGTGTCAAACCAAATTCGTAGTATCTAAAGCGATCGCTCGCTAACCGTTTGCTTTCTGCCAACTGCAACACCAATGCACTTTTCTTTTTTCTTTCGTTCAATCATTCACTTCTAGGCTAAGAAAGTGGTGCCACTAGCAATGAAGGAGCAATCGAGAACTAGTTGGATTGTTTGTTTCACAGACCTAGTTTGCTTGCATTGTTGTGACTTGATTTGAGGTTATAAAAATACAAATTATATTATTGCTCCGCTATTGCTTCTTGCATGATAAGAAAGTGACTTTTGACAGCAGAAATTGCGCAATTTTTGTCGATTGTTTTCTGTTTGCAAGATACGTAATAAGCCTGGAGCATAGCAATCGGTCAATTGTGCTGCCTCTAGCGAGCAATCGCAAAACTAAAAAGTACATTCTGTCTGTAGGTGGAACCAAAGTTTCGTATTACGTAAGTCTTATTTGACAGCAAGCGATAGCTGTGCAAACGCAATAAGAAACGTCAAACAGCGACAGCCCAAACACTGATCGCCTGACGATTGCTGTACGATTGTTTCAGTTTTTAAAAGGAATTTAATTTATTTAACGAGTAATGGCACGCGCCCTGTTGATTTTAAATGCCCTAGAAGACGAAGAGAGAAGGCATATATATGATATATTAATACGATTTAATTTTTTGAAAAACATACTTATATTTTCAAATTGGTTTACACAAACTTGTTTTGCACTAAAAGGAAAACTAAAAATGAAAAAGAAAATGCACACGCAATAGACAGCTAATTTTTATAACCTCAAATCAAAAGTCACAACAATGCAAGCAAACTAGGTCTGTGAAACAAACAATCCAACTAGTTCTCGATTGCTCCGTCATTGCTAGTGGCACCACTTTCTTAGCCTAGAAGTGAATGATTGAACGAAAGAAAAAATAAAAGTGCATTGTTGTTGCAGTTGGCAGAAAGCAAACGGTTAGCGAGCGATCGCTTTAGATAATACGAATTTGGTTTGACACATTGCAACTGATTGTGCGATGACTGCGCAATCACTGCGCAGTAGTTGCTGATTGCAGAATTTTAGATAATAAGCCCACCGGACTCCGGTCAGCCAGGCCGCATTCACAGAGAGAGGTTATCTCTTATCCTAATTTTAGCGAGATGTACTGGAGTGCAGGAGTGTCCCAGGCGAAGCCGACAGATAGTTGCTGAAACAACTGCCTTACACATTTCCATGTCCTTGAAAAACAAAGGTTTTTTAGGAATTGACGGTTGAATTTCACCATAGAATTTAACCATCTAGAACTTTCAGGTTCTAGATGACTGTCATGAAGATTCCCATGATTTTTCCAAACGAGTCTTAGCCGAAGCTTGTAACGTCCAATAACGTCCATTGAAAAAAAAAACATCATTACGTCAATGGAAAATGCAATTAGCTGAGAATATGATCGACAAAAACACTTTGAAGCAGACCAACAGCATTAAAAAATTTGTACAAAAGATATCTTTTGAACAAACAAACTCAGTCCCAATGTTAATTTTTTTGCACAAAAGATCTAATTAAAATCTAATCTTATCCACGCTGAAAGGTTCCCATATTAAAAGCATGTGCTAAATTAGTAGTTGACATAAAACAGCCCTAATTTTGACGTAATAAGGAAATGTTGCTCAGGGCCTGACAGCAAATATTTGACAAAAGATTGTACAACAGTGGTTCTAAGATCCTGAGAGATTTTACAAACCCTGGGCCTTAGGAGGTTAAACTGTCGGATCCGGCACGGTTGACGGACGGACGGACGATCTGACACCTTGCCGCATCCGACAGAACTGTGGGACGGACACAGTGCGAGCCGGCTCTGACGCGAATAGGGTTCGTTTTTGGATCGGCTGTTTTAGGCGGAACTTCTACAACATTCCATTTCCATGGCTGGCAGGGAGCCACCCTTCTACAGGTCGGATAGTGCAATATTAGACTATTTTTGCAGACATTGAAAAAATATCAAGGAGCAAGCGAAACAAGACAGTTCTTTCCCGCTTGCCCATTCAGTTTACTGCTATGGCGATCGACTTCTATCTTCACAACGACCCATGTCTTGCCGGCAAAATATTTTCCCGTTATATGTTTTGAATTTTATTACCACGGCATGCGGTTTAAAATCGCGATGCCTCAAAAAGGATCGGGTCGTTGAGAGGTTTAAAGCATTCATGTCACACGCAAGCGCAGGATGAATACTAACTGTAAATGGGACATGACTTCTATAAGCATTTAAATTTTCCCATATAAATTATAGTGTCCAACACTTTGTCAACAGCAACAGAGTTTCACTCAAGAGGTACTATGGATATCTGGATATTGACTATTCATTTCTCTGAATAACGTAACTCTTTGTATAAAGCTTTACTTACTTTTACTCTGTGATTCATTTGTCTTGGTATAAAGCTTTAGTTACTTATATAGCTTGTCAAATTCGTACGTAGCACTTCCATGGTCTGCGGGCGACGGACGAAAGATGCGGGGGCGGGAAAGAAGAGCGCGGGCGGTTCCTACTACGCGCCCCGCCGCCCGCGCTCTTCTTTCCCGCCCTCGCAGCCCCCGCATCTTTCGTCCCGTCGCCCGCAGACCATGGGAGTGCTACCTACAAATTTGACAAGCTATACTCTGTGATTCATTTGTATGTAACCTCAGATGAACGAAACTCTTTGCGCCCACTACGTGGAAGTTTGACAGTTCGCTTTCCCATTCCAATTCCAGTAGTCTAGGTGACGTGTCGTCGTGACAGGAAGTGCATCTTCGGCTTGTAGAGGTCACTAGTGTCGTATCTCTGCACCTTGCTGCGCGGTTGCTTCTGCGCGGGAGTGTTCTGCGAGTAGTTCTCCACTGACTTGTCACTGGACGGACTGTTTGACGGGTCTGGAAGGGAGGTGTTGTTGTTAGAGCGGGCGCGCACGGGTGACTTTTTATCACCGTGTAAGCAAAGAGCTATGCATCAGCGGTCCTATCCTTTCCTAAGCGAAGAAGGAGATTGTCGCCTAGCTCTGTCACTTGTACGGTGACAAAAAAGTTTCTCGTGCGCGCTCGCCCTTAAGATTATCGCTAACTTAAAAGACTCCACTACCACCCCGGCAAAAAATGTTCATTTAACCCTTTACTGCATACTAACCCATATATAGTTTCATAGGTTTTGAACTTTATTACCAAGCAATTAGGTTAAAAGTCACGATCCATTTCGGGTCAGGCCATGCATTAAGGGGTTAAATATGGGTTTTGGGTTGTAATCTATAGGAACACAGTCGATTGGCATGTTTGCGGCAAACTCGTGGCCAAGTTATGTCAATGTAAAGTATATCTACAGAGCACAACCTAAAACTCAAACCCATATTTGGACGAACATTCTGTAGATGTGCGGCAGGAGGGTCGTTTAGGTCTGCGATGAGCTGAGTCCCTGCAGACCACAGATTTTACGAGCGGCCGATAGTTTGGTCTGGTTGGGCTGCCAGCGTAATCCGACAGATACCGAGTAGTTATAATGTACGCCCTTGCATCATCTTCATATGGATTGACGACCTGAAGGGCCGAGTCGGCAGTGACCCTGCCTACGGAGCCAAGCGACCCGGGTTCGGGGCTAGGTGGGGGAAATATTTGTTTGATGAGAAAGGATGTTTGTACCCTAGTCATGGTTGTTTATCTATCTAAGTATAATATTTATCTATATAAGTATGTGTATCGTTGTCTAGTACCCAAGATACAGGGAATCCTAGTTTGGGGCTAGATCAATGTGTGTAAATTGTGTCCAAGGTATCATGTATCATTAAGAGCCCGAATAACCTATCGACCGATAGAAAGTTTGTGGTTTGCGGCGAATCTTGGACAGTATATACCTCCTAATCTCCTACATTTTCGGCAGTAATTTTAACAAACTAAATTGACTGTTGCAATATTATATTTGTTGAGAAAATTCGAGTACACGTAACGCCAATTTTGTTGGCCTCTGAATGCCGCCTAAAGGAGAGCGGTGCATGAGAATAAGAGATATGCATGCATGGGCAAGAGAGAGGTGATGGCTGGCTCAGAGGCCGAGAAACTTGGCGCAGACTGTAATAACGCAACCGAAAATAATATCTATCACGAGGATCGGGAAACCACAAACATATGAGCTCGAATATACATATTTCTTATATAATACCCTAATAATGCCCCCAATAAAATAACGTAAATTACTATTAATTTAAAATTTAAAGATTTTTTTGTTGTTTTTCATATGATTTGTGTGCAGTTATGAAGTATATGAACATACAAGACCAACATATTAACCTCTCCCAGGATTCGAACCCTAGACCTAAAGACCCTGTAAAATTTTCGTTATCCTCCCCTTCGGAATCACAAAAGAAACTTACCCGCGCGCTTTGGCCTCGGAAGGCCAACCCGGCGGGCCTTCCCGAGGTACTTGGATCGCACGACGTGATGGTTAGTACTGCCCCCCTCTGAAATTGTTAGGGGAAGAGTGAACAAAGTACCTTAACTAGCTGACCATGTTTTCGGGAACGATAGTACCAATCATTATGAACAACTTTCCCAAAACTACATATATGGTCGCAAATGAAGAAATGTTTACCGATCCTCAAGTACACTGACCCGATCAGCTGATTACAGGTTACTGAAAAAGTATTTTCGTTTGCGAATAAGTTTCCGGTGAAAGAGCTCCGTGGTCTAGTCGGTTTCACGCTTGCTTCTCACGCCGGAGGTGCAGGTTCGAATGCTGGTGCTGAGCAATGAGATACGTAATTTATCTTAAGAACGTTATGTTCTAACGGTGATGGAAAACATCGTGAGGAAACCTTCGTTACGGTGAATCTTGGAGGGCAACATTTTCGATGTCCGGGGGGTAACAAATACCCCATAGGAACGGAAAAACATCTCAAGCATTTTTGAACTTATCTTCTATGCATACTCTTATTTGAGCATTATATTTGTTGCTAATTGTAACATAAATAGTTTAAAAAAATCTAAAGTTCTAGAATGTTTTATCCCTGCCGCGTCCGCACATAATTTTTTGCCTAATATTCTAACTAAACAACAACTGATTGCTGGAATTCAGATTAATGGATATGTTTTCACGACAGGAGATTAGTTAATGAATTAAATGATGTAGACGGCAGGTCTGTTGAATGAACTTTTTATGAAAATTGGAGACAAAGGGTTGTCCTGGGCTAGCATTGATTATCCTGGCGCATAAAAAAGGCCACAAAAATCCCTAATAGAATGTTGAACGAGTTACTTGAATACGAGAGTACGCTTTGTCGCGCGAGCTTTGGTCGCACTTCAAACATAATTACTTTAGGGACTTTACGCCCCTCCCTGCTTCTAGGCGGAATTACGGAGGTAAATTACCTTGTCTTTGTTTCGGGCGTTTATTGATTAAAATTATTATTTTAAGGACTTATTATAAAGGAGATGTATTTTTTCGGTACTGATTTTTGAACCATAATCATATGCGGTTTTTCTGGTAGGGAAACGAGTATAAATAAAGCCTACGAAATTATTTATTTTATTAAAACCGCCATTCTTTATTAATTTTGAAAAAATGATTTGTATGGGTAGGATTTATAACCTGCATCCTTTGCTTAACTTTGCAGCAAAAAAAAAACTGTAATTCATTCAATTGTCATTTTTGACACTTTCCCCATGTTCCGAGTCACACAATAATCGATTACAGCGTCTACGATGCCATCGTTTTGTATCGCCAAAGCTAAATCGGAACGGCTTCGTAGATGATTGTGGCGTGACTCGGAACAGGGGGTTCTTGACAATGACGTGACAGAACAGTGTTTCCATAATAAATTATTGTTCTGGGTGGCTGTTTTATTTAAAATAATAATTATTTTAAAATCACAGTAACAAAAAAACGGCGGTTTTAAAAAAATGATCACGATATGTATTTAGAACCTTTAAATTATATTCTTTCATATAAATACGGTTTTAACTTGGTTCATGACATGTTGGAATAAAGTACCAACTCTCTTGGAAAAAGTACACATCTCCTTTAACCAAATTACAAAAAACGAGCTATATTGGGAAAAAATATATATTTTTTGGTGCTTATTACTAATCTTTTATCTATTTCATATCATTAGAAATTCTTAGAAAGGATTTACAACATAATTTCTGACGAATAGAGTAAAATTGCTGCCTATAAGATTTTTTTGTTGAGAAACAATCTAAAATTCTGATTTAGTCATAATTATAGCAAATATACTTAATTACTAAAAAAGTACCAGGGAAATCAACCGAAATCTCAATATTAAACATAAAACATAAACATTTACATACAGCACATACATTGCTTCTGGCCCCACACTAGGATACCATGTGTCGTGGGAATCAGAAACAGCGACGTCACACACATATAAACATGCTAGACCTGTTTTTTTTTCTTTCCCACAGCCGGGGATCGAACCTGGACCTCTCGCATGTTAGGGCAGAGCCACAACCGCTGTGCTACAGAGGTCCTCAAGATTATTTACCGATTACTCAATAGCTGCAGCGATTGGCTAGCCCCGTGTCACGCAAAAAGTAGTATTAAATAACTGTCTAAAAGTGGGCACAATTGTGCCCGTGCCACCCCGTGTGGGAAACGGCGTGACGCTATGTTACGTGTTCTAAGGGAAAGTTGTTCATAAAAACGGGTACTATCATTCCCGAAAATTCAGTCAGCTAACTAATTGTGACCCTGTATACATAGCAGTGCAGACATGTCGCGTGAGTGCGAGCGAGCAACACGAGTAGTCACGGCGCGGGTGAACGAGACAGCGAGTGTAGTAGGTACCGCTGTCTCGCTAGGTTTGCGCAGTCGCAGTTGCGGTCGACTAAAGCGTTATCTTCGCAATCGGTTTTCGGAGCAGCAAGGCAATTCAGAGAGAGATGGCTTACTAGAAGTGTACGAGGCAGGAAAATCTCTCTCTAAATTGTCTTGTTAAATCCGAAAACGGGTTGTGTATATGACGGTTTACCCTTCACCGGGCGCAAGCAAATTCTTCATTGGTTTTGGAATGTATCGCGAAGCCATAAGATTGAAAATTAAGAATTATAAAGGGTTAATTAATTGCATATTTAGGATTAGTTGTCTTGTTTTAGGCTGATATATTAGTTCCTTCAAATTGAAAAAGTGAGTGAGGGTCGATATTTTACGTGAACAATATCATCATGCACATTTCGTAGGGAACAAGAGATAGAGAACCTAATAGAGAAGCTTAAAATACGGTATTTGACAAGGTTGTCCAATATCCTATTTCAACAACAAGTTTGACAACATCAGATTTGCGTTTGACAATGACATCATTTCACTATGACGTCACATGCTAGTATTTTAAAGAACTCATGAACAAAACTAGCGTTTTAATAGTTCCCAAAAAGTATTTATACTAGCAGTCAAATATCGTATTTATGACAGTTAACATTATTTGAGACCTTAAAACTCTTTTGCACATTTATATTTTATTTGGGATTTTCACCAAAAAATACGAATTTAAAGTAATGTCAAATAGCACTTGTTTTAAAACATCCCGGCAGAGGAAATGACATAAAAAATGTGGTCTTAAGGGAGAGAGCTATGAGTCAGTCTCCCTAGCTTTTTCTATGTGAAAAAAGGAGAAGGAGATTGACTCATAGCTGTCCATTATAGCCAAGAACTTTTACGTCACTTCCGCTGTAGGTCCGCTTTCGCACCGAAATGTCGTCTGTTAGCTTGAAGCCGCGAAAATTATAGTATTTTATTGTTTTAATATGCTCTAGGTCCATTATAAGAAAATTAATTCACGAGTCCTATATGTACTCGTGTGTTATGTAATAAATAACACCCGAGTACACATTGCCGATGCCATCAACCGTACCACATATGGGGAATGTTATTCATAATAATAGATAATATCATACCCCTTTGAAATGAAATCTTGTAGTGTTTGATTATTGAGGTAGAAAAGAAGAAACTACGCACCTTCAGTAGTCGAAGATATCTGATCAGATCCACTGATCTTCCTCATCTTCTTCGGCGCCAAAACATGACGATTATTATTTTCCGTCTCCATCTCAATCTTCCTTTTACATCCCCTCTCGTTGTTCTCTATATTCGACTCATTGCATATGTCTATAGTAGGCATTTTACTTGGAGACCCTTCAGCACCACAACCAAGTATAATTTCCATTATCTGTTGCCGAGATGTTGTGTTTATCATGTCTTCTAATTTGGCATCATAATCGCTGACCAACTCGAACGAACACTCTGACTTGACCGGACTGAATATCGGTGATTCTGGTATGGATTTGACTGGGGATGTTTCTAGAGGCAGTGTTATTTCTTTATTGATAAAATGTATGTGTTTCGTGGCTTTAGGCAGCTTTACGTGTCCGTTTCTGTGGAATGATACGATTTCGTAGCTACCGTGGGTTTGTGCCACTTGTTTGAATACATTTTCTTGATGTGCGCTACAGTTGATTAGAAATAGTTTGCTGGGCGGTTGATATTCAGAGTACTTTTTGAGGAACTTCGAAAATCTCTCTCTTAGTTCTTGAGAGACATGTTTGTCCTGTTCGCCGAAAAATTGCAATTCTGAGTCTTTTGATTCGGGATTTTCTTCCGAATTTCCTGTTGGTACTCCGATGACATCATTTATATTTATTGTACCAAGGTTTATCTCGTTACCACCATCCTCTTCAGTTAAGTACACATCTTCGCTCTCTGATACTTCCTCCGTGATGATAGTAACTTCAAAGTCCGAACTGCGATTGCACGATTCGTTGGCTTTTTGGATATTTTCATCATGGATTCGCGAGCCTTCTTCGATTTCCTTTTGAATATCAAATATCGTTTCGGCTAATTCTGAACCTTCCAATGCTGCACTTTTTTTTACTTCAGATTTCTCATTGACATCAGAAACATGATTCCCGCAAGCGAATTCCAATTCCGGTCCTGGGATACTAGAGTACACTTGGCTCAAATTCGGTCGTACATTTGCTTGGAACTCGAGTAGTAATGCTGCTTCCTGATTCATCCTCCTCTGTTCTTCATCAAGGAATTTGCGCATTTTCATCATCTTCTTTGCTTCCTCAAAATTCGAGGCGAATCTCGGTTTCTTTAGAACCACTTCTGGCATAAATCTTGTACCTTTTGTTATTGGCATCTCTAAGTTATCTACCCTCACAACAGGTTTACATTGTTGGACGTCATTTGACTGATTTGTATTCTCATTCACAACATTATCTTTATCACTAGGGCTTGTGCTGTCACTACTATTAGAAGTAGTTTCTTTAGAACTTGAAGTTTTATCCTGTTTCGTCTCAGAAGTTTTAGAACTTTGTGGGATATTTGACCCTTTAGACGAAGAACTATTACCATCATTCGAATCTCTATCTGTAGATCTCCTTTGATTTCCTCTACCAGACAGATGGTAGTGATCGTCAGTGTCCTTTTTATCTTTTTTGTCTTTTTCTTTCTCGTCTTTCCTGCTACCAGAGCTCTTTCTGTCCTTGTCTGATCGATGGGAGGACTTGCTGTCTCTAGATTTGGAATCTTTTGAGCTGGATTTTTCAGATCTATCTCTATGGCTTGAAGAAGACGATCTTTTATCGTCATGTTTACTAGAGGAGTGTTTTTGAGTTGAGTTGGAATTTCTGTGTGGTTTTGAGTCTTTGCTGCTTGAGTTTTTGTGAGAAGAGCTGTGATGTCTTGAGGAATCTCTGCTGTCTTTCTTACTACTGCGATCTCTTGACCTCTCTCTATGACTTGACTTGGATTTGCTACTACTTCTTGTGTCATCTTTAGAAGACTTCCTCTCACTTTTGGTATCGCGTCCATCGCGGGAGCTGGAGTGTTTGGAATCAGTTCTCCGATCCTTGCTACTACCGCTATGTCTTTTGGAACTATGTGAAGACTTGTCACTGCTTCTCTTATCTTCAGATTTAATCTCTTTCTTCACATCTCCATGGTTGCTTTCAGATTTGGCTTCCACATTCAGTTTGCTGTTAGCATCACTCTCGTAGTCTATACGAAGGTTGTTACTATTTGAGCTATCTTCATACAAAGGAGTATTAAATGTGTTGATATTGACTTTATCCTCGAAATTTTGCGACAAACTTGTCTGTTCACTATCTTTTTTCGGTGTGACTTTGGGTTCGTCTTGACTGCTATCTGAAGATTTATTCTCAATAGAGAATTTGAAGGTACTGGGAGTATTTTTTCTATCGTCACTCTTCACTTCATTGGTGTCCTCAAAGGCTTGTTGGGCATCTCCTGAGTTTTCATCATCAAAGTTCCTCACAGGTGTTAAAGGTGACATGTTTCTTATTAACGAGGAATCAGAGCTGGAATCCTCATCGTCTTCGCTTTCCAATTGCAGAGGTTTAAAGTATTTATTGTTCTCCATTTGTGGAATTTCATCAGGTAGTGGTATGTCTATGTCTTTAGGCATTTCAATCTTTGGAGGGCTATTTTCTGGAGGTGGTATGTGTTCCGGTTTTATATCTGGGGGTAAGGGAATGGCGCTGTTATCAACACTATCAGAGCCATGTGATGTTAGATCACTTATTCCGGATAATTCGGTGTCGTCGCCTTCTTTAACAAGTTCTTCTTTTACTTCCAGTTTTGGTACACTGTCATCATCAATTTCCATTTTAGTGTAGTTGAATTCAGCTGGAGATGTGTCCATTGGTTCGTCTTTGGCCTCATTGCTTTTGACTGAACCTGGGCTAACTGCCTCCAGATCAGTTGGTAGTAGGTCATTCTCAGTTTTGCCATTGGAAGTTTCAGGTACTATGGACTTTTTTCTAGGTATTCCCAGATAGTTGTAAACGAGGTCTTCAACCTGCGGTATGAAGACTGTGGCCACTTTGGGGTTGACAACCTGATCGACGATTCTTTCCACTCCTTGCTCAAGGTAGTTGGCACTGGAAATAAGAGATGTGTATTTGTTAATTTCAAACTTGTCTTTTTAATATATCAGATATATAGTGGTGGTCACATAATTAAAGAAACCCCCTTATTGACCACCGATAACTTAATTATGATAGATGAAATAGGTATTTAATCTAGTGTAATTGTTATAACATAACATAAACATTTGCTTCTGGCCCCACACTAGGATACCCTGTGTCGTGGGAAACAGAAACGTCACATCCATGCACTCCCGTCTCGGACGCCGAGCTAATCGGTCGTATTTTAAGTGCAGCTACGTTAAAGTTCTACACCAAAGTGAAACGGCGATAGTGTGTGAGTGTAACAACTAGTTGTGCGCCTGGGACGTTAGTGAGTATCAACTCGTATCTTGGCTGACATTGGGCAGTTTAAACCACGCCCACCGACGCAGAAGCAACTTTTCAGTGGGTGTCACCCAGAAAGCTGTCTATCTCTCAATTACCGTTAGCGCTGTTTCCTGTCTATAAATTGCTAATAGCTCCCGTACCTATGCCGTCGCTTGCGCACATTTAGGCCTACGCCAAGACAAAAAGGCCTAGAAAAACCGTCACTGCATACAAACGCACATAGATTTTAGTGTAAAACGCTTTTTGCTTTTGCTCTGCTTGTACCAAAATATAAGATGCTTCAACACTCGCCGAGAAAAGCTATAACATCTGACTCAACTCGAATGGAACACTTTACACCTAAAATGCTGGAACATTCAAGTTCTACACCAAACCTTTCAGACAAGCTAGGCACAAATATAACATACAGAGCCCCTAAACAAAAACCAGGAGAGGACCTCAAATATATCATAGCTAAGATGGAGACAATGTTCTTCACTTTTACTACGGAAAGTGATAAAAAACATCAGGCCCTCCTTGAAACAGTCACTGAAATACGGGAACAGAACTCCCATATATCCACATCGATCCAGTTTATCTCCAATATGTACGACTAAATGAAGATGAAAGTGGAACAACTAGAGAGTGACAGAAAAGCCGATAAACCTAATATCAAAATCCTCGAGCAAAAAATCGAACAACTCGAAAGAAATACTAGAATGGCCTCTCTCGAGATTAGAAATATTCCCGTCAAAGAAAACGAGAAAATTGAAGACCTATGCTATATCGCGAAAACAATTGGAGATACCCTAAAAACTCCCATTACCCCCTCGGACATCAAGAACATTCACCGAGGCTACTCAAAACAAGAATATAAGAAGCCTATTTTTATTGACTTCGTCTCGTCTATCATGAAGGAAAAGGTACCCACATCCTACAAATCCTATAACAAAGACCACAAACAAGAAAACCTGAACCTATCACAACTAAAAATTGCTGGCCCCCCGATGAAGGTGTACCTATCTGATTATCTTACACCTAAAATGAAAAAGCTTAACTATATGGCACGAGACTACGCATCCGCAAACGGATATCGCTTTTGTTGGGCGACCTCAGGAGCTATTTATTTGAGAAAAAACGAAGGAGACTCGGCTTTCCGTATAAAAAACGAAGAGGACCTAAGAAACATTTCTGCAACGAAATGATATTCTGTAGCTTATTATATTCGTGCAAAAATTCTATCATAACTCAATTTGCTTTAGTGCGTCACACAAATCACTCAAAATCACAACAATACACAAAATACCTATACCATAATATTTACACAATACCCATACTATATACACTTACATTACACATCTATTTACAAACTATATTTAACACGCCTTTGTTAGATATGTCTATATCTATATCTGTTCACTATTTAACTTTTTACAGTTTTTCACATAACAAAATTCCCTGATCTAAATGACCCTATAAGCAATGTCGACGAGCTAAACATTTGTGAGCCAATATCTTGTTATCCCGAGGAATGTATTTCACTTTTAAAAAATCCACATTCCCACCTAAAAATACTACAGCAGAATATTCGAAGCATAAATCATAATTTTGATAGCCTTTGCATACTTTTATCGAATATAAAAATAAAATGCGATATAATTGTACTTAGCGAATGTTGGTTATCGTGTGTAAATAATCTACCTACTTTAGATGGATATTTAAATTACAGAACTTCACATAACTTTAACCAAAATGATGGCGTCGTTGTCTTCTTAAATAGTGCTTTGAATTTTTGTGTAGAGGAATATAATTTAGAAGAAGCAAACTGTCTACTGGTTAAATCTAAATTGGA
Organism: Argyresthia goedartella; assembly: GCA_949825045.1. Lineage (NCBI taxonomy): Eukaryota > Metazoa > Arthropoda > Insecta > Lepidoptera > Argyresthiidae > Argyresthia > Argyresthia goedartella. The sequence continues at coordinate 24,663,727 of OX463831.1, forward strand.
TTTTGTAATAATCGCTATTTATAGACCCCCCTCATTTGAAAATATAGATAAATTCCTAAGCTCTCTACAGATACTATTGAAGAATCTGGTGTTCTTCAAGAGTATCGTCTTGGTGGGAGATATAAATATAAATATTGCGGAATTACACAGTGATGCAACTGAATACTTGGATATGCTTATCTACATGGGTCTAACACCAACATACTATACGCCAACGCGTGGAAAAAGCTGCCTAGACCACGCAATCATTAAAACAAAACAAACAACAGTAACATTTAAGTTGCAAACAGCTATTACAGATCATGAATCCGTTCTACTTTGTCTACATACTAGGGGCTACAACTTCTTTAATAAAACCAAAACATTCACTAAACTAAACTTTGAAAACCTTGTGAATGACTACAAACAAATGGATTTTAGTAAAATACTAGCGATAAGCGACATAAACTATGCCACAAATATGTTTTTAGAGCTTCTGAACACTATTATTTAAAAAAATACTATCACCATTAAGTTACCTAGAAACAAAATAACATTTAAACCGTGGATTACTGTTGGTTTGCTAAGGTGTATCAAAAACCGAGACAGAATGCACACTAAGCTTAAAAAAGACCCCAACAACTGTATACTTATTACTACATACAAGCGGTACCGAAACTATTTAAAAGAGATTACTAGAAAAGCAAAACTTGCCTATGAACAAAAAGAATTAACTAATGGAAAAGGAAATAATAAAATGTTATGGAACACAATCAAAACTATTACAAATCTAAATAAAAATAAAAACTCTCCAAAGGAACTGTTAGGAATACACGACACAGGAGAAAAATCTGTCGATGCTGTTAACAATTTCTTCGCTGGTGTTGGCATAAAACTAGCAAACCAAATTCACCCAAATGTTCCAGCATTACAAACCGAAAAAAAATGCACAGCAAGTGACTCACTGGCTTTAATACAGACTGATAGCAAAGAATTAGAAAAAATTATTATGAGCCTGAAATCAAGTTTTTCTGCAGGACATGATGGTATCTCATCCCAAGTCCTGAAGACTATGAAGGACTACATAGTACCTACTTTGACTCATATATTCAATCGGTGTATGGAAAGTGGAGATTTTCCTAAAACTTTTAAAAAAGCTATTGTACTTCCTATACACAAAGGCGGAAAGAGAGATTGTATAAATAATTATAGACATATCTCTATTCTTCCAACCCTCTCTAAAATAATTGAAAAAGTATTTAAACAAAGATTACTTAGATATCTTGAAACAAAAAATCTTTTATCTGAAAACCAATATGGTTTTAGAAATGGAAGGTCGACGGATGATGCGATCTTTGACTATACAACCTATTTGACTAAAATGTTGGATAGTAAAAAGAAATGTATCACTATATTTCTCGACTTAGCAAAGGCTTTTGATACAGTCTGTTTTCCAAAGCTTTATGATAAGCTCGAAAAAATGGGTATAAGAGGTGATCAACTAAACCTTATAAAAAAATACATGTCTGGTCGTACTCAGTACTCAGTGGGTAAAGATTAATGACTTTGTTAGTGCCGAATGTCCAATAACTTACGGAGTGCCACAGGGCAGTGTTCTTGGCCCATCCCTATTCCTCTGTTACATAAATGATTTATGTAATATGAAACTAGAAAACTGTAAAATTCAATGCTATGCCGATGATACAACCCTAACATTTGTAGCAGATACTTGGGAGGAAGTCCACATATTAGCACAAAAAGGTTTTGATAAAGTGTGCCACTGGTTAGCTGCAAATTCTTTAACTTTAAATGCAGATAAAACAAAATATATACAATTTTCGTTGAAAAATAGCACCCATAAGGACATTTATAAGGAATACAAGATATATGCTCACTCATGTTTCTCTAAAGATTGTACAAGCCCTGTTATAGCTCAAACAAATAGTATTAAATATTTAGGTGTCATAATTGACAGAAACCTAAATTTCGTTGAACATATAAAGTACTTAACACTCAAGGTCAGAAAATAGACATATGTTTTTAAGCAGCTACGCCACATTGCTGATAAAAAGCTTCTTAAAAATATATATACTTCCCTATGTGAGTCTGTGCTCTCTTACTGTATATCATCGTGGGGAGGGGGGGCAAGTAAGACACACATGATTCAGCTAGAGAGATCACAGAGATTAATTTTAAAAAAGCCACGACTCTTTCCTACAGAAACATTTAACAAAGATACTAAAATCTTAACAGTTCGACAACTGTTTGTATTAAAGTCACTGCTACGACAACATACAACCCTTGTTTACCAAAAGGAACATATCAGGGCTAACACCCGAAGAGATCACATGGTGTGTCAACCAATCTCCACAAGAACAGCCTAGCACAGAGATTCTCTCCCTATGTATCAACCAGACTGTACAATAAAGCAAACAAGCTGCTCAATATATATAACAACTCCAAACTTGAATGTAAAAAGGTACTTAAAGGTTGGCTGCTATCCCTCAATTATGAGGAAACGGAGAAGCTTATGTTATAATAATGAAATCTTTATATCGTCCGTCACCTATTTTATTTCTATTTTTTACTTTTCACCAAAATATAGCAGTGTATTATAGATACTCATGCATAAATATATACCCACTAACACAAAAACACACATGCACCCACACACCCACCCACACACACACACACACACACACACTCACACGCGCACTCATATCCGCAAATATCAAAACGTAAATGTAAAAATGTATATTTAATATCTTCTAAATTATGTATTCTCCTTCCTCCTATACTCCTTCCCACTCTTTGTATATTCACGTTCACCAAAACGTAGTTGCAAATATGTACCCATTGTTTTAACAAAAAAAAAACATCTCTGTATCTCGAGAGGTGGAGGCCAGGGGATCCATGGCACGGGGTTTTACCTATTTTGAACTCCTGTCTCCCACTGCTTCTTAGACTGCATGATTACTTATATTAAATATGTATTGTGTTCTTGGGAGAAAATAAATAAATTTTTCATTTCATTTCATTTCATCCAAGACCTGTTTTTTTTCTTTACCCCCAGCCGGAGATCGAACCCGGGACCACTCGCGTGGTAGGCAGAGCCACAACCGCTGCGCTACAGAGGTCCACATGACCATACATGACGTTGTATTCTTGCAACGTGCGACAAAAAATAGTTGTGTTCGTTAGTAGTTTAGACACTGCTCACTGTAGGAACGTGACACAAACTTTTTTAAAGTACTTGTAGCTGGCCAGCTAATCAAAGACATAAAAACTGTGTTCTAAATTTAAAAAAAGAAAAGAAAACTACTACTCGGGTTCCAAGCAAATGTGCGACCGAATAAGAGCCAAGTGTACTCCAGTATCCCAGGACCGGAATTGGAATGCGCTTGCGGGAATCATGTTTCATATGTCAATGAGAAAACTATTTGTCTTTATTTTACCGGGTATTTTCATGAAAGGTCGATATTACCTATAAAACCTAACTTAATTCATTAAAATTAATAGATAGGTTTTAAACCAATCAATATTGAGTGTCTTTTTTTAGTTTAAAATGGTTTCGGAAAGTGATTCCAGTGACATGGACATTGATTTAAAAAAAGTATAGGCAAATGCTGTTGTGAACCATCTATTACCGCAGTGCTCTTAGGAGAGATATCTTAAGCCATTACATACCATTTCATTAACTGGAGATCTGCTAAAAATGTCAGTCCCTTTCGGAAAATGTGTATTCCTCACAGTCGAAATTAAAAGGATAGTGTTTAACTCGGGTGAAATTGGTCACTTTTCTTCTTCTTCTGCTTCTTCTTCAGCATTTCACCGTCCACCGTTGGACATATGCCTCCCCAGTTGTCCTCCATCTTGTGCGGTCCGCGGCCATTCTCGTCCAGGATAGGCCGGCCGTGATCTTTATGTCGTCGGACCACCGTGTCGCAGGTCTTCCAACGCTTCTTTTTCCTGTGCGGGGTCTCCAGAACAAAACTTTAGAGCTCCATCTTCCGTCATTTCTGCGACAGATGTGTCCAGCCCATTGCCATTTAAGTCGCGCGACTCGTTTTCCAATATCGGTAACTTTAGTGCGTTGGCGGATGAGCTCGTTTCTTATCATGTCGCGGCGGGACACTCCGAGCATCGACCTTTCCATCGCTCTTTGTATGACTCTAAGTTTGTTCATCATCCCGGCAGTAAGCGTCCATGTCTCGCAAGCGTAAGTCATCACCGGGAGAACACACTGGTTATAGACTCTAGTATTCAGCGATTGAGGGATCTTGGAGTGGAAGACGTCCTTGAGCTTTCCGAATGCTCCCCAAGAAAGCTGGATTCTTCGGTCAATCTCGCGATCCAGCGAGTCCCGTCCCAGTCTGATGATCTGCCCTAGGTAGTTATACTCCTCCACTTGCTCCATCACTCGGCCGTCTACTGTGATCGGATCTTGGGACATATCGGTCGTGCCCATAACCTTAGTCTTGTCCGAATTCATTTTAAGACCTACCCGGATAGATGCGTGGCACAGATCGTTGAGCATCTTTCCCAGTTCTGTGGGGGTTTCAGCCAGTATGACGATGTCGTCTGCAAATCGGAGGTGATTCAGGTGCTCTCCATCCACATTTATACCCAGTCCGTCCGTGGTCACTTTTCACCCTTGGTTAACAATCTACTATTGAACTTTTATAAGAAAGTTTGGTCATACAGAAAAATAGTAAACCACTTCAACCATTCTAAGGTGTGGTTATGAATGCTATAAAACATTTCAAGAAGTTCAATACGACCGAAAACGTATCTAGTAAACCAAGACTAAGAAAAACTACTCTGCGGGAAGACTCTAAGAGGAATTATTGGCAAAAAAGATCCGTTCAAGGGATCAGAACTGATACGGTCAGAGTTTTTTGTTGCAGGAGGGTCGAAGGGTTTGTCGGCAAGAACAATTAGACGGAGACTATGTGAAGCAAACTTGTATGGAAGAGTGTCTCGGAAGGTGCCACTTTTAAAAAAGCAAAATGTTAAGGCAAGATTAGTTTACAAAAAAATATGAACACTGGACTGAACAAGAGTGGAAAATGGTAATATTTTTTTTGAAGAAATATAAATTAATATGATTAATTCTGACGGAAAACAATATTATAACTTATGCCCCCCCAACAAATAAATGGATACAAATTATACCAAGAAAGTAGTCAAACATGGGGGCGGGAATATCAAAGTGTGGAGCTATTTTTCAGGACTTGGTGTTGGACCTGCCAGGAAAATAGAAGGCAACATGGATAAATTCCAGTACAAGAATATATTAGAACAACCCATGCTGCCCTATGCCGAGCAAAATTAACCGGTCATTTGAACTTTCCAACAGGATAATGATGAGGAACACACTGCAAAAGTAGTAAAAGACTTCTTAAGGAACCAGTCTCTGACAGTTTTGTATTGGCTCCCATACAGTCCGGATTTAAATCCAATAGAAAATTTGTGTTACCTACTAGGTGAAGAAGACAGTGGCGACAAAGCGGACATCAAACGTCGATCAACTTTACACTGCTTTTACAGAAGCATGTGAGCAAATTTCAGTAGAAGCTTGTACAAAATTGATCGCTTTCATGCCCAAGAGATATTGTGCTGTCATTTCTGCCGAAGGACATGCAACCAAATTATTGATACGTACCAGAATGTTTCATAAATATGTATGGAAATTTGTAGAATAAAGATAATTTCAATAATAACAATATATTTTTTATCTCTGATAAGCCAATTGAGTGTGTTTATAATATGGCCATATTCTTGTTAAGTTTACACCGCTTGCAATTAGGCTAAACCAAATAAATTATTAGGAACAGACAAGTGTTGTTGATAATATTTCCTTTTGACATTACACAAATATTTTGAAATTGTGTAGCAAGTTCCAATAAGACTGATAAAAAATATAGAGAGAGATAACTTAGTGATATTAATATGCATTAAGTATCTGTAATTATGTAACCACCACAATATAAATCCTTCCATGGATGCCCCCTAAATGGCCCCTAATCTACATGCACACACATTTATCCACAAAACTTACTTATTATCCAATGAGCGCATCATGTCCTAAAATGATGAAGCCAGTTGTCCAGGTAATGTCAGTATAATTGGGTTAGTATTTAATCGCATATCAAAATTACTGATTAGCACAGCAAAAAGGATCAACAAAAACACTTTTTATGATTTAAGTATTTTTTGTTGTTCTTACATATTCAACCTAACATGAAGGATAAAGGGGGCTTCGCTTCGCTCACCTCCTTTACCCTTCACCTAAGCTACTGCAGCATTTTGCCCTTATATTTGCTGTGCAAATGTTTAATATTTCCCATATGATTGGTTGAAGAGAATAAATGAGGGGTATAGAAGCAAAGGTAATCCTAAAAGAAACAGGTTTTTAAAGTTCCAGAATAAGTATCAACTCACTCTAGTATATGCTTCCTCAGCTTCTCTCTCAGCTGGTTCTTATTCAGGTCCGGCTTCCACTGCTGCCGGGAGAGGAATGTGGCGACAGAGGTCTCCACACGCTGACGGAGATTCTGGTATGCAGGCCGGGTGTCCACATCCGCGATGCACTCTTTACGGAACTGTTGTAGAGAAAAAATTGTAGATGAGTACATCTTTGTGCATCCAGAGGCCTATAATCTCCTGTGTGAGAAGCAAGTGTGACACTACCAGGTAGTGATAGAAGCCGGGACCTACCAGCTTAAAGTGTCATCCGACTGAACATATCCAATACTATGCTTAGATAAATTAATTATCTCATTGGTACATGGTCAGGATTTGAACCGCTGCATCTCCTGTGTGAGAAGCAAGCGTAAAACCGTTAGACCACAGAGCTCTTGATTGAATGATCAATATTTAAGATAATTAATAAAAATATATGATAGTTGAAAGAACAACTAGTTAATCTAATAATAAGTTAAAAAAATCACATGGTACAAAAAAAGGTGACAAATCAACTAGCAAAAAATTTTACTATTTGGTTGAATAAATTACCCTTAAAAAATCAACCTAATAATCTGATATTGTTAAACATTGTTTGTAAGCTAATAACCAGTCGCATGTGGCAGCCATTTTCTTACTCTCTCCTTAAGGATTGATGCACGGAGCGTTTTATGAAGCCCATAATAAAGGTCGTTTTACGGTGAGGTATTTTCTTAACCAAAAACAACTAAATAATTTTTGGTGCGGTTTTAAACTTTCATCATTATATACTTAAACATGTCTAAACATGTGTATATGTAATGTATCGTTCAGTCGCAGAATGTAGGTAACTTTCGCAAAACATACCAAAATGCGAAAAGAAATTACGTTGTTTCATACCTAAACGGTTAACGTTACGATTTGTGACAGGTGCATTTTGCGAAAGGTGCATTTTGCTAAAGGTACGATTTTCGATAGGTACATTTTGCCACTGAACGCTCTTACTTTCATTCGCAGAATGTGCCTTTCTGATATCGTTCCCTATGAAAAATTTATATAATTCGCAAAACGTACCCTTCGAAAAATAGGTACATTCTGCGCCTGGACAGTGAGCGGTATGCCATTTCCTTTAATTAGACTAGTTATTTTGACATAAGTTGTATGAGAGAACTGTCAAAATAGATACCTCGGTGAGCTCATCTATCGGAAAATTACTTACGGGAGATGGCTGGTAATGAAAGGTACCTCGACCACTCAAACTATGCCAATAGAAAATAAGCTGTAGTGTAAGCGGAATAGAGGTGAAATTAGAAATTTCAAGGTTGTTTATGGAAACAAAAAATCTAATCATGCCAACTCGAAACTCAAGTGTATTCTTATAAACTAACTAGTTAATAAGCCATTAATAAAATGCAGTGTTTTGATATGCAAACAGGTTAATTAAAACAAACAACCCAAGCCAACGATCAGTCAAACAACCTAAACACACCTTTATATTTTCAATGGCCGACTTCGTACCTACCAATTTGTGACACACAGCGGCACAGACATTAAGTTATTTTACCTGAATACAGAATAATTGACAAAAACTCATATTTCCTGAAAATAAAAGTAATTTGAAAGGTTTAATTTATGTGTAAAATATCTTAGAGTCGTTAACATGCATTTCTTGCTATTAGAAACAATTCTAGGCACTTTACTGACCATGAATAGAATCCTAAAAAAACGAAACATTTTCACGAAGTATTTTCTACCAAAATTTTAACAGATTCTGCCTAAACTAATTAACAGATTTGAAACACATATTCTCACAATTACATTTCTACCAAATTTACGGTAATAAAGTACTTACTTCATTGATAAATATAGAGAAGAAACCTTCCCACAATCCTCCAACGAACCAAAATTTCAAATTACAACAGCAACTTTTTTTTTTCATTGTGTTCATAGATGTTTTACTTTACAGCAATAGTGATGTCCACCTAGGTTCGATTTCAATTGTTCGAACTCGAGTGACTCGTCTTATAATTGAATAAATTGCATTTTTACACCACTAGTTGCTGAATCAGCTGGTTGCATCATATTGGACGACTATCCCTTTATCACATTCGAAACTGGTATACAATATTGCAGGCAAGCGCCCAACGGTCTTTGCCTCCTATTTATCTATCGCCTGAGTGGATATTGGTGAGTCCCGCTGTGGGAATCGTCACACACAGGACTTCTTTAGTTTCTGATGAAATTCTCCTATTCTCTATTCTAGTAAATTTAAATTAAGAATAAATAATAATGGTTAATTATTCTTGTTAGAATAACACTCTAATTAGCATTCTTTACCCTTTTTCCTTTCCATTACACTTTAATTTCAGTTTGATTGTAGCTAATATGTGTTACTCAATATTTAGCTCCCTAAGTTATACTTATTTATATATTATTTAAAAAATCAAGCAAGATTTAGCCCTAAAGTTTGATTTTATTAAAATATGTGTATGTGTATTAAAATTATGTGTACATGTATTATAGATCTATAATAAACTCAAACACAGATAGTCTTCATACATGAATGAATTAATCAATAGAAAACTTTTTTAATAGGTACAAAAATAGTAACCCTTAGAAGTGAGTTTTATTGAGCAATGAGTGACTACGGAGTATAAAATCATTCATTCATTAGACAGCCTGTTCTTTCATGTGCATTTTGAAAAGGTTGGAAAGAAATTAGATTAACATGAATGCTGCATTGGAAGCAAAATTGAACCTATCCACAAGCGTCCCGCTGCAGGATTATTCACACACTAGAGAATAATGTATCATCGTTTGTTAAGTCATTGTTAGCTAATAATTTATTAGGATAATGGATTCAATGCCCATATGAAGTACATACAGTGTCACACCTTTTCCATACTGGTGGCAGAGGCACAATTGTGCCCACTTTGAGCCAGTTATTCAATACTCAATTTTTGCGTGGGGCTAGGCCATCGCCGCAGTTATGGAGAATGAAGTAATCCAAAATATACCATTATATCATTGGGTCAGAGTGACGATAAGGAGGCATCATTCTCATACTTTTGAAGCAGCACTTGAAAGAGTCTTTATGGAACTGTCTGAAACCTTTTGACCAAGTTGTCCCTAAGGTCAAAAGAAAAGGGTGACCTCTGAAGCTTAGACAGATCTGACCTCTTTCTACTAAGGTTATGATAGGTATAGATATTGATTTATAAAATTAAATGTTCAGGTTACTTAATTACTATGAAATAGAAGGTACCCTATCTTAGCGTCTTGCCTGATTTAGGTAAGAAGATATTTATATCTAATCTATAAACTAGTTTGGCTGATATTACAAGTGGGGTCTATCTACTATTGGACAAGTTAGTTTGGATCTCAAAAATTTTACGATGTATTATCGACAATGTCTTACCTGATCGAATATGCCCTTGGACTTCAATTCGTACACCAATTGATCGACTAAACGAGGATCACCAGGCATGTATTGCAATTGCGACATTTTTTTCGATCTCTAAAATGAAACGCGAGGTCTCAACGAAAGTTTATCACTAAAACATACCGGCAGTTTTTTTAACACGACTGAGAGTCGAGGATAATGCGAATATATTTAAATTTACAAAGCAAAAAATTACTTTTTTGATATTTAAATGAAGAGAGAGAGAGTAAGGAAAAAGCTTTGAAGAAAGTTGTTATGTCAAATTCAATTACTTTTTTTAATTCCCGAAGCGGAGCATGGTTGATCCCAAAAACCGGTAAGAAAATCGTACTTTACCGCTATTTATCGGACTAACACTCGTTCAATTTGATTACTTACTCGTTCTCTGGGTGATCAGTTGATCACAGAAAAGACCAATTAATATCACTAGTATCCCTATTTAGTCTGTGATTTCATTTAAAAAAAAAAAAGCGCGGGAAACCATTGAAATAACCAGGCGGGATTTTCGAAGTTTTTATAAATTTCATCGATTACTCGTGTATCAACCGGGGTTTTTAGAAATAAAAGGCGTCCGGAGACAAATAAAAAGAAACCAATCATGGGGAAGGCGCGAACAAGAAAGAGAAAAAAAGATGAGGCTGAAGAGAAAAGTGAAGGAGACTCCACGTCGTCGTCCGAGTCAGAGGTCGAAAGCGCAGATAAGTACAAACCTTATCTGGTAACAGATTATAAGAGACGATACCCTGAGGATTCCGGTGCTACAGAATTTGTAGTATTCGTAGAGTCTTCCAATGCGGATATACCTATAGGAACCCGAGACCTAATGTCCATATCTAGCTGTATCAAAAGGTTTAATAAAGGAATCAAATATCTTAGGTCAATGAACAAGTTCAAAATTGCCATATACTTCGAAAAAGCCAGCCTTGCTAATGCCTTCTTGAACAATGCTACATTTTTAAAATACTACCTATTTAAGGCCAATATACCAGCTTCAAGCACTGAAATTACTGGTATAATTAAAAATGTACCCACCAACTTGACAAACAAAAAGATCAATGCTATCAAGTTACAAGAAAATAATATCCGTTCGAAGATTCACAAAAAGGACCAAAGTTGATGATAACTTCATTCAACAGCCGCTGCAGACAGTAGCCATCACCTTCGCGACGTCAGTTCTTCCAGACTACGTAGATTTGGACGGTTGGCGGCATGACATCTCAGCGTATGTTCCACCAGTCAAACAATGTTTCCGGTGTCTCAGGTATGGCCATTTAGCAAAGTTTTGCAAGAACTCCGAGCGCTGCTCCATCTGTAAAGAAGACCACTCATATAAAGTTTGTAAAACTCCGATCGAACAGGCCAAATGCTTCCATTGCGATGGCAATCACGTTAGCATTTCAGCTCAGTGTCCAATTAAGCAAAAGAAAATACAAGAAAACAGACAAAAAGTTCAGACACCATCATTCGCTGACATATTCAAAAATGGAAATTTCCCACCTCTCGGCCCTAAGAAGCCTCTCGATCTCTTGACATTATTAAAATCAAATGACAAGGCACTGAATCTCTTAGTGCAAAGCATTATAAAAATTATAACATTAAATAAGACACAAGATACCCCAATATCCTCTAAAAATGTGTTAGATGTTTTAAGCGATTTTTTCAACTCCAGTGATACCAAGAACATTAGTACAAATTCACAGACAAATTAAAGATAGTACAGTGGAATGCTCAAAGTCTGTTATGTAATCGTCATATTTTTACTCAATTTTTGTATGAAAATAATATTGACATAGCTTTTGTTTGCGAAACTTGGCTCAAGCATACACAACGTTTAAATATTAAAGGATACTCAATAGAACGCAATGATTGTGGCAATAAACACAATGGTGTTGCCATAGTCATTCGTAACAACATACAATACAGTAGATTAAAAACATTTTTTGATGATTCACTTCAGAATATTGCTATCAAAATAAACTTTAATAACAGTTCATTATCAATGGCCAGTCTTTATATCCCGACAAATTGTAGTACTTTTAGAAAAACAACAAAAGAATAGACAAAAAGAACCGGAAATTAACATGAACGTTTCTTATTGGTCAAAAATGAATAATCTGAGCGGAAATCGTTCAGTCAAAAATCAGTGTTGCCGTAAGTAAAAAATATAAATCATTCTCTTTACGCAAATGAAACAACCAACATAGTCAAAATAGATACTTTTAATGATCTCGATGAAAGCAAATAAAACAACCATCATAGTCAAAATAGATACTTTTATTGATCTCGATGAAAACATTCGCACGAAACACAAACATGGAAAAAGTATGGCGCTTGTCGTTTTGTAAATTTTATTAATACCTTACCACAACCATGCTTAGTAGCAGGTGATTTCAATGCACATCACACCATGTGGGGTTGCCAATCTGTCAGTCCTCGTGGAAGAGATGTCCTCGACGCTGTAAATGAATGCAATTTAGTGTTATTAAATGACACATATCCAACAACTGTAGGTACAAATAACTGGAGACCAAATGGTTTGGATTTAACAATAGTCAGTCCCTCTATAGCCCTTAATTGCAATTGGACAGTATATGATGATCCCCTGGGAAGTTATCATCTACCCACAATAACTGAGATTTTGTTCAACACTATCACTGATTCTTCTACAAACAACTTTATTTCTCAAAATAACACAGCTGCACTCAAAAGACCTAATCTACTACGGTTAGTAAATTGGAATAAGTTTTCAAAGCTCGCCAACACTATGCTTAAAGAATTTATTATTAACTTTGCCAGAGGAAATTATAAGGAGAGCGACATCTTCGGGAGTAAAGTAAAAGGCTTGAGATGCGTTCAATATACTAGACTATTTTATTATAGGGTATACTAAGGTTATATACAACTTACTACAAAACTACGTGATGAATATAAATATACCTTATCTGTGACGGTCGTCAACTTATCTTAACATTACGTGGAAATAGATATTTCCGCATATCTGTGGCGGGCGTATGTGCCGGCACATTAACCATAACGATCCTCTACAGTCTTACTATGACTATTGTGATATCATTCATAAACCTATTAATCAATCGATGTTTAGAAGTCAGGCCCAAAATTCAAATATGAATAATAATAGCTCGAAACAGACAGGAAGCAATTTTAAATACCGGCATCCTCCTCTGCCATGGTGGAATGAAAAGTGTGCTAATGCAGTTCAAAAAAGTAAGGAAGCTTTTATTATATTTAAACAAGATCCTAGTGATTTAAACTATATTAATTTAAAAAAAATGCAGGCTGAGAAAAAACTTATTATTAAATTAGAAAGATTAAATAGTTGGAAGGAATACTGTACTGAAATAAATAGATCCACTCCAATTTCTAAAATTTGGCAAACTATGCGTAAATTTAATAAATCCTACAGTAAAAGTACGAAACTAAATAATAATAATGAAATATTTTGGATAAATAACTTTTTAAGGAAATATACACCTGACTTTGTTTCACAACCAATGCAAATAAAAAAATACTTCTTCCGTAAGCCCCACCAATAGTTACATAATCAATCCATTCACCATAGATGAGTTAAAAGCAGCTATCAAGTCACGTAAAGACACAACCTTTGGTTTAAATTGCATTTCTTACAAAATGTTTCAAAAACTGGAAACAGATTGCCTTGTGAAATTTTTAAATATTTTAAATTTACTCTGGGAACAATCAATAATTCCAAAAGAGTGGAAACAAGATTACTTGGTTCCAATTCTAAAAGCAGGAAAAGATCCCAATGATGCAGACTATTACCGTCCCATTGCATTAACATCTTGTGCAGGTAAACTTTTTGAGCAACTTATGAAACAACGTCTTGAGTTTTATATTGTATCCAATCATATTCTTCCAAGAAATCAGTTCGGGTTTCGTCGCGGTCGGTCAGCAAGAGAAAGTATAGGGCATCTCTTCCATGATACTGACGCTGCGGTTAACAGTAATAAACATCTTGTCTGTATTTTTTTCGATATTGTAGGAGCATTCAATAACATTAATCATTCTGTTTTATGTACCATTCTTTTTTCTTTGGGAATACCTGAAAAATGTGTTAGGTGGATTTATGAGTTTATCAGTGGAAGAGAAGTTTATGTTAAGATGAGTTGCAATAATATTTTTGGGCTTAGATTGTCAACTTAAGGCGTCTGTCAAGGTTGCATTTTGAGACCTTTATTGTATATTCTCTACATCCACAAGCTCAATGAAATGTTAGGAACAGAAGTCAGCAACTTTCAGTTTGCCGATGATTTGGCTATTTATTGCAGTGGTAAGAACATCACACACACAACTCAAAAATTAAATTTAGCACTGGAAAAATTACATAGTTACTTTCAATATTTAAATCTAGAAATTAGTCCAGCTAAAAGTAAAGTAGTCATATTCTCAAAGAAAAAAGTCATTCCAGTTAAGCTACAATATGACAATAACTTATTACCAATTCAATCTCAAATATTTTTTTGGGTGTAGTTTTTACACAGAATCTCTCATGGTGTAGATATGTTGATTGCATAACGGAACAATCTTTTAGAGCTACCAACACTTTAAGATCTTTGGTTGGCAGTCATTGGGGTGCCGATCCTAAGATTCTTTTAACTCTATACAAAGCCCTTGTAAGAAGTCACTTTGACTATGGTTTTTTCTGTTATTGTATTGATCCAAAATTAGTAGATAAACTTGAAAAGATCCAAAATATAAATTTAAGATTAATCTTAGGAGCCTTTAAGTCATCTCCAATTAATTCAATGCAGGTTGAGTGTAACTTGTGTCCATTAATGATCAGATTCAATAATTTAAAACTTAATTTCATTATCAAGTTGTTGTCTGAAGATGGCAATCTCCTTCTTTCTAAACTACTAATGCTTAACTCTAATAACTTTTTAACTTGTAACATTCAAGAAACTTTAACTTATAAGAGTAAATATAATATCTACAATAGTAGTACTTTGCCTTGTTATGAAGGATCATATGAGAGCAAATTCTGTGGGTTAAAGATTTACATAGATAGGACACTGAGTGATAAATATGCAGTTGACAATAAATTGGATGAACACAGAGAGTTTAGACAAATTTATGCAGATGGCTCGAAATGTAACGAAAACGTCTCCATGGCTTACTATGATCCTGTCACTAAATTGGAACATGGGTTCAGATTGCCACCAAATGCAAGTATATACACAGCAGAAGCTCAAGCCATTTATGCATTTTTAGAATATATAGAATCAACTAACCTCAGTTTCAAGAAATGGTTGATAATTTCGGACAGCATGAGCGTTTTAATGGCACTGTCAAATCCCACGTACAATGGTAGCACAAACTATATTATTTACAACATAAGGCAGAAAATTAGTAGGCTTTGGCTCAATCAAGATAGAGAAATAAGTTTGTTTTGGACACTATCTCACATTGGCGTCTCTGGCAACGAACTCGCTGATAAACTTGCCAGTTCTATAATAAAAAAAAACCCAATATTCACCAAATACCTGTCAAGAACATTAAGTTGCCAGCTTCAGATTGCAAAACCGACATTAGAACGAATATTACACATCAATGGATGCTTCATTGGAGAGAAACGACACAAATAAAAGGAAAATGGTACAGCTATATTAACTCGGACATTAAGAGACCATAGTTTATCGTCGGAAAATATCTACATAGAAATTTTTACACAACAATTTGTCGTTTGAGAATTGGACATGGCAGATTTAATGAACATTTACATAGATTGAAAATGATTCCTTCCCCAAATTGTACATTTTGTAATTCTGAAAACCAATCTACAAACATATATTAAAATATATTTTTTCATTGCCCTCAATTCAATATACAAAGACTAGTATTCATTGACAGCTTATTGAACATTTACAAAGAAGCCCTGGATGTCCCGCGCTCTATTCAGAATCTCCTTAAGAATATAGAAGCATTTTACCCTATTTATAATTTTATCAAGAGTACCATTGGAGTTATTTGAAAAATAATAATACACCGGAATTGACCTATACTACCTGATTTGACAACTCGGATGTGACCTATAAATACTGGAGGAAAATTGATACCTGATTTGACAACACGGATTGACCTAAACGTACTGGATTATGAAGTTAAAGAATAAATACGTTAGACAAGGCTATGTGCCTCGAATATATAATAAAGACTGAAGAAATACCTACGGAAAGACTAGGCTTTTAGCCTCAATCAATATGAAGAGAAGAAAAGAAATTAAAATAAGACCAGGCGGTATGGGCTTAAGCTCTTAGACTTTTCCATAAAGGAAAAAACATTACAAAAAAAAAAATGCATGCCTATTGCCTACAATAAAACGGAATAAAACATCAGAGTACAGTAGGTACATTTGTAAATAAAACAGTTAGAAATCTTTTTTGTGAAAAAATTGTTAAAAATTGGGAGTTACAGGTTTATTCATCTACATTAACATTGGATACGGCCTATCAACAGTGCCCAATACTGACACAACGAATAGCATGCAAGGCAAAAAAGCCGTCATTTGAATTTCCGATAACCCAACTAAACATTTGATCCCTAGCAAAGCATGTCGTCAGTAAAGCCTGAAGGTGCCGATAAGATATGCATTCCAGGGATGCGCCTGAGTTTAGCAAACGAGGAATACAAGGCTGGACCAGGTACATACGAACTTAGAGGTTATATCTACGCCACTCTAGCCGGAGTCCTCAAAATTGAAGAAAATGAAAAGGAGAAGGTAATATACCGGTCAGAGTGTCGATAAGGGGGCGGAAGCCCCACTTATCTACACTCCAACCAATATACCCAGTTATATCAGTTAAATATTATCATACCTGCCTACTCACTTTAGTCCATTACTGGGTACAGGCCTCCCCTTCTCTAAAACACACCATACGGCTGCTATTGATTGTAGTTACTACTATCAATATGCCCAATATTATGTCTTGTTCTTTGTAACCTTAGTCCACCCTCCGTCCCGCTTATAAAGATTTGCGCACAGTTGCAACCTCATCATCTTTAATCTATTTTCTTTTACAGACGAAACTGATTACACTTGAAAGCCCAAGAACCCCCAGTGTCTTACCAAAGACTGGCGATATTGTCACTGCAAAAGTAACCATGGTCAACCCTCGTCTTGTTCAATGCACAATTCTATGTGTTGGTCACTTGGTGCTGGTGAGACCTTACAGAGGAGTCCTGAAGAAAGAAGATATCAAATCGACGGATAAAGACAGGATAGATCCATATAAGTGCTTCCGTCCTGGGGATGTTATTTTGGCACGAGTTGTATCCTTTTGAAAGTTAAATAATAAAATTAGGTGGTTATGACAGGAATTACTGTGTAAGTCTACAGGTAAGACAAATTAAACGTAGTCTCCCCATATACTAAGAAACAGCCAGTGGCTTTGACCACCTCCCAGGATCATTCCTGTCACAGAGGATCTCGCTAGCTGTGCAGCGGGGTAATGCTCACAGTGTAGTGTAATGGGCATTTTTGGTGCGGGAATTTCTTCAGGCTTATTATTTTTATAGATGTCTATTTTGGTCTTTAGTTTAAGTTATGACGAAGTGTTTGTCCGATTTATGTCATTGTATTTAATTTAATTGTATAATGTGTTATTTTTTATTTAATTTTATAGTTTTTTATAATAATACCATTATTAAATTTTAAAAAATAAATTGACTAGAGCCAGTAAAAATAAAGAAAAGAAACAGCCTACTCACTATTTCTCTCTAAAAGCCAATCTTACACCCATTACTTATACTGAGTGAATGCTTATTCACTACATTTGTCATGTCTTGTACTAATGTCATTGCATATTAAGATTGTAAGTAAAATTTTAAACAATTTTTTAACTCAGTTCAATAACTTGCCTATAAACCACTACAGCTACCAATGACAGAAATCCACTGGTACCATCTCTCAACTGCTGAAAACGAACTTGGTGTTGTCATAGCAACGGCAGAGGGATCCCCACAAGGCGTCAGCATGGTCCCTATTAGCTGGTCCGAGATGCAATGCCCCAAGATGTTAGTGAAGGAACCGAGAAAAGTAGCCAAAGTGTTACCGGAGAATATAAACGAAGCATTGTTTAATACTGAGTATGGAGAGAAAGAGGATAATAAACAGGATTTGTAGAGGAAAGTATCACTTTTGTTTCTTTTTTACTTGCTATAGCAGACAAGCGAATAATGGGACTAAGGTGGAGAGAGGCAGGGCGATTGGCTAGATGCGATCAGGGAGGGATCCATTAATCTGACAAATGATGAAGTTGACGGAATCCCAATAGTTGGTACAGAACCTTGATAGGCCCCCAACCCCCCGTCCTATCCTCCATGCTGCTTATGTTCACCACACCAGAAAGGCTCCAATTTCTTTATTTTGCCAGCAGCAGCTACTGTTTCTGTTTCAACCCCCTGTATTTTCCTCCATACTGATTGCCTTCACGACGACAGAAAGGTTTAAGGTAATACGAAAAAATACATGGGGTATTTTTCAAATCCATTTACTCCACTAATAGGCATCTACAGATTTGATTTTTGGGTTTACGTTTATTGAGTATTTGATTAAGATTCTCACTGAAATTTTCTCGATAGAATTTAATTACGAAAATACCTCTAAATTCTTTTATTTTTTCCTGTAATTCTAAAATCCTAACTAATTTAATTGCGAAATTTCATTCAAAATGTGGATATTGTGTATTGGTAAACTCTCCTGGAAAATCTTTTTGACAAAATAACCTAGTTTTTTTAAAACTATTTTTGTATGGTTTGGCGCCACGTTATTTTAGTTTAGATTTATTATTAAATATCTTGACCGATATTCAGGGCCTAATTAAAAACATGAGAAGACATCCTTGATTTTCAGTGCTAAACTAGTGACGTATATCCGGTCCGTCCGTTCCCGCCCCCGGATGTTCGGTTAAGCCGCGTGGTACCTTGTTTGCGCGCGCGCCCCACCACACCACCGAGGCAGTTCGGATTGTTGAATTCGAATTTAGCTTCATTGGCGTCTTGATTTTTGCACGGCACAGTCGCTGCTCAGCTCCTGAGTACGGCCCGCCAAAAATCTATACATCGTGACGTGAGAACTTCTTTTGCATATTATAACCAACTGTTCGTTAAAGAATTTCTTAGAATTTTCTGATTTATTGCAGGCAAATAAAAGATACCCAACGGTGTGACCGTTCGTTTGTGTAAAATGAAGCAAGAAACCCCGGAGGTTCCGTCCAGTTTGGAGCACGTGGCGGCGCGTAAGGATAAAGGCAAGAAAAGGCGGAAACCGGTGAGCTCTTCGGACTCCGACAATTCTAGTTCGTCCTCGTTGAGTTTCTCGGAAAGCGACGATCGCAAGAAGCGGTACCGACGGCGCAAACGCATCAAGGAACGTAAGTTCGATCTTCTTTTTAACGAGATTAAAGATCTTAAAAGTCAACTTGCTGCTACACAGGAATTTCACGAATATGATTGTGAACCACGGCATGACTTGATTGACCCTAATGTTAGTGGAGACCTCTACGAAGGTCATGTTGAGGAGTCCGAGCCCGCCAACATTGACTAGGCTTTCGAGGTCGATCTTAACATTTTTACTGGTACAAAAACCAAGGAGCGCGCTGTACCGCAGGCGTCTCCCGAACTAACACAACAATTAAAAGATTTGCAGCGATTCAATAGCCAGGACTGGATTAACGTCCGATGTGCCGACGTCCAAAACACTATTTATTTGCGCCGGGTTTCACTAATCTTGAAGCTAATGACGAGATAAAGAGGTACGATACATCTAAAACTACCTTAAATATGGAAAAGGCTTTTGCCGGCATTTCCTATGCATTGCTCAAACAGCGCGACGCGCTTTGGAGTGAATTACAAGCCTTTCTAGCCTGGGCGCATCAGGTCAAAAACCTACGATTCGACGATATCCATACAAAGCTCAAAGAAATGTTGGCCAATGGTGAGTATAGCAAGATTTCAAACGACGCTCTCCAGCTCGTCTGTGGACACCGGGCTGAACTTATTCAATATCGCAGAGAAGGCATACTCTCATCAGTAAAAGACCAGTACCACAAAAATACATGACGCAAAATTGCGCCGTCAGGTTCTCATCTATTTGAAGCCGACAAATTTAATGCTTTATTGGAAAAAGCGGGTGGAGTTAAAAATGTGTTTTGGGTGGAAGGAAAGTCTCGCTACAATACTGTGCCACAGTACGAGCCTTCCACTTCTACCCGCAGTCAGACGCAGAAACAGGCCGC
Source organism: Argyresthia goedartella (assembly GCA_949825045.1). NCBI lineage: Eukaryota > Metazoa > Arthropoda > Insecta > Lepidoptera > Argyresthiidae > Argyresthia > Argyresthia goedartella. The sequence goes on from OX463831.1 coordinate 24,683,866, forward strand.
AACAGGCATAACAATCGCGCGCAATATCATAATCAAAGCCAGTATCATACTTCGGCCCGAGGCAGGATAAATAATAATTCGTTTCGCGGGCGAGGCGCGCGGGGTTCACGCGGCCGTGGTCTACCCGACAGGTCAGGAAGGGATTATCAACCCAGACGTTCTCCCTCATCCCACCGGGATAGGAGACTATGCCATGCACATGCATGCAAAATTTCACGCTGGACAACTCCGCATGTACTACGATCGTTGGAAACAGTTGGGAGCTCCCACATACATTCTAAAAATTATACAAGGATGCCGCATTCCTTTTGTGTTGAAACCACCATTGCACATTCCAAACAGTCGCAGTGTGAAAACACCAGAATCAGAACAAATGTCGAAAATAATGAAAAACATGATCTCGCAGGGTGTGCTAGAAAAGGTGCGCCCAGCTTTATTTCCCCGATATTCCTGCGCCCCAAGAGCGACGGCACATGGAGGCCCATATTCAACTTAAAAAATCTGAACCAATACGTCAACACTCGACTTTTCAGACTAATAAATGTTCATCGGGTAACGGATTTTCTACAACCCAAGGATTGGTTGGCCAAAGTGGACATTCACCAGGCATACTTCCATGTCCTTGTATTCGAAGGCCACAGAAGGTTTCTCCGCCTTCTGTACGGCGACAAAAACCCACAAATACTGGAAATGACGTGCCTACCCTTCGGCCTTTGTTCAGCACCGAGAATATTCGCCTCAATCACCAACTGGATAGCACAATACCTCCGCGATCACGGTATCCGGATCATCGTGTATCTCGACGATTTTATGCTGGCTCATCAAAACAAAGCCACTCTCATAAATCAAGTGTCGTTGACACTGAACACGCTCGCCCACCTAGGCTGGCAAGTGAACACAGACAAATCTGTTTGCAACCCACAGAAGGCAGTGGAATACCTGGGCATTGTGTGGAACACATGGCAGATCGCGAAATACATTCCTCAGAGGTTAGTAGCAAAAATACATTGCACGGTATCCAAAATCTTGATAACACGGACAACGTCCGTCAAAGAGTTACAAGGTCTCATTGGCCTGCTGAACTTTGCCAGTTTTGCTGTACCGAGGGGTCGTCTAAATTACCGGTATTTACAGTTACAGGCCAACAAGGCCTTGAAACTAAAGATGACAAAAACCTTTCCTCTAGTTGCGAAAGCCCTAGTCAAGTTAGAATGGTGGCAGTTGAATTGTCAGAAGAGTACTCTACTTCATGTCCCACTATCGTCTCATTACCTAACAACAGATGCCAGCGACATCGGCTGGGGGGCCAAATTAAACGAAATCTCAATAACAGGCTCATGGCTACCCTCACAGCAGAACCTTCATTGCAACTACAAGGAGATGTTGGCCATATTAAATGTTTTACGCCATCATTATCAGCTCCTGAGCTCACAGTCGCTGCTAATACAGTGCGACAACAAAACTGTCGTCTCTTATCTAAGAAAAGAGGGAGGGGCGAAATCTATAGCCCTTACGGAGCTGGCAATGAAAGTGCTACAAGTACTGGACCATAACAACATTCACATGTCCATCTATCACATAGCAGGGAACTACAACTGCGAAGCAGACCATTTATCACGTCTCAAAGACCCACCAGAATGGCATCTCCTGTCAAACATAACAAATGTCGTGTTTGCCAAGTGGGGAACCCCCGGAATCGATCTTTTTGGTTCCAGGAGAGCTCACGTGGTTCCAACGTACTGTACACTGGACAGAACCGACAACCAGGCGAGCATGTACGATGCTCTAGGCAGCAAGTGGGATTTCAAGTTGGCATGGCTGTTCCCGCCGCCTTATCTCATTCCCAGAGTATTGACGGACTTAAACAATGCACTGGGTGTGTACCTGATCGTAGCCCCGAGATGGCACAAAATTTACTGGAGACCAGACCTGAAGAGCCGCGCATTGTCACCCCCATTCACGATAAGGAACCTGTCGCAGGTCCTAGTCGATGTAACGACGGGACGTCCGCCCCCCAACATATCGGAGATGACGCTGGAGATATGGGGTTGGCAAGAACACCTAAGTCACTGGAGCGAGGAACAAAAAGCTCTGCTCCGTTCGAGCTGGCGTGAATCCACTCTTAGAACGTATAAACCAGCTTGGACCCGTTGGCGAAACTGGGCCATAACTCACAAGGTACATACACATAAACCTACAGGCTCAGACCTGGCCCGATTCCTCACTGATCTACATCAAAAGGAAGGCCTTTCATACAGCACTATCCTTGTTCATAAATCTGTAGTGTCTACTCTTTGTGATCCCAGTGAAAGTAATAAGCTAAGCTCACATACACTTGTAAAACAAGTCCTAAAGTCCATTGGGTTAGCTAAACCTAAACCTATCAAAGCCCCCATCTGGGATATAGACACCCTTGTAAACCATCTTTCTAAAAGAACCTGCAATTCATCAAGTTTATTTGCCACCTCTCAAAGAGCGGCTGCTTTACTCCTACTATGCTCGGGTAGACGTGTACACGATTAAACTTTAAATACCGTTACTCAGGAACACTGTGTTATTTCAGATGACAGCATAATCTTATGGCCATCTTTTGGCTCCAAAACTGACTCCATTACCCATCAACAATCGGTCTGGAAGCTAAATAAGAATAAGTACAAGTCACTGGATCCTATCTATTGGATACGCTGCCGCATTGAGTTGGGGAAACCTAGGCGAATTGCTGCTAAGTGCGATAATCTGTTGCATAAATTGCACTAATACCACATGCGAGAGACCATTCTGCTGTTTATGTGTCAACACTTCGTCCATGTCTGCTGAGAATAATAAACAGTGGAAATGTTTCGAATGCTGCCGCGTAGAGAAGATAACAGATAACACTAGCACGCCACACCGTACAGCTTCTATAGCTACTGAAGGCACCATTGACTCTCTCCCGACTACCCCAGCAAAATACGACTCTGCAATAAAGGACCTTACAAATGAAGTTCGCTGCCTGGTACAGGAAATAAGCTCTCTAAAAACCAGACTAGAAGAGGCTACGAAATCCTTAACACGGTGTCACGAACGACTAGACGAGTTTAGCGCTAACATGACTAAAAATGACGCTCGCCTGGCTGCTCTGGAAGCTCGTGATTCAGAGGTGATTCTCCTGAAAGCTGAAATATCCGACTTGAAGACAGAAGTATCCACTCAAGCCCAACGACAACTAAGGAACGAGATAGAGGTGTGTGGAATCCACGAAAATCCCAATGAAAACCTACATCATATCATCTTAGTAGCGGCCCGTCTGATGGGAGTGGAGTTGGAGAGCAGAGACATTGACTGGGTGACACGGGTAGGACCTAAACACAAAGCAGACGCTAAATCAAACAAAGCTACCCCGAGTGTAGCCCCGGCTAGCGACGACGACATAACGAAGGAGCCTGCTAATAAATCTCCAGGGCCCCGCCCGGTTGTATTACGCCTGCTTCGCAAGTCACTGTGCGATGCATTCTTCTCGGCTGCAAAATCCAGACGACTAACAAGCGCCGACCTCGAGGTAGTGGGACCGCCACAGAAACTGTTCTTTAATGAGCGCCTGACCAAAGAAAACAGACAGTTATTTCGGAAGGCCAGAGATACCACCAAATCACACAACTTCTTCTACTGTTGGTGTACCCAAGGATCTATTTACATCCGCAAGCAAGATGGAAAACCAGCGATCCGAATACTCTCCCAGCACCACCTCGACACCATCACGGGGCCGTCAGGTACCAACAATGTCACAGACGCTCGTACAGCGCCAGAAACCACCCCATCTAATATGTAATATTAACGTCAATTTTTGGACGTCTCATCATTTATTTATTTTGATAAACTATTTAGTCTTACTTTTAGTTAAATATGTCAAACGTGCACAGAAGAAACTACTACATCACGAAACCTTAGATAATCAACAACTAACACCATACACACACGCAGACTGTTGCTTTCTCATATACACTATAACTAATGAGGCTCTCATATTATTTATGACAAAACTAAACTCAACACTCCGCTTCCCAAATGTTTCCTTACTTGATAATGGATAAAGTCGACTTGGCGGGTGATTTGGATAACTCTCTTGTAATCAAGTGCCATTCAATAAATCTGCCTGAAGAGTGTGAGAGCCAAATTCACGCAAATTCAAAACTAAAATTACTTACTTATAATATTCGCAGCATCAATTTACACTTCGATGAATTTCAGGTTTTACTTAAGAGACTTCGTATAATCTTCGATATCATTATACTCACTGAGTGTTGGCTTGGTGAGCATACTCTGGTTCCTGTGCTGGATGGATACACAGCATACAGATCTACAGTATATTTTTTAACAAAGCCGGTGGTGTTGTCGTTTATGTAAGAAATCCCATAAGCGCGTCCATGTTCGAGCCTAACTTTAATGGCGCTAACTGCATTATTCTGGAAATGCCCGGAAATACAAATATTATCGCAATTTACAGTTCGCCATCAGAGACCCCACATGAATTTCTTAACTCGCTTCAAGACCTTTTAAGTAGCCTCAGTAAAGATAAAAAGACAGTGATTTTAGCAGGGGACGTCAATATAGACCTACTTTCTGACGATGACAGATATAAACGTTCTGATTACCTCTGTTTAACAGCTGAGAATGGATTAATACCGGCTATAACACAACCGACACGCCATGACTCCTGCTTGGACCATATATTTTTATCGTCATACCTTACAGCTCAGGGAATTATCTGCAAAACCGACATTACTGACCACGACTTGGCTATTGTGAGCATTGATCTTGTTGTCAAACCTAAACCGTTAACACGCTTACGAATAAAGATAGACCACAATGCAATAGATAGGGAATTGAGCAATATTGACTGGTCTTCGGTGTTAAATGAAGATTCGGTTGAGAGAGCCACGGAGTCTTTCAGCACGATTGTTTTAGGGGTTGTTGATAACAACTCTAAAACAGTCAAGTTGACCAGGTCGAAGTTTAATCTTAAGCCATGGATTACCCCAGGTCTGATCAGATGTATGAAAAATCGCGATGCATTACACTGTAAGTCACGTAAAAATCCCAACAACGAGGTATTAAAACTAACCTACTCACGTTACAGAAACTTCTGCAATAATCTTCTATACCAACTGAAACATGATCATGAGAGAAAAACACTACAAGAAAACAAAAACGATCCAAAAAAACTGTGGAGTTCTATTAAAGATATTTGCTATTCAAAAAAACAAATCTCAGCAGCTAATGAACTTTTAAACATATCTGGTGATCCTATTTCTTCCTTGAACCAATGCAATGAGTACTTCACTAGCGTAGGTAAAAACTTAGCAGTACGCATTTTAGAAGATATGAACGAAACGGAGGACAGCCTTGTATCTAAAATATCAATTGATCAATCCCCGGGAGACACCATATTTCTACAACCAACCGACGGTGAGGAAATTGGATGTTTAATTCAGCAGCTATCATCTAGTAATGCGTCAGGGACAGATGGTATCAGCAACTGCATCCTTAAGAGTCTAAAGGACTACGTGGTTAAACCCCTAGCACATATCATCAATCTAAGCATGTCAACAGGCCAATTTCCGGAGGTCTGGAAATCTTCTCTGGTGTGCCCGATCCATAAAGCAGGACCAAAAGATGACCCCTCCAACTACCGACCGATCTCTGCTACCAACCTTCTCGAAACTATTGGAAAAGGTAGTAAACCAACGACTAGTAGGCTTTCTGGAACAAAAGATCTTACTTCATCACCGTCAATTCGGGTTTAGAAAAGGTATTTCCACAGAAGACGCAGTGAGTTCCCTAGTGCGGCGTGTATGCTCCCTGCTGGATGATGGAAACCCCTGTATAGGCGTCTTTCTCGATCTTGCAAAGGCGTTTGATACGGTATCAACACCAATTCTGCTGGAGAAGCTACACAAAATGGGAATCCGTGGTACTGTACTTGCATGGTTTCAAAGCTATCTATCCCATAGACAACAATATCTAAAGGTGGGGACGCATCGCAGTTCACCTAGGACCGTCAGCTTCGGCGTCCCACAGGGGAGTATTCTGGGTCCCACATTATTCTTGATGTATATTAATGACATTTCTAGCATTCATTTACCCAAAGCTGATCTCTTTTCCTACGCTGATGACACAGCTATAATTTTTCACGATAAATCCTGGAGGAAGGCCTTTGACAGTGCTGAAAACGGAATGTCTAATGTAGCGAGTTGGCTGAGGAAAAATCTGCTTACATTGAATAAGGCAAAAACGAAATACGTGTGTTTCTACAAGACAGAAGCCTCCGCACCAACATCGCTGCCTGGCATAAAAATCCACAAATGCGGAAATAAACATAGCCAATGTCAATGTCCCGAAATATCTAATGCTGCATCTATGATATATCTCGGCATAACCCTGGATAAGAATTTGAACTTTCGAGAGCATATACAAGCATTGTCAGGTAGGGTTCGCAAAATAATTTATATCATGAAAGAACTAAGAAACCGCGCAGACTACGAGCTATTAACAAATGTGTATACCGCGATTTGTGAACCAATCCTTACCTATTGTATCTCGGTGTGAGGCGGCGCCAACAATACAGTTCTTCTTAACGTGGAGAGAGCACAGCGTTCACTACTAAAGGTCATGTTCAGGAAACCAAGGATGTACCCCACCGATCTTATTCACAGTGAAAATAAGATACTCAGCGTCTGATGCACAAAAACATAACAAAATCATCACTCTATAACAAACTTTTAACGAAACGTGTGTACCAGATCTCCATCCATGCTGTCAATACCACATTTGCCCAAAGATTCCCTGATTCTAGCCACCCACATATATACAACAAGGTTAACAGTGTGTGACTTTAGAAATTGCAGCACCTTCGAAGTTAAACGAAAATGCCAGAAATGGCTTTTGTCCCTCTCATATAATGAAGCTGAGTCGGTGCTGAGTATTTCAGAGTAATTTTATTATACTCAACTGAGTAAATTATTGATCTAGACCTATGTGTCAGTTAAGTATGTACAATATCTTTTACAGTCACTCTCTACTAATTTTGCACTGTGTATGTTTTATATATTTTTAAATGTGTATATTTTAAATTGTTCTATCTAACTTTTATTTTTGTTTGTAAATTACTACTAAGCACAACAACTCCCATTCTGCTAAGCATACGATGGCACCCGCGATACAGGCTCAGCCTAGTGTGGGGCCGCAGTCAAACACATGTAGCTTTTAAGAGATGTTTTGGATAAACTATAAAATGTAAACCTAGCTTTGTCTTTCTTACTTAATAAATTTATTCTTATTCTTATTCTTATTCTGTTTGTGAGTACTACAGGCGACCCCAAAGCTGCTGCACGTACAATCATAGGGGGCTGGCTGAAGAAACTACTTCAAGATGCAAACATCAATGCTACGCCTGGCAGTTTCAGATCAGCTGTTGCATCCAAAAACTGGATCGAACACTTTCCCATTGATGACATACTATCCCGAGGCAACTGGAAGTCTGCTAAAACCTTCCAAATTTTTATCAAATAGAAGTAAAATCTGGAGATAGAAGAGATTCATTGATTCCGAACCTATTCTCCCCTGTCGAGTAATTAAGACAATTATGTATTGTTCAATACTTTATTCCAAAGTTTGATTTTTATTTGCTGATTTTAGTAATACCTACCTAATTTATTTACTGGTTTGGTACCATTTCTACGCAGGTTCTATCAAGATGAATAATAATACCTGTTTATAAGTTACAAGTTAATTTTATTTCCTTAAACCACACTAATCACCTCATCTTAACAGAAAGCAATACAGAACAGATACAATAATGTCATAAGTCATAGTACCTAACCTACATACAGTACATGTAAACTTTAGGTTTCTTCCTAAGGGATCATCGATCAGTCCGAATAAATTATAGATAGATACTTACTTGTTTATCAAAATACCTGAATCATTCATAATTTCTGTATGTCACAACATAAACTTACCTACTTTTATTTAAATATGTATGTTTACGAATCACATTAGCGTCCACCAACACCAGGCGATATCAAACACGTCTCTCATGTTTTTAATTAGGCCCTGAATATCGGTCAAGATATTTAATAGAGACGTTTTACCTGAAAATAAAACGTTTATTAAATACTTACCATATTCAGGGCCTAATATTTTTTAAATCTGCCTGGTGGACATGAGAGATCCAATGAAGCTAAATTCGAATTCAACAATCCGAACTGCCTCGGTGGTGTGGTGGGGCGCGCGCGCAAACAAGGTACCACGCTCATGTTTTAATTAGGCCCTGAATATGGTAAGTATTTAATAAACGTTTTATTTTCAGGTAAAACGTCTCTATTAATATTATACTATTATTATATATAGAAACTTCCAAATAAGAAAGAAAAGAGAGCTCAAACAATGCGCTCGTTGTTTCAACCCCTTGTCTTTTGCTCCGTACTTATTCATACGACGCCATAAAGGTTTAACGTCTTCAATTTCTCTATTTTGCCAGCAGCAGTCGTTATTTCTGATTCAATGGGGGCTCCACACCCACAACCCTCCGTATTTTGCTCCGTTCTGATTACGCAGTAGCAGTCGTTGTTTCTGTTTCAATGGCGGGGGGCCCTGTCTCTCCAACGCCTTCTTTCAACGCCGGTCTGTCGCTCCGTACTTATTACGTTCACGACGCCAGAAAGGGTTAACAGCTCCAATCCAATTCGTCTATTTGTCCAGCAGCGTCTTAAAAAAACTCAAACTCAAAACTCAAAACGTTTATTCTGTAAATAGGCCACAAGGGCACTTTCACATGTCATTTCATTTCATTTTTTACAGAACATTTGGTAGGTATTATTTATTATTATTATCAGAAAAAAAAAAGTACTTAATTATTGTTTCTGAGAGATGTAAAGAGTCTCAAATGTCATAATAAAATAATTAAAATATAAATAACAGAGATGTATAGTCTCTTTAGTCAATAATACAATGATAATAGGAGATGTAAATGGTCCCCACAGTCAAGAGTTGTATAATTAAATTAATCTTTGGAGGTGTAAAAGGCCTCCAAGTGTCCAGTAAAAGAAACTCTGGCAGTGAGGATGCTCACAATTAATTAGAACAATTCAGTCCCAAGCATTTTTATCGTCTATGTACTCTTTAATACTGTAGTAAGCTTTAGAAATAAGCCTTTGCTTGATGTATTTCTTGAACTTATTAATTGATAGATCTGTCAAAGTGCTTGGGAGTTTATTGTAAAATCTTACACAATTACCCTTCAACGAGTTTTTTATTTTATGGAGCCGAGTAGTGGGCACTGCAAGTTTGTCCTTGTTTCTAGTATTAAAGTTGTGTATATCACAGTTTCTTCGAAAGTTAACAATGTTCTTATGGACATACATAATATTCTCGTAAATATATTGACTATGGACTGTCAATATATCTACTTCTTTAAACTTATTTCTAAGAGAATCTCTATTATTCATTTTATAAATCGCACGAACAGCCCGCTTCTGCAGCACAAAAATAGTATTTATGTCAGCAGCACTGCCCCAGAGCAGAATACCGTAGGACATAATATTATGAAAATAACTAAAATAAACTAATCTGGCTGTTTTTAAATCTGTCAAGTGACGGATTTTCCTGCATGCAAAAGCTGCAGAGCTCAGTCTGTTCGATAGCTTATCAATATGTGGACCCCATTGGAGTTTGGAATCCAACGTTATACCTAGAAACACTGTGCTGGTTACCAATTCCAATTCCTCATTTTTAATTGTTATACATGTCTGATTATTTTTAACGTTAGTAGTAAGAAACTTAACACATTTAGTCTTTTTCTCATTTAATAGCAAATTATTAACATTAAACCAATTTACCACTCTTGATATGGTATTGTTCACGTGATCATCAGTAGCGTGTTGGTTTCGCTTTGTTTTAAAAATAAGTGAGGTGTCATCAGCAAACAGTACCATATCATGACAGTCCCTTCCTAGATAGGGTAAGTCGTTTATATAGATGAGGAATAGGAAGGGTCCCAATATTGAGCCCTGTGGCACGCCCAAAGAAACCAATGATCCTGGTGATCGTTCTCCGTTTACGTCTACCCTTTGTATTCTTCCGTTCAGATAAGATTTTAACAAATTCAATGACGTGTCTCTTACTCCATAATGATGTAATTTCCTGATCAATGTTTCATGACAAACGCAATCAAAAGCCTTAGATAAGTCACAAAAAATGCCTAGGGCATCTTGTGACTCTTCCCAGGCATCAAAAATACTTTCAATGAACTGAATTCCGGCATCTGTTGTTGAACGACCGCGAGTGAATCCAAACTGTTTGTTATGCATTAGCTTATTTGATTCAAAATGATGTAATAGCTGTGATTAGATTAATTTCTCAAAAATTTTACTAAAAGTTGGTAGTATTGATATAGGTCTGAAATTGGTGGGGTCTTGAGTACTACCTGCTTTGAAGAGGGGAATTATCTTACTTTGTTTCATTAAATCAGGAAATTCACCGCAGTCTATACAATTGTTGAAAATGACCGCTAGGTCAGGTGCAATTAATTCGATCAGGGATTTAACGACGTGAACAGAGAGTCCCCAAAGATCATTCGTTTTCTTAACATTTATCAATTTAAATGCCTTTACGACATCTGAACTTGTGATGTGCTTAAAATTCAAGTATGAAGCACACTCTGAGACATTATCTTTTAATATTGCAACAGCAGACAAAGGTGACGAATTTAAATACTTAGTCGTGGAAGCCGGTGCATTAGTAAAAAACGATTCAAATTCAGTTGCAACTTCTAAGCTAGAACTCGTAAGCTGTCCATTGATTTTTAGTTCGTAATCGTGACTCGCTTTTTTACTACGACCGGCCTCCTCATTAATTATTTTCCAAGTCGTTTTTATAACATCGGAACTATTCTTAATTTTACTACTCAGAAAATTACGTTTAGCTGTATGACAGTCTAATTTAAATTGTTTGGAGAACTGTTTGACTTGTACTTTAAATTCGTCACTCATGTTGAACCGTCGTTCCTCATACAATGCATACAATGCTTGCCTGCGTTTATGCAACTCTGCAGTAGCCCACGTACTAAAGTCGTTTGAACCACTAACCACAACCGATTTTGAAGTGAATATCGCGCTGTACTGTTTCATAAAGGTTTCAAAGAATAAGTTATACATTATATTAGGAGACTGTTCAGCAGCCAAAAACGGTAGTTCCTGGGCTAAAGAGTATCTCATTCTTTCTAACCGGTCAGCAGTTATTGGCACAAACGAAATTTTCTTTTTAATGACAGGTTCTCTAATAGAATCAAATTGAAATAATTGACCTAAATGATCTGAATCCAATTCACTGATAACACTTTTACTGATTGGAATAACATCAGTAAAAATGTTGTCAATGCATGTAGCACTAGTAGCAGTCACTCTTGTTGGCTCCATAAATAAATGGCTAAGCCTAAATGATGAGAAAAGATTTATTAATCTAACGCTGAGAGTAGTTCTTTCTAACAGATTAACATTGAAGTCACCACATATAATTAATCGTTTCGTACTGTGTGATGAAATAGTTAGGACGGATTCCATTATTTTCTCGAACATTTCAAAGTCGCTCAAGGGTGGCCTATAGACACATATAACGATGAACTGTTCTAAATCCACAGCTGCAAGTTCTATAGTTCGTTCAACAGATAAGGAAACAATGTCCTTACGTTCCTTGAATTTCATATGATTGTTTAGTATGATTAATGCCCCACCATGTATTGAATTAAGTCTGGTGAACGAACTACCAACCTGGTGATCTTTAAAGCTAAACATAATTTCATTAATAGTTAACCAGTGCTCTGTTATGCACAAAATGTCAATTTTATTACAATTTAAAAATAACTCTATTTGTAGATCTTTGCCTCTAATACATTGAATATTCTAATGAACCAGGCTTATATACTTAGTATGTGACCTTCCCTTATTCTTAGGGTTTTCTAATATACTAGAACATATGTTGCCAGAGCCTGGGTCCTCTGTTGTCCTATGAACTAATTTAAATGCATCCTGTTATTCTGGTCTGATACCATTCATATTAGGCTGCTCAGTAAAAGCAGAGTTAGAAGCCAAATTTTTGGCTGTAATGTCATATAAATATAATAGTGACATAGCTATTTGTCGTTTACAATAATTTGAAAGGTAAAATGTACCTTTAGTCATAGTAAAATAATTACTAACATAATTGTTAGTGTCAATAATATCAAACTTATTATTATATGTACATAAATTGTACATAGTTATATTCATATTATGTCTATATACATTTTCATTTTGTGTCAATTGGTTGCAGTAGGGAAATGTGAACAATATAATTTTTTTCACACTAAGACCATTCAATGTTTCATAAAATTAAGAAGAGGCAAAACATGCATTTTTGGCCATTCTCGAAACTGCACGCTTCGCTCGCTCGGTCAATTAGTACCTAGGCGACCGTGTGAGCTAGGTGCGGAAGGTAAAATAAAAATGAAAAGTTAAGACGGATCGGTTGGATTCGAACCAGCGACTTTCAGGTTACGATTACCGCATTAATCCATCGCTTTATATTGTTGTATGCAGTGAAAATGCCGATTTTATTGTGCGGGAAAAGACGAAGTTCGTGAAACTTGGAAAATTGTCTGGGTGCCAAATCCTAATAATAGGTGAAATCCTACCCTTGTTTTTAGGAATAAATAAAAACAATTCGATGTTTTTGGTCCTTATGTTATGTAAGTTCCAGAACCGTCTGATGCCACTCTGCCAGACTTGGTCATTTTGAGTAGAGATGGCGCCCAAAACATGCATTTTTGTTTTAAAGCAATATTGACATTTCGTTTATCGTTACACATATAGGTATGTTTTTTTGGGTCGAGAAGCAAGAATATGAAGTTACCTGTCTTAAGACTCTAGTCTTTCAGGCAACAATACATTTCGTAGGTAACCCTTTTTTGTTGCAGGTGGTGAAATGAACTAATGAAGATGTCAAACAGTGAGGTTTTCCCCTCACTATTTGACATCTTGATTAGTTCATTTCACTTCAAGAGCGCTTTTTTGAGTGAGGTAAACGAGGCAAGACAAGCAACGTTTCAGCGAAAAAAATTGAGTCAATAATATCAGCAAACTGTGAAACTATGACATTTAAGAATATTTAGAACAACATTTCACAGCTTCGTTCCCCAAATCGTACCTTGATTCTCGGCTCACCTTTATATTGAAACCATTATAATCTGGAGCATCTGCACTGCACTCTGAGTCATCGTGAAAGTAGCCGCATCAATAACTCTGTAATCAACATTTTGCTATGTAAAATCCAAACTATTCACTCCACATCATCCCTACCATTGTATGGTGGTACGGAACCCTTCGTGCGCGAGTCCGACTCGCACTTGGCCATTTTTTATATATAATTAATTTTTTTTCATAATTCATAATTCATAATAGTTTATTGCAAAGTCTCAAAATTTCACAAGGTGGTAGAATAAAAGTTAGTACATTGTGACGCCCTGCTAGGGCACAGCAACATGCGAAGGACAGCCAGTTGTCCATTTTACGAAAAATAGGATGATTAAATTTATGTTCAAATATTGTAAAGAGACAATTAGAAAAATATTCTAGAGATTATTATTATTAACAATAAAGAAATAAATTAAGGGTAAATTTTATAAACATTAAATAATTAATAACATGTAATGAGCAAGTAATTAGCAAGTAATTAGCAGAAATTGTGTGGAAGAAAGCTCTAGTCATCCCACTACCCAAAACCTCCAGTCCCACCTCCTTTAAAGAGTACCGTCCCATTTCAATCCTGCCCATCCTCTCCAAAGTCATTGAGACCATTGTCCATAACCAGCTTTCCTACTACCTCTCCTCAAATAACCTGCTAAACACGTTCCAGTCAGGATTCCGACCGGGTCATAGCACCGTCACGGCTCTGCTGAAAGTCACAGATGACATCCAGCTAGCCATGGACCGCAAACAGCTTTCCGTGTTGGCTTTACTTGATTTCAGTAGTGCCTTCAACAGCGTAGATTTCGACATTCTCGTTGAGCTTCTCAGATCCCTGAACGTCTCTTCCTTCTCTGCCAGCTGGTTCGACTCTTATTTGAGGGATCGGCAACAGCGAATCAGGACGGAAGAGACATCCACTGAATGGTGTGACCTCCTGTCAGGCGTCCCTCAAGGTGGTATTCTTTCTCCTCTTCTATTCTCGATTTTCATAAACTCCATCTCGGACATCCTGTCTTCTTCATATCATCTTTATGCTGATGATCTCCAGATTTATCGCCACTTCTCTCATAACGATGTAAACTCTGCTGTGGAGGCATTGAACGCTGATCTGGAGGGGGTGAGAAGCTGGGCTTCATCCTTCGGACTCCTGGTTAACCCGAGCAAGTCCCAGGCCATGATTATAGGCACCAGACAATCTCTTAACTTGTTGCAGCAACAGCCCATTCCACCTGTCACTTTTAATGGTACCACAATCGTGTATAGCGATAAAGCTAAAAACCTGGGTCTTATCTTCGACAACCAGCTGTCCTGGTCATCGCATGTCAATGAGGTCAGTCGACGAGTATTTGCTACTTTTCACTCTCTCAGGAAACTTCAGTACTTTTTGCCTCGACAGACCAAAATCACTATCGCTCAGTCTCTCCTTCTACCTCTCATCGATTATGCTGATGTCTGCTGGGTCAGTGCTAACGAAGAATTACTGAACAAACTCGAACGACTTCAAAATCTCGGGATTCGGTTTATCTTTGGGCTGCGCAAATACGACCATGTATCACAGCATCGCAAAGAGCTGAAGTGGCTGCCAATACGTCTTCGTCGGGATTCTCACATCCTCAACATCCTCTACAACATTTTACGCAATCCACGCTATCCAACCTTCTTACGAGACCGTTTTCCATTTCTTTCTTCCAGCAGGCCTCGGAGAACTCACGCGCTTTCGATGCTCACAACCCCACAGCATAACACCGCGTCCTATGAGCATGGGTTTAGATTCCGGGCCATTCAATTGTGGAATGCACTCCCCTGCACTATCAGAGACAGTCCTTCTCTTAATATATTTAAAAGTCGCGTGAAGAAGCATTACCTTTCTCTTTAGAAATATAGGTAGTATGTATGTATTTATTAGTATATTTATTTAAAAATTATATATATTTATATAGTATTTATGTTTAGCATGTACGAGTATATTATATGATATTTATGTAAGCCCTCGTATATTTAGTTAATATTGTTTTATATTAGTTATTTAGATATAACATATATCTAACCATATGTTAGTTATTTAGATATGTACTAAATTATATTGTTGTACACATTGTCACCCCTGCTCAGCAATCGACCATTCCCATCCTAATTTGGTTTGCTGGAAGAGATCTCTTATTAGAGATAAGCTCGCCTTTGTACACTATTTTTATGTAAGTCTTGTTGTCCATTATTAGTTGTGTGCAATAAAGAAATTATGAAATTATGAAATTCTTTCACATCATAATAGCATTTTTCAATGAGGAACTTCTTTAAATAAGCAATGAATAGTGTTTCTTTCTCTATGTTTTTTAAGTATTTTGGTATGTGATTGTATATTTTGATGGCCATATGATGGGGACTAGAAGACACGAGTTCTGACTTTGAAAATGGTTTCTTTAATTTATTTTGGTCTCGATTATTCCTTTTATTTTTATTTTCTAGAGGGGAGTATAAGTTACCATGTTTTCTTTCAAATTTGCATGATTCTAATATATAGATAGAAGTTAAAGTAAGTATTTGGAGTTTTACAAAATAAGATATTTGTAAGTATTCTAATACATTTCTTTTGTAGAATAAAAATATCCTTTATTTCACAACAATTCCCCCATAGTATGATACCATACGATAGTCTGGAATGTGCGTATGCATAGTAGGCTGTGAGCGCAGTTTTGACATCAGTTACCCGTTTTAGTTGATGGAGGGCATAAGTAAAAGATGGCTTTTGAAACATTCTTCACCAATGTACCCTTACTCACAACAGACCGTCTAAATTCATCTCCATATGAAGCAGAGACTTTATTAAAAAATAACACTAGCGCCAGTAATGTATATTTAAAATTTCATCATGTATATCCCCAGGACATTGTCAAAACGTTTAAATTACTTAACTTAAAAAATACGGAAGACCTGTGGGGTATATCAGTCAGTCATTGGTTCAGTAATTCTAGTTATAGCCCCACACTTAGCTTATATATTCAATAAATGTGTTGACGATGGGGCTTTCCCAGACCTCATGAAACACAGTAAACTGATACCTCTGTTCAAGTCGGGAGATAAGGGTGATCCTTCAAATTTCAGACCAATATCTGTTCTTCCAACACTAAGTAAAATATTTGAAAAGATTATACTCAATCAAATGCTATCACACTTCAACCGTACAAAACAACTCCACGCCAAACAATACGGTTTCACTAGGGGTAAATCGACTACGGATGCAGGTATTACCCTTATATCTCATATTTATTCTGCATGGGAGGCCGCACAGGATGCTATCGGAGTTTTTTGCGACCTGTCGAAGGCGTTTGATTGTGTTGATCATAATACGCTATTAATTAAATTAAATCATTACGGAGTTAGAAATAAAGCGTTGGATCTACTAAGATCATACTTTTAATTTTCAAACGCCTCCGTAATCGTTGCACTCGCCTGTGTCGTGATTCTAAACGCCGTCATATCTACGAATGTATCGAGAGCTATACTCCAGCACAGGTCTGGAAGTTCCTGAAGACCCTTGGTGTTGGTAAGTCACAGGAATTGGCAGCCGGAAATGTCGATCTCCGGGGTCTCAATAGTTTCTTTGCAACTCCCCCTGTCGCGATGGACTCCCTCGTCAAGGATGCAACCCTTCGTAACCTACGGTCCAAGGCAACATCCCTCACCTCAGCATTTAATTTCATCCCTGTCGGAATCGGCGCAGTAAGAAGGGCAATACTAGCAATCTCGTCGAAGGCCATAGGTGAAGACAAGATATGTTCGCAGATGATAACAACTATCATTGATGTACTGTTACCTCTCATCACCCACATAATTAATGTGTCGCTTGACCAATGTTGCTACCCCAGCCAGTGGAAATTGGCACTTGTGATTCCCCTCCCCAAAACGTCTAATCCCGCCTTCTTTAAAGATTTCCGTCCCATTTCTATTCTGCCTATCCTCTCCAAAGTCCTGGAATCAATTGTCCACTCCCAACTCTCCTCCTTCCTTTCCTCAAAATTGTTACTGAATCCCCACCAATCAGGTTTCAGGCCGGGTCACAGCACTACCACAGCACTGCTCAAAGTCATTGACGACATTCAATTAGCTATGGATCAAAAGCAGCTTACGGTCCTTACACTGCTTGATTTCAGTAGCGCCTTTAACTGCGTCGATTTCGATATACTAGTCGAAATTTTAAAGTCACTTAATGTCTCCTCGCACTCTGCTCGCTGGTTTGACTCCTACCTGAGAGACCGCCAGCAACGCATTAAGTCTGAGGAGATCTCAACGGACTGGTGTGATCTCTCCGCAGGTGTTCCGCAGGGAGGCATCCTTTCTCCTCTCCTCTTCTCGGTATTCATTAACTCCATCTCTGACGTTCTTACCTCTTCTTATCATCTGTACGCAGATGACCTTCAAATATATCGGCACTTCTCTCCGTGTGATGTGAATCTGACAGTAGAGGCGTTGAATGCTGATCTCGATAACATCAGGAAATGGGCTACCTCTTATGGTCTGCTTGTCAACCCGGGCAAATCGCAGGCCATGATTTTGGGTACTCGTCACTCTCATAACCTAGTTCAGAAAATGCCCGTCGACCCTATAGTTTATGATGGTAACATAATTTCATACAGCGAGAAGGCCAAGAATCTTGGGGTTGTATTTGATAAATTGTTGTCCTGGTCGCCCCATGTTTGTGAGGTCAGCAGACGAGTCTTTGCGTCATTTCACTCCCTACGGAGATTGCAGCACTTCCTGCCACAGCAGACTAAAATCACCCTTGCCCAGTCGCTCCTACTACCTTTAATCGACTATGCAGATGTTTGCTGGATCGGTGCGAACGAAGAACAACTGAACAAACTCGAACGACTTCAAAACCTCGGGATTCGGTTTGTCTTCGGGCTGCGCAAGTATGACCATGTCTCACAGTATCGCAAGGAGTTGGGGTGGCTTCCGATCCGCCTTCGTCGTGATATGCACGTTCTCTCCTATCTGTTCAACATTTTGCGAAATCCCCGCTACCCCTCATATCTTCGAGAACGTTTCGAGTTTATTTCCTCCAGGCATAGCAACCGGAGATCCCACACGATGTCTCTTCTCTCTACTCCTCGGCATAGCACTGCCGCTTACAAACACTCGTTTAGGTTAACGGCGATCCGACTGTGGAACGCACTTCCCTGCGCTATTAGAGATAGTCCCTCAATTTTCACTTTTAAGACAAGATTGAAAGAGCATTTCCTTTCTCTTTCGTGATAGGTACTTTTATATATGTATATATAAGTAGCATATGTTTGATATATATAAAATTTTTTGCTTTTGTATTTTATTTAGTAAAAATCATTTATTAAATTATTATGTTTTAGTTGTAAACAATTAGATGTGTACAGTTTTACTGCGCACTAGGACTCTCCTGTTGCACAATTTTTCCTGTCCTACCTAGGTTTGCTGGTAGAAATCTCTCTTTAGAGATAAGCTCGCCTTTGCTCATAAAATGTTTTGTTACCTTACTATTAAGATTTCTGTGCAATAAAGAATATGAATATGAATATGAATCATACCTAAGCAATAAAATTCAAAAGGCAGAAGTTAACGGCGTAAAATCTGATGGATCGGGTGTTAAAATGGGCGTTCCACAAGGTTCCATATTAGGCCCTTTCTTATTCCTGGTATATATTAATGATCTGCCTTTCATGGTGGAGAAATTAACTGACATAGTGTTGTTTGCTGATGATACTTCACTGGTCTTCAAAATTGAAAGACAAAAAGGAGAATTTGATGATGTTAATGGTGTATTGTCTTTAACCTTGAATTGGTTCACAGTTAATAATTTATTGTTAAACGCTGGTAAAACCAAGTGTATCAAATTCTCACTTCCAAATTTCAGGCAAGTTGAGACCAGTTTAGTGTTAGACAACAGCACGTTAGAATTAGTAAATGATACGAAGTTTCTTGGAATAACCATTGATAGCAAATTGCAGTGGGGACCCCACATAGATAAATTGGCTGGTAAATTAAGTTCTGCGGCTTACGCTGTTAGGAACATCAGACAAAGCACGGATGTAGCTACATCTAGGCTAGTATATTTTAGTTACTTTCATAGTGTGATGTCCAATGGTATCTTGTTGTGGGGGAAAGCAGCGGATATTCAAACTATTTTTATTTTACAGAAAAGAGCTATTCGAGCAATTTATAATTTAAAACGAACGAGAGCTTTTTAATGAAATTGACATACTAACAGTAGCTAGTCAATTTATTTTCGAAAATATAATGTATGTACGCAAGAACCTTACAACATTTTCCAAACTTAGCGACAGCTGTAATGTTAACCTAAGAAATAATCACAGACTATGTGCGCCCCGTTTTAGACTCGCCAAGGTTAGCAAGTCTTTCAAGGGTCAGTGCATTCTCTACTACAATAAGATACCTCTGGAGATTTTGAAATTGCCATTTGAGCAATTTAAAAAGCATGTTAAAGCGACTTTGTCGAAAAAGGGATATTACAATGTTCAAGATTACTTAAATGACAGGACTGTATGGGGTTAATCTGGCTCAACACAGACCTTGCTGTTAATAATTTTGTAATTATTTATTCATGCTTATTAATCATAACAATTAAATTTTTCATATTTGTATTAGTTAAGCACAACCTATTTTTAAAAGAGATCTAAAAATAAATCTGTGGGAGTTTCTACGCCCTTCTTCTCCCACAGTGGTCCAATGTAGAGAAGAGGCAAAAAATGACGTTTGCTAAGTATATGTAAATATCTACAGTAATAAAGTACTTTGACTTTTAACTATTCTTTCAAGGGTCAGTGCATTCTCTACTACAATAAGATACCTCTGGAGATTTTGAAATTGCCATCTGAGCAATTCAAAAAGCAGGTTAAAGCGACTTTGTCGAAAAAGGGATATTACAATGTTCAAGATTACTTAAATGACAGGACTGTATGGGGTTAATCTGGCTCAACACAGACCTTGCTGTTAATAATTTTGTAATTATTTATTCCAGCTTATTAAATAAAAATAAATCATAATTGTATTAGTTAAGCACAACCTATTTTTAAAAGAGATCTAAAAATCAATCTGTGGAAGTTTCTACGCCCTTCTTCTCCCACAGTGGTCCAATGTAGAGAAGAGGCAAAAAATGACGTTTGCTAAGTATATGTAAATACACAGTCAGGTCATAAGTTCTGTCACACAATAAAAACTTTTGAATTTAGAACGCTGGCCACAAAAAAGTTTATTGAATTCGAATTTCGAATTTTTCATGAAAATAAAAATGTATACTTTTTAGAATTTTCCTCATTTTTAAATATGGAGTGGACACTTAAAGAAGACCGTGTCGCAGTTATTGCGTTGCATCGTTGCGGTTACGCGCCAATTCAGATTTTCGACTTACTGAAAAATTTGAATATAAACAAAAGATTCGTTTATCGTACCATAAAACGATACAATGAAGACTCTAGTGTAGATGACAGGTCAAGAAGTGGTCGCCCACGCTCTGTTAGGACTCCAGCAGTGATAAAAGCTGTGAAGGCGCGAATTCAAAGAAATCCCATACGTAAGCAGAAACTGTTGGCCCTTCAGATGGGGTTAAGCAGGACCACGGTGAAAAGGGTGTTAAATGAAGACTTAGGGCTTAGTGCATATCAAAAAAAACAGGACATCGTTTGGACGCTCGTTTAATGGACCTGAGACTGAAGAGATGCCGCGCTTTGTTGAAGCGGTACGCGGGAAAAAAGCATCGGGAAATTCTTGTTTCGGATGAAAAAAAATGTACCGTGGAAGAGAGCTACAACAAACAAAATGATAAGGTGTACGCACACAGCAGTGAAGAAGCGAGCAACCGTATTCCGCGTGTCCAACGAGGTCATTTTCCATCCTCGCTCATGGTTTGGTTGGGAGTCTCTTATTGGGGCTTAACTGAGTACATTTTTGTGAGAAAGGCGTAAAAACGAATGCAGTTGTGTATCAAAATACAGTCCTCAAGAACCTTGTGGAACCTGTTTCTCATACCATGTTTAATAACAGGCACTGGGTATTCCAACAAGATTCTGCGCCAGCTCATAGAGCGAAAAGCACACAAGACTGGCTGGCGGCGCGTGAAATCGACTTCATCCGGCACGAAGACTGGCCCTCCTCCAGTCCAGATTTGAGTCCGTTAGATTACAAGATATGGCAACACTTGGAGGAAAAGGCCTGCTCAAAGCCTCATCCTGATTTGGAGTCACTCAAGGCATCCTTGATTAAGGCAGCCGCCGATATTGACATGGACCTCGTTCGTGCTGCGATAGACGACTGGCCGCGCAAATAAAGGCCTGTATTCAAAATCGCGGGGGTCATTTTGAATAAACTTTATTACCATAAGAATCTATGTTTTATTAAGTTCATTTTGCTATATAAATTTTTACATACATAATAAACATGTCTAAATTATTTCATATTGCACATGTGACAGAACTTATGACCTGACTATGTATCTACAGTAATAAAGTACTTTTGAGTTTGAGTTTGAGTTTGATGATAATTTGTTTTGCAATCTCTGTATGTAGGGTTTCCAGCTCAAGTTTGTGTCTAGATCGATCCCTAACAAGGTTGCTGTCTTTGTAGTCTCCAGTGGTATTTGTTTATAGCAATATGAGATTTGTAATGGGACTTTTTGTGAGGGTTTGAATTGAATTATATTAGTCTTGTTAAGGTTGAGTTCTAAATTTGATTCAGCCAGTCGGTGATCTTATCTAAGGTCATATCTAAGCTTTGGTTTAATTCGGTGGTATTCGAGCAGGAAAATAATATGGAAATGTCATCTGCGAAAAGGGTGCAAGGGTCATCAATTAGATTAGGTAGATTATTTATATAAATAAGAAATAATAAACATCCCAAGACGCTACCTTGGGGAATAGATCCAGTAGAAAGGACTCTATCTGATCTAACGCATTCTACCTTACCTGTGATAAAATTGGTATTTTCAACCTCTACATATTGGACACGGTTATGCAGGTACGACTTGAACCACCTGTATGCTAAGCCTCTAATCCCAGAGTCGTATAGTCTTTCTAATAGAGTGTCAAAGCATACTCTATCATACGCTTTGCTCATATCGAGCAGTAAACCCACAGCATACCGTTTATTGTCTATTGATTCAAATTTTTTTTGCACATAGTTATATATTGCCAATATAGTAGACCTATTTTTACGGAACCCGTATTGGTTATCATGTAGTATGTTATATTTTTCATAGAATTTATTCAGTCGTATGGCCATAGCAGTTTCAAAATTTTTTGCTGAAGTAGGCAGTAAAGCAATAGGTCGATAATTATGAATGTCAGTGGTGTTTCCTTTTTTATGTTTAGGTTTTTTATGAGATGTTTTTAAGGCTTCGGGAAATATTCCTTCTGTAAAAGATTGATTTATAAGTTTACAAAAGGGTACTGCTAAAATATCCGCGCAATGTTTTACCAGCAACGGAGGAATTTCATCTATACCAAAAGACTTATTACTCTTAAGGCCTTTTATTATATTAAATGTTTCTTTTGGTTCAACAGGTGTGAGGGAAAAAGAATTTGTTATTTTACTTGCGGGAAGATTGTTTTTCTCTGATCTAGATTTATGTGACTTTCCTATAGATGCAAATAGATTATTGAATTCATTTGCAACTATTTTCGGGTTAGATAAAGTATTGTTCGAAAATTTGAGTCTCATATTTTGTCTAATTTTATATTTGTTTGTTACATTGTGTATTATTTTCCACATACATTGGGTTTTATTAACTGAACTATTAAATTTATATATGTTGATAAGTTTCTTAGATTTACAAACTATCCTTTTTAGAGATTTGCAGTAAATTTTATAGTAGTTTCGTAGAACTTTATTATTAGTCTGTGATATTAGTAGTTTGATTGTCTTTTATTGCGACATGATATTTTTATACCCTTAGTTAAGTAAGTATTCTTCTGGTTTGGCTTATATTTTATTAATATTTTAGGAATACATTTTTTAAGGGCTGTATGTATAATTTTATCAAATGTATTAAGATTGTCATTCACATTTTTATCAGGTACTAATAGACTTTCCCAGTCAACTGTTGAGATATCGTTTTTAAATCTATTTATATTGAAATCGTTAAAATTACGCTTGATCATTGTAAAGTGGTTAGGGTCTTGAATATTAAGAGGAGTAGAAAACAAGACACTTCTATGGTCCGAAAGACCTAATTCTTGGACATCAACATGGTAGTCTTTTTTATTAAAGTTTGTAAAGATTAAGTCTATGCATTTTGAACTGGTTGGTGTAACTCTCGTCGGCTTTGTGACTTTTTGATGAAAATTATAACTTAACATGAAATTTGAAAGAATAGATATATCTTAAAAGTTTTTCCAAAGAACTGTAAATGTGTTAACTTCTCGACTACTACTAGGCCAATTAGATTTACAATTAATAAATTAATTTTGGGAATTTAAATTGCACATATTTCGAAAACCATTTCTATTGACATAGATGAGATGTCTACACGTTCTAAATATTCAAATGTATTTTTTATTAATATACAAACACCCCCACCGGTATGTTGTTAACGACAGAATGTCGCGCCTAAATTATAGTTATGAATTTTTAGTAATTTCTTCTTTTCGCTACTTATCCAAGTGTCAGATATACATAAGAAATGTAGGTTAGGTTTTTCCTCGATGAGTGCATCAAGAAGATGTAATTTGTTACAAATACTTTGAATATTTTGGTACAATACATTAAGGTTAGTTTCGCCATTGGGTAGGGTGTTTGAGGATGGTTTTGGATTTACATGGTTATCTAATAGTTGAGGGACGAAAAAATGACTGACTATTATTGTGTACATAATTATCAATGTCTGAATCTATATTGTAGTTTCAGTCCTTAATTTCTACAATCTTTTTAAAGATGTCCTCAAACATAATACGCATGCCAAAGTTTTTATAGTACCCCTACGTGGATGAAACGTCGTTGCATCGTATTTCAGATTGCGGTTTGAGTCAATCAAATATGCGTACTCGTATTTAATTACATCCTCATTTAGTAGTTTATTAAAATATTCCACTCTCCAGTTGAATACATTGGCATTGCTTGCACAGATGAATGTTGGTGGACAGATTAAAATGTTGGTATTTTGTATTCTTTGTAATGTTGTTCGGATCGATAAAACAAGTTCTCTGTAGTTGTTGGAGCTATTAAAATCGTCTTCACCCAGGAGTATAATACAGAAGTCATTCATTGTATAGTCCACAATCTTCAGCTCTATATCTTTTAGTAGGTTTTTATATCACGATTTGGCATTAGGTAGTGACAGAGATCATATTTTTCCTGATCAAATGTATTTTCTGAAATATTTAGAATTTTGTTTCTTCTGTTTGTACTTGACACATATTTTATTTCTGGTCTGAGAATTCACAGTGCGAGTTGGCTTCGGTAATGTAGAGTTGTTCGAGTTCTGAATCAGTTTTAATTCTAGATAATTCAATAGGTTCTAAATTCTACATTTCCAGTGTTTTTTCTTTTCGGCAGTCAATAACTGATATAGTTTTTCGGATAGTCCTGAGCAATCGAAATGAAGACTATGAGTGCAGATAGAGCATTGCACGGTATCTCGGATTTCAGCAGGGATCTTACATATTATGCAATGTGTGGCCATGTTAGTTTGGTTTATGAGGCAATAAAAAGTGAGTCAATAAAAAGTGATTCTCAGGAATCGAACCCGGATCGTTTGGGTCTGAAGCACTTGTACTGCACTTTACGCCATCCAAGCAATACAAATCATTCCGAAAAGAAGGACTGTACGTTGTGAGCTTTGCACAGGCGACATCTGTGGGGAATTTGTGGTATCACTTAGCTAATCCTTTAGTGATGAGCTTTATCCGCAGGATTGTTGCGTTGCTTAGTACTTTAGTTGGTTGCTTATTTTGGTATTTCATAGATGTCGCTATGGGTAAGCGACCGTTACCGTTATCTTGATATTATGTTTATCTGATAATTGTTACTATTTTCAGTATTTATGCATTGCACTGGACATTTTGGTCACTTTTATCTTTTGCACAACATATTCGAATGTTTTAGTTGTAATACACATATGTTTTGTTGGATTTTATTGGCACTTTGCAATCACTTCTAAGAACTTTGTTGTAGTATTGTTTGTACTGTTTTATATCACTAGGTAACACTTCCACGTCACAATTGGTGTATTATTTACCAAAAATATTGTTTTAACATGATTTTATATAGATTTAGTTATTAAAATGTTTTATTATTAAGGAGCTCAATGTTTACGACTACTAGCGCCATCTGGCATTTTTCATTTCATTTAAATGACAGTAGTTGCTTCCGTTACTTTTTTCGTCATAAGTATATTAAATAAAACCGGCGATGGGTGGAAGATCTATTATAATTATAACTCAGAAGATATTTTGTTGTTAGTGCGTGACAGGCGACGGTTGATGGAGTTAGCATTCTGTTGAGGAGCCAGTAGAGATTCTGGAGTTTAAGACCCAAAGCTTTACGCTTGGTAAAAATATGTTTTCTCCATGTGAGTCGTCTATCCATGTAGAAGGCGAGATATTTTATCTCATCTTCTTGGGGTATTTGTTTCCCATTCAGCAAAACTGAAGGACATATGTGTTTCTTTTGGTAGTGAAGTGAATTCTCCAGTCTCTGAGCCAGTTTGAAATTGAGTTTATGCTCGATTGAAGTTGAGTTGGCGGTAGCAACCGAAGTGTTTGGGTCCGAAACTAGTAGTGCTGTGTCTGTGCTGTGCAGGAACAGGTAGTACCCATGCCATACGCGATCGAAAGCTTGTGAGATGGCTAGAAATACTGATGAACAGTACTACTAAACGTCTTTTCGAAGATGGATCTTTTCTACATGTTTTTGGACTTCTTCTATAGTGCTGCGCTTTTGCCTGAAGCCAAACTGATGTTGAATAATCTTCATGAACAGTGTTTCGAGCAGTTTTTACGTGATTGGGATCAAGCTTATTGGACGATATGATTTTACGTCGGTGGGTATGGTTTTCCTGGTTTGGCAATCATTGTTATTTGTGCCACTTTCCATTGTTTCGGGGTGATCGCTCGAAAGGACGTCAGCAGGTCCATTGATTCTTCCGGTAAATGTTTAAGGACACTCGTAGTAATTAGGTCATATCCCCTGGTTTGATGATTTGTGGTTAGCAAGGTTCTTTATTGCCATGATCACTTCTGTTTTTGAGAGTTTCTGTATTAGGTTGTCTAATTGGTAGGTTGTGGCTAGTAGCGCGTCCACGTCTTTGTTTCTGGCAGAGCCCTGATCAGGGTTTGGGATAAATACACCCTATAAGAGGTTAGTGAAAGTATTCGCCTTATTCATATACCTATCTTATCGCCCATGCTTGGTCTGGTTTTGGGATTGGAGGTTGATGAAGTTGGGAATGATTGAGCTTTTTTGTGGCCTTCCAGTGGAAGGTGTCTCCCCCTCTAAGTGGAAGGCTTCCACAGTGAGTAGTCGGTAGCTGCCGTTCCATCGAGTTTAGTTAGTTCTGAATGCCCACATTTCTGACTTCCTCAAGCAGAGTCTTAAGCTTAGCTGTGATAGCGTTTACGTCTTTCGCTGGGTTATCTGCGAGTTTGCCAGGTCTTTCTTGCTTTGCGTTTTTCAGCGAGCAAATCCGTCATATTTTTAGGAGATTGAGCTTGATCTCTTTTCTTTGGGTTCTAGGGTTGATACCCATGTCGACTGTTGAATGCTTTGGTGAAGATGTTCCAGAGGTTCTTCAATATCTGAGTCACTTTTGAGTGATAAATTAGTGTTGGTCCTTAAAGCTACCAGGTGGAAAGATCCCTTTCAGTTTCTCGATTATGAAGTTAGCATAATCTTTGTGTGTGCACAACATTAATTCCAAGTGTAACAAAGACTGGTGAATGATCAGGTGAGAGATCGAAGCTTCCTTTTTGTTTTAGATTTTCTCTGTGTTTAGTCCTTTAATTATGCAAATATCCAGTGAGTCAGGTATCTTATTTTTATCTGTAGGCCTGTAGGTCGGATCGAGTTAATACTATACTCAGCTTTATAGCTAGAGATTCTATGGTTTGAAGAAGTTGTCGTCGAGTTGACTAAGGAGTTTGCTGTAGTCTGCCATTTTTGAGTTGTGTTTAGGTGGACTATGGACAGCACACAGTTATAAAGATCTTTGCCAGTCTTCAATTGAATGATTTGTATCTTGGAACATTTCTGAGCGGTAAAGTCTTACCGCTTTCATTTCATGGTGGCTGTGTTTCACTAAGATTGACTTCCTCCATGGGCTCAATTTTGTTCGGAGGACCTAATTTCAATCATTTATGACATACCGTTATAAATGTTATCTCAAAAGATCCAAGCATGTTTTAAAAAAGGCTTCGCAAAAACCCTCACTGTTTTTTATTTATTTAGTCAAGACAACTTGCTCAAAAGCAGAGGAAATTTTCTAGCACTTCAAAGGTCTCTAAAAACCAAGTCTTAAATCATGCCTAGAACAAGTTTTGTTTGATAACATTAACGGTACTTATTAGAAATTATTAAAAAAGAAATCAGTTTTAGTTCGAAATCCCAATTATGTGCAAAATTCTGGGTTCTTTCGACAAAAACCATCGATAAAAATGAAATGACACTTCGGCGAACACAAGTTTGGCCTAAATGGTCTGTACTATCTTCATTTTAAGGATTTGCATCGATTTTTGGGCGCTGTTTTGCACGCGATCTTGAATTACTAAAAATGCTCAAATCTGGCAGTATGGCATCAAACAGATCTGAAATCTACACAACACAAGCTATCAAAAACATCCGAAACATTTTATTCTTACATCAAAATAAACTTTTCGCGTTGGCACCCAGACTAAAATAGCGATTTTCGTAAGTTTGACCAAGCTAGATCGTAATAATATTTAATATCAAATTCAGTAAGCAAAACTAAATTTAGAAATTTCAGAAACAAAGTGGCAATAAATCTTTAAATGACACATTAAATTAACCCAAGCTTATACATTGTTCCTAAATATGTGCTATCTACCTGTCAAAACCGTATGGAAACCGGTTCAGCAGTTTTTACGTTGTTCTCGAACAAACAGACAGACAGACAGAAAATAATTAAAAAAAACGCTGATTTGTGGTCTATGGCTGTTCTGACGGACATTGGACGGAAATGTACTAAGGCCAAGGACTTGTGGTACAATGAAAGATGCGCGGAAGAAGAGTCTTTACAAGCCAAACATCTTTTAACATGTACAAGAAGTTGAAATATTTATTAGGGAACAATAGGATACCTTGTACTACTACTATCCAAGATACAAAAGAAAACTCAGCTACCATTATTGAAAATATGTTAAGGATATGGTAAGAGTACATAGAGACACTGTTTGCCGGCGACAGATGTGGAACCCCCAGGGGTAACTGGAAGATTCTGGACCTCCCATCACAAAGGAAATCTGCCATGCTATTAAATTAGCGAAAAATGGTAAAGCCGTAGGAAATGATGAAATCCCGGTAGAGGTTATAAAACTGCTGGAATATGAGTGTCTGGATATCCTGGTGCACTTGTTTAACACAATATATAGAACAAGGCAACATCCCTAAAGACTGGCTGCACTTTACTTTCGTCACCCTTCCCAAAATCAAGGATGCAGTGACTACCGCACTATATCACTGATGAGTCATGTGCTCAAAGTTTTTCTGAAAATTATTCACAATAGAATCTACAACAAATTTGAAAACAACGTGTCCGATACAAAATTTGGATTCATAAACGGGTTTGGTACACGCGGAGATATCACATTTATACGAAACCTGTACTAGCAGCAAACTGGGAATGTACGAATTCAACAACAGCTTACTGATGATGTAGAGATTCTACGTGGAGTACGTCAGAGATGTATATATTGTCACCGTTGCTCTTCAATGTATATGCGGAGAGTATCTTCGCGGAAGCTCTTGAGGAAGCAACTTGCAAGGAATTGTTATATATTGGAGACCCCTTGATAACATCAGATATGCGGACGAAACAATACTCCTCGCCAGCTCGATCGAAGATCTACAGAAACTTCTTACACGAGTGGAAATATTCAGTGCAATAATCAGTTCACAAAACATACCAAGTATTTGTAAGAATGTACTCTCTCCAATAGACGGTCTTTAACTTGGAGAGCAGCTGTTGTTATGGGCGTACGTCTTACTATTATGTACTTGGTCTTCTTTGTGTTGATATCCAGTCCTCTCTGTGCACTTGAAATATTCAGTGCTTGGGATGTTTGGTGAATGATCAAGACGATCACCGTACAGAAGTGAAATGTATCGAACAGGCTCGAAGTGCGTTCACCAAGATGACACATTCTTTGCAACCGCAACCTCAAACTATTTACAAGGCGCCGTCTAGAAAGATGATACATATTTTCAATACTCCTGTACGAAGCTGAAGCATGGACCCTAACTCAAACAATGTGTAAGCGGTTAGACGCGTTTGAAATGTGGGCTTACAGAAGGATGTTGAAGTAACATGGACAGATAGAATAACAAATGTTGCAGTCTTGGAGAGAATGAAGTAAGGATTAGTGCTGATGAAGACAATTAAAGGCAGGAGCTGCAATATTTCGGACATGTGATGCGAAACAGCAAATATAATCTTCTCCAGAAGACCCGGTCGCCGACTTACCTCCTGGCTTTAAAACCTCCGAGAATGGTTCGGGATGAGCACAACATCCTTATTCCGGAAGGCAGTATCCCGTGTGCAGATTGCTCTAATGATCGCCAACCTCTGATAGGAGACGGCACCCGAAGACGTCTCCATTTCAGGATTGGGCAAAAATGCTTTCGCATGTCCGGATGTGTGTCCGGATGATATCCTCTACCGTGAGAGTAACAGGCTATATAATTTAAGTGGAGAGTCAATAGGTTGGGTCCAAGGATTCAACTATCTTAGCATTTCTAGAAATGCCATTTCTAGAAATGCCATTTCTCGTTATAGGTTTTGAATTTTATAACCATGGCATAAAGTTCAAAATCGCGATATCTTGCGCGTAAGCGCAGTAATAGACCGCGACCGCAAAATGTTACAAAGTTATTGGTGCGGTGCATCTATAAGTTTGTATGTGTCATTAAAAGAAAGTGTTACTCGCAAGTTCTACAGCTCGCAGCCACTAGTTTATTACTTATCTTCAATAAACAATATTAATATTTAATAATAAAAATACAACATTCAAATTAAAAAACCGGTCAAGTGCGAGTCTAAATCGCGCACGAAGGGTTCCGTACCACCGTTCAATGGAAGCGATGGTGTGGAGTGAATAGTTTGGATTTTACACAGCAAAATATTGTTTACAAAGTTATTGGTGCGGTTACTTTCACACTCCATGTACGTAACCAGGTGCATCCATAAGTTTGTATGTGGTATTGAAAGAATTGTTGTATGGGAGCCCCCTTAAATATTTCTTTTATCCTGTTTTTTAGTATTTGTTGTTATAGCGGCAACATAAATACATCATCTGTGAAAATTTCAACTGTCTAACTATCACGGTTCGTGAGATACAGCCTGGTGACAGACGGACGGACGGACAGCGGAGTCTTAGTAATAGGGTCCCGTTTGGAACCCTTCGGGTACGGAACCCTAAAAAATGCAGTTACATCCATAAAATTGGCATAATAGTTATTCAACAATTTAATTATTACCATGGACCATCTATACGAGAGGACAGACCACCGTATACAATAAAAAATGCTAGTATTTTAGTAGTTTAGTAGTTTTTTTTTTTATCTAAGTGATAAAAAAAATACATTACAATTATTAGTTATTAGTTATTACATTAAAATAGATTTTTACAGTTTAGATTTATTGGGGAAAAAACTGATTCAAACAGTTATAATATAAGTAAAACAAAGCTATCGTTTATTAATTTTTCATTATTCAAATAATATAATATGTTTACATGCTATTTTGTTTATCTTAAATCTAGGTTTTCTGTGTTATTAAAGTTTAAACATCCACTGGTTTAGGGTCCTTGGATCTGTAAAGAAAATAACAAATGTTTTTAGGTAAATGTATGATAAATGTTTGAATAGGGACTTAATGAATAACTTTCACTATGAATCTTATATCATTAACTGTATTTTTCCCAAATTGATTCGGCATAAATAAAAACAAATGGAAAGTTTAATAAACAAAATAAAAAAATAGTTGTGTTGATCAAATCGGTTTCTTAGTGTAACTTGTTGATAATTATATATGTCACCGTAAGATAATCAAAACCGTTAGTTGATAAACTAACTCGTTAGTTGATCAACTATCGACAGATAGTAAACCAGACCGACAGGGTTTATAATTTACGTTTCTTTTGTTCTTACATGTCAACCTAACACGAAGACTAGTCGGGGGCTTCGCTGCGCTCGCCCCCTGCGCTATCTTCACCTAAGCGACCGCAGAGTTTGCCCTAGTATTTCGTTTGCAATTCAAGTTAACTATTTAACGGTTTTAACCGTTAGTTTATCAACTAACGCGTCATATAGTAAGCAGTACGCTACAGTTTACTATCTGTCGATAGTTGACCAACTAACGAGAAAAAAAACGTCAGTATATCAACTAACGGTTTTGACAATCTTACGGTAGCATATATACTTGTTGATAGTTGATATAGGAATACATGTACATGTAAAAATAATGTCGTCGCATTCCTTACTTATTGTTATTGAGCATATCCTGAATCTCATCGAAGGTCTTCCCCTTCGTCTCTGGCAGCAGTGTCACTGAGAATATAAAGCCGAAGCCGCAGCACACAGCTAGTATCCAGAACGCGGTGTAGATGCCGTAGGAGGCTGCTACGTCGCGGAAGAATCTAGAAAAAATAATATATTATTAGGTGTTCAAGACTGACGACTTCTATGTAGTTTGCTATGTAGGTTCCACGTCACAAGCTAGAGATTCCGGATTTGGGTAAGAAAAAAAAGTATCCTGGACCTTGGCCGTCTTACTACAAAAAATAATAAAAACACAGTATGATCACTTGTTTAGCAAAATCATCATCTATCAGTAAACAAATGGTTAGCAAGCTTCTAAATTTCGTTACCACAAAAAAGTGTTTAGTGAGTATCTTACTAAAAAACGGCTAGATCATTCAGTTGATTTCGTTCGTTCATCAACTAGCCTCAAAGGACTGAATTTCCAGGGCCGTACAACACAATATGAAAAAATATTTAAAAAAACGTTCATAGTTTCATTTTACGCGAATAACTTAAGAATGAATACATAATTTGATGGAAAATTGTATGCTTAATGTAATTCCTAACTTAGTAATAGAACATGGTTAGGTAAAGTAGTGGTAAATCCTTATTTTTGTGTAGAAAAACCGTTCACTTTAGTACTTTTATCAAACACGACAAAAAAATAAGCAGCGAAACGGAACGGAACGACACACACGGAACTGTCACTGATAGTCCGTCAGACAATTTTTGTTTGTTTTGGTTCGGGATATTATTATTTATCCCTTGCTCAGGAAAGGAAAACCTTGGATCATACTGCCCGCCCTGCACTTACCCTGGGTAGTGATGACGATCAACAAAACAACAACACCTAATTTTCCAGGATTTCGAAACAGAAAAGGTAAGAAATCTTCATAATCGTTTTCACCACACATCAAACCACTTCTGGGCATAGGCCTCTTGGTTAGTGAATCAAGTCGATCAAAGACAAGTCTCTTCTATCGCGCCAGTCTCCAAAGTTCTTTGCCAAATGCATGCAGAGAGATGTTGACTTGATAATATCGTCGTACAATGCCCACTGGATGGCCCTATCTTTCCCCTTGTATTTTCTATCGCTACGGTCCACTGTCCGTCATCCCCTCTAACCAAGTGTTTTATCCACCTCTACCTTAGCATTTTGGTATAATTTAATTGAAATCTTGTCTTTTCAGCACCAGCAAAGCCGTCATACATACTTGAATAAAATATGGAAATAAAAACCCACAAATGTGATAGAAGATGAACATGAATTGTGGTGTAAAAATTAATCCCTCAGATAGAAACATTAATAATGAAGATAGAAAATCTTTCAAGGAATTGGCGATATTAATGAAATTGTTAATAAACAAATAAAAAATGTTGATATCAAAATGTGGTGTTATTACTGCTTCGCTCTATTTCCTTTCATTCCAGGGGTCCTTAATGAATAAAGCCAGCTTTTCACTATGGGATATGATCTAATATAAATTACATTTCAAGATGTAAAATAAATATTGCTGAACGGGCACTAGAAAGACTGGCAAGCAATATTTATTTCACGACTTGACATGTTAAGCTTGTTTTACCCAAGGCCAGTGCTGGCTGGCTTGGTGTTGGCCTTGTAAAAACCTTGTATTGGCCTTATAAAATCAAGCCAATCCAGCGCTGTCTGCGAGTGCTGGGGTGAATAGAGCACCCGTCTAGCTAGATTGACATGAGGCCAGTACTGGCTACCAGTCTCACTGGCACCGGCGCCACTGTCTTCGTGTATCTGCCTGCATCTTAATACATAATTCATTACATCCCATAGTGAAAGCCGACTTATCTCCTTCACAAACTGGCCTAACTCCTGCACCAACTCCAGCTTGAGCGACCGCCCTGGATGGTTGAGTAGATCTCAGGCAGATGAAACTTCTCCCAAGATTGCTGTGGCTTGCGGCTAGTATGGTTTTTATAGTGGATTGGCACACCGGTAGCAGATGTACAAATTTCATCCCATAGTATAAGTAAGTTAAGAGCGCTGGGCGACGTTAGCAGGAATTACTGCGCATATGTACAGCTATTGAAAAGTGACTACTGCGCATTCAAGGCCACCGCTCATAACGTGTCGCGCGACGTATACACTGTCTCCCAGTAGCCCACCATAAATTTCATCATTGGATGATATATAGCTTTATGCTTTTTCGATACGGGGTGGCAGAGGCACAGTTGTGCCCGCTTTTAGATAATTAAGTCCATTTTGCATGACAGGGGGATAGCCCATCGCAGCCACTAAGGTGGTTTCCCCACGATGTCCTATGGAGATATGAAGGTTTCCTCACGATAAAACTTGGACTTTAATGGAGTAAAACCCGCTTTTTCGTAAACAAAACCAACACAGCAGAACAGCTGGTCAATAATTCCACCATCTTGACAAACAAGACGCTCACTAAACAAGCTTTCTCGGTTGCCTAAATTGATCACATAATATAAGCCATGCCTATCCCTGCTAAGACGCTAAAATCAGTTTTGTGGTAACGATTTTTATAATCATGTGTTAAACAATGGTTAAAGTTTTTTGTGGTAAGACGGTGGATGTTTACATCATATAGTTTAATTATAAGTTTGCGTTTCGCCATTTTTGGTCCTCACGACACTGGGTACACAAGTACCGTGTTGTGAGTGGAAGCAATGTATGTGCCTTGAGGCTGGATGGCTCGAAATCAGCGTTCGAATTCAGAGTATCGAGACACACAAAGTTGGCAAATTAATTATCTTAATAATGGTTTTATGGCATTATTGTACATTATTAGAAAGAAGACAGACCAGCGAACTTTTTTTAACTTTCAAGAAAAAAGCTTCGTTTAGTTTTTTTA
The DNA here is from genome assembly GCA_949825045.1 of Argyresthia goedartella. Taxonomy (NCBI): domain Eukaryota; kingdom Metazoa; phylum Arthropoda; class Insecta; order Lepidoptera; family Argyresthiidae; genus Argyresthia; species Argyresthia goedartella. Next base: position 24,718,709 of record OX463831.1, read on the forward strand.
GTGCAAAGATGATTCGTTACAGAATTTCACTTCTTGAAAAAACATTTGTGAGTAAATAAAGAAAATATTTAATTTCATGTTAATTTCTAGTATTTTTTACAATAAAAGAACCGTTCAACATTACAACCAATAATAGTAAACAATTGCAAGTTTTATTAATTACTTTTTAATTTATTCAAGTTTAAAATAGTAATTCTGGAGGATTTTCAAAAAAGAAAAATATCATAAAAAAAAAATATGTTGGGCCAAAACTTTTTTTTGTGGACCTAGGCGATAGCAATTGACCCCTTCTATCCGCAATTTAGCAAACGATACACCAAACACCCTGTATATGTAAAACAGTAATTTTGAAAGAAGACGAACAAACACTTATGTAACACAAAAATAATCAAATTAGAATAATGTCAAGTCTAAATTTAAAAAAGCAACATAATAACATGCTGTAAAGCAAGACAGAGATGATTTGTTTTATTTATTTATTCAACGAGTCACGCCTTTTCCATAGGCACCTGTAATTTAAATATATTTGGTTAAATTAGGTATGCAGTAATAACTGGCTAATAACGCCCATATCCGGAGTCATTTAACACTATAGCGGTAAGTGTATGCTATAGAAGTCCTTAATGAAAATCTCAGAGTGACGCGCGTCTTTGGATCGGCTGTTTTGGACGGAACTTCTACAGAATTCGCATTTCCACTGCAGTTACAGGTAGCCCTACTCTTTGTGTTACTGTGAGTAATTCTACAGGTCGGAAAGAGTTTACTTAACAATATTTTTCATACATTGAAAAAAAGCAAGGATCAAACGAGATAGAAGATAGTTCCGTCTCGCTTGCTCCTTAAGTTTACGGCTATAGTGTTCGACTCCTACGGAATTCGTGTCACAACCGCATAATTAATAGTACGTGGAAATATAAACGACTTCTAGCATTTAAATATTTCCCATACAAAATTATAGTGTCCAAAACATAATACGCCCCATTCGGTTACCGTCCGCGAAAGAGTTAATGACTCATTAGTGAACGATTTTTATGTAAATTCAAATTTGGAATCGGATTAATCGTTCATTAAATGCTTTTGCCTCCCCCTATGGGAAAAGGCGTGACGCTAAGTGGTAAATTAGGGACCGTACAATTTAGGGCCATATTTCAACCCAGTTTAGTGATACCATCCCCTGATGATGAGCTAACCTGGTCCACACGAAGCCGGCCAGCCAGCACATGAAGGAGCACACGCCGCCCGCGAGACACTTGCTCCGGACCGGGAACATCTCAGCCACTAGGATCCAGGGGACTGGCCCCACGCCTGTGGGGAAATCAACAGACTTGGTATACGGAGTTCAAGCTTTTCGTATCACAGCTTGAGAAGGACACTTTAACACAGTGACTAATAAGCTATCATCATTGGCAGCTTGTTTCCACCCACTGGTGGGTGCCAACTTATCCGGTCTTGTGCCAATCCTTACCAGGTTTTCCCCGCGATATTGGGAATGTCATCGACCCATCTGGCTGCTGGTCCACCCACGCTTCTCTCCCTATTTCAGCCACCACTCAGGGATCTACACCACCCGTCATCTGAAGGGATATTTCAAAATCTGCGGATTCGAATCCCGGCTAGTTTTATTTTTCATCAAAATCGATGTCATGTTCCTTACAGCAAAAACTTCCATCTCTTATAAATTCTGTTGTCGAACTAGCGACTCTTCCAAATAGCCAATTCTGTTTTCGTGCAGCTAAGTAGAAACTATTAAACAAAAAATCTTAAAGGGGAAAGTTGTTCAGGATGTCCCTAATGGCCACAAATAATAATAATACCTTGGACACTATTTACACACATTGATCTAGCCCCAAACTAGGATGTCCTGTATCTTGGGTGCTAGACAACGATACACATACTTGTATAGATATACATAGTCAGGTCATAAGTTCTGTCACATGTGCAATATGAAATAATTTAGACATGTTTATTATTTATGTAAACATTTATATAGCAAAATGAACTTAATAAAACATAGATTCTTATGGTAATAAAGTTTATTCAAAATGACCCCCGCGATTTTGAATACAGGCCTTTATTCTGCGCGGCCAGTCGTCTATCGCAGCACGAACGAGGTCCATGTCAATATCGGCGGCTGCCTTAATCAAGGATGCCTTGAGTGACTCCAAATCAGGATGAGGCTTTGAGCAGGCCTTTTCCTCCAAGTGTTGCCATATCATGTAATCTAATGGACTCAAATCTGGACTGGAGGAGGGCCAGTCTTCGTGCCGGATGAAGTCGATTTCACGTGCCGCCAGCCAGTCTTGTGTGCTTTTCGCTCTATGAGCTGGCGCAGAATCTTGTTGGAATACCCAGTGCCTGTTATTAAACATGGTATGAGAAACAGGTTCCACAAGGTTCTTGAGGACTGTATTTTGATACACAACTGCATTCGTTTTTACGCCTTTCTCACAAAAATGTACCTCAGTTAAGCCCCAATAAGAGACTCCCAACCAAACCATGAGCGAGGATGGAAAATGACCTCGTTGGACACGCGGAATACGGTTGCTCGCTTCTTCACTGCTGTGTGCGTACACCTTATCATTTTGTTTGTTGTAGCTCTCTTCCACGGTGAAAATTTTTTCATCCGAAAAAATAATTTCCCGATGCTTTTTTCCCGCGTACCGCTTCAACAAAGCGCGGCATCTCTTCAGTCTTAGGTCCATTAAACGAGCGTCCAAACGATGTCCTGTTTTTCTTCGATATGCCCTAAGCCCTGAGTCTTCATTTAACACCCTTTTCACCGTGGTCCTGCTTAACCCCATCTGAAGGGCCAACAGTTTCTGCTTACGTATGGGATTTCTTTGAATTCGCGCCTTCACAGCTTTTATCACTGCTGGAGTCCTAACAGAGCGAGGGCGACCACTTCTTGACCTATCATCTACACTAGAGTCTTCATTGTATCGTTTTATGGTACGATAAACGAATCTTTTGGTTATATTCAAATTTTTCAGTAAGTCGAAAGTCTGAATTGGCGCGTAACCGCAACGATGCAACGCAATAACTGCGACACGGTCTTCTTTAAGAGTCCACTCCATATTTAAAAATGAGGAAAATTCTAAAAAGTACACATTTTTATTTTCATGAAAAATTCGAAATTCGAATTCAATAAACTTTTTTGTGGCCAGCGTTCTAAATTCAAAAGTTTTTATTGTGTGACAGAACTTATGACCTGACTGTGTATATTATACTTAGATAGGTAAACAACCATGACTAGAGTACAAACATCCGTTCTCATCAAACAAATACTTGCCCCCACCGGGACTCAAACCCGGGACCCTTAGCTTCGCAGGCAGGGTCACTGCCGACTCGGCCATTAGGGTGGTCAAGTTAATGTAGTTCCATACCTAGTGTGAAGAGCACCATGTAAATGATGAGACACAGCAACGGAATGAAGGCCACAGACGTCACGTCGACCTTGTAGTAATTGTCCAGCACCGCATATATCCCAATGATTGTCTACAAACATGTTAACATTTAAGCCTGTTTCCAGATGTGCTAGGATTCCTAGGCATAGGAACAACACATCAACCACTTACGGCCCGGGGACGCACATGTACGTCATTTTACCAATAGAGGATTTGAATTTGCATCATTTTCAGTGGCATGAGTCTCAAAATCGCAATGCCTCTTAATGGGATTCAGTACCTACTAGAGAGACACATTAATAACTATGTGATCTAATAGTAGTTTATGTGACTGATACATAATGGAGGACATTAAAACTCGAGAGTGGGTTTATGAAACGAGCCGAAGGCGAGTTCCATAATAATATCACTAGAGAGTAATTATGTACAGTTACATACACTAGTTTATCTACACACACATCATAAGCTCTCTTTGATGTTTTCAGGAACCGCATGTTCGACCGGCATTGTGGCATTGATCATTGCTCTGCACTTGTTTAGCTTGTTCAGTAGACAGACCATCTTCACAGTCAAACTAGAGGCGGCACGCAGGCGGGCGTCGGCATTCGAAATTTGAATATCATATTTTTTCGAAAATTGATTCAGATAGGAAACGAGTTTTTACCAAGTAGTATAACATTATGCTGATCGTAACGTGCGGTTTTTGGACGCAGTAAAGAGGGTTTGTGATACGAGTGTAGATAAAATTCATAATGACAAGTTCCCATTTTAACAGTTAAATGCAAGTGGTCGAATTTGGATGTGTTCAAAATAAAGACAACAGATATAATGATCACCAAAATATTTTTTACTTACCCAAAATGGGCAAATGATCACCAAAAGTTGCAGAAAATATCAGGGCTAAATACTGCGGTAGCTTAAGGTGAAGGGTAAAGGGGGTGAGCGAAGCCAAAATACTTAAAACATAAACATAAGTACACAAAACATAAAAATAAGTTTGGTGATCATTTATCCAAACACAATTTGGTGATCAGTTACTAATTTTGGCAGTCATTTCGAATTTATTGGTAGTAAATTTTTGAATTTTTTTGTAATCGTTTAAACACAAGCCTTTAAGAAATGTCAAATGTTAAATCCAGGAACGGACTGGGTCTAGATAGATGTGACCTTTTTCTGTAAAAATCTGCACTTAATTCCATGTCTTTCCATACTTATCTTTCCAAAAGAAAGGACATTGTTTTTTACTTTAAAAATCAACATTTGTAATTATCATGACTGTAAATAGATTTGTAAGTTTTTATTTACAATAAATCAGCCGCTCAAATGGGTTCTCCTCAATTACATCGAGTTTTATAAATAGGTGCAAATTGATTCATGGACTATCAGAATAGGCAAAGACAAGACAGCATTCTAGTTAGCCCACAACCAGACCACTCCAATGATTGCATTTCAGATTAGACTTAAAATGTACCTAAATCGATTTGTAAGTTTTTGTTTACAATAAATTAGCCTCTCAAATCCGCTCTCCTCAATTACATCTGTAGGTTGATACCAAGCAAATGAGATATATAAATAGGTGCAATTTGATTCGTAGAATAAGCAGGGACAAGTCTGCGTTTTGGTTACCCCACTACCAGACCGTTTTGCATTTAAGATGAGACTTGAAATGTACCATTTATTTTATAAAATTTGCTTGCATAACATAAATTCAATGTACTGTATCATATAAAATAGAGATTTATAGAGAGAGAAAGAGAGAGACACGATTACAATGAGAGCATTGTAATCGTGAGAAAACCTTTTGTATAGCTGCGGCTAAGGGCTAGCTACCTTTACATAATATGGAGTATCGAATTACCTGCTTATTGTGGGCATAACTGTGCCTCTGCCCAGCCGAACGGGAGAACGACGCAATGATTTATCGATATTATTGTGGGTACAGGCCGCGCCAAGTTTGTTTGGGTAAGGTGGGGTGAAATCGAGAGTAAGAGAGAGAGTTGGCTTGCCCAGAGCCAAAGAACTGAACTCTCGAACTCGAACTGATGATAACTTACCAAGAAAATGGTGAGACCAAGCGACGTGGTCCACATGAGTAGTCTTCTGCCAAGTCTATCCACCACTAGCGGTGTGATGCAGCTTGTGACCACCTGGAAAGCAAGGTTTACTGAGGAATCTGTCAGGCGATGTGCTAGCAACGTGGGGTTCATTGAAGAAAATAATAATCCCCAGGTCTTGGGGGTTTGTGACGTCGCCGAATCTGTTTCCCGCGACACAGGGTATCCTAGTGTGGGGCCAGAAGCAAGATATGTGCCTGTTTAGAAATGTTATGTGATATGCAATTACTGAATCGTATTTCTTATTTACCTATAAGCTTTCTTTAGACTTGGCGTTTCTTTGATTGTGGTCAATGACTCTGTGTTTACTTCGTATCCATTGTGGGATTTTGTTGCGATCCTACAGCGCTGGCTATATTCCTTTCTGGGGTACCACCACAGAGTATCACGTAGCGCTCAATGTTCATCACCAATATTATCTGTATTCCGATTTATTGGATTTAATTCAAAACATCCAAATTAATGCCGATTATGATTTTCCTCCAATCATCAACTCTGAATAGGTAATTCAGAAAGATATACTTACAATAAGCTTTATGGTCCATAAGTATTTGCTAAACAATCGTCCTAAATAAGGATACCTTTCGCCCTAATACCGCAGATCGAAAACTTCTGTCAGGTTGGTTTGCCCACTAGCTCGACACGACACCCTCCATGTACCCTATGATAATTATTACTCGAAAGTAAAGTGTTCATAAATGGGCTACATACCTGAACAACTCCCATAATAATCGTGCCATTAGAAGCAGAGATCTTGGTCCCGACTTTGACCAGCAGCTCTTCCATGTAAAACAGTAGCACATCAATCCCAGACAACTGTAACAGCATAGCGAGAAACACGCATATTCCTAATGCTTTGACATTTCCTCTGGTGGCCCATAAGTCTTTGATCTTTGGCTGCTCCTTGAATTCTCTGGCAACTATGGCTTTCAGTCCTTCCAGTTCATCTTGGATTGTCTCTTCTGAACTGCCGCGTAGTCTTTGAAGGTTTTTGGATGCTTCCTCGAGTTTTCCTACAAAGGGATACAAATGTATGGTGTTGTAGGCTGTTAGTATTAGCACACATTTAAAAAAGTTTTAGCAATAATACATTGTACTACTCGGGCGAATTAAGTTGGCACCTGGATCGTGACATCATTGTTGGTCAAAATTCAAAAGTACGAAACTGAGAAAACCATTTCGAGATAATTGTGTTCCTAACTAAATTCTTATTACTATCTACTACTACTATTATTTTAGATTACTGCAATATCCGTAAACAACATAATGTACTCCATTTGTCTTCTACGCCGTAGTTTCCAATTCCCTTCCCCGTTAAGTTGGCTGTGCTGTAAAACTGTCAAGTATCAACAGTTTTCCTGTCAGCCAGATGTCAGTCGGAACGTGAACAAATATTGATATAATAGTTTTTTAGTTTTATAATCGGGAACAACCATCCTCCATTCAAAAATGTGAGCAAGTGACGTCACGAGGGGTGTTATTTTAAAAATTAATAAAACATCCATTATCTGAAATATTCAAATTAGTTTCTTAAAATAGGTAAAAATTTCACAAAACAAAAGTAGTACGTATTTTTTGTAGCATGGCCCATTGCATCCCAGCGAGGTGCCAAGTTAATTAGCCCATTGATGGAAAACATTGTGAGGAAACCTTCATAGGTCTACAGTTGCGGCGATAGGTTAGCACCCTGTTACCTGTGCAAAATGGATTATTGAATAACTGGGTGGAAAACGTATGTGAAAGGGCATGCATGGTAGACCATGCATCTGAAGACGGCGTTGATTGTTGGCTACCTTTATAAACCGAGAAGAAAGGCGTCTCCGGAATCAGCCAAGTGAACGGCACATAGAACAGTGACAGTATCCCGCCAACAGCAGTCAGTCCCCAGTAGCTGGTGAAGGGTCCGATGGCGTACGCCAGCAGGAAACCCACGTTGATGAAGAGGAGGAACAGGGCGCTCAGTGCACCTCGGTTGTGGTCCTGTGGCAGACAAAGGTAAATCACTTCAGGTGAATCACTTACCACAAATTTATTCCGATTCAAATTAGGTTCCAACCATTCCTGTTTGGACCATGGCAACCATTGTCATTCCAATTCGCCATAATGGGTTTTATTTAGCTAATACCAAGACTAGTTTTGACACGGTCACGGTAATTATGCGGATCAAATTAGGTTCCTAATCTGAATCGGCATTAGACGTTCTGGTAACCCCCCAGGATAGGATGAAATTAGATTAGATTTAAGATAATAATAATAATAATAATACCTTGGACACTATTTACACACATTGATCTAGCCCCAAATAGGATTCCCTGTATCTTGGGTGCTAGACAACGATACACATACGTATATAGATAAATATTATACTTAGATAGATAAACAACCATGACTAGGGTACAAACATCCGTTCTCGTCAAACAAGTATTTGCCCCCACCGGGACTCGAACCCGGGACCCTTGGTTTCGTAGGCAGGGTCACTGCCGACTCGGCCATTCGGGTCGTCAAGATAGGTCAAGAGTCGAGTTACTTACATTACCAGTTCGCATTGAAGCGTAGTTGGAGTATGACTTAATTTTGTAGATATCTTATTTGGGAGTCATGTAGTTGGTAATTAGACATATCCTATTAAAGTCCCCATAGAGGGGCCTTTACCCGGATACGAGTAAGATTAAGCCATACTCCACCACGCTGGCACAGTGCGGGTTGTTGAAGGGGTTTTACGACTACTACTACTACCAATTAGCGAGAGTAGTCGGGACCAACAGCCTAACGTGTCATCCGAAACACTGAAAGTCCGCTAATGTACTTAACCCTCTGAGCCTCATAAGCAGAGTCTCCATACAACCAATTTTGCAATAAAATAAAATAAAGTAGTACATTACTACAGCTAGTATATTTTACTATTTGCAAATAAACTGGGTTAACTAGCTATTAACCCCTTGAATACCACTGGCGTTAGCTAACGCCACTTTTCCGTTACAGGTTTTAAATTTGATTACCATGGCATAAGGTTCAAACTCGCGATCCGTCCCAACTGCCCTCGGTTGTTGAGAGGTTAAGGGATTGTAGATGTTACCTATCGACAAATTGTACGTTTACGTTTCTTTTCAACCTAACGTTTTTTTACCATTCAACCTAACACGAAGACTATTAGTCTTCACCTAAGCTACCGCAGTGTTTGCCCTGATATTTCGTTTGCAATTCAAGTTTAAACCAGTTCACAATTTAACGGTTTTACTATAAACTAACGTCATCTCATCATCATAGAGTCATATCATAAGCAGTATGGTCCAGTTTACAATTTATCGATAGTTTGTAAACTAACGAGAAAATAAACGTTATATAGATATAAACTAACTAATAAACCTATTTTAATTAACTATAATGCCATTATAATTCGTTTGTATTTGTCTGTGACTTTGACATTTGTGTTTGTGAGAAAAGGACAAAGCACATTTTAGCTATCATAGGTTTGATAAGTTTTATGAATAAGGAGGTAACAGTTTTGAAAATCTACATGTGCAACCTATTTATATCTTCAACAGTAACAATTTCCAGGTATTTCCAGCATTTTCTGTCCATCTAATGACGAATGTGAGGGTTAGCGAGGGGGTGAAGATACGTTAATTATCTCATAGGTACATGCTCAGGATTCGAACCTGCATCTCCTGTGTGAGAAGCAAGAGTGAAAATAATAATAATAATGTTTTTTTTAAATATAATGAGCAACCAACAACATTTATTACGCAGCAGCATTAGCCGTCCTTCATGCCCGAATGCACAACTGGCAACACAGAGTTTAACGGCCGCTTAAAGTCAGGGTGTCATTGTCTCTCGCTCGGGAAAAGACAGCTCCAATATATCACTTAAACAGCAGTCTTAAGGTGATACGAAAACTATATATAAAAGGAATACGAATGTAAAATAAAGTGACAGCGTTACTTACTTCCACTTAAGAAAGAAAAGAGAGCGAAAGAAAATAACGTAGCGCCAAACCACATAAAAATTGTTTCAAATAAACTACGCTATTTTTTCAAAAATATTTTCATGGAGAGTTTACGAATACCCAATATCCACATTTTGAATGCAATTCCGCAATGAAATTAGTTAGAATTTCAGAATTACAGGATAAAATAAAACAATTTAGAGGTCTTTTTTGTAATTAAATTCTATCGAGAACATTTCATCCAATCGTATTTTCCTTCAGTGAGAACCTTAATCAATTACTTAATAAACGTTAACTCAAAAATCAAATCTGTAGATGAGTTAATAGTGGAGAAAATGGATTTGAAGAAAAAAACATTTGTTTTCGTATTACCTTAACCTTCAAGCGCCTAGTTTTAACTACTGAAAAACCGAGGGTAGTTGGGACATAAAATTTTAAATAATAAAAAATAATAAAATTTAAAACCTACAACGGGCCCACGTTTCAGGCACTGACTCTACTCAATGCCTGTGTTTCTCAGCACTCCGAACAAGATGTTTTTAGTATGCCGCTCTCGAAGTTTTTTAAAACTGTTTACATGTTTTCAAATAGTCGTGTGTGAGTTATGTAATAATATAAGGAATGGTACATATCTGTCTATTTTTTTATCTACTTTTCTATATTTTCAGTTATCTCTAGATACTATATTTATCTGTAAGCTCACATGTTTTGGACATTAGACTTTAAATGTGACCCGTAAATGTCAAAAAATCTCTAAATCTTTAAACGGAAAAGTGGCGTCAGCTAACGTCGGTGGTAACTGAGGGGTTAAATGAGGCATCGCGATTATGAACCTTTGCTTTGATAATACAATTCTAAACCTATAACGGGTTTTGATCCGTAGGCCGGACGAGCTCGCTTAACGGGACCCACCTCAGCGATCTCGCCGATATAGATTGGCACCATCGCGAACTGCATGCCGGTCGCGCACCCCCACATGATCCTGGCCGCGTAGAGAGTGTGCAGGCTGGTGGCCACCCCGGCTAGCAGCCAACCCAGGAGGAGTGGCAGGTTGGAGAGCATGATGATGTGACGCCGGCCGACGTGCTTCGACAGGGGCACGGTTATCAGTGGACCTGGGGTGAGAGGTTGAAGGTTTTAACTACGCCGCATCGTAATACACCTTGGACACATAATACCTTCCATTGACAAAGTTGGCATCCTGTAACTATTCCAATAATTGTTTCAGAAATAGGCATGCTACGCCCTGGATAAGAAAGAAGGAAGGGCCACATATTAATAATAATAATACCTTGGACACAATTTAAACACATTGATCTAGCCCCAAACTAGGATTCCCTGTATCTCGGGTACTAGACAACCATACACATACTTACATAGATAAACAACCATGACTAAGGTACAAACATCCGTTCTCATCAAACAAATATTTGCCCCCACCGGGACTCCAACCCGGGACCCTTGGCTTCGTAGGTAGGGTCACTGCCGACTCGTCCAATAGTTAAGGATTGTGTTTTGCCTCCCTATCCCGCTCACTCTCGCCCGCGACACGTCAGTAGGACAGTGATGGACGCTAAGACGTCATCAGAGCGAGGAACCAAATTAACTTTGGCGAGTTAGTATGTGTCTCAGAATAATAAGTATGTATTTGTTAAATAACAGAGGAATAGCTCCGTGGTCTAATGGGTTTCACGCTTGCTTTTCACACAGGAGATGCAGGTTCGATTCCTGACCAATGAGATAATTAATTTATCTTAAGTATATTCGGAGGTTCTAACGGTGTTGGAAAACATCCTGAGGAAACCTTCATTACTCCATAGCTGCGGCGATGGGCTAGCCCCCTGTCACGCAAAATGGAGTATTGAATAACTCTAATTGCGCCTCTGCCACCTCGTATGGGAAAAGGCGTGACGCTATGTATGTGTGTGTGTGTGTGTGTGTATGTGTGTTACTAGCAGCCCCGCCCGGGCTACGACAGACGAACAATTCTGTCAAAAGCTACCAAAATGCCATCTATCGACAGAAGCATGAAGAAAACGAAATAATTTTCCCTTTTTCGGTTGTTCCCTTTGCGTTTTTATGTAGTTTTCTCCGTAAGAACCTTTCTGAGACTTCTACAGATAGTTTGGAAAAATGTACATCCAAATCGGTCCAGCCGTTTGCAAGTTTCTCGCTTACCCGTCAAATACATTTTGCGATTCATTTATATCCATATACCTATTTATTTAGACAGTTAGAATATAAATACTAACTAACCCGTAGAAAATAGTGCAAATGGCCGAATTCTTAACTATAATAAGTGGTCTAATGGGTTTCACGCTTGCTTCTCACACAGGAGATGCAGGTTCGATTCCTGACCTTGTACCAATGAGATAATTAATTTATCTTAAGTACCTACTTTATAAGGACGTTCTAACGGTGATGGAAAAACATCGTGAGGTTTCCTCACGATGTTTTTTCTACTCCACAGCTGCTCATTACTTTCATTACTCCATAGCTGCGGCGATGGGCTAGCCCCCTGTCACGCATAATGGAGTATTTAATAACTGGCTCAAAGTGGGCACAATTGTGCTTCTGCCACCCCGTATAGGAAAAGGCGTGACGCTATGTTTTGTTATGTTATGTAATTTTGATAGTTTTGGCCCACACATTTGTGTGATTCAAAGTTATAGCTTATGCAATATCCTTATCACATTGTATCAGCGCCGGTGTAGGAAGTATGCATTATTTATTACTTAAATGAAAACTTGTTTCTTTGTTTCATAGTGGTTATTATATCACGTATAATCTATGGCGATACATTGTACCTATACATACACCTTGGAGATCACCACGACTTCAGTATCGACTTCCTTTCCTGCGGTATTTAAGCTTATTATTTTTTTAAACTCGTAAAGCACCTACTAGTCTCTGTTTAGTTTTATCTATACCAGGATTAATAGTGCAAGTTCATTGGTCCTTTTCGAGGGGAGTTTTACCACCAGTCTGGAACTGGGCTGATTATGTACTCAGACTGATGGGCGAACACCGCAACTGACCGAATCGTTGCACAAGACGGATTCTAGTGTAACCTGGCCTAAACGAAGATGGGTCGACGACCTCTACAAGTTTCTGCTTCTGGTTACGTATAGTCAATAGTCAATAGTCAATAGTCAAAGTACTTTATTACTGTAGATATTTACATATACTTAGCAAACGTTTTTTTTTTGCCTCTTCTCTACATTGGACCACTGTGGGACACTGTGGGAGAAGAAGGGCGTAGAAACTCCCACAGATTTATTTTTAGATCTCTTTTAAAAATAGGTTGTGCTTAACTAATACAAATATGAAAAATTAAATTGTTATGATTAATAAGCAGGAATAAATAATTACAAAATTATTAACAGCAAGGTCTGTGTTGAGCCAGATTAACCCCATACAGTCCTGTCATTTAAGTAATCTTGAATATTGTAATATCCCTTTTTCGACAAAGTCGCTTTAACATGCTTTTTAAATTGCTCAAATGGCAATTTCAAAATCTCCAGAGGTATCTTATTGTAGTAGAGAATGCACTGACCCTTGAAAGAATTGCTAACCTTCGCGAGTCTAAAACGGGGCGCACATAGTCTGTGATTATTTCTTAGGTTAACATTACAGCTGTCGCTAAGTTTGGAAAATGTTGTAAGGTTCTTGCGTACATACATTATATTTTCGAAAATAAATTGACTAGCTACTGTTAGTATGTCAATTTCTTTAAAAAGCTCTCTTAAGGAGTCTGTTCGTTTTAAATTATAAATTGCTCGAATAGCTCTTTTCTGTATATGGAGTATGAAAGTAGCCGCACCAATTACTTTGTCCATCCAAAATTCAAATCCATCCTATTGATACTGCCATAACTACGACAAATCTAACACCTCATTTATTAAAATCCGTCTAGCCGTTTAGGCTGTAGCGCGTGCTAAAGAAATGGCCATACATCCGTACTCTCGAAAACATGACGACCCGAATGGCCGAGTCGGCAGTAACCCTGCCTACGAATCCAAGGGTCCCGGGTTCGAGTCCCGGTGGGGCAAATATTTGTTTGATGAGAACGAAGTTTGAACCCTAGTCATGGTTGTTTATCTTTCTAAGTATAATATTTATCTATACAAGTATGTGTATCGTTGTCTAGTACCCAAGATACAGGGAAATAGTATCGTAGATATAGTAGTATCCTAGTTTGGGGCTAGATCAATGTGTGTAAATAGTGTCCAAGGTATTATTGTTGTTATTACAAGGTATTATTACCCTACTTTATGGAGTTGTGGTCTCCAGACTAGAGAAGGTCGAGTCACTTACCCAGCATACCCCCCAAGACGAGCAGCGACCCTATCCAGGACTCCTCTTGCAACGTCGGCGGCTCTGGAAGTGGGGAGTTTTCCCCCCTTAGCTGGGGGAATATGGGTGACGTCCACCCCATCGACATCCCGGTGCACAGGCTGCCGTAGCTTGCTGTGAAACGAATACAATTAGTGGAATAGCTTAGTTGGTCAAACACCGAAAACGTAGCATCACAACCTTGCACGCTCGTAAGCAAAATGCCGGATACGCAAATTACCACTTCACCCATTAAATACGGATACGTAAAATCATCATATCATACGTATAATGCCGGTTTCTCAAAATGACGAAATTCTATTCGCGAAATTCCGAAAATTAATAATGCCGTTTTATTCGCCAAATTCTGGATTTCATTGTCAGTCACTCAAGGCTCCTCAGATGGGGTGGCGAAGGCATATAATATGTATACCAACTTTATGATTTTTTGACAGGTGTCACTATTTTGACAGGTATTGTGTCATATGTCACGTTTTTGATAAATGTCATGGTTTTGTCAGATGTCACGTTTTTGACAGATGTTATAATTTCGACAGGTGCCTTGATGTCACGATGTTGATAATAAAAGATTTGATAAGGGGGTGGCAGCGGCAAATTTGAGCCAATCACGTTGTCAATCATCTCGCCAGATGTTTATTACAGCTGTTGGTATTCTGAGAGCCACATTATCTTGTGACCTGAATAGACCGATACAGGTTCTACACTGCTAGTCACAACGGTCGCAAGACTAAGTCCCTCATGCCTCATCAATCAACTGCATCTCTTCTAAGACTTGGCCCGTAAAAAGTATATTGCCTAATTGTTTATTTGTGGAAGACTGTACTTTTTCTGTCCTTATAGAAATCGGTCCTTTTAGGAATCTGTCCTTTTGGGAGCTTGTCTTTCTACGAATCTGGCCATTTAAGAATAAATCATACCAAATCGCAAAGTGTATCCACACCAACAGTGAATCATTTTTAGTTTTAGCTGATAATACAATAAATAAATAATTGAAATAGTAGCAACAAGATTGCCTTGCCTCCTAATTTATGATATTTTATTATTCATATCCGCACTGGATCGTGATTTATTATTAGATCAGTGATTATGATTAGGGATCTAAAGATCGTGGAATATGTAAGCAACAACGTTAAATTATTCCTAGATACTTTAGACACTGATTATGTTAGAAGGATATCTGTGGCTCGCCCCCTGTTACGCTAATTGCAGTATTGTGTATCTGATTCTTTAAGATTCTCCCTGTTTTTAAAAGGGAGAGTTTAAAATACAAATGATAATAAAGAAAAAATAAAAATATTACTGAAGTTAAAATTTTTTAGCCAGATCGCTTTCGCCGTCGTCGCTGGGCAGGATCCCCAGATGGCTGGCGGCATTGTCTCACTGTATGGCGAGGCTCATCCGTTGCCCAAGGTAGGCGCCAACCCTTTGGCCGTTAGAGGCGTCGACCAGGCGCGAGGAAAGTTCTTTGACCAGCGCTCGCGCCGCTGGGCCCCGAAAGGGTTTCTACTCCGAAAGGCACAGATATGTAGCCTTGTGCGCGAGCTGCGTATTTACGTCTTTTGTTCCCGTCTACGGTGGACTCCGCCGCGCCAGTCTTGTTGCCAGTCGCCTGTATGTGGGACCAGCCAGCGTATCGTCCTGGCGCAACAGGCGGCCTGCACTGCGGCGACATGTCAGTCCATGGTGGCCCAGTTGGTCCACGTCTCCCCGACAGGGGCAACTATGTGGCTTTTTTATATATATTTGTTCCCGTTAATTTTTCCAATATCTTAATAGTTATCTTAGTTTGCTATCCGTGGCGGACACGAATTCAACAAATAAGATATCTTTCACATCGGTCCAGTCGTTCTTGAGTTATAAAGGTGTAACCAACCAACTTTGCTTTATGTGTGTCTTCAGAATTTAGATAGATGTAGTTTGGTATAAAAAAGGGTGTAAAATTTTAGTGAACAATTAGAAAAATTGGGATGAAAACTTTTAACTAAATTGGTTAATAACATATAATACATAAGCCAAAAGTTATCAGCCTAAATAGGAAGAGCAACAAATATATGGGACGTTCCACAGGTGAAGGGACCTTGGGGGTTACCACAATCTTTTTCCGATTCAAATTAGGTTCAAAACAAAAACATTACCTTGGGAACCATTTCCATTCCAATTTGCCTTAATGTGCGTTATTTACCTAATACCAAGATTTGTTTTAGGAAGGTCACGGTAATTTTGCGGATCAAATTAGGTTCCTAATCTGAATCGGCATAAGACGTTGTGGTAACTAGAGATGCACCGGGTATCCGGCTAGGATCCGGTACCCGGCGGTTCCGGCACATTTTCAGGATCCGGCCGGATACCGGATAATGATGCCGGATAACGGGTAATGCCGGATAGTAATAATAACAAAAAAACTAACTGTTTTCATAGGAAAATGTTTATAAAACTTTGTACTTAAATCAACATATATTTTTAACAAATTTTAGTATTAAATCAAGTCTTTATTTCTCTTTTATTATTTCTCATTTATTATTTCTTTAGTGCCAAAGTACCAGCTTTTCTTCCTTCTCAACCACGTGAAATATTGGACTGGCACAATTTACACTTGCTTGTGGCTTTTGGGCCAACATTAGCAACAAAGTGCTTCCAAACTTTTGATCTTTTACCAGAGATTGGCATGGTTATTGTTAATTTAATTTAACTCAAAATCTATCAGTTCTCGTAACGAAAATAGCACCCGACAGACAAACTCGTCAACAGATTGTGCAAAAATGAACAGAGGGGCGCGCGGGCGGGATGCGTTTGCACTACTGCCTGCCGACGCTAGACAGACACGCTGGCGGCATCCCTCCCCTATCTGCCTCACCCCGCACCGCTTAGGCCTTCCGAGTGGTGGATTTTAAAGGCATTTTAATGCCGGGTAATTTTGCCGGGTACCCGGTGGATTCGGCAAAAAATTTGCCGTGTACCCGTTACCCATTACCCGGCCAAACCAGGATCCGGCCCATCTCTAGTGGTAACCCCCCTTATGGTCGGTATAATCTGTGCTTGATAAGCTATCGATAGCACAAAAATCTAGTCTGTTAAGTGATGTGGATCCGGAGTTAAAAAAAAAAGAATGTTGTGACGAAAATCATAAAAAAAACAGGTTTAAAATACAACTTTCTATACAAACATGTTGGTAGGTATTCAATAACATCACAATGTATCAAAGTAAAAGGATAAGCGAAAAATAATTAAAATGTCCCTGACGCGCGATTTCACAAAACAGCGATTATCTCCAAAACCAGAAACTGCTGGCACCTTCATCTGTGGAACGTCACACATTGTTCACCAATATAAGTTTTGACTACCAAATATGTTCAATGTTCACCAAATGTAGATTCACAGAACCATATTTCCGTAACCGTAGCTTTAGGTCACTTTCTGTCTAAATACTAAAGGTGGGTTTGTTAGGTCACATCTTTATAATGCAACCTGGAGCGACTGCGGAGCCGAGTGGAGCGAGCCGACCCATGTAGTTAGTACAACGTAGGGTGTGAAATTTTGGTAAACATTTACGGCCTTACTAATAAAAAAAGTTATTCACAGTTTAACTTACACAGTGTTTTGTCCTTTTCATAAAATTCAAAATATATTTATTTCAAAATTACAAATTTCTTTATTACTGTAGATTTACATATACTTAGCAATCGTCATTTTTTGCCACTTCTCTACATTGGACCACTGTGGGAGAAACGAAGGGCGTAGAAACATACGTCGAGTAAATGTCAAAGCAAAACAAAACACTGCATAAGTTACACTGTGTAATGTGTAATGCCGTTAATAAGTTTGATATGAAAATGTTTGTAAACTATTAATTTATTGTTATTACATGTAGTGGTATATACCCAGCTGTGACCACATTTCGCCAGTTTACATTCTTTTAAAATAATAAAAACTCACCTAACGATGCTACCAAATATTGCCGCCATTTTAGTTTGAACTGAGCTTTAAAAGTATCGAACATAATCAGAGAAAAACGCTCGATAATAACTTTTTTTCTAAGCAAAAACTTCAATAATTTTGTTTAAAAATACATTTAGTTCAGTTCGTATTCTGTAAAATTGGTTTTGATTAATGAAGTAACTTAATGGTTTCACTGTACTTGAATATACACTTTATTTATTGTTTTATTTAAATGTTATGTCCGACTCGAGACGTGGTTGCCGTCAGCCATTACAATTAATTCTGTTGAACCACTTTACCTAGCTAGTATCCACTCGATTCCCTTCACATATTTTTTGCATTACAGAACTAAACAGGGTGACTTTTTAACTCAGTATTTGAGAATTAGTAGATGGCAATGAATATAACAAAAACATGCTGAAGAAAAAGAAGATTATATCAACTTTCCTGAAGGAAAATATTAATATTGCATAGAAAACACAAAGCAAAATATATCGAAAACAATATGCAAAGGTGAGCTTATTTATAAAAAGAAATTTCTTACAGAACTTAATATATTGTTTAGATATTTCGTTTTTCCTGGGGCGTTTAGCTGACCCAGTATTTTTGTAATCGGAATATCTAAACTAATGTAATTAAGATCGTCTTTCTACACTACTTTTATGATAATTAGGCGGGATGATAAGAACCTGACCTAAGTGTATTTTAAAATATAATATATTTACAAAACACATCTCATTTTACAGAAGAGTCAAAAATATTTAATAATCAGGTGATTTTTTCACAAAAAATCATCTTTCACCATGACAACGCAAGGGGGCAACAAACATGCGTTATTATAAGACAATGGAAAATCAACGAGTTACATTTTTATTTAGGTAGGTAGAAATTTGAGTCGAATGATGACGTTATTTATAGCTAGAGACCGCAGCCTGCGGTAGAGGAGTGTTTTACTGACCTTGAAGATTCACATTTTAAGGCTTTGGAGCGAAAATGGAAAAAAAACACTTCATTACTTTAAACTGGGCTTTTCTTCTCTAGCCCATGTATATATGGGAATAAAAGAACAATAAAGACCCAATCTCAACCCAAAAAGAAGTTGCGAAGATTTGGGCCAATTAAAGGTAGCCCTGTAAAGGTATCGCAAACGTAGGTAGGAAAACGTTAATTATTTTCCAAATCAATTGAATATCTTAATTGCTTAAAGAAAGTACAGTTTGCCCGCCGTAAGGTCGATCCTCGCGGTGGCCGTGGGCCACGGGAGCCTTGTGTCCGCTACACGTAACATTATTTTCGTGGATCATGGTGGTCAGCTGATTTGCACAGCAAAAACACTTTATGTTTTAAATATTTTATGTTGTTCTTGTGCATGTTCAACCTAACACGAAGGAGAAAGGGGGCTTTGCTTCGTTCACCCCCTTTACCCTTCACCTAAGCTAACGCAGCAATTTTCCCTGATATTTGCTGTGCAAATCAATATTTTCGATGTGCAGTTTAATATTTCCCTTTGGTAAATATATAGGTACTTTACACATAATCTGATACATAGAAGGAAGCGAAAGATAGAATCGAAGATTGCTGAAGTGAATATTATTGAAGTCTCTATAACTCTTTATTAAATATAGTGACCCGAATGTCCGAGTCGGCAGTGACCCCCTGCCTACGAACCCAAGGGTTCCGGGTTCGAGTCCCGGTGGGGGCAAATATTTGTTTGATGAGCACGGATGTTTGTACCCAAGTGATGTTCGTTTATCTATCTAAGTATAATATTTATCTATATAACTATGTGTATCATTGTCTAGTACCCGAGATACAGGGAATCCTAGTTTGGAGGTAGATCAATGTGTGTAAATAGTGTCCAAGATATTATTATTATTAATCTGTGGCCTATATATCTACCCTTCCTTCTTTCTTATCCAGGGTGTAGCATGCCTATTTTATTATAAAATATTGTCAATGAAAACACCGACGCCATTCTTTCGCCCGTCTCAATATTCCCACCGAGGGCAAAGGCCTTTACTAAAACTTGGGTAACGTTTAGCCTCCAAACGTTTGCATGAGATTATTTCTCATACCTACCTGATAAAGATTCAATCATTGTTTTTTATCTTAGTGAGAAACATCCATATGTACTGAGTAGAGTAACTTCAATCTTTCAGGTCTAAATATCTTAATGTTATCACCACTCCTCACCAGGTATCTTGCCTGTCCTCCGACAAAATAAACTAGTGGTTCTGGGAGAATAGTAGACCTCGCTTGTTTAAAATTTGAAGCTTGTAGATCTGTTACAAGTGCATTATAATGTTGATGATCGATGATAAGTCAGTCAGTGATAAAATGACGGAATTTTGAAGGGCTCTCGATTCCGATCTATTATTCATTGACTGAATTTTGGGAATTTGCCTATTTAAATTGTGGCCCATACGTCAAAGATAATTCAGGTGTCCAGCGCCTCCCCCTCCACTCCCTCTCTTTTTTTGCAAACTCAAACTAAAAAACTTTATTGCAAATGGCCAAAAATAATGCACTTTTACCAGTCTATTTACTTACTTAAGTCTCATATCCATGGATAAAAGTAAAAAATTAATAAATATGATTAACTAAACTAAACTAAAATGACTGATTAAGGTTTGAGTTTGAAAAAGAAACTCTCCCTTTCAAGTGGTGATTCATGATGACTCCATAAACTCTACCAGTGCTTCGGAAATAAGCCCGTCAGCGAGCACCAAGAAACTGCGGGGATGTAATTTTTTTTATTTACGTCATATTTTTTTTTTTTTGTTTTTACTCAATGTACAATATACAAATAATCTCATGTAATGAGATAACAATTTTATTTAATATTAATCTTATAACATCGTATCTATAAGTACCATTAAGATGTCTCAAAATAACAATCTAAAAAAATAAATAAATAAGAACAAAGACAAGTTGTAATGAGCATAGCTTAGGAAAAGCTAGACTGGCACAGTCCCCCCAAACAGCCGTTCACGAGTATAACTTGTGCACCAGCCATCACCCCCCTCGGCATATTTGAGGGAGGGGAGCAAACCGCTACACAGAGCCGTCGCAAGCAAAGACATTTTAGTGAGCATGACCATAAACTCTGGTTTCCGGGTAACCAACTTGTATTCTACGTTAAAACTAATAAATTATTATGAGTCAACTTACAATAGCATTTTTGTACACTTAATTTTATTACCAGACTATTAAATTACATTACTGCATTTGTAAAAGTAATGTTAATTATTATTATCATTATCATGGAGCTTGGGGCATTGGGGCCATGCAGTTTTGTCTTTTGACTGAAACGTTCCTAAAAAAAAGTGATACATTAAACGTTAAGATGCCAAATTACGAACTAGCGGCTTTTTACTGCAGAAAAACCAGAAGAGGTGGTTCTTGCTTAAAAAGAGGTATTCAATATGAGCAACTAGAATCTCTTGGGAACGTTTCAGTCTCCAACTATTTTGAATGTTGTGCAATTAAGATTCCCTGCAAAAACACTGTAATTATTTGTATATATAGACCTTCACATGATACGAAACATAATTTGGACATGTTCTTTGAAAAACTAGAGTTATTACTTTATAAATTTCATTGTAAATTCAAAAACCAGAAATTAATATTAGCAGGAGACTTAAATATAAATATGTTACAACAAAAATATGAATCATCTAGACTAAGTGACATTTTAAAAAATTATAAACTTAATTTACATATTTTAGAACCTACAAGAAAAAAATCGTGCATTGATCTTATAATTAGTAACATGAGAAATGTGAATGGTTTTGTGCTTCCTCTTTGCTTATCGGATCATAATACAGCTCAATTTTTACGCATGAAGCTTAAACATTCACTGAATATACCGGAAACCTTTTATATGTTCAAGAGTAGGTATACAGAAGAGAACATTGCAACATTTCAGAGTTATTTGAAAAGCTTATCTTTCCATACAGTATACAATCAAAATGATCTAAATCAAGCTTTCAACGAGTTTCATGATATTTTTTGTTTACTTTATAAGTTATGTTTCCCAAATATAAGGATTAAAATTAACACCAAATGCAAAATAAATTGGATTTCTAAAGGGATAAGAAAGTGTTGTATTGCCAAGCGGAAGTTACGTTATTTATATTATACTCATAATACTACATATAATAAGGAGCAATACCAAAACTACAACAAACTTTTAAAGAAATGTGTTAATAAAGCTAAACGAAATATAAATAGAAAATACATATTGAATCACAAACATAAAAGTAGCGCTACTTGGAAAATAATCAATCAGGAAATAAACAATTCTTACACTTCTAGAAATATAGATCAATTAATTTATAATAATGAAACAATAAAAGATCCTAAATTAATATCAAATATATTTAATAATTACTTTATTGATCTGACAAATGTGGAAAACAATAATTGTAAAAATACCAACCAAACTTTAATAAATAATTCGATTTACTTAACGCCAATAGACAAAATAGAGATTGAAAAACATATAGTGACCCTCAACAATACAAACGCAGAAGGGTATGATAAAATATGTACAAAAATAATTAAAGCCTGCAAGAAAGAGATTAGTGAAGTATTAGCTTACTTGATTAATTTGTCCATACAAAGTGGTATTTTTCCAGACAGATTAAAGATAAGCATAGTAAAACCTCTATTCAAAAAAGGTGATAAGAATCTTATAGAAAATTATAGACCTATTACCCTAATACCAATATTTTCGAAACTCTTTGAAAAAGTAATGCAGTTCGCGACGCGCCGCCGAGCGCGAAGCATGCTTGTACAGCACAATGGTGCTCCGCACGCCACCATCGCGAAAAGAATCTACAACATTAAGTGACGAACAAGTGTGCTCTAAATGTAAGGAGCAGACGAAGATAATAATAAATGAACTATGTGCGTTTATAGTGAACAAGTCGGATACTTTGCCTGAGAATGCAATTGTGCAGATTTGCTCATCGGCCTATAACTTGGATGAAATAGAAGATGGACGGCGCGTCCTGTTTTCCCATCTCGCCCCTCATAAGAAGATTCTTCGTAAAAAAGAGGGTTCGGAGCAGAAGAGTATTCTGGAGATGATAAAGCTTGTTAAAGAATTTGAGCCCAATTTGCCAATATTCGTCGCGAAAAACTTGAACAAACTACCCCCAGTATCTTTTGACCATATTGATGTTACGACTTTTTTGAAGGACATGACTCTTCTTAGGAAGGAAATTGCGGACGTCAAAGTGAAACAGCTGGATGATAATCTACATCAACCATCTCCTGGCATAGAGGCCTTGAAATGTGAGATTGAAGGGATGAAGATAATCCTCCAGGAGCTGCAAAGCAGGAAATGCTTTGTGGAGCCGCCACTACTGCCTCATATTGATATGAATACGAGTAGGCAGCATAATGATGGGTTTGCCCAGCCGGTTACGTCATCATTGCCCTCTGAGGTCCAAGAACCTGGCGCGCAATGTACTGCCACGACGGGTTCAGTCACAGTAAGTCCTGTTGCTGTAGTTCCTGTCACTGTATGTCCTGCCGATGCAAATCCAGATACGGGGGGGAATTCGGAGCTGAAGCATGACAGGAAGAACCAGAACAAGGAGGAGGCTGTCGCACAATATCCTGGCACGCAATGTCCTGCCGCGACGGGTTCAGTCACAACTAAGAACAAGAATAAAAAACGTAGTAAAGTGAGTACCACACCAAGACAACCAACCTCCCCCAGGACTACGATGAACATGACGTATGTGAGTCTGCCGACTACAGTTAAGCCAGTAAGCTTTGCCGACAAGGTGAAAACTGCTTACCATGAGCGACCTGCTCAGCAGCAGCATAGTGGTGATGAGCAGTGGACATTGGTTCGTGGTAAGAATAGAAAGAGAATCACCAACAGGAGAGGCACGGGAGAACCTCTTCCTCAGTTCAACTTTCGAGCCGCAGAGAGAATGATGTCATTGTACTTGTCAAGGGTGTGTCCTGAGTCTAAGACATCTGATATTTCTGGCTTTATTAAATATAAAACTGGATTAGATGTAAAAGCAACCAAGTTGAATGCCTATGACAACGAAGACAATGAATTCAATGCCTTTAAAGTGAGGGTGCCGGTTGCGAATGTTGATACATTCCTTAATCGGCAAGGAGACCGCTTTTGGCCCAAGGACATAGTTTTTAGAAGGTTTCTGGAAACCACACGTAAGCCGCAGAACGGCAAGGTGTCGGAAAGACTTGATGCCTAACAATTGATAACATAAAACACATTTTTTTATGGATAGTACAACCAATAAAATTAATAAGAACTTGACATTGGTGTCATTTAATTGTCAGTACCTGAAAAGTTCGATTGAACATGTCCGAAACCTGTGTAAAACACATCATGTTATAGCCTTACAGGAAACATGGTTAATGCCACATGATCTGGACTACCTCAACACCGTGGACCGAAATTTTGGCAGTCATGGTGTCTCAGCGGTGGATACCTCGAGCGGAATCGTTAAGGGAAGACCGTATGGCGGTGTGGCGCTCCTGTGGGACAGGAACATGTTCCCGATCGCCGAGATCATCCCGTGCCATAGCGAGCGTATGGTGGCGGTCAATCAATTGTCAATTGTAAGACGGGCTGGTTTCCGCAACTCGACGACTAAAGCGCCTATTTTGCGTGTGGGTGGGAATGCGACATCATTCGAGCCAACCCAACTCCTCCAGGAACGCCAGTAGGCCCTTTACGTTACCGACTATCCCTGGAAGGTCCCTCGATTGACCGAGGTGTTTAGCCCTGTAGTCCGCTACTCCTGTGCACTCCATGAGGACGTGAGCAGCCGTTTCTTCTGCCTCCAAGCAGGCTCTGCAAAGGGGGCTGTCGGTAACACCTAGGACATATAGATGTTTATTAAAGAAACCATGGCCAGTAAGTGCTGCAGTTACCAGTCGCATGCGCGGCCTACTAAGTCGAAGCAAGGTCTTAGCCAGCCTAGCGCTAGGGGGCGGCAAGGCCAGCTTAGCCTGCCTGCACTCCTCATGGTTTGTCCAAAGAGTGGCATGATCATTCCTGGTCGACTCTCTCAGAAATGAGCGTACCATCTTGAAGGGAAGAGGGATGATAGGTTCGGGACCATACGCTGTCAAGCTAGATCCTTTACGCGCCAACTCATCCGCTGCATCGTTACCTCTTGATCCGCTGTGTCCTTTTATCCATTGAAGGATTACGCGGTTGTGTTGACATACCTCCATTAGTCGTTTGTGACACTCGTAGATTAGCCCTGAGTTAATAGTGTTGCTATTTAGGGCTTGTAGGACGGCCATGCTATCCGAGAGGATTCGAATGGAGGAATCTCTTACCTTTCTCGATGCTATGGCATTAGCGGCCGAGATGATGCCCATGCATTCAGCTTGAAAGACAGTATTATTGGCACCCAGTGGAATGGCTATCTTGATGTTTAGGTCCTCCGAGAAGGTGCCTGAACCAGTGCCTGCTTCAGTTTTTGAACCATCGGTAAAAATTCTGAGCTCTTTAACGTCGAGCCCCTCAACCCGATGGTCTTCATGTAACTGTATATTGTATTTTTTGTCAAAAACAAATTGTTTAGGGATTCTGTCACTGCAAGCCGATGTAGCCGTTGCACTTGCAAGAGATGGGATTTTTTTTGTAAACTTCCCCTAGGATGGCGGTGTGTGAGGTCCTGTTTTTCCTCCAAAGTCCTAAGGTGTTGAGTCTCACCGCAGATGACGCGGCCTCCTGCTTAATATACAGCTGGAGTGGCGGAAGACACAGCATGGCCTCCATTGCTGCTGTTGGAGTAGTTCTCATACTACCTGTGATAGCCATGCAGGCCAGCCTTTGGAAGCTTTGGAGTTTGCTTACCATTGTGGTTAGTTTGGTCCTGGTCCACCACACCACAGCTCCGTAGCAGACAAGAGGACGGATCACCGTTACGTACAGCCAAAGAATGATGTTGGGAGAAAGTCCCCACTTTTTCCCCACCATTCTCCGACACTGCCAGAATGCAATACTCGCCTTCTTTAGTTTGTTGTCGATGTGGCTACTCCAGTTGAGCTTGCTGTCCAAGGTTATGCCCAGGTACTTCACCTCAGTTGCTAGCTGGAGTTCCGTTCCAAAGAGCTTAGGTAGGGTATACCTACCAAGAGCCCTATTGTTAGTGAACATGACCATTTCCGTTTTTGTTGGGTTAACCGCCAGGTCATATTCTAAACACCAGCGCTCCACGATGCGAAGAGCTGTTTGTTTAAGGTTGCATACTGTGCTCGCGAATTTACCTGTGATGAGGATTACCAAATCGTCGGCGTATCCTACGGTGTAGTATCCATTAGCGTTAAGCTTGGTAATCAGGTCGTTAATGACCAGATTCCACAGAAGCGGGGAGAGCACTCCTCCCTGCGGGCATCCCTGCACTACCTCCGCCGACAGGGACTCTCCAGCTAGACGCACGATACGTTTGTTAAGCATGTTTGTGACCCAGTTGTTTACAGCTGTTGACACCCCATGCCTTGTTAGAGATGCACTTATACTGCTATGCTGCGTCTTGTCAAAGGCACCTTCTATATCAATAAAAGTTCCAAGACAGATGCATTTGTTTTGAATCGCCTCTTCAATTGTGGATACAACTGCATGGAGAACTGATTCAGTAGACTTACCCAAACTATATGCATGCTGATTCTTGTGTAAGGGTATATGTTTTAACGCTCCATCTCTCAGGTGTCTCTCGCACAAACGTTCGAGAGTCTTAAGCAAGAACGAGGTGAGACTAATCGGCCTGAAAGATTTAGCGTTAGTGTAGTCGCTCCTTCCTGGCTTCGGTATGAAAATTACGTTTACTACTCTCCACCTTTTGGGAACGTATCCGAATCTAAGACATGCTTTTATGATTCGGACCATTATTTGATGACGGGTTCCCCACCCCACTGTAGAAGTGCTGGGAAGATTCCATCTGGTCCTGCTGATTTAAAAGGTTTAAAGCTATTAATGGCCCATCTCACCTTGTCAGCAGTGATAATATTATTAGTTATGTCTAAGTGGTCGACAGCTTCATGGTGAACCTCTTCCGGCCACACAATCTCTTGAATAGTTCTACTTCCGGGAAAGTGAGTTTCCAACAAGAGACTGTGTGTTTCTGTGGTGGAAGAGGTATATGTTCCATCGGGTTTTTTAAGCGACCCTAGCCTGGAGTTGCCTTGTTGAGCTAGTATTTGCCTTACCGGATTTGCTTGATCAACGGTTTCAATGTCGCTGCAGAATTTCCTCCATGAGTTGCTGCTTTTGAACCGTAGTCGTTTCTTGTACTTGGATTTGGCATCTTTATAGTTGTCCCAATCCTCATCAGCACTGGTGTTCATCGCCCTGTTTAGCAGTCTTCTTATCTTAGCACGCATCCTATCTAGATCAGGACCCCACCAAGGCTGCCCCTTGATGTTGGTAGGCGCTGGTGTGCTAAGCGGGCAAGTTGAGTGGTAGCAGTCTATTGAAGTATTTGTAAAATCTGTTACCTGTTGTTCGATTTGTTCGGGTCCCTCCGGATCTGGTAGAGTCTCAGCCCAAGCAAGTCTTTCACCTAGGATAGCTCTGTACCTGGTTCTGTCAGTCTTGCGTGGGTTTCTCTTAGGGACAGTTGGGGAGAACGCTGCGTTGATATCGAAGCGTATCCATCGATGATCAGAGCATGACGCGTCGTTGGACACATGCCAGCCCCCAACGTCGTCGGATATGTCCGCCGTTGCCAGGGTAATATCAACGATAGTTCTGCTCCGCTTGGTAACAAAAGTTGGTTCAGAACCTATGTTAAGAACATTGAGGTTTGTAGTAAATAGGTATTCAACAAGTGTCTTTCCTCTGCTGTTCATATCTGGCATGCCCCACAGTGGGTGATGCGCGTTCGAGTCGGCCCCAACGATGAGCTGGAGGCCCGACTTCTCGCAGTGGTCCACCAGCCGGCACAGGTCGTGTGGAGGCGGGTTGTCCTCCGCAGGCATGTAAGCGGAGGCCACCACGAGTTCGCGGCACCTAGCTGTGTCGGGCAGTTGCAGCCTTATGGCACACAGGTCCCTGCAACAGAACTCTGTTAATGGCTGTGCTGGGATGTTGTTAGTAGTTATGATGCACGTTCTAGGGTTATCGTGATCAGTTGTACCGAAAAGCTTACCTCTCAAATTGGCAAGCCCTCGAATGCTACCGCGGTTGATCCACGGCTCCTGGATCAGAGCCACGGCAGTGCTGTTTGCCCCCAACGAGCGTCTTAACGAGCCGTTGCAGTTTGGCTGTGTTGGAGGTTGGCTTGGAGGATTTTACAATCGCGGGAGAGGGACGCCATTTTTGGTCAACCCCTCCTCCACCTCCAAGACGAGTTCCTCCTCCAGCCGCATGGACAGCTCCTCGCCCTCAGAGGGCACCACTGCTGGCTCTGGCTCATCGCCTTCACCAAGCAGCATGGCCTCCCAGTGCGCGTGCTCGTCCTGCGGTTGAGCAGCATATGGTGGCGGTACGCCTACAGTGTGGGGAGAGCAGTCTTCTCGTTTTCAGTGTATATATGCCGACAAATAGCGATGAAAATTTACCTGAATTTACGCAGTGTTTAGCTAACATAAGCGCAGTGATTGAGTGCTCAGAAACTGAGAGTATTTATGTGTTAGGGGACTTTAATGCACACCCACACACGTTATTTGGTGTAGAACTAATGAACTATTGTGACGAGCAAGTTATGAGCTGTGCGGACTATGACTCACTCGGTATGGAATCTGATACATATACTTATGTAAGTGCGGCGCACGGCACTAGGCGCTGGCTCGACCACTGCCTAGTATCAGAAGCGGCCCGAACTTCAATTAGCGGAGCACAGGTACTTTATGATGTGTATTCGTCGGACCATTTGCCACTAGTCATTCAGTGTAGGTTAGATATTAATTTTAAGCCTGTAAATATTGTATTGGATTCGCATTCTGACATTAAACATATATGGGGTAATCGCAGTAAAGAACAAATTAATAAATATGCCGAAATATGTACTGATCTCTTTGAAACAATTAAATTAAGTAACTATTATAATGTTGATTGTATGCATAACTATTCTAATAACGATATTAATGAATGTAAATGTAACAATAGTGAACATATTAAATTAATAGACAATCTTTATAATGACATTGTAAATACCCTGCAAACAGCAGCTGTACGTAGTTTTTATGTTAAAAACCCTAAAATTAAAAAACTTATTGGTTGGAATTTTCATGTTAAGAAATATCATTCTATTGCTCGACTAAAATTTCAGGAATGGGTTGTATGTGGTAGGCCGTGCTTGGGGCATTGCTATGAGGAAATGTCTGTCTCACGCCGGGATTTTAAGGCTGCCTTAAAATATATACAGAAAAATCAGGAAAGAATTAAATTGGATGTTTTGGCTAGACATAAATCGGGTGGGAATTTTGTTCAGTTCTGGAAGGAGACGAAAAAGTTCAATCATAAAACATGCTTACCCGTGACTGTAGGGGGGGAGCAGGATCCTAGTAATATTGCAAATCTTTTTCAAAAACATTTTAACCCGGTAAGTACTTTACCGTTAGCTGCTAGTAGGGATAACTCGAGTAGATGTCGTCGTGTGCCGGGGAAATTCCGAGTGACTACTGATGACGTAATCAAGGTTCTCAGGAAAGCGAAACGGGGTAAGTCCCCGGGACATGATGGCCTCAGCATTGAACATCTTTTGTACTCGGGTAGGTACATCTGTGAGGTACTGGCGCAGTTTTTCAATCTCTGTGCGCAGCATTCATACCTACCTGCTAACTTAATTCGCACACTAGTAGTTCCTATTGTCAAAAATAAGACTGGTGATGCCTCGAGCGCGGCAAACTACAGGCCTATTTCGCTGGCTACGATTGTGGCCAAGGTACTTGAAAGACTGATACAACTAAATACTTCACAGTTTCTAAAAATAGATGATGCTCAATTTGGCTTTAGGGCTGATGTTTCCACGGATATGGCTATATTTTCTTTAAAACAAACAGTTAATTATTACTTGAGCAATAAAACAACGGTATACGGTTGTTTTTTAGATTTAAGTCGAGCTTTTGATACTCTTAATCATGATCTGCTGTGGAACAAATTAGACAGGAGCGGGGTGCCATCTGGCACTGTTGATCTTCTAAGTTACTGGTACAGTAGTCAGACCAACAGTGTCAGGTGGGGTAACGTCCTGTCTGATAGTTATAGGTTGACCTGCGGCGTGCGGCGGGGTGGCCTGACCTCCCCCGACCTGTTCAATCTTTATATGAATGACTTGATCGTGGAGCTGAGCGGCACGCCCGTGGGGCTCAGGCTTGGTGTCACGTATGTCAACAACCTGAGTTACGCGGAAGATATGTGTCTGCTCAGCCCCACGATCAAAGGCCTGAGGAAGTTATTGTCTATATGTGAAAAATACGCACTAGAACACGATCTAATATATAATGTTAAGAAGACTGAGATGATAGTGTTCAGGTCGGGGAAAGGACCGGACCACATTCCCAGTCTCATGCTTAAGGGTCAACCTGTAAATATAGTCGAGAACTTCAAGTACCTTGGCCACATTCTCTCGTCTTCTATGAAGGACGACGCTGATATTGAGAGGCAGCGTAGGGCTTTATCAATAACTGGTAATATGATAGCAAGAAGGTTCTTTAAGGCCTCTTCAGATGTAAAAATATTATTGTTTAAAACTTTTTGTCAATCATTTTACACGTGTCAACTCTGGGCTAAGTACACTCGAAAATCTCAGGATGCACTTCGAGTCACATATAACAACACTTTTAGGCACCTGATGGGCTTGCGCCGAGGCTGCAGTGCATCGGGGATGCTCGCCGAGACGCGTGTCAACTCTTTTAGTGCCATCGTGAGGTTCAGAATAGCCGCCTTCATGAACAGAGTTGACATGTGTAGAAATACTATCATCAAAGAGCTGTCTGATAGACTTATAACTACTGGCATGTTTAAGCATTGGCTTGCAACAGCAGCGTAGTAAATATGACAAGAGCACATAACTACATACATTTTGTAACACTGTATAATTGCTTACTATATTTTTTTAAGTTCTTTTGACAACTATGGATAACATTTTTCGTAAATGAGTCTGAAAATAAAGTTTTATTATTATTATTATTCTAATAAACTTTCATCTTTTTTGTCAAAGTATAATATTATAACCGAAAATCAATACGGGTTTCAAAGAGAAAAATCTACAACTCTAGCAACGTTTAATTTGGTAAACGACATACTTCACAGACTAAACGATGATAACTATGTGACAATTCTATTCTTTGACATGTCAAAGGCATTCGATTTCGTGTCTCACAAGCTGCTTATGACAAAACTTTATACATACGGTGTAAGAGGACCGGCATATAAATGGGTTCAAACTTACCTAAAAAATAGGTCTCAAACTGTAGAGATTACCGGATTTGATGCCGCAAGGAATTTAAAAACTTACAAATCCGAACCTAAATTTAATAAATTCGGCGTGCCTCAAGGTAGTGTACTCGGACCGCTCCTATTTCTGCTCTACATTAACGATATTTCTGAAATTACTAAGTATAGAAATATATTATTCGCTGATGACATAACAGTAATTATAACAACACCAAAACTACATTCATTATCAATACATGAAAAGGAAATAAATGACGTAATATTAAATACTATTAATTGGCTAAATAAAAATAATTTAAATATAAATATTAATAAAACCTGTTATATCAATTTCAATAATATAAATAATCTTAATGTATCACATAATAATATAATTGTTAAAAATGCTGAATGTGTTAGATTTTTGGGTATTGACATTGATAATAAATTACATTGGAAATTTCAAATAGATCGCGTTTGCAATAAATTAAATAGGTTTTCGTATGCTCTTCGTAAGCTGACTAGAGTGGCTAGCAGAGACACAGCATTAACAGCATACTTTGCATACGTAGAGTCAGTACTGAGATACGGGTTGCTTGTTTGGGGAAACAGCACAGACGTAAACAAGGCATTTGTGGCTCAAAAGAAATGTATTTGATCAATTGTAGGAGTTGCCCCAGACGTATCATGTAAACAATTATTTAAAGCTCTATATATATTGCCTCTACCCTGCCTTTATATTCTAGAAGTAGCTACATTTGTGATGCAAAATAAAAAAATGTTTACAGAAGCGAAAAACCTAACATCTAGGAGTCTAAGGAAACCTAACAAACTTACCCTTGATGTGATCCCAAAAAGTGCAAGATTTACAAAAAACTGCTACGCTATGTGCACAACAATTTGGAACAAATTACCAAGTCACCACCAAATTATAAGTGACAAACAGAAATTTAAAAAAGTTATAAGATATTGGTTAATGCAACATGTTTTTCTACTCGATTAAGGAATTCCTAGCACATAATGTTAAAATTTGTGTCAATTGTAAACTTTGACTAATTTGTTACCGACTATTTAAAATTATGTGGCTCTATGTCATAATTGTTTTGCATGCTATAATTTAATTAGCTGGATGTGTGTATCTGACTGAAACTATATAGTACCACCTTTGTATAACCATATCTATCGCAAATTAAAGTCTTTGTCTTTATCTTTAACATAGTCATAAATAGTGAAATAGACTTTATTTATGAGATTAGCCTTAATAAATGTTTTAAACCTTGGCATGGGTAATTGATCAATTCCCTCTGGTAACTTATTATGAAATCGTATACAGTTCCCCATAAATTCACCTTCTGCAACCGAAATCGAGGTACATTCAGTTTATTTTTATTTCTAGTGTTGAAGATATGCATTTCGCAACATCTTGTGTATAATGAAGTCCTTCCTTAGTGTGTTGTTACCTTCCACTCTTTTCCCCAAATCAAAAATCAAGATGGACAGAAAAAAAACAAGGTACTTGTGTTCCAATTTTCGTCAAAATCGGTTTAACCCCTCGTTTTTTTTCCAGGGGTCGCGATTTTGAACGTTATGGAATGGTAATAAAATTTAAAACCTATAACGGGTTTTTGGGTACTACAGTACCCAAGTGTGCTCGAGGGGTTAAAAATGCGACCTGTAGACGAGAACAGACACACGGACAAAGGCATTTTTGACCATACTCGAATAAATAAATCGACAGGGCAATGAATAAAACCTTTGTTTTGTACGAGTAAGTATAACAGTTAATTATTTAACCGGTCAATTACTGCCCAGTTAACTCGTGTTTAATAAAGACCTTGATCTTGAATAATAAACAAATACTCCACTTCCAACTGCAATTAAAACTCAACCTTAACTCTTTTGCCGTACAGCTAAAAATTATAGCAGCGTCATCGCGTACAGATTACCCCAGTAAATAGATCTACCATTTGGTATCACAGCGATGCCAAGTTAAACACAACTTTGTACCTCTAAGCTAAGTAGTATTTTTGTTTGCTTTAAGTGATAGGCAATTTAAGATCCAAGGTTGCCATCTCACTATGTCATGTCAAGCATCATTGGGTCTATCATTGTTTTGGCACAGTTTTTGTGAACCGCAGAAATGATCAGTGTGATTGATTTTCGCGTGTAATCATTGGAACCAGAAACGCGACATCACACATATATAAACATCCAAGACCTGGGTTGTTTTTCTTCAACCCCAGCCGGGGATCGAACCCGGGACCTCCGGCATGGTGGGGAGAGCCACAACCGCAGCGCCAGAGGTCGTCACAGAGTAATAAAAAAATGGAAATATTAAACTGCACATCAAAAATACTGATTTGCACAGAAATTATCGGGGAAAAATGCTGCGGTAGCTTAGGGGAAGGGTAAAGGGGGTGAGCGAAGCGACGCCTCCTTTATCCTTCGTGTTAGGTTGAACATGGAAGAACAACAAAAATTACTTAAAACATAAACTTGAGTACACATAAAATATTTAAGTCATAAAAACTGTTTTTGCTGATCCTTTTTTGCTGTGCAAATCAATATTTTTGATGTGCGATTAAATACTAAGTAGCCATAAAAATAATAATCTAACACCCTGTATAATACTTCATCTTCTTCTTCTTCTTGGGTCCTCTTAACTCCTTGGAGAGCATACGGACCTTCTACTATAGCAGCCTTCCACTTCTGTCAGTCATCAGCGGCCTCCATGATTTATGGCCAGCTGACTCCGATAAATGTTTAATACTTACATATCTATGTAGTCGCATGTTATCCAAGTAATTAAACAGCAGGATTGCTCTCTCACTCTCGCGAGTTTATCAGAGAAAGAGGTCTGTCTTGTAGTTTCGCCGCAAAATGTCCTATTATTTGTCTTGGATGTTTATATGTGTGTTTCTTACTTCTAATCATGGGCTTTCTCTCATACATTATGGTTATGACGACCTCTGGCGCTGCGGTTGGGGCTCTGCCTACCATTCGAGAGGTCCTGGGTTCGATCCCCGGGTGGGGGATAAAGAAAAAAAGAAACAGGTCTTGGATGTTTATATAAAATATATATAATATAATAATAATAAAAATGTTAGAGGACATTTTAACACAAATCAAACTAGGCCCATAGTAAGCTCAATAAGCATTGTGTTATGGGTAGGTACTAAACTACTGACACAATCCTTACGATATATTAAATAGAGATAAATACTTATGTAAATACATAGAAAACATCCAAGACTAAGACACAAAGATTCATACTCATCACACAAATATTTGCCTTTACCGGGATTCGAACCCAGGACCTCCAGCTTCGTAGGCAGGGTCACTACCCGCCAGGCTATACCGGTCGTCGTTATATGTGTGTGATGTCGCTGTTTCTCGTACCCATGACACAGGGTATCCTATTGTGGGGTTAGAAGCGATGTTTGTGACTGTATGTAAATAAATGTTTATTGTTTATGACAGAGAGTTCATCCTATTTAGGTAGGTATCTAATTGACCAACCTTTCATTGAATACTGCTCTTAAAAAAATGTTCCGCTCCTAAATACCAATAAAATTGGTTGAGTCGGACTCATCACGAAGAGTTCCGTACTATCATAGAAGAAAAATCGCAAAAAAAAAACTGGTCTCTTGTTTGGGGACCCCATTTATTTATTTTTATTGCGTGTAGTTCATTATTTGTTGCTGTAGCGGGAACAGAAATACACATTATTTAAATAATTCAACACTCAGGTTCATGAGGTAGGTTCACGGAGGGACGGAGGACGGAGGCAACGGAGGCTTAGTCATAGGGTTCCGTGTACGGAACCATAAAAGGTAGGTAGGTAAGCTGTCGGGGGTAAAAACCATTTTCAACTCAACCCTACCCACAGGATGACGCGTTTATTGTAACCTGAATCCAATTAGTGCTCCCTCCGCATCGCCTTTTAGAAGGGATGAAAATATTATGGCGGCAGATTTTCCCGCCAACATGCGACGCCATTTTTAATTTTCACGAGGTTCAATTTTGTAATTTGGATATCACGTCACATTGGATGACACATCTTAAATCCGGTACGTATTTGAGTAGATAGTCAAAATAGATTCTTCTTATGAACTGTCAATACACATATTCTGTTCGTGAGCAGTTGTAACAAGTAATGTTTGTGACGTTTTAAAATGACGAATGAAAACTTTTTAACAAAAAACGTATGTAACCGCCGAAAAAACTGATTTTTTTATATAGCCTTTATAACTAAGTTCATAAACTAATGTAAGTATACCTAAGAATATATTTTTCTAATTATTCGAGTTTTTAATTAGGTAACGTAACCCTCATAAATAACTAAGTTTTTAAACTAATGTAAGTATGTATACCTAAGTAGTTTTGAGTCGGGGCGCCAATTAAACAAGCAAAGTAACGAAGTAGATCCATTTCAGTACCTACTCGTGTGTTTAAGTATGATAGGAAGAATTAAGAACTTTTTTCTATGTTTAATTGCACTCCCAAGCTCGATTCTATTCCTCTTTTTACATATCGTTTCCAAAGCCGAGTTTTTCGAAAAAGAAACGTTAAAGTTGTTTACACTGCAACAACAAGATTTTTACATGTGTCCATAATTTTTGCTTTGTGCAGTCAGCATCAGATATACCTATGTGAGAACGCAAGATACCTCAATAGATCTATAGTAGGTACAAATCATAAACAACTAGAAATATCTGTAAGATGTTGACATCATTTTGAAACTCTCACTATTTAGATATTTCTGGTTGTTCAAAATGTGTAGATCTACTTATTTGTATATCTGATGCTGAGCCGATATTATTTGCGAAATTAAAACCATTAAAGACATCGGCGTAATCTATATTACAACTCATTCCATACATGGTCGCATGGCAGAGACACAATTCAAATTTCAATTCCAGAAATTACAGAGTGAACTATGATAGTCACTATCATTATCGCCTGCCAATTGTGCCCATTTAGACGGTTATTCAATACATCATACGAAGTAAAAAAATGTGAATACATTACGGAGGACATGGTACATTGGTACCCCTACCCAAACAAATTATGTAAACCAACTTTTCCATGAAATCAGGTAGTAAAAAATTACCACTTTGTTAACTAAGCCAGATGTAGAGTCTACACTCTACAGTAAGAGAACAAGCAAATAAACCGTAGCAACACTATCAATACGGTCTGCCCAATTCGACCTGGCGCGTTCGTTTTGAAGAAGCGTTCGAAAAACTCGATGTGGCGAATCGATTCCTCGGCTGTCGTCAGTCAATCTGTTAGTCTTCTCACAGATGGCATTAGTTGCTTTGCATGGGAAATGAAACCCACAATTGATGCGTTGTAATTAGGAGAGATGCAAACATATGGTGGCTGTGGTGCTCTGAATTAATATCTTACTTTGTAACCTAATTAGATTTGGATGGGTTTTAGAAGTATTGCCAGACATAATTTTGTTGAGTCACTGTTTTGTGTTTTTGTGCGTAACAAATGTAAGTTGTGTTGCTGATGAAATACCGCGTACGCATAAACGTGGATCTCTTGACATGTTCAGGAAATTAATCTACAAAAACTCATTGGTTTGTTACGTCAGCCTCTGAGCTGACAATTTTGTGTTGCACCCTGAACATGAAAGTTTTCAATAAAATTTTAGAACGTTACAAATACGTTTTTGATGGCCAGAAAATGAACCTGTCTGCGCCATGTCACCGAAATTTTTCAATGTCCACAACCTAACTAGAAATTGGATCACAGGTAAGAAACCAGTTAGGCATGACACCTAATTTGTGTTCAATTTGAAATCTTAATAAGCCGTCAAAGCGCCGGGAATAGGCAACTACTAATTATGTTCTGTTAGGACCGCGACAATTGACAAATGTATTCGTTGCACCGCACGATACATACAATTAAATCCGGAATTTGAAACGAACGCGCTCTTGTTGACAGCGCGGCAAATGTCAAACTTTTGGCGCGAAATGAAACTTTTGCGTTCGCTTTAGAGGTTAGTTTCCCGCCTTAATCACTCCCAAATTGAGTGTTAGCTTTGCGAGGGGTTTATTTGAAGAAGTCTTTGTCTGCTGGTGATAAATCATTTGGTGCTGTCATGTGTCTGGTGCGAGTGTGTGACAAATTACCTGATGGTCCTACCTACCGGATAGATGCGCAGGGAATGCTATTTCGGGGTACGTACCTATTTAGTGGTAAATCACACAATTAGGATCGTTTATTTGAGATAATGGACTGTATAAAAGTTGGTCGTATTCTCCACAAAATGTAACTACAGCCAAACAGCCACATAAGACTAGTCTATGAATATCCGAGTACACGTTATCCATTTATGAACAGCCAAATTGCCGTATAAAATTTTGAATTGATGTGCAATATAAGAGCTCGCATGCGTTCATAATTCAGCGGAGTTTCAAAGCGTTCAGTAATAACAATCCGGTTTCAGAACGAAACAAATTAATTATAATACACCCAGAGAACGTTCAATTAAGGAAGAGGGACGAAGTCGTTTATAATTTTGTCGTGTCTCCGAGGAAAAAATAAAGCAGTCCTGAAGGCAGATTTGTTAAATACAAATTGGTTATTAAAATTCTTGGCGAGCGTAGGCTGTGGCGTCGTCGTCGGCGGCTTCAATTGGTGTAATTACGATGTTCTTTATTGGTTCCTGTCTATTCCTTTTGAAAGTGCTATTTACGTGGACAACAACTATGATGGCTACATGAAAGATGGAACTGAAAATCTTAGTTCTGATTATTATAAAAGGGGAAATATTAACTATTTGCACAGCAAATATGGGCAAAATGCTGTGGCAGCTTAGGTGAAGGGAAAAGGGGGTGAGTGAAGCGAAGCAGCTTTTATCCTTCGTGTTAGGATGAACATGCAAGAACAACAAAAATACTTAGGGCAAAAAACGTGAGTACACATAAAATATTTAAAACATAAAAAGTGTTTTTGCTGATCCTTTTTTGCTGTGCAAATCAGTATTTTTGATGTGCGATTAAATACTAGCCTTATAAAAGTTCTGTCAAAGCATCGCGCTTCCTCCAATGCGAGGTGGCAGTTGTCAGGGGGCTAGCCCATTCACGCAGCTATGGTGATATAAAGTTTTCCATCACCATTAGATCATCTGTAAGTATATCTGTATGAGTTATCTCATTGTTATATGGTCAGCACCGAGATTCGATCCCGAATCTTGTGGGTGACAGGCGAGCATGTTACCACTACACCACGGATATAGAGTGACTGGACATAGGTTCGGGGGCGTCCATTAATTACGTGAGTTGTTTAAATCACATAGATTTTTACTCACGTAAATAATGGACGCCCTCTTCTGTCTGATGGATCTGTATTGTGTGTTGTAATGTGGTGAACTCTTTTCAACCGCCGTCGGAAAAAGAGGGGCGTCTGTCTGTGTGTGTGTCTGTCTGCCCGTGGTACCCTAGCAGTCAAACGAGTGGACGGATTTCAATGCGGTTTATCTCTTAATGGTTTACTATATAAAATAATAATATATAATTAATTATAATATGTAATAAAGAATTATTATTATTATTATTATTTAATTATTAAATAGAATATATTAAATAATTAAATAATAATAATAATAATTCTTTATTACACAGAAACAGAATGGAAAATGTATCAAGAACATATTCATATTCTTTATTGCACAGAAATCTTAATAGTAAGGTAACAAAACATTTTATGAGCAAAGGCGAGCTTATCTCTAAAGAGAGATTTCTACCAGCAAACCTAGGTAGGACAGGAAAAATTGTGCAACAGGAGAGTCCTAGTGCGCAATAAAACTGTACACATCTAATTGTTTACAACTAAAACATAATAATTTAATAAATGATATATACTAAATAAAATACAAAAGCAAAAAATTTTATATTTATCAAACATATACTACTTATATATACATATATAAAAGTACCTATCACGAAAGAGAAAGGAAATGCTCTTTCAATCTTGTCTTAAAAGTGAAAATTGAGGGACTATCTCTAATAGCGCAGGCAAGTGCGTTCCACAGTCGGATCGCCGTTAACCTAAACGAGTGTTTGTATGAGTGAACAATATGCACAGGTGAGCTCATTTCAAAAGTTATCAGTTTAACAAGGAAACAAGTCAGTCAAATCGGGTTTTTTTATTTTTTGTGGGTACTTAAATGTTATAATTAAGATATTAAAATATAAATAAAAACATTTATGTACAGGCTCATACATTGCTTCTGACCCCACACTAGGATACTTTGTACCAGAACCCGAAACAGCGACATCGCGCGCATATTGAAGACTTGGGTATTTTTCCTTTATCCCCAGCCAGGGATCGAACCCGGGACCTCTCGCATGGTAGGCAGAACGACAACCGCTGCGCCGCAGAGGTCACGTCAATTGCCACTAGAGCGATCTTGTCAAAGTCGGCTAACTATGACCCAATAAGTGATATATGCTAACTTTTAGACCCTGTTGTTTTTTACACAGTGGTAGTTAAAATAAAACACTTACCACAAAAAAATAAACTACTGTTCAACACTTGTTTACAAACAAAAACGTATGGGATTTGACGTTTGTTTTGAGGTTAAACGCTGTTTAATATTTTTTGTGGTAACACGGTTTATTACGAAAAGTTACTAAATATATTTTCCTTTAAAACGTCAAAAAAGCAGAAAATTATTGTCATTTTTTAGGGTGAGGTAAAAACGGGATCCTATTACTAAGCCTCCGCTGTCCGTCTGTCTGTCCCTCTGTCACCAGGCTGTATCTCATGAACCGTGATAGTTAGACGGTTGAAATTTTTACAGATGATGTATTTCTGTTGCCGCTAGTTATAGTTATTGTTAAACAAATACTCAAAAACAGAATAAAATAAATATTTAAGGGGGCTCCCATACAACAATTCTTTCAATACCACATACAAGCTTATGAATGCACCTGGTTACGCACATGGAGTGTGAAAGTAGCCGCACCAATAACTTTGTAAACAACATTTTGCTATGTAAAATCCAAACTATTCACTCCACACCATCGCTGCCATTGTACGATGGTACGGAACCCTTCGTGCGCGAGTCCGACTGGCACTTGGCCGGTTTTTTTTAATCTTAATTGAGCCCAACAAAATATTTTTATATTATCAACAGTATTTAACATCACTTTTCCTATGTCTGTGGTTTTATATACTTAATGATTTACGAACAGAAACACTTTGGAACAGTTAACATTCAAATAAAATTCAATAGAAAAACATGAACAAAATAGTGAAAATTTCACAAAAGTAAATTTCACCAATTTTGTGATCGGAGGCTGAGTATAATCAACATGTCTTCGACCTGACCATCCGACCTCCCTCCCTATTTACCATATTAAATAGTTGGTATGTCCTACGTCCTACGCCTGCAAAAAGTATATGTCACCGGAAGATAGTCAAAACCGTCAGTTGATCAACTAACGCAGCAGTTGATCTCGTCAGATAGTAAACCAGACCGACAGGGTTTAGAATTTACGTTTCTTTTGTTCTTTTCTTACATGTCAATCTAACACGAAGACTATTCGGGGGCTTCGCTGCGCTCACCCCCTCTAGCCTTCACCTTAGCTGCCGCAGTGTTTGCCCTGGTACTTCGTTTCAATTCAAGTTTAAACTAGTTTAATATTTAACAGTTTTAACCGTTAGTTGATCAACTACCGCGTCATATAGTACGCAGTACGCTACAGTTTACTATCTGTCGATAGTTGACCAACTTACGAGAAAAAAACCGTTAGTTGATCAACTCACGGTTTTGACTTTCTTACGGTGACATATATATATTTTTAAATAAACTATGAATGAAGTATTAAATATAAAAGAAATCTAAATCTTTCGTACTTTGTCTCTTGGGCCAATGTCACGGTTTACTAATTAAATCGTTTAACAATACTCACAGCTCGAAGCAATATTTCGGGTCACTAAAGTCACTTTTCACTGCAAGCAAAATCATGCCATTCGTTGGAAGCTGTTTTATCGACAGATGCGATGCGACAAGTGTCAAATTCACTTGGTGTCAGTTGTCAAAATTACACATAATAATTCGAAAATAACGACACGTGTAAAAATTGTGACAGCAGTAATAAAACGTGAAACATGTCAAAATAATGTCAGCTGTCAAAAATACCGACACCTGTCGAAATTGGTCACAACTGTCAAAAGTTTCACGAGGGTGGTATGTTATGTGAAGTTATACCTCTGACAAACATATCATCAAGGTACTGGATTTTCGAAACGGCTGTAACCTTTTACTTTCATTAAAAGTTCAGTCTTACCGCCTACAATATGATGTTGGGAATAATCAGTTCTTCATTTTATGCTGGGTTAGCAAGTGCTACGCTCTGGGCCTATTATGGACATTGTCCTTTAAAATAATTTCTGGATTGGGCTGTAGTTGTTAAGGGACATTGTTACCCGACTTTACCGGTACTTATCTACTTGTTACGACTGTACTTGGACTGAATTGTGCCACTGCCACACCTTCTGGGAAAAGGCGTTGAGCTATGTATGTACATACACAAGTAGGTAC
The DNA here is from genome assembly GCA_949825045.1 of Argyresthia goedartella. Classification (NCBI taxonomy): domain Eukaryota; kingdom Metazoa; phylum Arthropoda; class Insecta; order Lepidoptera; family Argyresthiidae; genus Argyresthia; species Argyresthia goedartella. The sequence continues at coordinate 24,760,419 of OX463831.1, forward strand.
CTTCTTACATATTTGTACTGCACTCTGTACGACCTCTGTGGTCTTTGGTCGGGCGGGCTTCGCAAGCGTGTGGTCCCGGGCGCTGGTGAAAAAAAAAAAACAAGTCTTGGATGTTTTTAGGGTTCCGTACCCCAAACGGGACCCTATAGTAATAGGGTCCCGTAGGCTTAGTAAAACCTCCGCCGTCCGTCCGTCCATCCTTCTGTCCGTCTGTCACCGGGCTCTACTGGATGCCGGATTAACCAAAATAAGTAGAGAGCTGAAATTTTTACAGAGGTTGTATTTTGATTGCAGCAATAAAAACAAATAATAAAACATACTGGTGTTTAAGAATAAAAAGTGGTACCCATACAAGAGATTATTTGTATGGCCATTTTCTTAGTCATTTTGTTTTATTTGCTTATTGGTGAACGGAACGACTCTCCCGATATTATCGGAAAATATATATAATTGCGGGTATTGAGTTTTGTGCTTAGTTTTTTTCATTGTACGATCATTCGAATTATAAAGAAATATATTAGGTATTTTATTTTATTTCAGAAAATAAGTTAGGTACTCAATTTCTATCCACTTCCGGTTTCAATGAGCAAAGAGATTTATTAACCCGAGTAAGTACACAATCCAATACATACATAATACATAAACAAAACTAGTTTTAATGTTTCGATGTACATCGATGTACATTCGATACCTTGAATGTAGTCCTACCTAGTATTTAATATTTTATTATTAAGAATTAAAGTTATACTCGTACAAAGTCCTTGGTTCTTTATTTCATTGACTACGCCAAAGCCTTTGACTGCGTTCCGCTTTGCTAACATTCCGGATTCAGAATTTATACCTCGAGGGAACCAGTTTTGTAAAGTTGGAAGACTCCAAGTCAGAAGCCTCAGAACTGAGAGAAGTGTACGACAAGGCTGTATACTGTCACCGAAATTATTCAAACTGTACGGCGAATATATAATGAGGAGAGCTCTGGAGGAGTGGCGTGGCGGACTAACAGTGGGCGGTGAATAGCCAACGAACCTCAGATGTGCAGATGACACGACAGTACTTGTGTTCAACGAAGAAGAAATGGTGGAACTACTCCTGCGAATTGAGGATGAAAGCCTTAGACTCGGTCTTAAGATCAACCAGTCAAAGACCAAGATCATGGCGGTGGACCGAGGACAAGTACACCAACCGTCAAGTGCCCTCGTTGGATATGAGGAGGTAGATGAGTTTGTGTATCTGGGGTTGATGCTGAGTAGCGATGGCAGCTGTTATAGAGAGCTGAGCCGACGTATTGGCATGGCCAAAAGCGCTATGACTTGGAGAAGATCTGGAAGAACAGGAGTATTCGCCGTATACCGAAGGTTTGACTTGTCCGGACCCTTGTATTCTCGATCTTCATGTATGGTGCAGAAATCTGGTGCCTGAAGAACCGTGAATGCAAAATCGACTAAGAAGACTACTCAGAATTCCGTTGACCGCCATGAGAACTAACGTGTCTATTCTGAGTGAACTGAAGATCACAAAATGGCTCTCGACAATTTGCCGTGAAATAACCCTAAGCTTTTTCGGTCACATTATGCGTTCACCTAGGCACAAACTAAAGAAGCTCATCATAATGGGTCAAGTGGAAGGCAAACGCGCCAGAGGACGTGCTCCAACTGGATGGTCCGACCAGACTAGGCAGGGCGAGAGGGGGTCAACGCGTACCATACTACGCAGAACTGTCAGCAATGGAGGAGATCATGCGATCACGATCCTCAGCATTGAGGGAACGATGAAGAAGAAGACTCGTACAAAATAATTTCGTTTTACGTTTTTCCGTGTACAATGACGACCCGCATGGCCGAGTCGGCAGTGACTCTGCCTACGAAGCCAAGGGTCCCGGGTTCGAGTCCCGGTGGGGGCAAATATTTGTTTGATGAGAGCGGATGTTTGTACCCTAGTCATGGTTGTTTATCTATCTATGTATAATATTTATCTATACAAGTATGTGTATCGTTGTCTCGTACCCAAGATACAGGGAATCCTAGTTTGGGGCTAGATCAATGTGTGTAAATAGTGTCCAAACTATTATTATTATTATTATTAATGATATGGAAATCTTTGATCCTACTCGCAGTTGATCCCTTTTTTGTATGTGACGTTGATGTTTCTAGTGCCTAAGACGCAGGGTATAGTGTGGTGCCAGAAGCAAGGTATGTGCCTGCATGTAATGTTTATGTTCATAAAGGCAGGACCCGATCCCATTTTGTCGAGAGAGAAATTGATGAGTTCCCGCTAACGATGAAAATCTAAAAATAAAACGGTCTAATGGAGGCAGATAGAATTTTAATTGGCTTAAGACAGATGAGACGATTTCAGGGTTCCGTGCTCAAGGGTGCTATCCGAGATCTATTTGCAAAGTCTGTTGTCTCTTTTAGTATGTTCGTCCGACTTTCACTTGCTTTCTTTTAAAGGTACCTACGGAAAAATTGCAAGAAGGTTTGAAAAACACAAAGTAGCACTAACTCAAACCAAAAAAATATTTGTTTTATGGAAAACGCAATATGATAATATGATTATAAAACGCAATTTTTGCCTCTTTTCTACATTGGACCTCTTTTGGAGCAGAAGGGCGTAGAAACTCCCACAGATTGATTATTAGGTTAGGTTTAACTAGTAAATACGTATTATACATAGGGCGCACTGTAAGTTTCCGGAACTGGCCACTTACATAAACAATATTTAAAAATTTATTGCAACATTTGAAAATAGAACTCTTTGGCTGTAGAATGCAGTTTGTTTCATCTGACTGCCTTTTGTTTTTACCTTGTGGCGCCATTTAAAAAATTGTGTGTCTGCATCAACATGGATTTAACTCGGGAAAATTTTCGTAGTATGATTTTCTACGATTTTAAGTGTAATTTGACAGCTCAACAGAGCATCGCTCGGCTTGAAACAGCTTTTGGCAATGAAGCACCATGCAAGACAACTGTTTATAGCTGGTTTGCAGAATTCAAGCGTGGTCGTATCAATCTCAGTGACGAATCTCGCGATGGTCGGCCGTCCACCGCTGTGACCAACAAAAACATCGATGCTGTGCGCCGTATGATTGAAACTGACAGGCATGTGACCTACCATGAAATTCGCGCATCCTTAGAAATAGGCATGAGTCAAATACAATTAATCCTACACAAACATTTGGGTGTGAGAAAGCTGTGCTCGCGGTGGATCCCACACAACTTGACCGAGGCTCAAAAAACGGACCGCGTCACTTGGTGCAGTGCCATGCTTACCAGATTCAACGAAGGTGCGTCAAATTTGGTGTGGGACATAGTAACAGGTGACGAAACATGGATTTATTGCTACGATCCCAAAACAAAGCAGCAATCGAGCGTATGGGTCTTTCAAGATGAGCCGAAACCAACCAAAGTGGCGCGCGTGAAAAGTGCATCTAAGCGGATGATTGCTTCTTTTTTTAATAAAACTGGACACGTGGCTACTGTTGCTTTAGAGAATCGTCGTACAGTGAATAGTGACTGGTACACGACCATTTGTTTGCCGGAAGTTATTGACGAACTCCGTAAAAATAACCGTAAACGCCGTATCATCCTGCACCACGACAATGCTAGTTCTCACACGGCCAGACAGACAAACGACTTTTTGAAGGCGAAAAATGTAGAACTCATGAGTCATCCTGCATACAGTCCCGACCTGGCACCTTGTGACTTTTTTCTGTTCCCAAAAATTAAGAACCAATTACGCGGTCAACGATTTTCATCACCAGAAGAGGCTGTCGAGGAGTATGAAAAACACGTTTCAGAGGTCACCACAGAGGAGTGGCACAAAAGTTTTCAAAACTGGTTTCATCGAATGAAAAAGTGCATAGACGCCAAGGGAGATTATTTTGAAAAACAATAAATTAATTTTGTACCTTTAATAGTATTTTTTCATATTCATTCCGGAAACTTACAGTGCGCCCCACGTATATATAAAGAAATGAGTATTTCTTTAGGTTTTGTTTATGGAACCGCGACCATCGACAGGGACATTTGTGACAGCCGTTTAGCTGTCAATCGTGAAGTCATAAAAATGGACGATGTTATAGTGTAGTGAAATATTTTTGAACTAAAGATGCGTTTTAATAAAATAACAGAAAGAATTGAATAGAAACGAATGAAGTGGTGAAGTGTAAACTTTAAATGTCGTTTCTTTGTTTACAGGTGAGAATTCTGTTATAATCTTGTGTTTTTGTACTTTACCTTGTAATTTTGGTTCAGAGTTGATAAATAAAATATTATTTGTTTACAGAGCAACACATTTGTTTATTTCATCTTATAAAACGACATTTAAAGTTTACACTTCACCACTTCATTCGTTTCTATTCAATTATTTCTGTTATTTTATTAAAACGCATCTTTAGTTGAAAAATATTTCACCACAATAAAACATCGTCCATTTTTATGACTTCACGATTGACAGCTAAACGGCTGTCACAAATGTCCCTGTCGATGGTCGCGGTTCCATAAACAAAACCTAAAGAAATACTCATTTCTTTATATATATATATATAAATGATTATAAAAATATGCAGTCATAAACAACTACAAAATGATTATGCGAATTCTGGGTTGATATAGTTTAACACCATGCATAACTCTTGTCATTAAAGTAATCTTGAAACTTTTAATAACCCTTTTTGTATAAACTGTAATTTAAAAATCTCTAACATGTTTAACTAAATACTGGTATAGAGAAGTCTTCTATGATATCAACTATTATTTGTTGGCTGCATTGAAATTGCACAGAACCATCACTAGGCATTTACAAACGCACTAAGCAATTTTTTTTTGGTACCTATCAAAACTTTTTAATTATTTTCTCTAGTGAAACGGATCAGAGCACTCAGAGTTTTTTAAAAGAATGATTAAACTTTAATTTGGTAATCCTTGAATACCTACAAAAACTTATTCAGAAGCTATCGATATGCGTCGGGAATTAAGGGTATGGTTCTTGATTAGTGATTACTTATTTACGAGTAGAATGTGTTGCTTGCATCAGTAAAATTTGTAAAAACAAAGCTAGTTAGTTGATAAAATAACATACCAATTGACATATAGACAAAGTAGGTGCAGAAAAAGGTAAGAGCTCTCTCAAAAGAAGGAACATATTTGGAACGGCCGCTATAATGTTTAAAATTTACAGGCATTGAAGAAAGCAGTGTATATAATATGTCACCGGAAAATAATACGATCCACAAGTTTATAAATTTCCTAATATTTTTTCCGCAAGTTTATAAATATACTAACCTAACCTAACATAACCTAACCTAACCTAAGCTAGCCTAAGATAATCTAGAAGGAAGTTTATAAATTTCCTAGGAAATTTATAAACTTGCGGTACGAATTGTTTTCCGGTGACATATACATTTTTGGTCGACAAAGGCTAGTTACAGAATTTTTGGAGGACAAATTGAAAGCATTAGTTCAATATTTTATATGGACTATAATTGCCAAATCTGTTAAACCTCACATTATTTTATAAATTTGACATTTATATTATTATATAATTTAACATTAAAATTAGTTCTAATGACATGACACACTAGCGCTAGCCCATTTACCAGCGACTTCTTCAAGGGCCGGCGCAGCGGCGGACTCTGCGGAGGGTCTCCAGCGGCGCAAGTATGCCGCCCTCGGGGAGGACTACATGTTTGTGCCGTCTGGCGTGGAGACCCTCGGGCCGTGGGGAACTGACGCACGGCGAGTCTTTAAAGAGATTGCGAAAAGACTCGTTGAAGCGTCGGGTGATCCAAGAGCTGGCACCTTCCTCGCCCAGCGCATAAGCCTGGCTATACAGCGAGGCAATGGTGCCAGCATGTTGGGCACTCCGCCTCTCGACGGCGGCGATCTGAGAGATATTTTTTATTTAATTTAATATTTGTACATAAGGTTAGGTTATTTTGTGTTTTTTGGTTAAATATGTATATAATTATTTGTAGGTTTATTACTACTATATAAATTATTCTACGTTCTAATTTAAATGGACATCCATTCTAATTGAAAAATAAAATAAAATTGTACGTGTTAACTGGTCTCTCGGTATGGCTCTTTTTATTTGTAATATTAATTGTAATTTTACTATATTATTGTAAATATTCAATATACATTTGCACATCCTCATGTATAAAATATAGTTAAGTTCAACAATCCTAAACGCCAATATTTGCAAATAAATGCCTTTAACTTATCGCCTGACTGAACTGGCTTTGACTCCATTGTTTTTAGTATATCGCCGTACGGATGCAGACCAGTAGCGGTCTATTTTGTATCTTTTAACACAAAATAGACCGCTAAATTACATTCAAATAAATAATGTCTTAAATGATGTCTTATATTTTTTATAATTTTTAAAATTATACAACGGAAAATTACACACACTATGTGGACACATTATGTTTTACGGATATTTCAGTAAAACTGTAATATTTTTTGATGGGAATAACGGAATTTAGTTAGGAACACGGTTTTCTCAGTTTGGTACCTTTGATTTTTCAGATCTAAATTTAATAATCAAAATTAGTTCCGACGGTTCAGAGAGTGAAATGGAGATTGATTGTACTCCACTAGATTTAAGATCACACGCCAAATTGGCAATGGAATATTAATTAAATCAAATGTATAATACAAAAAGTATGTTTTATTTTCCTGCAATCTTTTGAGAAAAGCACTATATATGCCTCGACGGGAATGACAATTGCCTTTCTCCTATAGTGAAGCCCTCGCCTACGGCTCGGCCTTCGGCAATCTCATACACGACCTGCAATTGCCTATTTCGGGGCCTTTGCAATAATGTACTATTTATGTATAAGAGAGGTCAAAAAAGGCGTGTGGCGTGGGTTGCGATGTGAGCCGAAGCCGAATATTTGTTATTATTTATTATTGTATACATTTATTATTTTTAATTATGTTATTTTTAAAGTAATATAATAAATTATATATCCCGCACTGAGGCAGCGTGGTGGAATATGGCTAAATCTCACTCGTATCCGCGTAAAGGCCTGTGCCCCGCGGTGGGACATAACACTGTAACAATGCCAGTTAGTAACACTGTTACTCAAGGGTGTGAGAAAATGGGAATCACATTCTATTTTCATTCCCAGTAGTTTTTTTCCCCAGTTTGTAACAGTGTTACCAAGATGGGTGTGACAAACTGGGAACACATGGGATTTGATTTACCAATTAGGCTTTGAAAATGACGAAGTTTGGTGTTCCAGTCTCCAAGCCATAAACTGTTTAAAAGCTTTGTCGTAGGTGCCGAGATTTAGAGGCAACAAATTTTCGGTCACTGCTTGGGCTGCCGCAAATATTTCTTCTGATGTAGAAGCAATATCTTCATCCATTTTTATTACTTTTGAGAAACATCAACTATTATAATAATAATACTAATCTTTATTTCAGGTTAGCGAAAACCCGCATATCTATAAATAATACCTAACAGCTAGAGATACATAATTTATTACAAAAACACAAAATATTATCTAACCTAGCTAGGGATTTTCTTTTTCGTTCTCGCTTCCCTGTAGCGTCGGCAAACGATGCCCTCCGGCCAGTAATCTTTGGCCAGGAACATAGTCTTGAGGTCCGCCGGCACCCTAAGTTTGAAGGAGAGGAACTCCTTGGGTCTCTCTGTACATTCGCCTCCTCGAGACCAGACGGCGGATTTTCTTCAGCTTTTCCAGGATATGACGTTCAACGTCCTCGCAGGTAATGTCGATCCTGGAAATGTGTATCTGAACGGTGGGAGCGGCAGCTCTCAGGCTGCTCTCACCGGCGGGGGCTGTGCCACGCTGATTGCGGCTGCGCCTGGAGCGGCGCTTCCTGTTTTGGACCAGGTTAAAGCCTTCCCCTGCCGCGTACGGCGGGCCACGGGCTGGCCTAGCCGGCGTCGCGCGCGGCGCAGCCTGCAGCTTCTGTTGTTGTTGTTGGCGGGAAACATGAAAATGAGACAAATGTGTGTCTATGGTCAACTTTGTTTTTAATTGATGTCAACTTATCAGTACTGCCATATTAAGAATAAGGGTTTTCCTAAGTTGGCAGAAATTCCTTTAGTCAAAAAATTCCTTTATGTAAAGACATTCAGTGTTTTGTTAAGTTGGTAGTACCAAATGTATTTTGTTGTTAAATTAGTGTTGATCACGTAATACTACCTAGGTTTAGAAGCGTATGGCTGCTAAGAGTACCGTTTTGGCGACTACACAGCACGGATATGCCGTACTGTTATGGGTAATAGAGTAGAGACTCTTCTCCACACTTATTTTGAATGTCTTTATATTAGTGTTCGTGAATATTTTTTTTTTTATTTTTTTTTTAATTTTTTTTTTTAGGTAAATGAAAGATAGTACAGGAGTAGAAAAAGTTTATAACAGCTCACACTGGAACATGGCTGTTACGTCAGTCAGAGAAACATCTAAGTAGGTACGTATTTATTTTGTGTTTTGAAGCTAAAATATTAATATTAAAAAATCATAACGTTTATAAGATAAAAAAAAATTAAGGGAAATATTAAACTGCACATCAATAATACTGATTTGCACAACAAATATACTGATTTTTACAGCAAATATCAGGGCCAAATACTGGGGTAGCTTAAGTGAAGGGTAAAGGGGGTGAGGGAAGCGAAGCCCCCTTTATCCTTCGTATTAGGTTGAACTTGTAAGAACAACAAAAATACTTAAAACATAAAAAGTGTTTTTGCTGATCCTTTTTGGCTGTGAAAATCAGTATTTTTGATGTGCGATTAAACACTAGCCAACATTTAATACATTACCCGGTTTCGGTTACAATACCATTGGGTTATTTTTTTTCGTTATACATAACTGGCTACGTCACAGGTTATATGTATGTCACCGTAAGATTGTCAAAACCGTTAGTTGATATACTAACGTTTTTCTTCTCGTTAGTTATTCAACTATCGACAGATAGACAGTAGCGTACTGCTTACTATATAATGTGTTACTTGATAAACTAACGATTAAAACTGTTAAATAGTTAACTGTTTTAAACTTGAATTGCAAATGAAATACCTAGACAGTTAGTCTTCGTGTTAGGTTGACATGTTAGAACAGAACTGTCAGTCTTGTTTACTATCTGTCAATAGTTGATCAACTAACGTGTTAGTTTATCAACTAACGGTTTTGACTATCTTACGGTGACATGTACAAAGAACATAAAAATCTTAATACATTACCCGGTTTTGTACTCAGAATATATTTGCCTCGCATATCGCTAGTAATGTAACTCGATATTGAAGAACGAGGGATTTATACGGCTTTTGGGAACAGTCTCATTTAAGAATAACAGCGCTTCAAAGATTTGACAAAACCCACTTTATTTTTTAAAGACTTTAGCACAGGCCGTATTTTTGTGGCTAGTTTTATAATTTCCCGTATAATGTACTGCATAAGTATCCACAGGGAGTTGTTATACCTCACGCCAGGGTTTCTAGTTGACTTGGACAGGCGCACAAAGCTTTGGTGACGCGCGACCAATCGCCGATCAGACCCGGAGTGCACGTGAAGGAATGCTGCGCTTGAAGGGTTCACATACAGGATGGTTTGGGAGGGATTAGGGCTTGAGACGCGTTTACGGCGTATTATGGCTAGGTACTGAAACCTTCCAGAGGCGTCAAAACTATACTTCATAATCTATTTATTGATGGTACAAGTGTAATGTAAAGATGACTATGGGTATATGTCTGAAATATACATTATTTTTATCTACACACGTATCGTAAGTAAACCCTCTTTACTGCTTCCAAAAACCGCACGTTACTACCAGCATAATGATAAACTTCTTGGTAAAAACTCATTTCTTATCTGAATATTGATAAATTATGACCCTAGTGTACCGAAATTTGTCATATTATGACATTCAAATTACGAAATCCGACGCCCGCCTGCGTGCCGCCCTTAGTTTGTCTGTGAAGTTGGTACTACTGGACAAGCTAAACAACTGCAGAGCATTGATCAATGACACAATGCCGGTCGAACATGCGGTTCCTGAACACATCAAAGAGAGCTTATGATATGTGTGTAGATAAACTAGTGTATGTAACTGTACATAATAAGGCATTAAAACTCGAGAGTGGGTTTATGAAACGAGCCGAAGGATACAATAGAAACATTTATTCAACTGTCACATTACACAAGACACAGCAAAAAGTTATAAATAAACTAAAACAAGTAGGGAAACAAAAAGACAGGACGAGTCCATGCGGTGTGTATCGCAAAGCGAAACGGCTCCGACTCGGCGTGTGTTACAGGGCCTCCAGGGCCCCGATGCTTCTAACCACAAGCCTCACACAAGCCTATCGCAGGCTCGGAAGTCACGTTTCATCGATACGTGAGAGAGAGAGATAGCGCGAGCCTGCGATAGGCTTGTGTGAGGCTTGTGCTTAGTAGCATAGAGGGCCAGGAGATCCTGCAACGCTGATATTCTGTCGGTACCTTTTGGAGACTGAATAAATAAGTGTGGGTGGGTGTTAATAAACCTACATATGGTAATTCATCACTATTTCAAATGTACAGAAAGTGAAGACATTAAAGAAAATGCAGATTATATGAATATGATACTACAAAGAGACTTTATTTATCAGTTAAACCTTATAGTAGTTTGTGACTGCTACATAATGGAGGGCATTAATACTCGAGAGTTTTAATGCCTAATTATGTACAGTTACATACACTAGTTTATCTACACACATATCATAAGGTGTCTTTGATGTGTTCAGGAACCGCATGTTTGACTGGCATTGTGGCTCTGCAGTTGTTTAGCTTGTTCTGTAGTACCAACTTCACGCAGACGGGCGTCGGCGTTCGAAATTTGAATGTCAGTACCAACTTCACAGACAAACTAGGGGCGGCATGCAGGCGGGCGTCGGAGTTCGAAATTTGAATGTCATAATATGTAGAAAAATTACACATTATGTTCATAATGTGTAATTTTTCAGATAATAAATGAGTTTTTACCAAGTAGTTTAACATTATGCTGATCGTAACGTGCGGTTTTTGTACACAGTAAAGAGGGTTTATGATACGTGTGTAGATAAACTATTAAACATACCAGCTAAACAAGGAAAAATAAAGAAAAAGTAGAAGTATTAATGAAGGTAAAACAATAATTAATCACTACAAAGAGACCATTAATATTAAAAAAACATCTATTACAAAAGATAAATAACTAGAAATTATAATTAAGATTATCGTAAGACTTAACCGATTTACGTAGTTTTATCATTATTAATTATGTGACGCGTGTTTTCTCCGGGACAATATCAAGCATTAGCCTTTTGTTTTAAAGTCCTTCCGAGCTTGCCCCTTATGGAGATGTAAATCAATAAGCACCTATTTAAAGGCTGTAGCTTAAACTCCCTTTCAAATCAATGTGTTGATGGATGTTCGCTTAACCTCAGAGCGCGATCATTTCACACAAACTTTCATTTAAAGGGGCTGTAATTTGAATTATAAAAGGAATCGGGATATAAACATAAACATTTACATACAGGCACTTACTTTGATTCTGGCCCCACACTAGGATACCCTGTGTCGTGGGAACGAGAAACAGCGACGTCACGCACATATTAACATCCAAGACCTGTTTTTTTTCTTTGGTCCCAAGCTGTGGATTGAACCCCGGACCTCTCGCAAAGCCACAACCGCAGAAGATGTAAGTGCTTGTTTTTGATAACCCAACTCTAAACACCCTGTTAAAACGAGTATTTCGGCAAAAAAGCTGTGTCTAAAAAGTGGAAATCGTGCGTGTCATTGCTGGGTCCAAATCAGATCTGTCTCTGCGATTAGCCGTGTAAATAGAAAAAGAGGAGAGAGACGGACGGACGCTGATGGCTCTAGAATGGCCTGAGAGTGGCTGGCAATCGATATGGCGATCACGAGAAGAGTATCACTGCGACTTTGGAGTCAAGTATCTATCAACAGTGTGACCTCCAAATGGTTAGTGTAATATAACACGGCTGGTGCGGCGGAAGTTTTCTTCGAACTTGGCTTTGACAGACTGCCGTGTGTCAATAGTCGGATCAGCTTGGTTTATGTCAGAATGTCTAATGTTTATAAAGAAAAATTATACTCGGTTTAGCCAGCGCAATCTGGTGCGGCGGCAGTTTTCTCCGAACTTGGCTTTGACAGACTGCCGTGTGTCAATAGTCGGGTCAGCTTGGTTAATGTCATACTAGAATGTCTAATGTTTATAAAGAAAAATTATACTCGTTTTAGTCAGCGCAATACAACTCATACTAAAATGTACGTAATAAAACGACCTAAAAATAATAAATGTGCACACGGAATACCGAAGGTATTCTAATAGAGCCATTAAATATTCAACTTGTTACCAAATAACATAAAGAACAATGATATATCAACTACTATTCTTAAATAAAATCAAAATAAATACAAATAAAGTCAAATAATTATAAATGTCTCATAATTTTAAATGTGTAAGTACTAAGTTATCATCTAAATATATTGATAAATAGCTAGTAATTAAGTTGCGTAAACACTATAAGATTTCCAATCTTTGACAAGTTATTTGATATGAAACTGAAGTAAACAATGATACAATTAAAGTTTCGTATTTCTTCTTGTGTTAGCAAACTTATGAAGTGACAGAAAGTTGTCGAAATTCCTAAAGCGTCAGCAAAACTGATTCCTTTATAAAACTAACCTTTCTAAATTTTGCCGCCCGCCGAATCGGCAAAGATTTACAAAAATTTAAAGCCAAGTTGATCCGAATGATGATCCTCAAAACTGCAAGATGACTTTTGTAACAATGAAAAAAATAAACATATTTCATTTCATTTCATATAGTCCGTTGTTATGAACAGGTCTCTGGCAAAGTTGTTCATAATGTTGGGTACCTAATTCGACTATCATTCTCATTGAATATGGTCAGCTGGAATAAAACAAAAGTTAGTGAACAAGTAAAAACAAAAGTTAGTGAACAAGTAAAAACAAAAGTTAGTGAACAAGTAAAAACAAAAGTTCTCAATACTCAATACTCAATAGTTTATTTGCATTCCATAATGGTACATTTGGTCTTAATAATTATAATAAATTGTCTCACATTATGGACCCTTACGGGCACAGCAACACAGGGAGGGAGAAGGCAGCTAATTTATTTTTGTAGGCTATCACTTAAATAATCTAATAACGTATAGTAGCTTTTATTTATTAACATTAGTTTTAGTTTTTTAAAGAAAATGCTATCTTTTGGTTCATTTGTCAATGATTTCGGTAGTTTATTATAAACTTTTATTGCCATAATATATGGACTGGAAGAGTGTAGTTTTAACCTTGAATATGGTAAATGAAGTCTGTTCTTATGTCTCAAATTTTTTTGATTCATTTGCTCACGGCGATTGAAAAAATGATTGTATTTCCGGACGAATTTACATAGTTCCAAAATATAAATTGAAGGGAGGGTAAGGAGTTTATGTTTTTGAAAAAAGGGTCGACAACTATCTGTTTGCTTTAAGTTAAATATGATTCGGATTAGCTTTTTTTGCATTGTAAATAGTCGAGGTGCATCGACGCTGTTTCCCCATAGTGTAACACCATAACTTAGCCATGCATACGCATAAGCGTAATACATGGCTAGAGCAGAGGAAAAGTCAGTGGATTCTTTTATTTCTCTTAGAGCGTAACAGAAGCGTGATAATTTCATGTGAATTTTTTGAATATGATTTTTCCAGTTAACATGGGTATCTATATCTATGCCTAATAGATTAAATTCATTTACGGTTTGTATTGACATATTATTGTAAGTAAGGTTTATGGCAAGAGGTTTCTTTTGGTGGGGGTAAAAGGCCATTATTTTAGTTTTTGAGTAATTGATTTGAAGGTTGTGATCTAGCATCCAGTCAGTTACTATATTTAAGATGGAGGTGAGTTTCGCAGTTAGGTTAAAATCACTATCGCATGTGGTAAGTAGAGAGATATCGTCTGCAAATAATACACAATTCTGGTTTATAACTTTTGGCAGGTCATTTATATAAATGAGAAATAAAAGGCATCCAATAACGCTACCCTGTGGAATTGAAAAGTTTATAGCTTTTTTGTTTGATCGGATAGATTCTATAAATTTAGTTTCTTCATTATAATGATCGATTTCTACATATTGTTGCCTGTTTTTCAAGTATGCTTGAAACCATTGATGTGCTTTTCCACGTATACCTATTCCATATAGTTTATTTAGTAATATATTGTATTGGACTGTATCATAGGCTTTCGTCATATCAAGCAATATTCCAACAGCATATTTTTTGTTATCTAATGTATTAATAATTTCCTGTATATATTTTTGTACTGCTAAAGTAGTTGAACGATTTTTCCTAAAACCATTTTGGCACTCATCAAACAGATTAAATTTTTCGCAGAATGAATAAACGCGATCACACATACATTTTTCAAATATTTTTGAAATTGCAGGTAGTAAAGCTATTGGTCGATAGTTATTAGGATCCATTTTTTCGTCTTTTTTATGTACGGGTTTTAATATTGAAATTTTTAGCAAGTCTGGAAAGTCACCTTCTTCAAATGTTTGATTTATTAGTGTAGTTATTGGTAAGATAAGTTCGTCAGCACATTCTTTAATAAGTGTTGGTGGTAATTCGTCTATTCCGAATGAACGTTTATTTTTCATATTTTTAATAATTTTGTGTATTTCTTTATAAGTTACTGGACTTAGGTAAAAAGAATTTTCTGTAGGAATTAGGCAAGGGCGGCCTTCAGGCAGTTTACCATTCGCGAGTCGAATTTTTTCTTCACCTATAGATGCAAAATGGTTATTAAATGAATTTACAATTTCCTTCGGCTCAGTGACTAGATTATTATCAATTCGTAGCTTAATGTTCTCTTTATCTTTTTTTATTTTTTTATTAGTACGTTCATTAATGATACTCCACATTGTTTTTACTTTATTTTCTGACATGTTTAGCTTTCTTACATAATTTAGTTTTTTTGATGTTATGATTGTTCGTTTTAATAATTTTTCATACGCTTTATAATGGTTATTAAGCAATGTGTTATTAGATTTATTAATTAGTATTTTTAGCAAACGTTTATGTTTACATGACGCCCTAATACCAACCGTTAACCAGTGTTTTTTAAACTTAGTTCTTAGTTTAACTCTATTTTTTGGTATACATCGATTTAAGATTATCGTCACCTTTTCTATGAAGTTCTTATAATTTTGTTGAATATTGTTGTTAGGTTTTATGCATTCTATCCAATTTATTTCTTTTAACTGTTTTTTAAATTTAGTGACATTTTCGGCGTTCATAAGGCGTTTTTCGGTAAACCATTGTGTTACATGTTTTACATTAGAAATTTTTAAATTTATAATAGCTCCTTTGTGATCACTAAAACCAAAATCCATAACATCAGTGTGGCTAATACTATTTTGGAAATTTGTAAATATTAAATCTATACATTTTGTAAAACGTGTTGGTTTTCTTACATGTTGAGCAAAATTATATTCCAACATGACATTTAGTAAGTCATTAGATTGTGTATCGTTTACTAGTACATTTATATTAAAGTCGCCACCTAGTACTACGTTACAGTGACGATAGTTATTATTGATATGAGTTAATAAGAGTTTGAGTTGCCTATTAAATATGTCCTTCTCTCTGCCGTTCCAGTATACGGATATTAATAAAATATTTTCATTATATAATTCAACAGCACATAATTCTATAACATATTCAACAGAAAACTTTTCAAAGTCTTTTCTCTCTATAAACTCTGTATTTTCAGGTAATAGTATACACACACTTCCTCCGGCGTAGTTAACTCTACAATATGAAGATGCAATCTTATAGCCTGTAATACTAATTAAATCCAATTTTGCTGGGGACAACCACGATTCAGATATACATATAGCATGGAATGGATTCTGATCGACGAAAGTTTCTAATATATCTTGTTTATTGTATAGACTTTGCATATTCTGAAATAGGATTTTAAAGAACTGGTCTTGTTGTTTATTTGCGAAATGTATAATTTTCGGTTTTACTTCCATTCAATTGCTGGTAATTGTTTTCATTATTATATTTCACGGTCTTGCTTCCTGTATAATGTTCTTTTCCATCTATAATCAAGTTAGTGAACAAGTAAAAACTATTAGCTTGGTGAAAAAAAAGGTCTTGATTAAACATGACCTTCTTCACACTTACCTCTTAAAAGGACGGTAGGCGTGTTCTAGCTATCCTGGGTAGCTCGCATATCACGACTAGCAAAATAGTCTCTAGCAAATTGTGGCAACACAATCTAAATAATAATATTATAAATGTGAAAGTAGCGATGTTAGGATGTTTGGATGTTTGTGTGTTTGTGCCTCAATCACGCTAAAACGGCTGAACGTATTTGAGTGAAATTTAGCACAGAGGTAGTCAAAGAGCTAGATTAACATATAGGATACTTTTTATCCGACTGCACCAGGAGGGTAACGTTATCTTGGTTAATGATAATTCCTAGGAACACGCAGATGAAATTGCGGGCATCAGCTAGTAACTATATGAATTCTTATTTCTTCATTAGCTTTGAAACCGAGACCGACATCACCAATAAATAGATTACTTTTCTGAAGTCCACAGTGATAGTGGTAGCAGAAGCCTTCTAAAAGTATTTGTTCGGTAAAAGTAGAAACCTATTAAGTGGATAAATGAGACTTTTTTACAATACGAACAAATCTGTAGAGATCTCGATTTGACTACAGCTACATTACGAAAGAGAGTTTATTCAAATTCCAACATTGAGTTTGAGTGAGGATTAAATTGCTATTTTATTCATAAAAAGTTATTATACCTACATTATCTTTGATTTTACGAATATCAACGTACTTTTGTTAGGACTATGGAGGAATATAGTGACACAATTTAATCTGAAGCTTAATTAAAGTCATTTAAATTGAATTGATACCCCAGTTCCCACGAGTGTATATAGTTATGACAGGTACATGTTCCGACAGTATAAAATTGGTTGATTTCAGTCAAAGCCTATCCAACCAAACGCCCATTTATTTAACCAACCTGAAAACTTTTAACCCGCCAACAGTCACAGTCAACTAGACAATACCGCGCGCGCCGTAGTGAAACGACGGCGACGGCGGTAATCGCAAACACGCTAATCGCCCAAACCGTCCACTGCCGTGCCGGCCATAACCGCAAGCCTGCAAACTCCATTACCAACACGTCATTGTCTCGGACTCACACGGGGCCTCTTCTACCCGATCTTCAGCGGACCTCTAATATTCATAAGTCAATTTCCTGCCCCATTAATACGTAACGAAGTAGCGCAAATGGCCTTATCGCTTGTGCGCGATTACTTGCTTGCCGCCGCTCTTACATAATTCAACGTATTAAACGAAATTGTTTAAACCTTATTGCTCGATTACGCAGCTCCACCTACCGTGACGCCTTGGCGGGCCCCGCCAATGGGGTGTCGGGATTTGGTCGCCCCCCCTCGGGTCGCGCAAGCCCCGCCCGTCGGGACAGCGGATGCTCTCAGTCCATGCTGTGATTTCCGATCGCCGGGGCGGGCGCGTGAGGGGCTAACTCGATTTCTCGAACTCACAAAACCAAAAGTGATATCCACCCAACCGAAAACCACGTATTAGAAGTAGCCTTTGAAGTGCAAGTGCAGTGGTAATGAGACTAAGACACACGGCCTTGCTATGACGATGCTGGCGATGGCTCGCGACTCAGAAGATCACCAGGAAGAGGCGGAGGTGGAAGCCAATGAGGTCGACGTCGTCAGCGTCGAGGAGGCCGCACCAGTCGATCTAACAAGACGGCTGGGACTGACGAGGCCGCCAGAGCGGACTGAGAGGACCGCTATAGCGTTCTCGGTGGAGAATATTCTGGACCCTAACAAGTTCACTGGGCGGACGGAGGTACCTTTGAGATATGACGAGCAGTATTGGAGGCCGCATTATGATCGAGATGATAGTGATTCAGGTATGTATTGTGATGACTGGAGAATGCTCTATGAAAATAAAGTAAACAGGCAATGACCAATATCTAATTATTTTGATTTTAGGTTTCGTTGAATTCAATACTAATGGCTTATGTTTAACGTAAAAATTTACATCCCAAATTAACGGAATGTTTATCAAAATGTTACTAAACTACAAGGGGTCGCCTCACTCCGCACCGCTACGCACTGACTACAGGTTGTATTATAAAATTGTGACCTAACAAATCTAACTTTAGTATTTGGACAGAAAGTGTAGTATAGCAAACAATAAGGTTCTATGAAACAACATGGAACCACTAAATTTGGTGAACATTTAATATGTTTAAACTTTATATTTCCTGCCAAAGTTGAAAGGGTAAATCTTATAAGATTCTTATTGGAAATTAAGGGTATGTGAACATAACATTCGACTGGAGGAGATAACTTCTCGGTGGAGAATATTATGGACCCTATTATACGCTTGCGGGGAGGATGGAGGTTTCTTTGCGATATGTTACGCCAAATATTCCCTAAGATGACCGATACCTGAAAGACTTTTAGGGTTCTGATACGAAAAGGTTTTAGTTTTCATGACAGAATTTAAAATTGTTAAGTAATTATTATTTATTTATTGAACGTAGAGAGCCCTCTCTACAAAATAATAATAAATAAATAATATAGTGCATATATATGTCACCGCAAGATTGTCAAGACCGTTAGTTAAAATACTAACGATTTTTTTCTCGTTAGTTAGTCATAGTAATATCGACATCGACAGATAGTAAACTGTAGCGTACTGCTTACTACATGACGGGTTAGTTGATAAACTAACGGTTAAAACCTTCAAATAGTAAACTGGTTTAAACTTGAATTGCAAACGAAATACCAGGGCAAACACTGCGGTAGGCTAGAGGGGGCGAGCGCAGCGGAGTTCTTCGTGTTAGGTTGAAATGTAAGAACAAAAGAAACGTAATTTCTAAACCCTGTCGGTCTTGTTTACTATCTGTCGATAGTTGATCAACTAACGCGTTAGTTTATCAACTAACTGAATTGATTATCTTACGGTGACATATGAAAGTATCAACAAGTTACACTAGGTAACCGATTTCATTAACACAACTATTTTCGTTTCTGGTTGACATGTAAGAACAAAAGAAACGTAAATTCTAAACCCTGTCGGTCTGGTTTACTATCTGTCGATAGCTGATCGACTAACGCGTTAGTTTATCAACTAACGGTTTTGACTATCTTACGGTGACATATAAAACATGCTCACGCCTTTTGCCCGAAAGAGGGGTTGGCAGACTGAAGACCTCCACTTGCCACGCTCCTGGTACCTACTTACTTATAATGAAAATGTTGGTGTACGTGTGGGGCCTTCCAACTTACTGCATTGGGGTTACTTATTCTTATACAGAAAAGTAATGATCATATGAAGTATCATATGAAGTATCATATGAAGTATCATATGATCATTACTTTTCTGTATAAGACAACAACGGCCTTACTTATACAAAAGTAAATTCACTGTTTAGCTTAAGCAGTGTTTTGTCCTTTTCACATGTCGACTAAATGTCAAATGTCAAAGCAAGACAAAACACTGAATTAACTAAACAGTGAATTTATTTTTTATAAGAATTCCGTAAATGTATAGCTACATCCTCGGCGATTAATTCCATAACAATTGCGTTGGAATTTCCTTAGACACTCAAAATGCATTAAGGTCGAAAATAGGAATCTTGGACAAATTTTATTTTTACTTTACCCCCCACCTGCCTGTGTTCTCCTTAATTAAAGTAAGCGCGTTTGTTCCGTATCTATAAAACCAAAACCGGTCATGTTGAGGCGTCGTGCTCTCTTAAGTGACGTGACGTGACGTGACATGTATCTCACAAATCGCACTTTTACACGGCATCTCCAATCCTTCAATAAATGTAGCCCGTTACTGTCCGCACCGAGGGACACAAACCTTTACCCGGATATGAGTAAGATTGAGCCATACTCCAGTACGCTGGCTCAGTGCGGGTTGATGGAGGGGTGTCGGGCTAGTGCCCAACCCGACTGTCAGATGTTATCAAGCTGCCCTATTAGGGCCTCAGACACAGCTTCACGACTACTACCACCGAGTAGCGATGGGAGCTGGGACCTACAGCTTAACGTGACATCCGAATCACGGAGGCACCCGAAACAAATGCCACATGGAAACGGACACCCATCCAGTACCCGTCTCAGCCAGATGTTGCTATCCGCACGATCGTTCCCGATGTGCGAATACTGCTAGGCCACGATCGCTTT
Source organism: Argyresthia goedartella (assembly GCA_949825045.1). NCBI lineage: Eukaryota > Metazoa > Arthropoda > Insecta > Lepidoptera > Argyresthiidae > Argyresthia > Argyresthia goedartella. The sequence continues at coordinate 24,780,715 of OX463831.1, forward strand.
TTTAATAGAGAAAATGTTTTCAGTTTGCTCGTAGTCTAGTGCTAAAAGTCGGTCAGTTATTATTAATAATTAATTAATTAATAAAAAATACTATTATTATTTTTTATTAATTAATGGCGGTCTAACATCTAGGCTAATTTCGCCAATGTCACGTGTTTTTCTAGATTTCACTGTATTTGGACAGGTATTTATTACTCTCTCGAGAACCTGGAAACTTTAGTGTTGATTTGTTGCTCCTTAGCACTACCCGGGGGGACGTGAAGGGCTGTAGGTACCAAGTATATCCTTCGGACGTGAGCAACATCAAAAAAAAAAAAATTGCGTTGACAGTTTGACGCGAAAACAGCCCTAAAGCGGAAGTGAAGTCATAGCTGTTGTCACTGAGGGACACAGCTATCCGTCAATCTCCTGAAACAGTGGACTCTAACCTGACCAAAAGAGATTGTTGGCAGGCTCAAGATACATTTATTAATCACAGGGTCGTGAGTCGAATATTGGCGATATAGTTGAAACGCTGGATAGGGACTCGCCGGGAATTTGTAGATTTCAGCTCCTTGGTAGACTCAATCCGACTGGTCCACTTCTCCAGACGTCAACAAGTGATTATGCGGTTAGCGCCAGGAGGATATTACTCCTCGACGTGGAACCCTGGAAAGAGACCAGTGTGAATGATAGGAATACAAAAGCGCTACAGCGCCCAGCTATCAGGCGACGGCTCCCCACACGGAGACTTCCGACGAGGGCCCTAGGGTAATTAGGATCTAAGAGTGCCGCAGTCCAATAGACACTGTATAGAAAAGGGAAATACATAGAGAGTATAAAATACACGAAAATAAGAAAGACTAACTACGAACCAATGCTTACCCATGGATTGGGGATAGTAGGGAAGTTTCGTATCAACTACTGCACTTTACAGCAACTAAACATTCAGCTCCATTACAGTACTAAAGGGACTAGCCCATCGCCGCAACTAAAGGCGTGACTTAAAAATTATTGATGCAGAAGATACAACCTCACGTTTCAGAGCTCAAACAATGTCTGCGTCAAAAAAAACAATCAGCTGCCAGACGAGATTCCAGACCCGAATTTCCGAATTTCTATAGTTGTACTTTTTATCTGGCTAATCCGCCAGTAGCCAATATGGTCAAAGAGGTAGTACGTTACACTCCTTCTCCTTTTTTCGCAAAGAAAGAAGTAAATTCCTCTAATGGGGTGTTTTAAAACAAGTGCTGTTTGACGCTACTTTCAATTCGTATTTTTGTTCAAATTCAATCCTATTAAAAATAAAAACTTGCAACAACTTTCATGTTGTTAGGTCTCAAAATATTATTAAATGTGATAAATATCTTGGCCGAAGCTTCCCTATTCCAGTAACTGCAATGCCAATTATTAATTGTCGAAACCTCAGATTAAAAACTCGTTTATTTACTGAGTAAAACTATGATCAAAACATACAATAATTTTGTAAATGACCCTGCAAACGTTGTTTTGCCACATAAATTCTAATATCTATATCTAAAAATAGATAAAAACCTATTCTCAGACCTACCAAATGCACATAAAAAATTTCATTAAAATCGGTTAAGCCGTTTCGGTTAGTATTGCCACTAACACTGTGACACGATAATTTTATATATAAGATAACCTCTTTGCAAAAAGTTACCAGTAAAAAATGTACACAGACAAATAAATACGTTTAAATAATGCATTCAACGTCGGCATAGCAACATACGTGCTCTAATGATTCCAGTTTGTTAAACATCATTCAACCTTAGCTGGGTCGGAAATTAAAGTCCGTCGACTGAACACACTTGTATTACTTAATTTATCTACATAAATATCATAAACCTTCTTTAATGGGTGCGTGTAATGCGATAAACGGTGTTGTTAGAACACATTACTTATATGCTGTGATTTTTTTTTGATTTCTTCATAACAACATCCAATTCGATGTTCTTATTACATTCAAATTTCAAGTCTCTGAAAAACAAAGAAATTTGATTTGATCTGATGAATCTGATATTAGAATTGACATCAATTCTAATATCAGTTGAGATGACGTTATATTCGAAATTCAATGTCAATATCGCAATGCCAGTCGTAACATGCGGTTCCTGAACGCATCACAGAGAGCTTATAATAAGTGTGTAGATAAAGCAGTGTATGTCACCGGAAAATAATACGAGCCGCAAGTTTATAAATTTCCTAGGAAATTTCCTAGGAAATTTATAAACTTCCTTCTAGATTATATTAGGATAGGTTAGGTAAGGTTAGGTTATGTTAGGTTAGGTTAGGTTAGATTGGTATGTTTATAAACTTGCGGAAAAAAAATTAGGAAATTTATAAACTTGCGGATCGTATTATTTTCCGGTGACATATACATATACATATGTTACCGTAATATAGTCAAAACCGTTTGTTGATAAACTAACGCGTTAGTTGATCAACTATCGACGGATAGTAAACAAGACTGACAGGGCTTAGAATTTACGTTTCTTTTGTTCTTACATGTCAACCTAGAACGAAGACTATTCGGAGGCTATTCGGAGACCACATAGATAAATTGGCTGGTAAATTAAGTTCTGCGGCTTACGCTGTTAGGAACATCAGACAAAGCACGGATGTGGCTACATCTAGGCTAGTATATTTTAGTTACTTTCATAGTGTCATGTCCTATGGTATCTTGTTGTGGGGGAAAGCAGCGGATATTCAAACTATTTTTATTTTACAGAAAAGAGCTATTCGAGCAATTTATAATTTAAAACGAACAGACTCCTTAAGAGAGCTTTTTAAAGAAATTGAGATACTAACAGTAGCTAGTCAATTTATTTTCGAAAATATAATGTATGTACGCAAGAACCTTACAACATTTTCAAAACTTAGCGACAGCTGTAATGTTAACCTAAGAAATAATCACAGACTATGTGCGCCCCGTTTTAGACTCGCGAAGGTTAGCAATTCTTTCAAGGGTCAGTGCATTCTCTACTACAATAAGATACCTCTGGAGATTTTGACATTGCCATTTGAGCAATTTAAAAAGCATGTTAAAGCGACTTTGTCGAAAAAGGGATATTACAATGTTCAAGATTACTTAAATGACAGGACTCTATGGGGTTAATCTGGCTCAACATTGACCTTGCTGTTAATAATTTTGTAATTATTTATTCCTGCTTATTAATCATAACAATTAAATTTTTCATATTTGTATTAGTTAAGCACAACCTATTTTTAAAAGAGATCTAAAAATAAATCTGTGGGAGTTTCTACGCCCTTCTTCTCCCACAGTGGTCCAATGTAGAGAAGAGGCAAAAAAATGACGTTTGCTAAGTATATGTAAATATCTACAGTAATAAAGTACTTTGACTATTGACTATTGACTATTGCTTCGCTGCGCTCGCCCCCTCTAGTCTTCACCTAAGCTACCGCAGTGTTTGCCCTGGTATTTCGTTTGCAATTCAACTTTAAACCAGTTTACTATTTAACGGTTTTCACCGTTAGTTTATCAACTAAAGCGCCATATAGTAAGCAGCACACTACAGTTTACTATCTGTGGATACGTGGGGCGCACTGTAAGTTTCCGGAATGAATATGAAAAAATACTATTAAAGGTACAAAATTAATTTATTGTTTTTCAAAATAATCTCCCTTGGCGTCTATGCACTTTTTCATTCGATGAAACCAGTTTTGAAAACATTTGTGCCACTCCTCTGTGGTGACCTCTGAAACGTGTTTTTCATACTCCTCGACAGCCTCTTCTGGTGATGAAAATCGTTGACCGCGTAATTGGTTCTTAATTTTTGGGAACAGAAAAAAGTCACAAGGTGCCAGGTCGGGACTGTATGCAGGATGACTCATGAGTTCTACATTTTTCGCCTTCAAAAAGTCGTTTGTCTGTCTGGCCGTGTGAGAACTAGCATTGTCGTGGTGCAGGATGATACGGCGTTTACTGTTATTTTTACGGAGTTCGTCAATAACTTCCGGCAAACAAATGGTCGTGTACCAGTCACTATTCACTGTACGACGATTCTCTAAAGCAACAGTAGCCACGTGTCCAGTTTTATTAAAAAAAGAAGCAATCATCCGCTTAGATGCACTTTTCACGCGCGCCACTTTGGTTGGTTTCGGCTCATCTTGAAAGACCCATACGCTCGATTGCTGCTTTGTTTTGGGATCGTAGCAATAAATCCATGTTTCGTCACCTGTTACTATGTCCCACACCAAATTTGACGCACCTTCGTTGAATCTGGTAAGCATGGCACTGCACCAAGTGACGCGGTCCGTTTTTTGAGCCTCGGTCAAGTTGTGTGGGATCCACCGCGAGCACAGCTTTCTCACACCCAAATGTTTGTGTAGGATTAATTGTATTTGACTCATGCCTATTTCTAAGGATGCGCGAATTTCATGGTAGGTCACATGCCTGTCTGTTTCAATCATATGGCGCACAGCATCGATTTTTTTGTTGGTCACAGCGGTGGACGGCCGACCATCGCGAGATTCGTCACTGAGATTGATACGACCACGCTTGAATTCTGCAAACCAGCTATAAACAGTTGTCTTGCATGGTGCTTCATTGCCAAAAGCTGTTTCACGCCGAGCAATGCTCCGTTGAGCTGTCAAATTACACTTAAAATCGTAGAAAATCATACTACGAAAATTTTCCCGAGTTAAATCCATGTTGATGCAGACACACAATTTTTTAAATGGCGCCACATGGTAAAAACAAAAGGCAGTCAGATGAATCAAACTGCATTCTACAGCCAAAGAGTTCTATTTTCAAATGTTGCAATAAATTTTTAAATATTGTTTATGTAAGTGGCCAGTTCCGGAAACTTACAGTGCGCCCTATGTAGTTGACCAACTAACGAGAAAAAGAACGTTAGTTTATCAACTAACGGTTTTGAAAATCTTACAGTGACAAATATAACTGTATAAATTTGGCTCATGTGATGTTATTACTTATAAAAAGTCTCGTGTTCCATTATGTAATATTCACATCAACTACTATTTGTGAACACGTATCCCTCTATCTCTATCTGTGATTAACCCTTCAATTTCTGTGACTTTTTTAACACACAAACTTATAGAAACACCCGCAAAAACTTAAAATATTAAATTACGAACTATCTACAAAGACGGGCTTAGGCACGCACGCTCGACAGAGTATCTATTCAAAACATTTAAACGATATCACGTAATCTATTTGGAGTTAATAAAAACATTAGGGTCCACTATTTAGAACGCGAGTACATATTTTGTATGGATTTGTCAATGATATTCAGATAATACTGTTACCTCGCGTTCGAAGTAGTGGGCCTCATAGTAACGTACTAAAATAAAAATAATCAATCGAGCAATTTCTTCTATATGTATTTTATTGATGGGCGTGGTATGGTGGCGCCGCCGCCGCCGCTGTCGGGCGAATAAAATCAAGTTTAGAACATTATTTTGTTATCGTATCATGATTTATAGGGTTCCGTACCCGAAGGGTGCCACATGGGACCCTTCGGGTCCTATTATTAAGCCTCCGCTGTCCGTCTGTCCGTCTGTCACCGGGCTCTACCGGATCAACCGAAATAGGTAGAGAGCTGAAATTTTCACAGAGGGTGTACTTCTATTGTCGCTGTAACAAAAAATTATGAAATATACGGGTTTTTAAGACTTAAAAGTTGCACCCATACAAGAGATTATTTTTATGGCCATTTTCTGAGCCATTTTATTTTATTTTTTATCGGGGAACTGAACTGGACTCTCCCGATCTTATCGGAAAAGTTCTTTAATTGCGGATATCGAGTTTTGTGCTAAGTTATTTGTCAATATACGATTAATAATTGCTCATAATCATAATAAATCATATGAAGTTTTTATCATATTTGATTTTATTTCTGTAAATAAGTTACTCAATTGCTATTCACTTCCGGTTTCAATGAGCAAGGAGTTTCGTTAACTTGCGTACATATTTCAATACTTACATACACAAAACTCTTTTCCAATGTTTCGATATAGGTACGCTCTATTTTATTATAAAAAATTAAAAAGGTATACTCGTACAAAATACTATCGTTATACGTTTTTTCCTGTACAATTGTATAATAGTTTCGTTTATCTGAGGTATGGGACCCTTTGTGCGTGGGTACTTCCTGCTAGCAATTGACCGGTGTTTTGTAGCTTTGATTGAGTTATTAGATCGATGATACATTTGTTGACAGCCGGATTTCAGTTTTTGATTAATCTGTTTCCAGTGTGAACCAGATTATTAGAGTTTTCTGAATACACAGTAACTCGCATCATTTATATAAAGTTATTTAAGATTTTCCTGTTTCGGCACTTCTTGTGTTTTGTATTTTAATTTCAGAGAGAGCTCAACAGAGGTCTAGGTCAGAGGTCTAGTGGGTTTCCCTTTGCTTCTAAAGCAGCAGGTGCAGGGTTCGAATCCCGTACTGACCATGTACCAATGAGATCTGGTCTCTCCTACTATCTCGTGCATCAACCCACACTGAGCCATGGTGGTGGAGAATGGCACAATCTTACTCGTATCTGGGTAAAGGCCTGTGCCCCTCGGTGGTGACATTAATGAGCTACATTATTTTAATTTAAATTTATTTGAATTATAAATGAAATGTTGTATTTCATGAGGACAGGCGTTTCGCACACGGGACTACTCATGGGCCACTCAAGTTCGATAAGCATCTACGCGTCGCACTCTTAAATCGCCTATGTACAATTTATTTGTTGTTCGCACACGGTCTGACGTCAAACGCGTCGTCGACTCATCGGACCGTGTGCGAACACAAAATTATGTAGCGGCAATTTACGCACCAAATTCGAGTCGCCTTCGTAATGCTTTAGTTTTCTGCAATATTATATTCGTTTTTTTTGGCTAGTATTTAATCGCACATCAAAGATACTGATTTGCACAGCACAAAATAATCAGGAAAAACACTTTTTATGTTTGAAATATGTTATGTGTACTCAAGTACATGTTTTAAGTATTTTTTGTTGTTCTTGCATGTTCAACCTAACACGAAGGATAAAGGGGGCTTCGCTTCGCTCACTCCCTTTACCCTTCACCTAAGCTGCCGCAGCATTTTGCCCTGATATTTGCTGTGTAAACCAGTATTTTTGATGTGCAGTTTATTATTTCCCGTTTTTTTTGTAGACGTAGCTTTAGAGTAAATGATACCATGATGAAGACACCGTATCCTCGCCTTAAGTTGCCGCACCATAGCCCGAACTATCATCGGAAGCAGTTAACCTGTCATCGGCCGGCGACTCGCGACAATTAGTTTATTCTATGGACATAATTAAACAAAGAGGGAGCTGATTGTCGCATGTCTGTTGTTGATCGACTGATAGAGGGTTAAGTTATTTAGGTGCAATCTAATGTTGCTTTGAAAAATATAGACGTCCTTATGCGTCGCGCCACACTGTTATGATCGGTGGCCTTGAATGCGGAGTAGTCACTTTTCAATACCTGTACCATATGCGCAGTAATTCCCGCCAACGTCGCCCAGCGCTCTTAATTCGTGGCGCGAGCTATACATATTGACCGAGCGAGCGAAGCGAGCAAAAATGCTTGCGTATCTGCATTTCTGTCCGGCTTTTCTTCTCTACATGTCGCATTTCTCAACCGCTTCTCGTGTAGTTTTGTGAGCAGGTTCGATGATGATATGGTATTTTTTTTGTTGATTAGTTTTAGATTTTTTTTCAAAATGGCGGAAATTTGGAATCATGTAAAAAAAACATTACAAAAACGGTTTAAAAGACTTAAAAATAGGTATATTTTTGGGTTCGTGTAGACCATGAGAGTAATATAGGTATAATCATCATTTTAGTGAAAAGTTAAAAGTTGTATTTTAGATCATAAATGTCCCTGGTTACATGAAGCATGAAAGTAGCCCTAAACTTAGCTACTTGTATGTGGTATTGAACTAAAATGCAGTCGTTTTTTTTGTTTTTACTGGTTTTTATAATTATTCCACTTGTTCGTCCGACAAACTTCAAGGGGGGGGGGGGGGGGTTGGGTTGAAAAATAATGAAAAAAATGCAAAATTCCCGCGTCGCTAGCGAGGTCTAGCTCAGAGCCACTAGTTCCCGCGTCGCTACCGAGGTCTAGCTCGAGCCACTAGTTCCCGTGTCGCTAGCGAGGTCTAGCTCAGAGCCACTAGTTTAGCATTTGGTCGCAACTCAAGCATCTTCTCTTCTACGTACAGTCAGCTGCTCAAATAAATATTGAACCTACAGTTAGAAATCGTGATAACACTTCTCTCGACTCAATTTTGACATTCCCTAAAATATGTATGAAATGTCAAAATTGACTTTGTGTGTCAAGTCATCTGCGAGTTTTAACAAAATCATTCAAATTCAGGCAAACAACTTTTATAAACTTATCCCAAATTCTTATCCGTAGAAAACTCAGGTTGTTCTCATAAACGTCAACTGTCATATATCTGCCTATGGTAATATCACTTCTTTAACTAAATTACATTCTGACACCTTCGTTTCCCTAGCAAGAGACAACAGTGTCCGTCAATTTTTGAGTTGTCGGTTGTACATCCGCGCCTCAGTTATTAAACATTTGCATTCAGAACGCATTCCAGCTCCACAGGAACATACATATTTGATCACTGCATCTTCAACCGCGGGTCCGCAAATGTTTGCTTCGATTCAAAATAAGAACACAAGACTCACTCTATTGCTGCCCGCTGATTGGTCCGCCCCGCATAGAGACGGCAATACCCACACACCCTACGAGGGGAAGAGACAGCTGCAACCCTCAACTAGCCATCCCTTTGCCCAGCACCCGTGAAATTAGGAGTCGCCTAAACGAATCTAACGATTATTTTATTATCCCTTTTGCACTAAGATTTGTTCCTTGCTCACTCAAATAAAAATAAAAGGTGAGCAAGGAGTCTTAGGGGTCAGAAGGAAGGCATAAATTTAAGCAGCGTTTAGGGTTAAGCCTGAGATTGGCTTATTTTTCGGCCCTTTTAGGCTTGGACGCGCTCAATGGACGAATGGTAGGATTTTCGCTATTTTTGCTGTTTTTAAGATCTTTATCTGATAGGTTTATGGGATTTTTATGGGAGAGGCTGTAAGTTTATAATGCGTTTTAGAACAGTGAGCAGTTCTGTTTTACAGGGGTTGTCTAGTTATTACAGGATCTTCTGTCATTTAATAAATTAATTCTATTAGATAATTTTGTTTTACAAAAGATTTCACGTATACATTACCTATACCTTTGATAAAAATATTTAGCTTCTTGTACAGTGTTGCATCCATTTATAGAATTGTTGTATCATATCTCATGCATGGTTGATGTTATGACCGAGGTTACTTTAGTAGCCTATTGATTCCACGGTGACCGTCGTTTATCATTGGTGGCGAGAATTCTATGGATGGTGGTCCAAACCTAACTAAAAATTTCCATCCCACCATGTTATCTCTCAGGTCACCGTGTTATTTTCTATACCATTTCGCGCCAAAGCAGCGTTCTATTTTCCATTTTTGAACGCACCCCTTCCCTGATCCGGAAGTGACGTCAATCGTCGTGTTAACGTCGGCTCACGGGCGCGCGGGAAACTGACTTTTTAATTACTAAGGCCGCGGCAATGACGTGAAAACTCCCCGCCGGAATAAACTGGGTATGCTGTTTGAATGTTTATTATTGTTTAACTCGACATGGCGCTTTACGATGTGCTAAGTGCAGATTTATTTAAAAGTGTTCATTTAAATAATGTTATTGTTTTTAGGGTTCCGTACCCGAAGGGTGCCAAACAGGACCATATTACTAAGCCTCCGCTGTCCGTCTGTCCGTCCGTCCGTCCTTCTGTCCGTCTGTCACCGGGCTCTACCGGATACAGGATCAATCGAAATAAGTAGAGAGCTGAAATGTTTACAGAGGGTGCATTTCTATTGCCGCTATAACAACAAATAATAAAACATACGGGTTTTTAATAATTAAAAGAGGAACCCATACAATACATTATTTGTAAGGCCATTTTGTTTTATTCTTTTATCGGTGAAATGAACTGGGCTCTCCCGATATTATCGGACATTATATTTAACTGCGGGTATAGAGTTTTGTGATTAGTTATTTGTCAGTATACGATTAATAATTGCTCATTCGAATAACAATAAATAATATAAAGCCTTTCATCATATTTGATTTTATTTTTTTACTCAATTTCTATCTACTTCCGGTTTCAATAAGCAAAGAGTTTTATCAATGTTTCCATGTACGGCCTTGAATGTAGTCCTGCAGTAATTAAAAAGGTATACTCGTAGAAAATAGGTACTGTCGTTTAACCTTTTTCAGTGTACAATGGTATGGAACTCTTCGCGGGCGGGGCCGAAGTTCTACTCGCACTTGACCGATTTTATTTTAGGTAGATAGATAGAAAGATAAATTAATTTATTCATTGCAACATGGTACACACACAAATACATAATTATAACTCAAACTTTAAGAAGAAAAATCTGCAAAAAGAAAACAAAACACAGCAGTTAAATAAAACAAACAATAAATAATAAAATTATACAAGCAAAACATTAAGGTACGGTAAGGATAACTATGTGGTATTGTGACTGTACCGCGACAATGAAATGGCCCTGACTCAGCCATGTCACAGACGAATCTGTGACGCTGGTATTCTCCCAGAGCCAGTACGGACGAGACAACGGTCTGCTCAAGTACACATTTAAAAACGTAAAATATGATGATTTTAATAAAATTGTTGAATAAAATAAATTGTATTCTAGAAGATTGTATTAAAATTATAGCATTAAAATTATATCATTAAAATGTATAGTAATATAAGAAATAAAAGTAAAAAAATATAGCAATTTGTAATAAAATTGATGTCAGTGTTACAAGTAAGATTAAATTGAAAATGTCATTAGGATTATAAAATAATAATAATCAGTAGGGAACTAATCATAGTAATAATATAATTGGAAACAATATAAATATCACAGGTAACAGGTAGATTAGCTTCGTGCCGTTCCCTAAGTTTTCTGCTGTAGTATCAAATACTTTCTATAGGCACCTCTAAACCCAGCCTTACTAAGCCTTAGTAAGCAGCCGAAGCCGAAGGGGAGGTGGGATGTTATTCCAGCACTTGGTGGCACGGTACTTAAAACTAGATACGTACCACTTATTATTCGGTCGGTCTGTTCTAATAAATAGACATTGCTTTACTTAATGGCCACAGTCTGAATGGTCTCTCTATCTGTTATATTAACTTAACCTTGTCACTTTAGCAAATTATTTAGATTTCGCCATATACTTATATGAGTACTCCCCCCATCCACGAGGTAAGCTATCTCTAACTCTACAATATTACTTTACATCCTCGCGAACACGACGCTCCCAAAACCACTGATCCGGCTCGAAGGACCAAATTATACTTCGCTTAATTCGTCATTTTCTTCATTTAACAAATTGATCTCGCGTGTTTGCTCGAGTCCCGACTTTAAAACTTGCCACCCAAAGTGGAAAATCACTTGGCGTTTCCATCAAAGACTCGGAGAACAGTGGCGGTCCCCGCTTTGATTTCCAGGCGGGGTTTTCATTTGTAACCTTAGTAAACATAGTTTAAAGATGTTAATAGCTTGACAATGGATGGGGGTTTGGTGGGGGCTTGGGAGGGGTTGCGGCTGAAGTTTGTAATTAATAAAGCCCGTTTCGATTACAAGTGCCTTTCTACAAACTTGGGGAGTAAGTTCATGTCTAACTTCTGTAGTTATAGGCTGCAGATTCGAAGTGTTACAGATAGTTGGGTATGGCAAGAAATTAAGTTGCCCTGCTGAATTAAATTTAGTTCGAATGACTTCATGGATTGATCCGCATTGATGGGTACAAAATTTTACTCTCTACTTTGTAAATTAAGCCTAATTTACTCCATTATGCCGGAAATTTCCAGTTTTTTCAAGGGAATCGATATTTACGCGAGGCTTTCGCGAAGTCGGGAAATAGGTATGTTTATCTTCGTCATCATCAGCCTACTGTCAGTGAACCTGGAGTAGCCTCCTCACTCTATAAGTGACACCACTCAACCCGGTCTATTTCAACCCGCCTGGTCCATTGTTTTCCTGTTATGCTGAATATGTCGTAACAACATGATTTTCTTCGTCCATCACCCGTAGCATACCGACCGACCCCGCGAAGGGCGTCGACGCGGGAAGGTGGGGGACAGAAGTACGCGACAAACGCCCCCGGCATCCTATGGGTGCAGATAATAACATTGACACCAAATGACAAAGTAGGACCTATTTATTTATTTATTTTATTATCTTAAAAAAAATCCACAGCTAAATATATGCATGATTAAACAGCTAATTAAACCTTAACTTAAGCCAATAATGGATTTAAATTCCTTAAGCTGAACATCATGGCATTATACTGAGGAGGGTAAATAAGTATATACACAAAGAGAACAGTAAAATATGTTACTAAAAACAAATTCAATTATTAAATTATAAATTTTGAATGCACGGGTAAAATGTGTAGTGTGCAGTGTAGTGTGGTGGTGTACCTAAGTTATTATTTTCGCATGTACTTACAATTTGATATTTTCTGTTGAGTGCAGTTCATCGTTCTTTGTAGTTCACCTTTGTTATTTGATATGTTTCTAATGGCTTAAATACAACCCACAAGATTACAATTGCTCTTAATTTGTTATGTATCGTATTTAAACGAATAACCTCAGTATACAACAAGTATTCAACCAATCACTGAGGGTATTACCAATGCATAGTACATGATAGGCATAGCTGGAATTGCTTTACAGCGTGGTCTCATAATTGACGCGGTAAGGATTGTTGTCCACTGTTAACTAATTTATAATTAGTTTAGCTTTGTATCTCGAAAATAAACTCACTGGTGCGGGGAGTAGTATTGGTATGTAACATTGATATAATTTGCGCTGAAAAGTTGAAACGGTTACCCATAGCGAACACATTTAATGGCACCTAATCTGAAAAGCTCATTGCAGATGGCGCTGATAATGTTGGAGGCTGTCTAGCCGACAAAGTCGTCAAATTCTATTTACTTCTTCCCATAAATACGACGCGCTAACCTAATTTGAGGTTCATTTTGCCAGTGTGAAACAATAATAATACCTTGGACACTCTTTACACACATTGATCTAGCCCCTAGGATTCCATGTAACTTGGGTACTAGACAACGATACACATACTTTTATAGATAGATATTATACTTAGATAGATAAACAACCAAGACTAGGGTACAATCATCCGTACTCATCAAACAAATATTTGACCCCACCGGGACTCGAACCCGGGAACCTTCGCTTCGTAGGCATGGTCACTGCCGACTCGGCCATCCGGGTCGTCAGAACATCACCTGACGTGTTTATGAACCTAAGCTCAGATGAATGAAACTTCAGCCAGCGGCCTACGGCAGCGCCACCTAGCGGGAGTAAAGACGGGCTTAGGATGCCATTGGCTGATGCTGATGAAACTGATAATTAGATACATTATTATTTTAGTACACCGAGTGAAGACCATACAATAGAAGCACGCCTGTTTTGTTACTGTAGTTCATGTTTTTCGTTAAAGTATGGATGTCAAGTTGACCATGGATGACTGCATCAGGTTGCGTGCGCACCGTACGAGATATCTCTCGATTATCCTGCTCTAAGCTAACCTTTCAACCTGAAAAATCTTGACTTTTGTGGACAATCCCTTTGCACCCAAGGCTATTGAAATCTACAATACTAATGTTGTGGACTTACGTCGCGAAATACTTGTAAGGCTTTTACATCGCAGTAATTAGCTCGCGATACCCAACAAGCATTACGTCAAAGACGTATTTAGTCGGCGCGATGCGTGTACGCACCGATATATCCGTCATCGCGACATCTGTTTGTAATTTTATCGCTTTAATTCTTGTCGCTCACCCTAGGCTTGCCATCGTATGTATACGTAATATACGCCACGAAATTACAGTCGGAATTCAACTCCAACTGAGAGTGAAAAGAAACATTTTTCTTTAACAAATCAGTGTATTTTGTGTCGTTTCGATGTTATGTTGGAAAGCTAGTGAAGTATTCAATTGTATGTTTGTTCGAATTTCGATGTAAGTAATTAAACGCGGTTAAAAATATCAGGTTTTTGTTTTTGCGTTTTCCCACAAAATTTTGGTCATACGGACTTTAGGTGGTCGTCGCGCCAACTTTCTATGGCTCTGAGAGAGCGGTCACCTCTCACTCTCACCCCACCTAACCCTATGTGAGAAAAAGAGCTCACAGCTTGCTCAAAACCAAGGAAACTTGGCGTGGACTGTAATTGACTTAATATTGAAATTTATTATTACATATCTTGTAAAATTAATGCAAAAATACCTATACAACACATTGTTTGGACACTAAAAATAATTGCGATAATATGTACATACTTGAATAAGTTTTTTGCCACAATATGGCCTATTTCACAATGTCCGGATGTCAGGCGCGGGTGACAGTTTTTTTTTTATTCCAGACATTGTGTAGTACAGGCCACAAGTTGAGTATGTCCTGATCTTCAAAACAAGTAGCTACGCACACAGTTTTATACATGCTCTATCCATTTCAGGTATTGCATTAAACATAATATATGTATGTAAAATACCTACTTCAAGAGAAATATACCAGGAAATACTTACAAAAAATACTTGCAATCTTTTTTACTTCCAAAACTAGCTTACATTATGCTCATGAAATGACCACGAAATCATAACCATATTTTTAAACCTAACCGGAAGTAACATTTTAAAACATGGCGGCAACATGACAACATCCTCTTCATGAAACTCTGACCCATATTCCAGCGCTGTTAAGCCGTTGTTCGTAAATCTTTCAAAATGGAAAACCGCTCATATTTACTGATGATATACATTTCCGCTCACATTTGTACGAGTGGGGCGTAATTTTCGTAACAGGTATAATATTTTAGATGTTTTTGTTGCCGCAGTTTTTTTTATTAGTACGCATATTGGAGCGATTAGGAATAAAACACAATCAAACAATTATTGAATCTTTAGTTAATTGTCGTTGTATCTTTGAATTTTATGATATTATTCTACCAAGAAATTATACTATTATTATTATTTCAGGCATTTTTTTTGTGAAAGTATATTTTTAAGTCTATCCCCGTCAAATAATGAAATTATAATTTTGTAAAGAAAAAAACATAGTTCTGAATGTATATTGTTGGAGTTCCTAAATGATTTTATAACACCTATTTTTTTAATCTGATATAATGTGTTTATTGTGTTTCCCAATCTTTAATTTTATTGTTTTAAACGCTTAGCTTGTTTTACTATTATTTATACATCCCGCCGGCCATTTAAACGTGCATTTCAGTAATTTACTAAACTGAAAACGCTATCGTAAATTATATTTTAATGTTTCCGCTTGTTGTGTTAATATTAGTGTTGTCGCAATACGTATTAATGGTGGTTTTAAAACTATTTTGCACTAGCAACATCATCGCCGGCGGGCGGGAAACGGAAATGTCTATTATATCATCGTGAAATGACAAGGAATTTTAAAAAGAAAACGGCTGAAATGTTTTTATTTATTGCGAATTAATAATGGATATCATGAGGGTTTAAAATAGTGACGTTGTGAAATAACGAACATTAGTTTTTATGAAAGATTGCCGGATTAGAATTTCACACGATTGTGATATTCTAACTGAATGCCGACGCACGACGACAAAAATACAAAATGAAAAGTTTTTACTAATACTTTTCATTTTGTATTTTTGTTTTCAGTGAATTAAACATTACTGATATTCTACTTCTACGCTATATTACAACTACATCTAGAATTCGATTCTTATTCCCCTGAATACGCCTATAACCGAACTACAGGCACGCAATTAACAGCAGATACTGAGCTATTCCTATTTTTATTGTTCCAGTCAAAGACCATCTCCAGCATTCTGACCTCGAGACCGATGAGGTTGAAACCGACGACCAGACTTCCAACATGGATGATGAAGTCCTCACCCAATCCGACCTCGACGAAAATGGCGACCCAAAAAGTCCGAATTCATCTTCTTCCAAAAAGAGGGGAATGTCTTCCAGAGATTCTAAGGGGGGAACGAAACCTAGAAGGGCAAGAACTGCCTTCACGTACGAACAGTTGGTTTCGTTGGAGAATAAGTTTAAGACGACGCGGTATCTGTCGGTGTGTGAAAGGCTCAATTTGGCGTTGAGTCTCAGTTTGACGGAAACACAGGTTGGTTTGTTTCACTGTTTAAATGGCGTGATGTTTATATTGTTGCTGTTGTAATTTTCTCGTTACAGGGTATCCTACTTAGCCGGTGGCATTGTGTGTTTATCAATTACTTTGTGTTTATCGATTACTTTTAGCACAGTCCTGGCAAATTATCAAAGAAGCCTTTTAATTTTTCTGAGGCCGTATAGTAAGAATACATATCTCCCACTATTAACATATGCACTTGTGTCCAGTTCGATTACTTTAACTTTACCGCTGACTCTTCTCGGTTTTGGTCGCTGAAAGTGATCAATATGTCCTGGAAACTCGAAATTTGGCATAGACGTGTATCATTAATTGGGAATAATCTGAAGACAGTTAATTGATTTTCGATAAAAAAGCCAAGAAGTGTCAAGAGGTAGAGTCAATATAACATTAAAAAAAGAACATAAAAACTGAACCTAGTTCTAGCTATGGTTACGAACATTAACAATCATAATACATATCTCAATGAATAATAATCAGTGCCGTAGCTTATATATAATCATAAATATTTGTCTACTCAGGTCAAAATCTGGTTCCAAAACCGGCGCACAAAATGGAAAAAGCAGAATCCAGGGTTGGACGTCAACAGCCCCACCGTCCCTCCACCACATTCAGGGGGCTTTGCCTCAGGGCCCTACCCAGGGGGTCTTCTCTACTCGCACGGGGTGCCCTACCCCTTTTCGGGGCCGGGGCCCTACGCGCCCTACTTCCATCACCTGGCGAATCACCACCATACGCACGGAAGCCTTGGACATTCCCATACGTGATTATGGCAGCGGCCCGGGTCTGATCCCCGGGAAAAGGAAAGTGATAATAACAGTGGACTGTCAAATTAGAAGTTCCAAAAGGAAACAAGTCTAATAGTATTCTTAGTAATAAAGATCATCGAGATACAGAATCAAATAAGTTTTTTTTTTATTTGGTGACTTGTCCATAGTGTTGTGAAACGTTGTGCTTGTGGGTGCAATTTGGATGTTAAAATATAAGTAAATGATTCAATTGTGATACATAATTTAACTCATTGAACTACTAATTGAAATGTTCGATAACACAGTCGTAATTGATGAAAGACACTAGGCATATCCAATCCAGTGCAGTGCAATTTCCTTTTAGGTGAACATCGAATATTATAGGCTATAACCAAAATGTCTTTCGTAATAATTCGATTCCTATATTGTGCTCATTGAAGCTAAGGTTATTCCGTAAAAACTTTACGAAATATATTTAATCTTTTGCTTTGTTATTTTGTGAATATAAGTTAAGATCTGTATATAAGCTAATGGTAGGCTTTGTAAAAATAGTCTAAATGTGGCCTATGCTTAGTAAATAACAAGATATTGTTAAGGTAATCAATTGCTTAATCATATTGTAATTTATTGACATTCAGCTGTGCCAAAGTATTAGTTTTATGATACTTTTTCGTAATTTGATTTAATCCAGTAAAATGGGATTCAAACGTGTTAAAAATAATTTAATATAAATCTATCTGCGTAATAGTTCCTCACATTACATTATATAGCACCACGCCTTTTCCAATACGGGGTGGCAGAGGCTTAGTTGTGCCCACATTGTGTGGAATAATTATTATTTCGTTGTTATTTAGTACATGTTTTGTATCTCTACATCCAAATACAGGTATACTTTTTTTTTACTGTTTATTGGTAATATTCTGGTTTGTGTGGTAAAAAATAAACCATAGAAGAAAACATCGACTACGAGTAATACTGAGATTGTTAAAAGCTATTAATAAAATAGAAATATTGTACTTTTGTTAAAAAAAAAATGCTCAACGCTATATAAGTATGTGGATGACTCGGTGGAACTCGATGTTGATTAAAAACAATTAGTTTCAAATTGTATTATTTGTTTCATTGATTTATCAACCTTTAAAGATCCTATTTATACTTATTTAAAATACTTCAATGGCCAATTTTCTGACAGCTTATAAAAAAGAAACTAAAGTAGTTCCAAATTTGTAATTAGATGGCGTTGACGAGACATGGTATTTCTTTTTTTCATGCGAGTTCCAGTTCAATAAAATATTTATTTTTTATGGTGGTTATACACGCTTGGCACATTAGACATGAATACGATGGGAAGAGTGTATTTAGCTATCAACAGGTGCTAGCAAAACAGCCACTTCGCAGCGTGTTTAGATCTTGTTTGCCAAGCGTGTAGACCTACCATGACAAAACTCATTGAGTTACTAATTAGGCAAATCTGGTCTGTAACGGAACCGAAAAACAAGAACTGTCCCTTGTGAACAAATAAAATCACAATCTTGTTGTTTACCTCTTTTTTTCTTTGTCTTCGCGTTATCATTCTTCTGTGATTGTTACAACTGACATCAAACTCTTTGGATATGATCCTGGTTATTTTTTCTGACTGATTTTGCGTACATTCTGGACATCTCTTTGCAATTACGATTGGGCCCTGCATGTATTAGTTTGGTTTTCAAACAAAACTAATACAACGGAATTTCCGTAAGAAATCTACGGAATTCAAGGAAAAAAAACGTTTTACCATCCGTGCATCGTTAAAATTTGTAAAATAAAGTGGTACCTAAAGGTAGTTACCTTTTCTAGTGATCAAGGATGTAAGGGACTTACTTACTTACTTACCTAGGGATATACATCGATAAAGGATGAAGTCACAAAGCAATTAAAGTCGGGTCACGATAATAGGTGACATGTCAGCGTCTCTGTCACTGACGTAATAAGGTTGAATTTAGTTTGGCCCAGTGCACCTAATATCTTGACCCGACTTTAAGTGCAAAATACTTGTTTTTTCTCTGTAGGGAGCAAGTAACTTATCACAAACCCATAAATGTCGAATGAATGCCATCTGTCTCGGCTATTAGAGCATTTTTTTAATTAGCTGTCAGAAAACTTTTCTTTAAAGCATTTAAAATATGAAGCATTTTAAGTAAGTACAGTATGATTACGTTAACTTCTCGGTTATAGTCGCTGAAAGTGATGGAAAATTTTGCACAGAGAGGTATCTTAATGAGTTTATTTACGGAAAATTCTGAAGTCTGTGGTTAATTAACCACAGACTTTTTAAAAAAAGCCGAGAAGTGTCGAGCGTAAAAGTTAAAATAATCGTACTGTTCGCACATAAGTCGCGTTCAGAAATAAGATCATTCAATTAAGTAGATACTGAAATCAAAATTTCTGAAACATCTCTTTCAGCTACTGACAAAAATACGAATATAGACAGACACGAATCAGATTTAAAAAGTCACTCTTGACAGAATATAAACATTCTTACTAGCGGTACAAGATTAAGAAGAGAGGTAGATAAGCAGAACAGACTAGGACATATGTTCAGAATGGTGAGCTTTTAGGCAAACGTTATATATACAAAAATGTGTGAGATGAAGTAACCAAAACAAAACATAAATCAGCAAATTAAATATGGTTAAGAAGTCCTTTGAAAGATTGATGACCTTTGTTTTCGTTTATTAGATTCGAATCCATATTTTCCTCTAAGAAGCTGGCATAATCTCGCGGGAAGATATCAGGGACATTATATGTCCGCACATTTATTATAGCTTCACAATAAAATTCCACTTACATCAAAAGAAATCTCAAACCTAATGACCTAAACTAACATCTTAAATTGCTCCCATGTGCTGGGGCCATAGATTCCATTTTCAACTAGCTTTTTGGGGTTCCGTGCTTGAAGGCGTATAACTGACCCTATGTCGTCCATCCGTCCGTCTGTCTATCTGTCACTGGGCTCTATCTGATGAACCGTAATATATAGAGAGTTGAAATTTTCACAAATACGCTACAGCAACAAATAATGAAATACAGGACATAAAATCCTGTATTCCTGCGAATGACCAAATCATCATAATTAAATATAATCGATGATTTCGCATTACTCGTCTGTACGCGGTCGTCGTCTCTACAGTCTTTAGGTTTATCAATTTGATATCAAGGAGATTGCCATAACTTCAAATTGCTAACTTTTTTTTTTCAGTTTATTGCTTGAAAATGTTTTATATAAAACCTCTTTTTAATTAATTATTGGAATAAGGTATATATTATTAGGTACCTACTTTATTGTGCAGCAACAAAGCCGCATCGGACACTGCGCGGACTGGCCCGGCGTTATGCGACAACCCTAGCCGTTTGAGCAAGAGTACATAAGTAATTATCATACCAACGGGGGCCTTGCTTACGTACTTATACTATGCCCAAGGGCTCCAATAGGTTTTACAAGAAATGAAGCTGCTCCACTCTACCTAGCACAATTATTACTCAAAGGAAAATAGTTGGCTGTTTTTACCAACACCATAAACCACTGTGAATACTTTGACTTTCATTTCGTATAAACTACTCAGATATTTATTATTTTACAAAATTACTCAGTGATTTACACAAGGAAGTCCTCTCTCATACTTCGCTGGAACATTTATCGCTTTTTAATGTTCTGGACGACAAGACGGTTTGCCGTATAGCCAGACGTCACACATCATAACAATTCAGCCGTGTCTCTGGCCTTGTCTTTTATCTTTTTTTCAACAGTCAACTCAGCACTCAACATTATTGTACGTCTGTCATCTCTCCCGCAAGAATGAAACAGAAATGCAGTAAAGATCTGAAAACATCAAGCGATCACTTTCGCGCTCAAAAACAACCGCAAACGCAAAACAACATGGCGTCGACACAAAAACGACAACTAAAATCATTTGTCACTTTTAATTGCCACTTGCTGCTTGTCGAAAATGTCCGAAAGCGATATATTTAGTTTATTGTGAAATAAACGCGGGAAAGTGACCGTTCGATCGTTTGAGGCCCGGGATTGAGTTGTCAGCCGCCGATCTGGTTAAGTATCAAAGGACATTATTTGTGCGTCGTCACTGCTTTGAAGTGGCCTTTTTAAATCAGGACGATTGAGGATGTAGTTTGAGTGTAAATTTTAAGAAAAAAATAATAATTTAGGCGCCAGTTTTATCATCATATCCAGGAAGCAGCCAGTAATAAGTGAATGATGCAAATCTAATGAGGGGTCGATCCCTTATAATATCCGCCGCATTTATATCGCAATAAACTAAATATATTTGCAGCGGCGCATGACGGACCGCGGTAAAAGCGCGGGCTGACAAGCAATTAAAAATGACAGATGATTGGCGGCCATCTTGAAACGAGTCTTCAAAGACCGCCGCCGACATTCTGCCTGTAAACTGAAGTAAGAAGTTTCGTACAAAAAAATTTAGTCAGACATGTAAAAGCTTTATTAAACAGGCGTCCCGTGAAACTGTCAATCACGTGAAATTACGAAATTAGGGCGGTATTCGTTTCAGTGTCTTTCTTTCACGCCGCGTTGTGTGAATTTTTCACGGTGTTTAAATTTTAATATATCACACTGCTATTTTTGTCGCTTCTTAATTAGGTAGGTGGGTGAGAGAGTCGTCTCATCTGGATGACGATGATACTTAGTTTATATTTAAATACTTAAAGTTGGGTAGGTAAGTAAGTTTTACGTTATCAGTGCCGGTGTCAAACCCAAGGCCCAGTGTTCTTGGCTTTGGCAAGACCATATCAAGCCCCGGAGATTGCCAAGAGACGGCAATTCAATGGTACACACCACCTAAAAAACAAACCTCCCACAAAACCTAAGAAAGTTAAATGTCAGTTTCTCTTCCCATTCAATTTTCTCATATAAATGTAGCCCATTCAGGTTCCCACCGAGAGGTTCAGGCCTTTACCCGAATACGAGTAATATTAAGCCATACTCCACCACGCCGGCTCAGTGCGGGTTGATAGAGGGGTTTTACGAATACTTTCACGTAGCGATGGTAGCCGGGACCTACAGCTTATCGTGTCATCCGAAACACTTAACGTCCGATAATGACTTACTTACTTACTTATTACTTCAGATAAATTAATTACCTCATCGGTAAGTACATGGTCAGGATTCGAACCTGTATCTTCTGTATGAGAGGCAAGCGTGAAACCATTAGACCACAGAGCTCTTTTCTCATTCGGTGGGTCAAAAGCACAGATATGTAAACACTATCTGGCATACGGGGCCAGCCTTTCGCCAGATTACAGTTTCTTGGTTTCTCCACACTCTAGAGAAGAGACAGGCATGGTTCACACGAGCGACCGTGTCGTGATCAAAAGCCGTCTTCAGACGACGACACAGCGGCGCGACTTCATGCGGCATCGAGACTAATTAGATGATGAGCGGGACAAGTCGTTCTTAATAACTACAGGTTGTATTTAATATGAAAAAAAAATATCAAATTTTCGGTAACAAGTAGTGATTGTGACATACAATAGCTATAGCTGTCATTTTGCTCCGGTCCAATGCTATTCATTGATTTATCATTTCTATTACAGAATAACAAAACTACATAAAACTGGTTTTATCGGGTTCATTAGAAACAACTACTTTTGTCTCTGCATCCTAGGAAAGAATGGATAACAAAACATAAACATTTACATTCAGGCACATACATAGCTTCTGGCTCCACACTATGTTGTTCTCTTTCTGTTCATTTTCTTTGTCCTTAGCCGGGGATCGAATCCAGAACCTCTCGCAAGGTAGGCAGAGCCACAACCACAGCGCCACAGAGGTCGTCATAAAAACGTAGGATTAAAACTAGTTTTTTATATTATTTTGCCCGTCGATACAGCTTTTCGAAGCTGCATTTATCGTGTCAGGGGGCTAGTCTATCGCTGATAGTGGCTGCAACGTTGGAACATCATGTGCATACCCATTTGCCACGGTGCGGGCGGGTTGGGTAGGAGTATGCGCGATCATGCCCTCTTATTTGAAGCTTGGCTATGTGTTGTGAATCGAATGCGATGCAGCGGTTATAAATAAATTTGGTTAGGGATATTATTTTGGTTTGGACTAGTATGTAATTATTTTTATTCAATTAATAGAGAGAGAAAAAAATCTGCCGACGCGCACCGAGGGTTTCTCACAAATCGCATTTTTTTTTGTGAAGGAACTAAAAATTTACGGCTTTCAGATTTGTTCCTTAAAAAAATGGTCTTGACAAACGCACCGACCGGCAGACACACAGAAATTTATAGTTTTCGGTTTTTTCCATTTACTCATTTTCAAATTTCGTGATTCTAGGTCAACGGGACGAACCCTATAGGTTTTGATTCCCTTGCGAATATCAAGCAATTTCAGCAAAATTGTGGCATATATCTTATCAGGTGAGGTAAGAGACCTATGACAGGTATCTTTTGATTGCGTTGACCTGTAAGTTTGATTTTTTCACAACTTCAAGAGACTACAGACTTAAGTAATCTATATTAATTTCAACTTAATGCCTTTACGCGTTCTTGAGAATAAGAGTTCTGACAGACGGACAGACGGACAGACGGACAGACGGACAGACAGACGGACAACGAAGTGATCCTTTAGGGGTTCCTTTTGTTCCTTTTAAGGCACGGAACCCGAAAAACGACTTATTTCTGCTACATCTGATTTACATACTTGGCTATAAAGAGACGCTAAATTGTACCTACCACCGTAGGTAGGTACCGACATTTACTTATTGTACCTACCAACGTAGGTAGGCACCACAGACCAGATATCGAGATAGACAGCGAAAGTCTACCTACTTCGCGTGTTTTTAATAGGCGGATTCCGCTCATCCCGGCTCAGTCGCTCTATGGCTGTTCGAATGTAAGCCGTGTACTAATAAACATAAAAATGCCTTACTGTGCCGTTGTGAATTGCAAAAACTCAAGCAATGTTGTTTCCAAAGAAAACAACGGCGTTACCTTTCATACGTAAGTAATTTTATTTCTGAAATTCGCCTAATTTATTTAATAATCAATTATTTTTAATTTCGAGTAGCGTCTCCCGTTTTTACTGAGATAGGTTGAACCATAGCGTATAATTCCCATGGACTTCATCCAAAGCTGCTTCCACTTTAGACAATTCATGGATATCTCTTTCGTAGCCCTCAATGAACAGTGAAGCACTAAACTATACTTTCGTTAACCTTACAGTTGCATGGTACAGTCGATTTGCTCATTTTTCTGTCGATTTAATCAGATAGTGTTGTACAATGCGACGATTCTTGCAAAATCGCTGGACGATTCGATTTTGTTGACGGAAGAATGATAATTCTAAGTTGCATTTTCATTGCAATCTATATTTTAGTAGTAGAATAACGTATATGTGAGATTGTTATGTATTCATTTTATGTAAATATATAAAGAAGACTTAGTGACTGACTGACTGACTGACATATCAAAGCACAGCCCAACCAGCTGGATGGATTCTCGTGATTAAATTAGTTTAATCATGACTTAAAATTTAAGCTTTTTTCGTCTAACTCAGCATTACATAGAAAGTCGATTAGTAATTCATTCCTCTGTCGATACAACATAGATTCACTTCGAGAGAGGAATGAGTAGAAGACAGAGGAATGATTTAAAAAAAGATAAGTAGGTAGGTAGAACAAGACTGAACAAGTAAGTAGGTAATGCTGTAGTAAAACTGAGTGTATTTTGATACCCAGGGGAGAATAGAGATAGCTCCCAATCTCTCTTCTCTAATACTTTACGAAGTAGTGGGCCTAAGAGTTATTTCTATTTACCCTTGGTTATCAATACACCCCGTTTTACCTTACCTACATTATTCTAGTCAGCCCCCTTAATTAGTAACTGTGTAGGAAGCAGGAATAAAATTTTACGCGTCGAAAAAGTATGCGAATCGAACTGTCAGCGACTCTTATGTACAATGACATAAGGTTCATGTTTTCTGAAATCGAAAACTTTTTCGCTCTGGTTATTATTCCTGCTTGAGCCAGGTCAAATGCAACGCAGTGTCAATTAATTGTACATAACTATGGGAAATCTGATACTATTCCACTGTTTAAGATCGATTCGAGTTACTGAATAAGGGGGCTGGACGGATTTACACATGAATAATAAAAGGTAAATAGGTTGTACAGACAAATACATACTTTAACACTCTATGATGTGATATCCGGGTGCGATGCTACGATACGATCTCCCGCTCGAAACACTGCCGGCTTACTGACAAAAAGGCAACGCGGTAGGTACGTGGTTGTGGTAGGTAGAGGATTCCCGCAGCAGCGCTCATTTTGAATCGATTTGGCGGCGCGCCTTTGACTCTGTTTCACGATTAACATGTCAACCCATCACTAAAAGGCGCTCGTGACGTCACAGTAGGTAGTGAAAAAGTTACACGTTTGGTTCTCATACATTCGACCGTGTTTGCTGCGTCTATCTCGATATCTGGTCTGTGATAGGCACCGACATTTACTTATTGTACCTACCAACGCAGGTAGGCACCGACATTTACTTATTGTACCTACCAACGTAGGTAGGCACCGACATTTACTTATTGTACCTACCAACGTAGGTAGGCACCGACATTTACTTATTGTACCTACCAACGTAGGTAGGCACCGACATTTACTTATTGTACCTACCAACGTAGGTAGGCACCGACATTTACTTATTGTACCTACAAACGTAGCTAGGCATCGACATTTACTTATTGTATTCACCAACGTAGGTAGGTACCGACATTTACTTATTGTATTCACCAACGTAGGTAGGTACCGACATTTACTTATTGTACCTACCAACGTAGGTACGCACCGACATTTACTTATTGTATTCACCAACGTAGGTAGGTACCGACATTTACTTATTGTACCTACCAACGTAGGTAGGTACTGACATTTACTTATTGT
The DNA here is from genome assembly GCA_949825045.1 of Argyresthia goedartella. Taxonomy (NCBI): domain Eukaryota; kingdom Metazoa; phylum Arthropoda; class Insecta; order Lepidoptera; family Argyresthiidae; genus Argyresthia; species Argyresthia goedartella. The sequence goes on from OX463831.1 coordinate 24,806,695, forward strand.
ACCTACCAACATAGGTATATACCGAAATTTACTTATTGTACCTACCTACGTAGGTACGTACCGACATTTACTTATTGTACCTACCAACGTAGGTAGGTACCGACATTTACTTATTGTACCTACCTACGTAGGTACGTACCGACATTTACTAATTGTACCTACCAACGTAGGTAGATACCGACATTTACTTATAGTAACTACCCACGTAGGTAGGTACCGACATTTACTTATTGTACCTACCAACGTAGGTAGGTAGCGACATTTACTTATTGTGCCTACCAACGTAGGTAGGTACCGACATTTACTTATTGTACCTACCAACGTATGTAGGTACCGACATTTACTTACAGTACCTACCTACGTAGGTAGGTACCGACATTTACTTATTGTAATGTAAGCGTGGACAAAATAGCCTTAGCATAGTGCTACGGCGTAGTTTCGTAGCAGATTTCGTAGCTGATGGAGTATACGTGCCTCTACGGAAAGCCTACGCTAATTTAACAATACCTCATAATAGGGCTACGTCAAATTCTTAATTTAGCTTACCATAACGTGATATTTATCTAAATATGTCTGAAACATTGAGTTACCTTCTTATCTTTGAGTTAATTGCATGACCCAAGTGAGCAGGTCTCTGAAAGACACAGCATGTCGTAGGAAATCTACAAATTCGTCCAATCTTCAGATAAACTGCTTTACAAAACGTTGCATTTTATTTACTGCACGTTTCCGGCTAAAAATTACCTACTTCACTCTGAAACATTCAGGCAAGTCTCAACCTTAACTGTGGAAAGTAAAGTTTAGTTTGCAATTTTTTACTTTAGGATATAAAATTTCTGATATAACGTGCACTGGAGTGATGGGAGTCGTAAAATATAGTTTGTTGTAGACTTCATGTTAGATATGCATAGTATATTTCTATGGGAGATATTTGTATGTCCAATATGTCACTTTTCTGGATTTTTACGATAAATCTATACAGAAATCGTAAAGGCCTTTGCCCCTCAGTGACATTAGCCGGCTACATTTACTTTCACCCATATACAAGTAATTAATAACTACATTTAGCGTAACATACTTAATTACAGTAATCGTGTAGTCTTGAGTTCTATAAGCCCCTTATATAAATTAATCCCCTAAAATTAAAATTTTGCTTCACCCTTCTATTTTGCCAATAACTTATACAGGTTGTAACAGAAAGGTGTAGTCATACTTTAGGAGGTTGTTAGGGACATCATTCTGAACAATTTTCACTATGAAACAAATCAGCTGACCTTTCCGGCCTAAAATGTATGGGTATATCAACATGAAGTTGTCATGATCAAATCGGTATCATAGTGACTAGACGAAATCTATGGCGCAGCGGTTGTGGCTCTGCCTACCATGCGGGGGGTCCCACGGCACAGGATATCCTAGTGTGGGGCCAGAAGCAATGTATGTGCCTGTATGTAAATGTGTTTGTGTTGTTTATAAGTGAAAGTTGTGCAGAATTGTGTCCCTGTACTATCTGGCAAATAAAGTAGCAATAGAAGTCATTCACACTGTTGTGTAAATGACTTCAATTCTTCTGTTCTTCGAAGACCTTCACCAAAATCAAATTTAAGTAACGGAAATTCTGTCGCTTACGATACAAAACCCACCGCAAAACTGATATCGCTAACTATCGTGGTACAAGGCCTACTAGACGGCTGGTACTGCGAGATTCTAGCGATGCCAGCTTGCGTTTAGGTTGTATGGTAAGCGACAGATTCAGCGATACATAAATTACATTTATCTACACACGCATCATAAACCCTATTTACTGCGTCCAAAAACCATACGTTGCATAATGATATACTGCTTGGTAAAAACTCATTTATTATCTGAACATTGATACATTATAATAATAATAATAATAATACCTTGGACACTATTTACACGTATTGATCTAGCCCCAAACTAGGATTCCCTGTATCTTGGGTACTAGACAACGATACACATATTATGATATTATGACTGTAATGTATCAATATTTGACATAATATGACATTTAAATTTCGAACGCCGCCGCCCCTAGTATGTCTGTGAAGTTGGTACTACTGAACAAGCTAAACAAGTGCAGAGCCATTGCTCCATTGATCATTATCAATGCCACAATGCCGGTCGAACATGCGGTTCCTGAACACAAAGATCAAAGAGAGCTTATGACATGTTTATAGATAAACTGGTCATACACTAGTTTAATGTACATAATTAGACATTAAAACTCTCGAGTGATATTATTATGAAAGTCGCCATCGGCTCGTTTCATAAACCCACACTCGAGTTTTAATGCCCTTCATTATGTATCAGTCACATAAACTACTATTTGCGACATAGTTGGGGAGGTCATTGAATGCAGTGAATGACCTCTATCGCCATGTTATTTGGCAGTTAGTATAGCAACCCCTTTAAATATGACTATAACATACTGTTAAAGCCTGAATGTGTATTATTGCGTGTCTACATACATGTAAGCACGTTAAAACACCAACAGCACTATAATAGCGATATAACAAGCTATGTGAGTGTACCACACCCTCTCAAGAGGGGTGAGTGTGAGACTTGCCTCGCGAACATTTGTACAGAACATAAAATGTGTATTTATGAGAGGTTTCGTACGTTGTTAGCCGGTATCCACACGAAGCCACTGAAAAGGAACTGTAATGAGAATTACGAACTAGTTTACTGAATCACTTCCTTTGTTATCAAAGGGTCTATTCTAAGGTTCAGTGTGTATGTAGGCTTCAGTAACCTGAGTTACCAACCTGTTTAGTCCCTAGTATTTCGGTGAGTAAAGGGCCTACCACGACTACTGCAGCAAGATTCAAGTCTCTATGACAAATGATGATGAAACAGATCTATACAGCGGGTGTGAATTGAGCCGTCGGACTGGGACGCCCAAGAAGTCCCACATAGACCAAATTGGTTATATATTAGTGAACACGAGAAGAGACTTGTGAATGTAGAGGAAGCGAGAGATGAATGCCAGGATCGTCGCAAGTGGAGGTCTTTAGTCTCTGCCTACCCCTCTTCCGGGAAAAACGAGTGACCATATGTATGTATGTATGAATGACAAATGTTTTAAGAGCGATAAAGTGCTATGCTGAGGTGATCTGTCAATAGAATATTATGATATGACTGCAGTAAACAAGGTGCAACAAAAAAGTGTTTATGTATAGATGTTGTTTAATAATAAATTAAAATTCTAAATTCAGGACGGACTGACAGCAGTTTGTCTATGTACTTGGAATGGTTGTCTTTCAAGAGCCTAGAAATTCCAGTGTCGATTTGTTGCCAGATAGCACCACCTAAGGCCCAAGGGCAAACGGTCAGGGCATTCCTTATGTTACGGGACGTCATATACTACATGTCCCTAACCGAAACAGACGCAAATCCTTTTTGAATGCTAATACCTTTCAGGCATAATAAAACTGTCTCCCTAACCCCCACTTGCTTTTTTAATTTGCCGAAATCCTTGCCAGTTGATTCCTACCGCTACCGACGCAGTAGCGACATTACGGGATCTCAGCAGAATCGGCACATTATCTCAGTGGAATCGCTACTTAGACGTCAAGATCGGTAGTAATTGAGTATTCAGAATGGTAATAAATTGCTTTGAAGCGAAACCTTTTGTGGGGATCGTTTCCACTGTTCTGTTTTACTTTCACATTATTGGGAATTAGAATTAATAAATGACAGATGGATTGATGAATGGTGCCTCTCCAGCCAGTCTTTCGGCCGTCTTATCTACCAAACTATACAAGTTTTAAAAGGAGTGGCAGTGATCTGTTCGTAAGGATGATTTGTAATACTTTATTGCACAAAACAGTGAAACAAAACGAATATAAAGGACATAACATGTACAAAGGCGAGCTTATCTCTAACAAGAGATTTCTTCCAGCAAACCTAGAATGGAGAGGAAAAAAGAAACTAAAGGTAGAACTATGTGCACAACAATAAAAAAGTTAATAAAATAAAAATAATAAACTACTTACCAATATCTACATAAAACTAAAAATAATACTATATATAAATATGTAACATATACATAAATAGTAGCTACAAAAAAATATTAATACTTATCATGGAAGAGAAAGATAGTGTTCTTTCAAACGATTTTTAAAAGTGTGAATTGACGGACTGTCTCTGATGGCGCTGGGGAGTTTGTTCCAGAGACTGATAGCTCCTAGTCTGAACCCATTCTCATAAGCGGCAGTGTTATGTTGCGGAGTTGTAAGTAGTGACCGAGTGTGAGATCGTCGTGGAATATCTGAAGACGGAGAAACGGAACGATCCCGTAAGAAGCCGGATAGCGAGGATGTTTCAATCGACCGATTCTTCAGCTTTCACACTTATGGGTTGGCAAATCGTCCATTGATGTTTCTAAGGGATGTAACTAAATATGTAGTCATAATTCGACCTCGACCACGACTACGACCTCTGTGGCTCTGCTTACCTGCTCTGCGCGAAGTCCCGGGAGCGATCTCCGGCTGGGGACATAAGAAAAATCAAATCAAATCAAATCATAAACATAAACAAAACATAAACATTTACATACAGGCACATACATTGCTTCTGGCCCCACACTAGGATACCCTGTGTCGTGGTAACCAGAAACAGCGACGGCACACACATATAAACATCCAAGACCTGGGGATTGTTATTTTTTTATTTTTTTTATTTTTATTTATTTTTTCATTACCCCCAGCCGGGGATCGAACCCGGGACCTCTCGCATGGTAGGCAGAGCCACAACCGCTGCGCCACAGAGGCCGTCTCAATCAAATCAAATCATTTATTTGTGGAACATAGGTATACATTTAGTTGTTATTATAATGTTATGTCTCTCTATGTTTATAGGCATACAAATATTTTACACATTTATGGATAGGTACATAATTTTGTCACAAACATTTGTGTCAAAGTCTTCGAAGTCAGATTATAAACGTCATTGATCAAATTGCGTGCCCAGAATCAACTCAAGCACCTTATGTCACAGGTTTTTATCTAATAAGTATTCAGATATAGAGTAGTATATTTTATCAATCAATAGCTTTCGCAGTTTTATTTTAAATTGAAATATATTATCTATGTTACGAATCCTCTCTGGTAAGTTATTAAAGATTTTGGGTGCCATCCCAAAAATACTATTTTGAAATAAAGCTGTTTGGTGTTGAGGCATACACATTTTGTTGGGTTGTCGTCTGCTTTGATAATTAGTGAACAGATGTGTGTTTGACTTTACAAACATTGCTACCTCAAGTATATATAAGGATGGGACTGTAAGTATATTAAGCCTCTTAAATTGTTGCTTAGCGCTATCCCTCCGGCCAAGACCACATATGGCCCTGACACATCTTTTTTGCGCAATTAAAACAGAACCTTTGTCTACTGCGTTACCCCAAAAGATGATGCCAAATCTTAGTGTTGAGTCCACATAACCATTATATGCCGTTAGTACCGCTTCTTCCTTTACAGTTTTTGATAACTTGTATAGGGCATACGCAAACGTATATAGTTTTTTGCAAACTGTTTCCACCTGTGTTTTCCACTTAAGATTATAGTCAATATGAATTCCCAAAAATGTTGTTGCTTTAGTTTGTTCAATAGTTTCACCTGAATAGTTTATGTTGAATTTTCTATTAGTATTATTATTATTTTGAAAACTCATTAATTTTGTTTTGTTAATGTTAGCAACTAGATTATTCTGATTGAGCCAATTAATTATTTTATGTAAAGTGTTAATAATTTCGTGTTCAAATTCATTTGGATCTGCACATGGTATAATGACCGTACTGTCGTCCGCAAATAACACCATAGGGTGGTTTATAATATTTGGTAAGTCGTTGATGTATGTTAAGAAGAGCAATGGACCCATAACACTACCTTGTGGTAGTCCACGCTCTATCACTCTAGCTTTTGATATATATGTTTTTTCCAGTTTTGTTTTAGTGCAAATCCTATTTATCTGTGTCATTTGCTGTCTTTTATTTAGGTATGATTTTATTAGTTCTATTGCGTTACCCCTTATTTCATAATTTAATAGTTTACTTATTAAGATTTCATGACTTACAAAGTCAAAGGCCTTACTCATGTCCATGAATATCGTAACTACAGGATTTCTTATGTCTACGTTAGCAATATTTTTACTAAGAAAATCATAAATAGCCATATTTATGGTTTTGGTTTTCCGGAACCCTTTTTGTTCTGGTGCGAATAGATTTTGATTTTCAAAGTATCCATAAATATTTCTGTACATCACCTTTTCAAATATTTTGGCAAAAATGGGTATCAATGCCGATAGAACTTCATATTCTGTTTATCTTCCTTTTTAAAAAGAGGTTTAACTATTGAGGTCTTAAGTTCATTTGGAAACATGCCGTGTTCCATGCATTTATTAATTATATGACTCAGGATGGGACAGATTATTAGAACCACGTATTTTAAAACCTTAGTTTTTATTTCATCATAGCCGGCACTGTTAGTGTTTTTTAATGATTTAATTATTTGGAAAATCTCAAAGGATGTCACTGGCTTTAAAAATATTGAATTACATTTATTGATTGATAAAGAGGTATTATTGTTATTAGGAGATGTCAGATTAGGTTCATTATTATTATTAGGTGTCAAATTAGGAACAGTCATGTTATTATTAGATGTCAGATTTGATTCATTAATATTATTATTAGTCCTCTTGTCAATTGAATTATCCTTATTCGTTATGTCAATAAAAAAGTTATTAAATAATTCATCTATGTCCATGGGGTTTGTAACATTGTCACCGTTGTGATTGATTCTCTTAATATATTCTTTTGGCACGTTTATTTGAGATTTTTTAATAATATTCCAACTTTCTTTACATTTCTTGTCAGCATTTAGGATTCTATAGTTGTTTTGACATTTTTGTGTCAGTTTCATAATATTTTTTATCTTTTTTGCATATTTTAAATCCCCAGGTCTTGTTTATATGTGCGTGATGTCGCTGTTTCTTGTTCCCACGACTCAGGGTTTCCTAGTGTTGGGTCAGAAGCAATGTATGTGCCTGTATATATATAAATGTTTGTTTTAAAGTTAAAGTTAGAGATTTAAAATAAAAAACGTTTTATAGCAAATTTTATAAATTTTACTTAAAACATATTTTTTTATTTGGCCTTTTTATTTTGGAAGTATATCTTGTGTACTTAAAAAGTTATTGCTATTTTAAACGTGTGATACTTAGTTTTGCAGGCCAGTGGATATATACAAGGTGGTGTTGGGACAAACTCCTTGTGGTTTTTATAACGTCATTGGATCGTCTTTATGTTTTAGTTTTATATAAATGAAAAATAATAAAACCTTTCTTAAAAGAGTACAATAGAGTGTGATTCTGTCTTTCATTGGATTTGATGGGTTCATAATGGATTTTATTGTCTAATTGTTTAGATAATAATAATAATCAAAATCTAAAAGACGTGACGTTTATGTATTTATGTAAAAAAACACAACGAAAACTACTCAGTAAACTTTAACTTATAATTCTCTGACATCATTCGATAGCTAAAGAAGTGTAGAATGGAAACGTGCCGTGTCTAAAACTTCATTTAAAAGCTGCATATTTAGGCGGAGCCGGCGAGCTTTTAAAGCTTTTTAAAAGAATCATAGCGTCGTCGTGGCGTACAGACGCCGGGGAACGTGGTTACAGGCATGTACAGTGCACTAAGTAACAGTAAGCTTGTTAATTATTTCTGATATCAGTCACAATGCTATTCAAATTCAAATTTGACCAATAACATCGCAAGAAAAGACAGCTCGTATAAAATAATCGTCTTCTGATTGGTCGTTTTTTTAGGGTTCCGTACCCGAAGGGTTCCAAACGGGACCCTATTACTAAGACTCCGCTGTCCGTCCGTCCGTCCGTCCGTCCGTCCGTCCGTCCGTCTGTCACCAGGCTGTATCTCAAGAACCTAGCTAGCTAGAGAGTTGAAATTTTCACAGATTATGTATTTATGTTGCCGCTATAACAACAAATACTAAAAAACAGGATAAAAGAAATATTTAAGGGGGCTCCCATACAACAATTCTTTCAATACCACATACAAACTTATGGATGCACCTGGTTACGTACATGGAGTGTGAAAGTAACCGCACCAATAACTTTGTAAACAATATTTTGCTGTGTAAAATCTAAACTATTCACTCCACACCATCGCTTCCATTGAACGGTGGTACGGAACCCTTCGTGCGCGATTTAGACTCGCACTTGACCGGTTTTTTTAATTTTACTTGTGTTCCTATGGATGTCATTTATACATAATATAAATGTTAGTTGGTTAAATCAGACACTTAACTGACTCTCTAAACCGTTAATTAAATGCCGACGTTAAGTCACTAAAATTCCGTCAGACAAGTGAGTGAACGAAACGTTTAACGAGTCGTCTAAACGTTCCTAGGCAACAAGACATATACAATACATATTTTTTTTACGTGTACTTAAGTTTATGTTTATGTTTTTTTACTATACTTAAGGTTATGTTTTTTTTTGTTGTTCTTACATGTTCCACCTAACACGAAAGATAAAGGGGGCTTCGCTTCGCTCACCCCCTTTACACTACACCTAAGCTCCGCAATGTTTTGCCCTGATATGTGCTGTGCAAATCAGCTGTTGTCTTGATGCCATCTTGTTTTCCAAAACGCTGGCTTTCGGTAAGACAGATTGTTAAACGTTTTCGACGATACTTTATTTAAGTCAAAATGCTAGTGACTTGGTTAAACGTCGGCATTTAATTAACGGTCTAGAGAGTTAGTTAAGTGTCTGACCAACCAACTGCGACATACAAATGGTGAGCCGGAACCTATTCGCTACCGCGATACACACAGCATGACGTCACTATGGCCACAATTTCATTGTGCTAACCGCTTGCTTGCTTGTTCTCTCTTTTTTTTTGTTGTGTATGTCAATCTTTTTGGTGTTGTGTTTTTACTGTTACTATTAATGGCCATGCAAAAAAAAAATACGCACTACTTTTAATTTAATTTTAGCCTATTTTAAGAAACAAATTTTGAACATTTCAATTAATGGATATCTATATTTTTGAATTTTTAATAACACTCTTCATGACGTCACTTACTCACAGTTTTGGAACGGTTGTACATGAGGCTGGTTGTTTCCGATTATAAAACTATAAAAAACTATAATATCAATATCTGTTCATGTTCTGACTGACATCTGCGTTATCGACTGACAGGAGAACAGTTGATACTTGACAGTTTTACAGAACAACTTAACGGGGAAGGGAATTGGAACAAACTACGCCGTAGAGGACAAAGAAGTACATTATGTTTTTTACGGATATTGCAGTAATCCTGTAATATTTTTTGATGGGAATAATGGAATTTAGTTAGGAACACAATTATCTCGAAATGGTTTTTTCAGTTTTTTACCTTTGAATTTTTTAACTGGCTGTTTAATTCCACGCCTCAACCGAACGGCGTGGAATTAAACATTTTGGTAGCAGGCGCGGTTTCCTAGTGGGAAATCACCGATTCACGGACGGTTGTAGGGTTGTTTTTTTGCCACATTGTAGTTGGGAGAAAAGAATATCTCAGATTGGCCGGCAAGTCGGCAATGAGTCTGTGGTCGGTATACCACAATTAAAGTTCACTTTCGGTTAGTGAAAGTATAATTGTCAATTTAGTTAACAATTATTATAAATTTGTAGTCGGAAACTACTGTTTGTGCGCATAAAGGATTGAACAGTCATTCTGCGAAGTAACTAGATTGTATAACTTGCGGTAGAACGTCGGGTTCTATAGTACTGCAGTGTTATTTCGGTTTACAGAGCAGGGTCAGGCTATTTAAGGGGTATTAAGCTGATTTTGCTGACCTCAGTAGAAGTGTGGGTCATATCGGAGGGGCCATTTCTAGAAGGTCACAGCTACCTTCATTATATTAAAAATAGCTTGGATTTCGGAATCCAGTGTGGTTTAGGGTGCTATATTGTTTAGGTTTATAGTCTCGGAGCCCACCACTTATTATTTTGTATTGTTTTCATAATCAAGTTTTGTGGGTTATTTTTGTATTGTGTTTTATGGTGGCATTCTCTAATTGATTTAGAGTATATATTTATGAGGTGTATGTCCACAGGGCGACCATATTAAATATTGTTTAGGATTTAATTGTTTTAGTGGTTGCCTTGGTTTTTACAACTTAGTTTTAATTTCTGTGCCCAGCGCTGACGGGCAAGTGCTCGTCTCTGGCTGTGCTTAGTTCGGTAGTGAAGCATAGGACCAGAAACAATTGAATCGGTAACCATTTATTTATTTATTTATTTATTTATTTGCATAAGCGCACACCCACACACAAAACATTGCAGATACTTAACAAAAAATAACATTGGTACCACTTAACAAAAATAACATCGCAGAAAACAAAAATACTTATAAACATTCAGAAACAACTAGAAACTATAGTTAAAGTAATTACACCTTGAGACAGGTAGGACATAGGTACCAAAGTACCTATATCGCATTAGAACTGAGGGTGGTGTGGCATCTGCAAAAAGGTTCTGACTCAGCATGTGCCTAAGAAGTAGACTCCTCAGGCGCTGATCTTCCGTCAGTACCGGAACAAGGGAGACGGCGTGTTCAACTGAAAGCATTAACAGAAGGTACCTGACTTATTTGTTAGTGTATACTTTTAGTTTAAAAGGTATAAGTTTATACTATACAAATTGATAATATTAGTAGGATTAGTTAGTATTGGTTAATTGAATACGATATAGAATACTGTTATGTAGATAATAAAGAATATAGAATATAATAATAATAATAGAGTATAGCTGAATTTATTTTATAATTAGTTGATTACAATTTATTTATGTATTAATAATGCAGGCGGGACTAGGGGAGCATCTTTTGTGAGCCCAAAAGAGTTTTTTTTAATGAATTCTTAAAGGCTACTTTACTTTCAAGCTGTCTAAGTGGCGGAGGTAGGTCGTTCCAGCACTTAGTAGCCTGGAACCGGAAGCTACCACGAAACGCAGAAGTCCGGTGCCGCGGCATACTAAGCGGCTTTGTGCATAGTCTGATACAGTTGCGATCTCCCTTTAATGTCCAGCGCCAAACAAGTTTCTTATATAAATACTCTGGCTTATGATGTTTCATGACTCCAAACATAAGTGTTGCCATAAATAGCTTAAGTCGGTTTTTCATTTTTAGCAAGTTTGCATTATTTATGAAAGGAGTAACGTGAGTGCGAGCAGGAATATTAAAACAAAATCGGGCACAGGCATTCTGAACGCGTTGAAGCAGTTTATGGGATTTAGCATTTAAGCAAGGGCCATAAGCACTAAAGGCGTAGTTAATTTTGGACATCACCAAAGAATCACAGAGAAGTATTCGTGTGTTTACATTGAGATATCTTCGGAGCTTGTACAAGACTCTAAGCCGGAAGAAACAGTTTCTTGCTACCTCTCCCACATGCTTTTCGAATCTTAAGTGACAGTCCATAACCACACCCAAATTACGCGCTTCGCTTACAAAGCTCAGCGGCTCCCTCCCAATCATAATCGCGGGATGTAGTGCCATTATTTTATCGGTTTGTGTTTTTGTACCCAAAATCATTGCTTTAGACTTGCTTTTATTTAGTAATAAGCCATTTTGTACACACCATCTGTAGATACGATCTAAGTCCTCATTCAAAGCGTGTACTGCATCATCGATGTTACTAGTGTTTGCAGAGACAAATATTTGTAGGTCATCTGCATAGAGATGGTAACTACAGGATTTTATGCATGTAACTATGTCAGCTGTGTAAATGCTGAAAAGGAGCGGACCCAAGATTGACCCTTGAGGAATTCCCCTTCTTACTTGTTGCAAATCCGACTTAACTAAAGATCCATCTGCCTTGCCAATGACCACTTGCTGCACTCTATTGGATAAATAGCTTTGGAACCACCTGATCGTTTCATTATTGAACCCATAATAAACTAACTTAGAGATCAGCAATTCTAAGTTTAAGGAGTCAAACGCTTTAGAAAAATCTAGAAGAGCCAGAATCGTACCATTTTTGTTATCTTGATTTCCCAAAATGATGTCGATAACGTCAAGCAAGGCGGAGGACGTGCTATGATGCTTACGAAACCCAGATTGGCGTTCCGGCAGGACATCGTTTTCCTCACAGTAGGCGATCACTTGCTTATATACAACCGTTTCCAAAATCTTCGAAAAATAAGGTAATATGCTTATTGGCCTAAGGTCGGTATAATCTGAGGGGTTGTTATTTTTGGGAAGTGGATTGATTGTCCCTATCTTCCATTGATTGGGAAAACTACACGATAGAATGGACCCATTTACCACAGTAGTAATATGACTCAGGGTGAATGAAAGAGACAAAATGATCATGTCTCTATTTATTTTGTCGCAGCCCATGGCATTTGATGGTAAATCCAAAATTATTTTCAAGATTTCTGATTCATCAATGGTATTTAATTTGAGATAAATATTATCGCGATGTCTATTAGATTCAAGATATGTCAAATAAGTTAAGTTAAAATTATAATTATTGGGAATATTCAAAAAATGATTGTTTATAATATCAGGATGTTGGAGATGTTCTGGAAGCGGTGCATATTTCTAATCCGGTAACACAGATTTTTTTAGATTTTTCCAAAGCGCCTTACCATTAGTCACATTGCGATTTATGTGCTGTTCATAATAGGCCTTTTTCTCAAAAAACATGCTGGAGTTGACCAGATGTTTAAGATTTATGTAGTATAGTTTATGTGCATCTGATTTTGTTTTGGACCAATTGACATGCGCTTTATCACGTAGGTACATCATGTGGACAATGTTAGATGTGAGCCACGGCTTATTTTCCTCCCTAATTGTTTTTGTTTTTTCAGGCGCATGACGATCAAACAAGGCTATCAAAGAAGAGGTAATAAATGATACAGCGGCATTTACATCGATATTAGAATCCGCTTTGACATCTAGACAGGGTAATTTCGAAATGTCCTCGTTAAATTGGGCTACGTCTATATTTTTTAAAGCTCTAAAAGTAACTGTTTTGGGCGGTATCATTTCCCTCCTTATCTTAAGGCTGCACGTTATCAATGCGTGACCACCAAGCTCTGGGATACTTAGCACTGAGACATTGCCTACGGGCGCATCCGTACAAATCAGATCAATCAAAGTTTGGCTGTGAGAGGTGTAGTGTGTTGGCTCTGTAACACAGTTTTTAAGATTTAAAGAGTCGAGAAATTGGTTAACTTTGCTCTTAGTATTGTTGTTACAAAGCAGATTTATGTTAAAGTCCCCCATCAAAATAATGTAGTCATAATTTGTAAAAGACGAGATGGATTCGGTAATCGCATCAAGAAAAACATCTGTATTAACCCATTGAGGCCGATATGCTGTTCCTACAATAAGTTTACGCGTATTTAAAGTCATTCTAAGCCAAAACTGTTCAATGGAATCTGGAGCAGGAGGATGAGTACATACTCTTGCAGAAATCCCCATTTTGACATAAAAACCTACTCCTCCCCCTCCCGAGCGGACTTTACGATTACGTGGGACATGACGTAACCTGTATCCCGGAATAGTAGGCGCGTGCGCTTCCTCGCCTGCGCGCAGCCATGTTTCATTTATCGCAAGGATATCAGGCGATTCGCGCGTGACTGCGACCTCGAGCTCGTCGTGCTTTGTGCCCAGCGAGCCGGCATTGAAAAGACCCAACTTGAAGTGCTTAGACTTGGTAGTCATTGCGCAAAATTGATAATGGAGAAATTGCTTGTACAACGTGGCATTCCGGGTACGGGTAAACTAAATTAAGCAAGCATGATGCAGTCCAGGAATAATATGTATTATTTAGAAATAAATATATACAGTTGTCAAAAGATATATAATTGATTATGATATAAATAATTAGTAACATATGTCTAATGTCAAATGAGCAGTCACATTGATAAATTAAAATGTGAATTATACCGGCTCGTATAATTATTTCTCTATAAGATTGTTCATGTAGATTTACGATTTTATAACGCCATACCTCAATTACAGATACCCACACCAACCTCGCGAGTTCGCACAATAATAATGCGGCAGGAATTGCCAAAAACAAACAAACAAGTAAAAATAAATACAGCAGCGGGGAACAAAAATAGAAATGCAAAATATAATAGTCCGAAAGCATACAAAATCCGGTTGAGAGCCTGGTTAGTAGCAAGTTCAAGCAAAGCATAATGCAAGAAGTAAAATTAAGCACTAACAGTAATATTTTCAAAAACCCGTAGGTCCTTTTCGTTACGGATCCGGTGCATCGCAGATGACTCATCGCGCTTGGCTTGAATACGCCCCTCTCTCGACCAAACAAACCGCCAGTGATGGACGCGAGATGCCTCGCGCGCCAGGCTGAATAGTTTTCTATTTGTTTTAGTCATTCTCTCGTTTACATATATACGGCGTATGTCATGCTGCGGAAGGCCGAGATCTGCCGTGGTGACCGTGCCTCTGCGCACCCTGGAGCTCCGAATGAAGTCGTCTCTCAGCGCTCGTCTGGCCAGGGATACGATGATGGGTCGCGGACGGGGTATTGATTCGCCCGGCAGCGCAGTTGAGCGGCGCGGCCCGACGCGAGCCGCATTTACTACTTCTCGCTGATCCAGAGAGATCCCCAACTTAGAGGCCACCGCGGAGACGATGTGGACGCAAGACTCGGCTTCGTACTCGGGTATTCCTGATATCTCCACATCGTTGAGGAGGGTGACTTGCTCTCAATCATTTAGGTCAGAGCGCAGCTGCTCAATCACCTCCTGGAGCCCAGATGTATTTGTTTCCCGCTGTACCCGAGAAACGGCTTTGAGCTCATTTTTTAGGCGCTCGTTCTCCTGCTCGAGGTGGGCCACTCGGCCGGTGACCGCCTGGACAGTCTTCGTCAGATCGACTATCTGCTCGCTGAGAAAGTCAGTGGTCCGCGTAAACTCAGCCTTCACTGCGTGAATTTCCTTGAGGACGTCATCAACTTTGGCTACAAGACGGGACTCCAGTTTGTAAATTAACTCTTCAAGTCCAATATGGTGCGCGACGTCATCGGGTTTGTGCAGAGATACGTCACAGACAGACATATCAGCCTGTGACTGCACATCTCGGGGCGGAGGCGGCGCAGCAGCGGCTCGCAAAGGTGTGTCATCTTTGTATACCTTCCGCGCCGTAACGTTCGAGCAAACGGAACAAAGCCAAGATTTCTCCAACTTTAGTTTATTGGCCATAAATCGAGCGGATGTCATATTTAGGCAGCCGAAGTGGTAGTAATCCCTACAGGCTACACAGCGAAGCTGCTCTCCCAGCATTATAGAGGATTTACATGCCTTGCAATTCATTTTGTGCGATGCGCCCCGCTCCAGTGTGAAGTGAAGAAACGGTGATCTGTGGTGCTAGGTGCAAAGCGCAGCGTTGTGAGGAAGTGTGTCCGTATGTGTGTAAGGACCAGTTTCACTGAGCTAGCGTGCAGGCGAGGCGGGTGGGGCGCGCGCGGCAGGCGCCGTATGAACAGACACACACACACACAAGCAAATGACGAATCACAGTAGCAAATCCAACGTTAACAGCTGTCGCGGTCGACGACCCGGTCAGTTACGTAATCTTCGATTTCCACATGAAACACGTGTTTTACACCGAATTAGGCCCTGCACACTTTATTTATAATTTCCACTCAGACGCACAGACATTTAGTGTTAATTTTAGAATAACTTTCGAAGGAAATCGAGCTAATTTACTGCAATTTTAGCAATTTAGTAACAGAACAGACACGGGGCACTGTTCACTCTCTGAGCGCGGCACGCCAACTCCCATGGCACCTTCGCCCTTGACGGTACTGCGGTATGGTGTCCGTGAGGAGATGAGATGGCTCGCCCATACTCACAAGTATGTGGAGCGACCTGACATGGACGATGTCCTGCTCAAGCGTGTGGAGGACGCAATGACACGCGTCGGGAAGGTGTGTCGGCTGGCTGCGGAGGCTGAAGCCCTCGGGCTTACGGATGAGGCTTCGGTGGCTGCAGTGAAGCAGCTCTGCGCGGATGCTGACCAAGCGATGGAGTGCTTGGGCGACATCGAGCGTCGCGCGGAAAAAATTAAGCAGTCGCGACGGAATGACCGCGGGGAGGGTAGCGGAGACCCGCCCCCTAAGGGTGTTGTTGGACGGCTGCCACACCTGGAGATTCCGGCCTTCGGTGGGGCAATTGATGAGTGGCCGGCATTCATCAATTTGTTCGATTGTTTGGTCCAAGGTCGGGACGACCTGGACAACGCCTACAAGTTGGCCCAACTATTGATGGCACTGCGGGGTAAACCGAAGGAGTTGGTCGGTCACCTAACGGTCACGGCGGGCAATTATGATATAGCCCGGTCCATATTGTTTGACCGCTACCAACACAAACGGCGGTTGGTTGATGCGCAGCTGGGGAAGCTGTTTAGCATACCAAGAGTAATCCGGGATGTTGACATCCGGGTACAGGTGCTCAACCCTGTGCTGGTGGCCACTAAGGCCCTTCAGAACCATGGTCTGCCGGTAGACCAATGGTCATATATCATTTTGTATATGGTTTTGTCACGGTTGCCTGCAGCTGTTCAAAGTCGGTTTGAACAGCTGCATGGGGGCAGTAGCTCGGAACTGCCCACGCTCGTCCAATTAACGGATTTTTTGGAGGGTGAATGCAGGCGATGCGACACATTGGATACGGAGGCCAGTGTGCAGCGCCAACCCGCGCGGATGCGGGAGGGGCCGCGCCCCCCGCCCCCACGGGGGGGTGGGCGGTCAAAACAATTTGGCGTTTTGAATGCCGCGCCGTCGGGTGACGGCTGTGTGCACGGCGACAGTGCCGGTCATGAAGTGACCAGTTGCGCCAACCTTAAGGCGCTCGGGGTAGCTGCCCGCAGGAAGGTAGTCTTCCGCCACCGATTGTGTTTCGGTTGTTTGGGGCCGCACCCGCTGAGCGAGTGCTCACGCGCGTTCCCCTGTGAGTGCTGCGGTGGCAAGCACCACATCGTGTTGTGCCTGAACCGGTCAGGCCCTTCGGACGGTCACCAGGGCCGGACTCAGGTTGGTCGGTCACAGGGCCCAACCAGGGCCGGACCCAGTCCCCCTCTGGGCAACGGGAGTCACCAACGGGGTGACTGGGGTACCCGCGGACGGGACCCCCCCCGAGGGGAAGGGGGCAGCGCGGGGGGTAACAGGCGGGATAGCCGGGGTTCGGTCGCCGCTGTCCAGGGTCAGCGAGGACTTCGGGCCGCTGGCTCACCGCGTGTTACGGGCGGGTGTCAGATGGCACCTATGAGTGGCGCGAAGGCTGGGAGCCCACCACCTTCTGCGCCACCCTGCCCGTCGCTCTGGGAGGCGAACAGGGAGGCGAACAGTCGGATGTCGCCCCCATTCCTAGAGCGCCCCAGGTTGGATCCGCTCTCCCCCATTCATCCACGGTGCGCACGGGGCACACCGTACACCGTCCGGTATGATCGGATACCAGGACAGCGAGGGGCCTATTATACGGGTTGGGACCCCTTGATGCACATACGGTCTGATATGCCGGTTGCATATCAGCAGCTGAGTTACTCCAAGGCCGACGGAGGTCTGGGCGGGTTGGGATCCCGTGGAGGTTCCCGCTAGGGACACGCCGCCCACTTACAGGGTGCCGCCACTCCACAGACGGTCATGCTCCCCACCGCCTCTGTGATAGCGTGGAGTTCGGACGGCAAAGCATGTGTGGCACGAGCACTATTGGACTCGGGGGCCCAGGGGTGCTTAGTCTCGTGCAACCTTGTAAGACGGTTGGGCATTTCGGTAAGGGAGTATCCACATTCCATTCGGGGAATTGGGAACACGGAAGTCGGTTTCGTTAAGGGAGTATGTCGGATTACTCTCTCGTCACGGGTGGATTCATCGGTGAATCTGACGGTCACGGCATTAGTCATGCCTAATGTGATGGGCTCACACCCTCACGTACGGTTGTCGCCCTCGGTGCGACAGTTGGTCGCTGGGTTGTCACTGGCTGACCCGGAGTTCGATATTCCGGGCCCAGTAGACATTTTATTGGGTGTCGATGCCTTGGGATACCTGTTAGTGCCAGGTGTCCACGTGTTGCAGGCGACTGGTCTGGTTTCGGTCAACACCAGACTGGGCCATGCGGTAATGGGTCCGGTCATGCCGGCTGCCCCACGCCTAGCGACTCGTAGTCCCTTATTCGGTTCTGTACTCTCGGAGGTGATACAGAAGTTTTGGGAGGTGGAGGAACCACCTACGGTCCGCCGGTTGGACCCGGTTGAAGAAGAGTGTGAACAGTTTTATCGGAACAATACTGGTCGCCTTCGGTCAGGTCGATTTCTCACGCGTCTTCCATTTCGGAGTGATCGCCCGCCGCTGGGCAGTTCACACCATGCAGCCGAGACGCGGCTTCTGTCGATGGAACGACGCATGAAGCGTGATGGGATTTTCCGGCGGAAGTACGTCGACTTTATGCGGGAATACGAGTCGCTCGGCCACATGTCGGTTTCGGGTATCGACTGGAAGCGTGAAGACCACTGCTTCCTGCCTCATCACGCGGTCTTGAGGACCCCGGAGGGCAAAATACGGGTAGTGTTCGATGGATCGGCATCAACATCTAACGGCATGAACCTGAACCAGTGTTTGCATTCAGGGCCGAAGTTGAACCATGACATCGCGGATGTTATCACACGGTTCCGTCGACACAATGTTGTGTTTGTAGCTGACATCCGGATGATGTTTAGACAGACGGTCATTCACCCTGACGATAGACGGTATCAGCTGATACTGTGGCGAGAGAGCCCAGATCAGCCCATCAGGGTGTACGAGCTGAACACCAACATGTACGGGCTACGGTCTAGTCCTTATTTGGCGATTCGCACTCTGCGGGAGTTAGCGGATCGAGAACAGTTAAACTTCCCTAGAGGAGCAGCGATCCTGGAGCAGGATCTCTACGTGGACGATATCTGTACCGGTGCAGATTCCGTAGAGGAGGCGCTCGCTCGACGGGACGAGCTAGTTGAGCTCTTACGGGGTGGAGGTTACGAGCTCCGGAAATGGATGTCGAACTCTCCAGAGTTACTGACTGGTCTTTCGGATGACTACCAGCAGGATCCCCACATTTTTGAAAATTTGGAAAATCCAAATATGTTGTCGGTATTAGGCGTCCAGTACCAGCCGGTGTCAGACATGTTTTCGTATCGGGTCGAGTTGGACTCCCCGAAGGTCTGGACGAAACGGAACGTCCTTTCAACGGTGGCTAGGACATTTAATCCAAACGGGTGGATCACCCCGGTAACATTTCAGCTCAAGTGTTTTATGCAGCAATTGTGGTCTGCTGAGCTGAAATGGGACGACCCGATCGGCGGGTCATTGAGCTCAGAGTGGGACTCGTTCTTTTCGACCCTCCCTGGCATCAATCGGATTTCACTGCCACGGAGGTTGGTCCCCACCAAACGATACACCGCCACCCTGCATGGCTTTTGCGATACCTCGGAGAAGGGCTACGGAGCTGCGGTGTATCTGCGTACGGTCGACTCCTCGGGGGAGGTTGATGTGCGGTTGGTCATGGCCAAGAGCAAGGTTGCGCCGTTGCGCACTCGCCTGACCATTCCCAAGTTAGAGCTTTCGGGAGCGGCTCTCCTGACTCGTCTGCTCAACCACACGATGACGGTTCTTCGGGGGTCAATAGCGTTAGAAGATACGGTCTACGCTTGGACGGACAGCCAGATCGTGTTATGCTGGCTGAAGGCTTCAGTTCACAAGCTGGAGATTTTTGTGGCGAATCGGGTTTCGCAGATTTTGAATTCGGAGGTTCCCTTAATCTGGAGACATGTTCCAGGGGAAATGAACCCAGCAGACTGTGCGTCTCGTGGGTGTCACGCTCCGGAGTTGGTTGGACATCCCTTGTGGTGGGGTCCAAAATGGTTGACTCAAGCCGAATCGGATTGGCCAATGAGTCCACGCGTTACCACGGCGAACGGCGCCTTGACAGTCGGTGTCTGTACGACGCAACCAGAGCCGGAAGAGGAGTTCAGCCTGCTGGAACGGTACAGCTCGCTCGACAAGCTGGTCAATGTGACCGCCTGGATCTGCCGATTTGCGCGGAATTGTCGGAATTCTGAGGCGCAACGAGTGCGGACACAGGTCCTGACACCACGGGAACGGAACCATGCGTTGTTCGCATTGGTACGGAACGTGCAGACGGTGCACTTTAAGTCCGAATTGGACATTCTGAGACGCGGACGCGTCCAACTGAAGGGAGCTGTGGCTCGGCTCAACCAATTGTATGTTTCATTTGATTTATTCATTTATTTATTTTGTTGTGTGTATTTTTGCACACCGAATAAATATATTTATATATCTATAATAAGGCTACATAATTAGCTGGGCCGAGCTTACTAATTCCGTTTCTTACGTCACTATTTATGCGTCACGCCTTTTCCCATACGGGGTGGCAGAGGCACAGTTATGCCTACGTTTAAGCAGATTTCAATAACCTCATTTTGCATGACATGAGGCTAGCCTATCGCAGCAGGTTTATGAGTTGAATTCTTTAGTTAATCAGTGTTGACGTCTTGAGATATGCTTCCTGTTCTACTTTAATAATATGCTTCCTGATATCCAAAACATTCACTGTGTGTACCCGTCGTCTGGAGCAGTAAAAGCTCGAATTAAATCCTTATGAGAAAATTGCTTGCGTCGATTTGTTTTGTTAGAAGAAAATCTGAGGAATAATATTATCTTTGTGGGATATTCTCCAGAGGTACATATTACGAAGAGTAAACAATATTTAAAGGAAGTCCTCATTTACTTCACTTCAGGAAACCTACCTATGGGTATTTTTCAGTGAAGTTTGGAGTTTAATCGACTCGCACTTAGCTGACGTTTCTTTAATCGATTCGGTTGAATAAAAAATACAACCTAATTGAGATGCTCTCCTTGTTATAAGTCGGTTATTGAAAGAAAGTAGTTCAGAAGGAAGACTCTACCAACTCCTCAAAATATGACCTTTCTGTTACTAACTGCATATAACCTCACAGCAGAAAATCTGGTATGATGCATATCCGTACTGACCGCAATCGCAAACGACGTCACGTGAGCGAATGAGCGAGACAGCGAGCGTTGAAGGTACACGTAACGCCATTTTTGTTGGCCTCTGAATGCCGCCTGGAGGGGGGAGCGGCGCATCGTTTGAATACAAGAGAGATGCATGCATGGGCGAGAGAGAGAGGTCACTGCTCGCTCTAGGCTGCACCTAGCGCTGTCTTGCTCGCTTACACGCCACATCGCCTGCATTTGCGGTCGGCTACGGAATACCAAATTTAGTCACTACTAATAATGGTACTCCATTCGAGTACATCACACCAAAGCAAGTACTATCATTGAATATAATTTTCACCCTTATTAATCACTCACTGAGCTGTGTGATTAAAAATAGATCAGCGAGAATTGCGTTTAACATAACAATGGTGTGAAGGGGACTTAATCGGGGTTTCCCAAATGTAGGATTGAGCTGACATCTTATTACACCCACTTGCGCCGCAGTTAACCCGGAGGTAAATATGTAATAAGAAAGAAACACGGCTTGTTCCAATTTCGGGTGACAAAGGCACAGTACTGGATACCCGGTATAGAATAGCCCCATTTTGCGTGACAGGGATAGCCCATCGCCACAAGTATAGATATATGATGGTTGCCTCTCTTCAATCATTACTTATTTGTTTTAAGGTATTCAAGTATTCAAGTATTCAAGTATTTATTGCAATAAATTACATGTCATAGCGGTGTTACAAAAAAACTAAAAAAAATATCAATGTAATTTTACCCTCTTGGGTGTAGCAAGATTGCAGTTGCATTCAGTCACAAAGCATTACATAGATAGGACAACAGATAATGATTCCCACTAAGGATCTAACTTAGACAGATTAACTACTTATATAAAACATTTACACCAATCTTAGCATAAAATAAATTGTCAATTATCACACAAAACATCATTAATAAATTAATTTTATAAGTCCATAGAGAAAAAATAATAATTCTAAATTCTATTAAATGTCATACGATTACCTTAAACAACTAGCTCTCATAAGAGTAATATTCAGACATGTCATAGGGAGTCATTTCAATTAGGTACAATTTTAGTTTATTTAAGAACATAGAGCCTGTCAACATTTTTATATCATTTGGGAGCTTATTATACACCCCAATTGCAGTTAATTTAGTAGAGCGAGTGTATGTCACTGTCCTGCTGAACGGAACCTGTAAGTCAAACCCACGTCTTTCATTAATCCTACTACTTGGGCCTAGAGCTCTCGGTGGAAATTTTTCTGGATATCTTTGTACCAATTTACAAAGCTAGATTATGTAGAGAGCCGTGACGGTGTGAATTTTCAACTCCTTAAACGACGACCTACAGGATTCCATGGTCGAATTTATTCCATTTACGATGCGCACAGCTCTCTTCTGAAGGACGAAGATCTTATTAATATCAGTGCTATTTCCCCATACTGACAATCCATATAGCATCCTGGATTGAAAAAATGCAAAGTATGCCTGCAAAGCGGCTTCCTTTGATGAAATTTGGACCAAGGATCGCAAGGCATAACAAAAACTACTTAATTTTCCTGCAATTACTTCCACGTGTTTCTTCCAGTTTAGATTGCAATCTGTGTAGATGCCCAGAAATTTTGCATGAGATACGAATTCTTTTTTATTGCTGTTGTGTTCAATGTCTAGATGAGGTAGATACTTAGATTTGATTATAGCAAATCATTTCTAGCTTAAGTACTCAATAAATTAGGATTCGACTACGCGAGCTATTAGATCAATTATACTATTTCAGCATTGTGCTTAACCGTGAGAAGAAAAAAGACATCATATTTACTTTCTCATCACAACCCCAAAGCTAACGCAAAACTAATATGAGGCACGTTTTTGAAAACTATCCGCTCATCAAAAACTAACCTCCAAGATTGGTTCCGCACCCGTTTACAATAGCCAATCCCGCTTACCCGCCGTTTTATATAACTGCCCTCAAAATCGCGCGTTCTACAGTATTAGCTGCTCACTCGATCGTATGATTAAAAAATTATGCAGTAGTCAAAGTCATTTGAGCTCTGGCAGCCGAAGCGAGCGGTCGTGTGCCCGGCGCGTGGCGTAAAATGACTTTAAAAGCGTTTTAAAAGGATAATAATGGGTCAAAAGACTCGTATGGCGGTTTAGAATTGTTTTTTGGTGCTTGAGAGATTTGGGGCTTAAGTTGACTTGGATTGCTGTTAATTGGGTTAGCTTTAGCTTTATGGAATATCGAGATAACAAAGCAGTTAGTAAATAGTCATTTCAATACTAAGTTATTTTTTTAAATAATAATAATAATACCTTGGGCACTATTTACACACATTGATTTAGATTCAAACTAGGATTCCCTGTATCTTGGGTACTAGATAACGATGCACATACTTATATAGGTAAATATTATACTTAAATAGATAAACAACCAAGACTAGGGTACAAACAACCGTGCTCATCAAACAAATATTTGCCCCTACCGGGACTTGAACCCGGGACCATTGGCTTCCTAGGCAGGGTCACTGCCGACTCTGCCATTCGGGTCGTCACTATATCTACAGTAAAAATAAATAAAAAACCGCTAATGACGGAATGCGCATATTGCTACTCAAATAGAGTTCCTCTTAAATAACCTAGTAGAGATGTTTGTTCCCGAGCGAGAAACACTGACAACATAACTTCAAGTATCCATCATACTTTGAGTAGTCGTTCGGGCATCCTTAAACGTCGTAGACCAGATAATTGACGCAAACTTCGGGAAATGGTTTCACAGGAGTCCATATTTCTGAGGTTTAAAAAGTTGTCGTTGTCGCCGCCCGCCCTACGCCGTACCCGCCCAACCGTGAAATGGGTCGCTCTTACCGTATATTGATCTGAGGTTATACCCGGGCATGTCTCGAAACTCTTGAAAGGAATGCTCGGGAGTTCTAAGGATTACGTATTCTGAGGGATTTTTTTGTGATAATAGGGTAACTATTTTGTTGTTAAAATATAAAGGGTGACTTAATAGACACAGATTGAATTACTGGCTACAACTGGCCGTAACCGTGCTTCTGCCGCCCTGTAAGAGAAAAGTGACGTGAAGGGAGACAGTTTCTCACATCTGCAGGAAATATCCTGACAAACTATCTTGAAGACGTTAATTTCCAGGTTCTGAAGAGAACCTGAACAAATTTTGATGTTTAAAATACACTTGACACTGGCAAAATTCAAGAATCTTCATTCTTGAATTTTGCCAGTGCCGAAATTTTGGTCGAACAAAATTTCGGTTTCGGATTCGGTTTCGGCAAGTTTCGGCACAAAAGTCATGTTTCGGCAATGTTTCGGTTGCGGCCAGAAATCAACCAAAATTTCGGCGTTGCTGAAACTCACGTTCGTCAATTATCGGATGCGCTCGGCAGTCTCCGCCACGAGGTGGTTGGGTTACGGAGGCCGGCGCGCTTGCAATAAGACATCGCGCGGATGACGAGAAACTGCTTTTTATGGCGTACAACATTAGGGTTTTCAATTTTGAATATTAAGCATAGTTAGAAGACTATATTTTTACTGTTTGTTTTAAGACTGTTTACGACTATTAACAAAATTATATTGAGTTTATGAATAAAAGACTTATTCTTATATTAATAAGATTAAGTAATAAATTCATAGTTTTTTTCAATATAATGTTGATTGATGTGTATTTTTTTGTTTCATTTATTAATTCCTATAAATTAAATAAAAAAATCAAAAAGTTTCGGCCGAAACAGAAACCGGGCGCTCGCCGAAATTTCGGTTTCGGTTTCGGTTTCGGCAAGAAATCGTGTTTCGGTCGGACACCAGAAATTATGTATTCTAGCCGTAAAATCATGAAGCGGCGTCAAGACGTCGTCCCAAACACCGAAGACAAGGATTTATTTTCTTCGCCCGTGATTCGGACACAGATCCGCTTGCCTGTGACATAAACATAACAGATTATGAAGAAGGACCAGCTATAATAGATGTAGTGAAGGTGCAGCTTGATCGCGGGGTGCAATTTTACGGTGCGCCGAAAGACTTTGTAATGGGTAGTATTTAACCCTTTAGCCCAAGTGTCGCCACTGTGCCACTGTAACGTTATAAGTTTTAAATTTTAATAAAATGGCATGAGGTTCAAATTCGCGAAGTCTCATAACCAGGTCCAGGGATCGAAAGGTTAATCGCACACCAAAAATATTCAACTGTATTAATTAGAAATAAATACAGAATATTTTATTGAGATAAGAACCGTATATTTCGAAGGCTAGTTGACAGATAAAAAAGCTTAGACAATGGTTGATGTTGTTCTCAACATTCTGGGGGGAAGCGTTAACTTAGCTTAACTTAACATAAACAACAGCTTCAAAAATCTTTAATGAATTATAAATATTCTAATCGTATATCGGAAGAATCGCTAATTTATTAATTCCTCTCAAGTGAGCAGCGCGGTTACTGTTTTCACTTCTACAATCCTAATATTACCATCAGAGCCATAAACAACGTATAAGGTACTGACTTCAACGTACTTCAATGGAGCTAAGTTATGCCCAATTAATAATACAAGTGTTCCAACCTTTAAGTTTCCTAACTTTTGTGCCATTTGGAACGGCTTAACATTTGTGAAAGATAACTTTTATGCCATACTTTCCAGAAATCTTGTTGAATTTTAGTACATATTTGCCAAACAACACTCTTTATGTTTGAAATATTTTATGTGTACTTCTTATGCTCTTCCATGTCAACCTAACATGAAGGATAGAGGGAGCTTCGCTTTGCTCATCCCCTTTAGCCTTCACCACTTTGCCCTGATATTTGGGGTGCAAATCAGTATTTTTGATTTGCAATTATAAAATTCCCCTTTGTAACACAGTCGAGCTATTTGTATGATTACTAAATGCGATTGACAGACATCTCTCAGCGATAGCTCAGAGATAGAGCAGCATTTAAACTTGCGCAGAGAGAGCACAGCAATAGGTTAGAGATAGATAAGCATTTAAACATACACAAATAGCTTCATGCCTTTTCCGCTACAGGGTGGCACAGGCCCAGCCACAGCCCACTCGATGTGGCGTGATAGGGGGTAGACCAGAGAGCAGCGTGTAATTGACAATAGTAGATTGCCTACGAGTTCGCAAAGGCTTTCATTTACGAACCGAGAAGTTTACGGCACGAGCCGAAGGCACGGGTCGTAGCGAGGTTCGTAGAGAAGCCTTTTAGAACCAGTTAGGAATAGAATTTTTCCGCCTGAGATCCTAAAATCAAGCGGTTGCTATTTTGAGGTTAGAATGTGGAAAAAAGTATTTAGCATGATTCTTTTGTTTGTCGTACTAAGCTTTAGTTATTGTGCTTGTATTAAGTTAGATATTAGGTATTCTATGACAGGACTATGCAAATGTTCGCTCTGAGCGAGCTTCTGAGTGGACTGCGTATTGAGTTTTACGGTTATAGTGTGGTGGACTAATCTTCAGGGCTGAAACAAGTTAACAAGGTCCTTACATACCAAGGATCCGGACTGGCAGTCTACTTAACTGCTCGGCTCTACCTCCGTGACCTCCTTACCGGGGCAGCCAGCTGCTTTGGTAAGGGGCGGGGTGACTGACCTGTGATTATCTTGATATAACGATGATGGCTTTTGGTATTTGGAAATGTGGTGATTTTATCAGACGACAAAGGGGTCATAATACCCACCCTTTGAACCCACATAATATTCTTAACTAGATACTATGTTTATTAATACCAATTTATCAATAGTTTAAGCGAGGTTAATAATGCATTGCTTAGTGCTTCTAGTTTTAATTAATATGTAACTTCTATCGGTGAGAACCTATAAGTAGTTTTTATGTGTAATACGTTGTAATCCTACTAAAATTTTGTAAACCTTGGTTTTCCCAAGACTATAAGTTGAGCACCGACGGTTTGATGGTGACATTCGCCTCAAAGCCAAAGTCGTAATAAAAAACAGTGCACATCATATTTATGCGTCGTGAACGTTACAAACAGTCACACAAAACCTGAGTATTATTTTCTCCTTCTTCAGCCGGGATTTTACCTCAAGACCTATTCAGTGGTAGACCTTTTGGCAAAGGCTTGTGTTTAAACGATTACCAAAAAATTCTAAAATTTACTACCAATAAATTCGAAATGACTGCCAAAATGGATTGATGTCCTCCAAATTGTGTTTGGATAAATGATCACCACTTCTTTTTATGTTTTGTGTACTTAAGTTTATGTTTTAAGTATTTTTTGTTGTTCTTACATGTTCAACCTAACACGAAGGATAAAGGGGGCTTCGCTTCGCTCACCCCCTTTACCCTTCACCTAAGTTACTGCAGTATTTTGCCCTGATATTTTCTGCAACTTTTGGTGGACATTTTGGGTAGGAAAAAAATATTTTGGTGGTCATTATATTTGTTGCCTTTGGCAAATATACTTTTATAGGAATACTCGAAAATGTCCAAACAGACATGAAGAAGGAGCGCTGTGACGGCGGGGTGCAATTCCACGGAGCGCCGCACGGCTTTGTAATGCAGATAACCTTAATCTGTGTCTGTCGGTGGCGTGTCAACACCGGGATGGGTGGCCGGGGGAACGGTGCGGATACGCCTTCACCTCCATACCGGGCAAAACTATGCAGATTTTTTCATTATTTTTGGACAATATTTAGGTAAAAATCGAGTCAACACTACCTCCGAGGGGGCCGAAAGATAGAAATAAAGTTAGCACTAATCTAGGGTTGGTATTCTGACAAAATACCGTCACGCTGTTTTCTATACGAGATGGCAGAGCCACTGTTACACTCAAAGATCCACGGGCAATTCTGGGTCCACCTTTTCCAATAATGTCCAACAATAATTTAACTTATGTCTTATGAAAGCTCTTAACCTTTAGGTTTATACTTAATTTCATATTGTCGCACCTAGATTTAAATCCAGCGTGAACACAATGTATAATAACTTTTTAAAAAAACATAAACATTAAACGCTACGGAAAACACAATTTTTGCTATGCCTTTGAACTTAGCTGCCATAATATGAAATAAAGTACACCCCAAGAGCTTTCATAGGACATGAGTTTAATTTCTGTTGAAAAATTGGGCCCACGCTGACGCGTGATCCTTAAGCTGGTTATTTAATATGTACTTCATTTTTTGGACTAGAGGCTTGCTCCGCAGCTGTGGAGATATGACAGTTCCTTCACGTCGCGTCTTTAATCACCGTATGACTCTGGCAGTTCTCTGTCCAAATATAGTAAAATAGTATTCATTTTAAATCCACCCAGTTGTTGTATCCACACTAACATCATCTCTGATGAGCGGTACAGAGAATGGCGCGAACAGATTATGAAGGGCTGAGATAGCAATTCGAGGCGTATTTAATTCAAGATAAATTAGTATGTAAATTAATAGCCTAGACTAGATAGTGCTGTGGTGGGCAAATTGCAAATAGTGTTGAGTTTAGTTTAAATTCAAAGTCATTTTAGGAACAGTGGTTATTTCGGTTATATACAAATAATAGAAATGTATGGTCAATGCAACGATTAAACAGTGACGTCATCCTGAACAACATTCAGTAAATATGAAATCTTATTTTAAAGGCGTCTGTGGCGAAGTATATTCATATTCTTTATTGCATAGATAAAGAATATGAATATACGTGGCGAAGTATCTTTAAGCTGTATCTCTCAAATGGCTGTACAGATTACAATAAGTGTTTTTAGAAATGAAGCGGCAGCGGAGAGTTTGGCCTTGTTTAATTTAGACTATAATGATTATCAAAGGTAAAACTCACCATATGCCTAAAAAAACTAACCAAGCACTAATCACTAACCTAATAGAAACTGCTCTTTAATTAACAAAATAAATACAAACCAGCCACTATGTACACAGAAATCTCTTCCTCCCCCACAACTAAGCAAGTGGCCTATTCATTACAACAAAATAAAATGAAATAGGGGAGTCAAACACCAATTACTACAATCATGTTTGCATTGAACCCGAGTTTGTGAAAGAACAATGTGTTTGCAGATACAATATTAATGACGATTAGATTCTGTTATCAGCGGCCATGTTGGTTTAGCTGTCAAAGATTTTTAAGGTTTGGCGCGCGCATGGCGCGTGGCGATTGTCGTAATCTGCCTGCGTTGTGATGACTTCATGTAGACTTGAATAAATATGGGGGATCGATTTGGATACTTATGAAGTTCAGGTTATCCTGATGCAACCTTAAAACACTATCGCTGAACGCAACCATAACGCTAGAAAATTTTGTTGGTCCTTCGAGCCGGATAGTAAGAACTTAAATTTACTTAGTATATATACAGGGTGATCAATCCAAATGGGTCAGTAGGGAGAAGTCAGAAACTATGAGAGATAGCGACATCTGTTCTTAAGAACCATGGCTTCGATTTTAGATTTGCTAGATTTTAGATTTCATAGTTATGAAAATTAAGATCCAAAAAGTACACATAGCGCACGCCCTTTCTCATTCGGAGAGGCAAAAGCATAGATGTGCCCACTTGTATTAGACTTGTATTATTGTCTTTAAAACCCTTCATAACCAAGCCACATAACAAACTCACCTCGGACGAGGTACGGGCCTGCAAGCCATAAATACAGGTTATTAAGTCGCCTAGCTATGGCAGCAAAACCACTATTTTTAAGCTTGCTGTATCCAAAAGTATAGGATATTTGCCGATCGCTGGCAGTTTGCTTTAGAGGTGTAAGTTTTATTATATATTATTATTACCACATCTTATCTGTCTACATGTCTTATCTGTGATTTTAATTGAATTTAAATGTATACCTTAATTACTAAGTAAACTATGAACCAAATGTAATCTTCGATTGAATTTTTTATTTGATTTCATCATATTACTTAAATTGTTTTATACCTTTAATTCATTTCCTAACCATTAATTAACTCGAATTACATATTATTATTATTATTTTTGAACTTTGACTATATTTCTATATTATTTATAAAAAATCCATAAAAAAATCAGAAAAAAAAACTGAACTAAGTTTTACATTAGATCAACGATTTTATAATTTGAATCAATTATAACTATTATTAGTTTAATTTTATTTTTTGTAAATATCTTTCTTTGTTTGATAACTCATTGGATAATTGTCAACCAAGCATATAAAATAATGGAATAGTGATTGTTGCCTATATACAGCTTCTTTTAGCTTAGTTTAGGTGGCAAGAACCCGCAATCAGGTCGTATAATTGGTTGATGTAATTTAATTTAAGTACTCGTAATATTCTTGTGTGTATTTCTTAACTTTAACGGAATTAAATGAATATGAAAAAAAAACATCAAGATAACACCATGGGGTGAATCGTGATGATAATAAGGTATCAAATAACAATTTAGATTGATATCTGGTCGTCAAGATCCCGTGGCGATAAGGCAATAGCTTCCCTTGTTTATTTGATTAGCGTTTTTTCCCCATCTCATAGGGGAGGTCCGATTGCGGTGTTTGTGGTGACAGATGAATTGATAGGGTTCGGAGTTCGGTAGGGAGATGCTTTTTTTTATAATTTCGCGAAGATAATTAAAGCAACAAGGATTGGCCATCATCGATTCAGCGATTCTCTGGTGTGGTGCGAAGGTAACTATGAATTGTCTCTATAGATTATAATACGGTATTTGACGGCTAGTCAAAATAGCTACTTTTTCTTTCTTCTTAGTCGTGGCACTTTTCGTCGCCATTCTTCTCTGAGGGCTGATTTTTTGGTGCATTGGTAGGGGGGGTCATCCAGTGCTGCCTTGATTTGGTCCGTCCATCTTATTGGTGATCTACCACGCATTAGGGTGCCCTCTACTCTGCCCTGTACCATCAGTCGCTGGATATACGGCCGCGTTGAGATACGTGTCCAAAGAAGGTGAGGATACGAGCTTGGACTATAGATGATAGGCGCTGCTTGATGCCTAGTTCTTGGATAATGGAGTCATTGGTACGGAACTCTGTCCGAGATATCCCAAGCATTTTCCTCCATCTCGAGAGCATCTATCCTCTTTTTTCTCGATTTCCCAAAGCTTCCATGTTTCGGCAGCGTAAAGGAATATGGGGAACACAAGCGCTCTGACAAGCCGGGTCTTTTTTGGCTTTGGTGATATTGCGGTTCTCTCATATTTTCTTGAGTCTGTCCATAGAGTCTGGCCAAACTCCAAGCTGACGCTTTCCATTCTATACAGCAGCTCTTCCATATCTCGTATACTGCTTGCGAATAGGGTGGTGTCATCTGCCTATTCGATCCGAAAGCGTGGATTCGAGATCTTTAGGCCACCGATTGCGATAACATCCATCGAGTCTTCTAGGGCAATTCTCGTTATGAGCTCTGGGTAGATGTTGAACAGAAGCGGAGAAATAATGCAGCGTTGACGGACTCCCGCGCTAGGGTGGAAGTGGCTTGAAAGCATCTCGTCTGCTCTCACTGACGCAGTCCCATCCTCGTAGAGGCGCCTCAAAAGGTGCACAAGGTGTGTTGGTGTACCCATCTGACGACCCGAATGGCCGACTTGGCCCACGAAGCCAGGGGTCCCGGGTTCGAGTCCCGGTGGAGGCAAATATTTGTTTGATGAGAACGGACGTTTATACCCTAGTCATGGTTGTTTATCTATCTAAGTATAATATTTATCTATATAATTAGGTGTATTGTTGTCTAGCACCCAAGATACAGGGAATCCTAGTTTGGGGCTAGATCAATGTGTGTAAATAGTGTCCAAGGTATTATTATTATTATATCTCCAGTAGAGTCTTCCAAAGTTGCGGCCATTTTACAGAGTCAAACGCTTTTGAAAAATCCACAAAGCAAATATAAGTGGGCTTGTTAAATTCTCTGGCTTTCTCGATGACGATGATGATGAGATACTTTTTAGGAACTGTCAAAACGGTATTTTTTTTCACGAATTCTATGAAATATTCTAGCATGTGACGTCATATTCAAATGCTGCCTTTTTAAAACAAAATTGAGTTTATAAATACAACTGCCGGAAATATACAATTCTGATATTGTTTTTGTTGATATTAGAATTGAAATAGTATTCCAGCATAATCATGTATTTTTAGAATGTTCGTTATATTTCACAACTTGGCAAAACCAAGGCCCTCTTTCGGTTACTCATATCTACAGCAAAACCTCAGATTGTGTCAAATCCATAGTTTAAGTCAATATAAGTTTTTAAAAGCGGTCCAACCTGTTGAAGCTACGTTAAATCCAGTAGCCACCTTCAATGGTGGACTAAGTTAAGGGTGTTTTCTGATGAATGTTCATTTTAAACACTACACTTTAACTAAAATGAACATTCATCACAAAATTCCCTTAATCCAACCATTTTCATTCTACATGTGTCATAATAATACATTAACAACTATTACTTCGATTTGTATTTTCGTAGCTGTATTTTCGAAAACACGATATTTAGAACGAACTTTCATCAGAAAATATCCTCAACTTAGTTCATCGTTATAGGTGGCAACTGGGTATGATGTAACGTGAGTTTATATAGGTCGGACCGCTAACCTTATAACATAACAACATAACATAGCGTCACGTCTTTTCCCATACGGAACCGAACCTGCATCTCCTGTGTGAGAAGCAAGCGAGAAACCCATTAGACCACGGAGCTCTTTCTCTTACTTAAATCAAAGTTAATTAAATATCCTCATAACTGTCGCTTCTCAAATTAATATGTGAGTATAGTCTATGGACGTAAGTATGTAGTGACAATCGCACACCTGCATTTTAGACGATTTTACAAACAGCTGATTACCTTTTCGAAATTCAAATATGACAATGCTGACAATAAGGTGCGAGATCATTTGTACTAATTAGAAAGACGCGTTCCAAATTCAAACTGCTTATTGTTGCCGGTTTAGAGACGGGAGTTGGTGTTGCCATACCATATGTATTTATGGGTAGTATTTAAACGAGTGACTGTAAATTAAAGTTTGAAGTGATAAAAATAATTAATTTAGGTTATTGTATTACTAAGTGAGCGACTAACTGCGGGTGACGAGAAATAAACAGAACAGTAACTTACAAACATTAATTTGAGTTACTTAAAATACAAAATGAGAAGCTTTTCTTTGCATACGCTCTGCTCTTGTCCGGGGTTGCTTCTTCTAAGTCACAACCTAACCTATAACCCAATTGAAATTTAGCCATAATAACCTACTCTAGCAAATTTTATTATTTCTTTGAATACACTCCGCTACGCTCCGGGGTTGCTTCTTCTAAGTTCTAACCTAACCCATAATACAATTTAAATTTAGCCACAATTACATACTCTAGCCAATATTGGCTTTCTGTGTTCCATTATTGAAGTTGCCCTCTCTGTATTTCTAGTCGCTCACTTAGTAATTTGGTCGCACGGTTAGAATTTTAATATCTGAAATGCCCACTTTTTGAAAGATCGTTCTGCATTTTATTATTATCAGAAAAAAGTACTCATTTCAAGTATTTCGGCTGTTCATGGCCATTCACTCAGTGATCATTCGCTTAATTCGTTTTTTATTCGATCGTTTTATAATTCCGCTGTATTTATGTAAGTACTGAAAATGGTTAAATGCTCGAGTTATAGAGAAAATATTGTTATTCGCTGCATAACAGCATAGGTTATATTTATATTTTTCTAAATTGTAAATTTTGGTTTTCATTGTAATATCGTATGATCTTATTAGTAATGTAGCAAAGATGAATATGTAAATAAAAATTGTTTTTTTACGATTGTTCAAAAACTTAATTGATAACTTATTGTCAATAACCATGCCTTTTAAATATACGTACTTGTCCGCACTTACCCACAATATGGACAATAATTAACTATACAATATAAATAGCGACACTTTGATAAGCGGAGATTTGTAAACTTTTAAGTTTATGGCGAATATACACATGCAAAAAAACAAAAATACATTGTCGCTAAGAAATAACAAACTAAAGGCTAAAAATACCAGACAACTCGTGAATAAACTAGCAAACTGGCAACATCACTCCTTAATTCGTGTCCAATTTGGATGTGCGTTTCGCGCGCTGCACTTGCTCGATAGCTTTGACATTTCTCTTTAGGCCATAATGGAATAAAGAAACAGTAAACTGGCCACCCTTGGTTGGGGGAGCGCTTCGTTATCCGTGTATAGTTGGGGCTAACGATGTTGATAGTTGGCCCATTACCATCTTGCATTACGAAGTTGTTCAGGAACTGGAATGTTTTTTTAATTTTAAATTGCATTGCTATTTGAAGCAGGATGGAATATTGAAAATCTAGTGGGCTAATATCATTTGACATAGACATAGATATAATTTATTAATAATATTCATTACATGTCGTACAAGCAAAAATAAATGATACATGAAATCATAATGTAGTAGTAACACAGGATTCATAAAATTATTATAATACCGCGTACTAGCACGCGCGCATCGACTTTGCAGGGAGCATAGATGATAGCCGACTTCGCTCGGCCAGTTTGCGAGACAGTTTATCTATGTGTGCGTCCCACGTTAGCGCTTGATCTACCTGAAAGCCCAGAATTGGTGCCGTGAGAACTTGTTCAATTTGAACGCCGTCCACTTTGACAACCACGTTAGGTCTTTGATGCCCGGAAAGATCAAGTATTCAATTATTTTCTGCAATAAATTACATGTTATACAAGGTGTTATAAAAATAATTTTGGTACCAATGTCATTTTACCCCATTGGGTGGGTGTAGCAAATTTGTAGTACAAAGTAGGTTTTAAGATCAAGTTTTAAAGTCACAAAGTATTATCGAAAAATAAGTAGTATCAAATTTAATAAAGTATGTTTGGTCGTATTTATTAAAAAAGTCATTTTTGGCGAAACCAGCGGCACATCCGGCTGGCCATTGAGTTATGTTCTATTTCCAGCATTTATATTATCGGTGCAGTCACTACTGCGGCTACATCGTCGGAAAATAAAAATATTTCACCTTCGACAACCGCGCTGGGCAAGTCATAAGAAGCAGGGTAAACGCAATGTTCGACAGTGATGATCCCTGTGGTACCCCCATATCTGTTGAGAGACCTTCATCGCTCACGTGACATCACGACCATCATGCCCGATCCGAGTGGTAAATGACGACTATCATAGATATACATTCGGAACGCTTTGAACGCGACGGTAGACATTTACACTAACAGTTGACACTATTATAATCCAACTTTTGTTAATTATTTTCATTTCGAGTCATATACAGTCGTATTAGTCATATTTGCTCTGTTTTGGCTGAAAACGTGAGGAAATAGACAATTATGGAGCGCCAGGGGTTGCTGTTGGTTGCTGTTCTAAGTTTGATTGTCAGCTGTCACGCTTTTTAGTCCGAGATATCTATGCTCACGCTGACAACTATGGTCGTTGATATTCCAACATGGCGGAGTTAATGATGTCATTCATGACGTCCATATTTACCATTTTGAGCTATCGTTGTCACGCTAAAACTCATTCGGAACGACCTCGTAGGCGCTATGATCGATTATGTTGCGACTCGGAACACGCCGTTTACA
Organism: Argyresthia goedartella; assembly: GCA_949825045.1. NCBI lineage: Eukaryota > Metazoa > Arthropoda > Insecta > Lepidoptera > Argyresthiidae > Argyresthia > Argyresthia goedartella. The sequence continues at coordinate 24,842,330 of OX463831.1, forward strand.
GTCCCCGCTGCTCCGACTACAAACTGCGTTCTTTCGCGCATGAAACTCGTGAGCAACGCTAAGGCCGGTCCGGCAAGGAGGGCAACTGTTTTGGTGATAACATTAAACATAATATAATACACAACACATACCGTCACGCTTTTCTCATAACGGGTGGCAAAGGCACAGATTTGCAGCAACGACGTTAAGATATATAATTCAACTTTTAATGACCCGACCTTTTTGACGACCTGAATGGCCGAGTCGGCAGTGACCCTGCCTACGAAACCCAGGGTCCCGGGTTCGAGTCCCGGTGGGGGCCAATATTTGTTTGATGAGAACGAATGTTTGTACCCTAGTCATGGTTGTTTATCTATCTAAGTATAATATTTATCTATATAAGTACGTGTATCGTTGTCTAGTACCCAAGATACAGGGAATCCTAGTTTGGGGCTAGATCAATGTGTGTAAATAGTGTCCAAGGTACATTAATTATCAAAATAATATATTACTGACTGGATAATGGAATATATGTACAAAGACGAGCTTGCTCAACACTCTCCTTTTAAGTCATTCCAAGCAACACAACGCATAAAGTTCGAATACACAGATGAATAAGTAACAATCAAATTCGCTCCGACCAATTAAAAATCGTATTTTATCATAACTGTACAGTCACACTACACAACCACCGCCATAGGTAGCACCATTCAGAACGAATCACCGTACAAAATGATATTATTTGTAACGTAATCCGCGAACAACTATTCGCACAAGATTGATATTACACTGGGGTGATATTGACATTAATTTATATGGATACGGTTTAAAAATGTATAATGGGTGGGACGGACGGCGCGACACTAATAAAGTCCCTAGCGACGTGTTGCCGCGGCGAAATTTTGGCACGGAATAAATACATATTTTGGGCAATGTTGCCATGTTGCGGCGATAGGCTATCTCCTGTGACGCAATATGAACAGTTTTATTACTGGAAACACAGCTGTGCCTCCACCTCCCCGTAAGGGAATGGCGTCCGCGTGATATTATTTTGCTATGTTTAGTTGAAAACATAATAAAAATTTCTTAAGTATCAACCTAGATTGGTTTAAAAAATTGTGAATGTTGGGCGCATCTCTAATTGATGCAAACATATGTACTATTGTTGTGTGTGTGTCTATATGTTGATGTGCCTGATACAAATTAATTAATAAACTTGCATAATCTTGCATATCTGCGGTTGTAACTTATGCTACAATAATATCGTAGAACTAAACTAACTAGGTAAGTACCTACCTATTCAGGCCAAAGAAATACTTCAATAAATGTTAGTATTTACTAGCTGACAAAAAGCCAATATGGCAACACTGATAGTTATTTGGCGCAAAATCGTCCGGTCAGGGTGCGTTCGAAATGATTGATCGGCTAATTGTGGAGGATGACGCGGTAAGGAGGCGTCACATGTCAATTTTTATGTCATTAGAATCTGTTGATCGTTGAATTTCTCAGCAATCTGCTCCTTTGGATATTATTTTCCTCCACAACCATGTTTTATAAAACATATGGAACCAGATGTGAAAAGGAAGAACGTATTATTTACTTGATGCTAGCTCACCGTCTTACAGAAGTCCAGAAGTTAGGTTAATTAATCCAACGCATAGATTTTACACAGATTATAAACGGATGTTATCAAAAGAAATATACACCCATAATAAAATAATAAGTAGCAAGACATAAATCTTGCACGCCACGTCACAATGGCAATTTGTAAATCGCATGTAATTACGAAACGAATAAAAGAAAATTATGCAAATATCTACGACAATGTTCACGTGTCCATGCAGAAATTAGTGTAAATAAATTGTTAAATAGCGTGTAAAATCTGTCCTATCAGCCATTGTGTTGCAAACTAGATAAACAGGGAATAATTTTATAATTTCGTGTCCAGTGACAGACTTTGACATTCAAAATCAACTGCGTGTAAAATTTGAATAAACGATTCGATGCTAATACGAGCTTCCAAATTTGAATTTCACTGACGCGGTGGTTTTGATGTCTCTATGCCGGATTCGTAATTCGAAATTCGAATAATTAGAAATTCGGAACGCGCCAGTGAATGCCTTTTATATTTAAATCCGTTCGTAATGTTTCAATTAACGTGCCCATTAATTTGTGTTATTTAAAACATCTGTTGCTTTGATTTTCGAACTTACCCTGCAATTTGACACATAGTCACTTCACCAATACGAATAGGTTGACAGCTCTAGCTAGCTGAGCCTATGCCACTCTATTGGAAAATACGAGGCCATATGAAAGAGTAAATTACGGTTCGAAAAATTACTACCAAAAATGGCAATAAAAATCGATAAGAAATTAGCAAACTCGGTCCCTAACTCCAAAGCGTAATGGCCATCTACAAAACACCTTGTCCCAAGGAAGCGATATATCAAGAGCAGAATATAATACTCCTTGGGGAACGCTCTGAGCTGTCACTGGCTATAATAGGGTGTTGTGTCGACGAGACATAACGATGGGGCTAAAGGAATATTTGCGGTGATATCTTCGAAAAGTATATCTATTTATTGTATGTCTATTGACCTTGAAACTTAGCTATATTCAGAGCGATTCGGTATCTAAACCTCAGTAGAACATAACTCTTTGCTCAAATACTCTGTGCTCTAAACTAACTAATAAAAAAGGAAGGAGTTTTAACCATAGAGTTTCTTTCATCTGAGGTTATATAAAATCTTTGGCACCCGGACAAGAACAGCCCAGTTTCAAAATGTTATTTAAGTTCTTTAGTTATTTTCAGACGCTTTCAGAATTTCATTAAACCGCTGTTATTTCGAGATTGCCTAATTGTATAGTTGACAAACAATGAAGAACATTACAAAAAGAGCATCTATCTAAATTTGTATCCCAAGGACATAATCAGGGCTCTGACAGGTGGGCTCACAATAAATCAATGTTGCGCAGTTGTGGGGTAGGCAGAGATGAGGGCAGACACAATGGCCACCACTGAAGTGAGACTCTCATAAACGTCGACGTTTTCGGGCGGGTTTAACAATTTAAAACCAAAAATAAAATCACGTCTTTTCTCATTGAAGGCAGCGGCGTGAGTGAGACACATATTACTATAAATACCTTTCAAGAAAAAAAAAAATTTAAAAAACATTGTTATTTATTGGACTCATTAGTGTCAAACCTTTTCGCTTACGGAATGGAAAAGGCGGAGTTGTGCCCACGTTAAGAGATACTTTAACCCCTTGTGTGGTAGAGGAATATATTATTTTTCATTAGTTTTGGACTTTTATTTATTTATTTATTTATTTATTTAATTAGGCACATCAACAGCACACATATATAAAATTAGACAATAGAAATATGGCGGTATTGTTCTTATATGAGTGCCTATTATAGATGTGCACAGCATTCACCATTTAAGTACTAAAATTTAACATTTTATTTTGTAAATAGGTAATTTAACTTAGAATGTAAGTATTACAATAATAAATAACAATTAATTAGAATTTGGAATTAATGTAGCTATATAATATTAATAATAATATTTAGGAATTATAAAGATCATTTTAGGTGCAAGTTAGTTTGCTCTTTCAGGATTTAATTCCTGAAGACAGGCAAGCGATCACGAAATATGTCTATGTCGGTTTCACTACAGGTGTTGTTATATTTGTCACACATTCTGGGTATCGGCGAGTGCTTGTAAATATTTGTCCTGTATAGAGGCGTATGGAAGGTGTTGGAGATACGTTTGCGTGGATAGTTATAGGGGACTGTCAGTCCAATCTGGCTCAGGATGTTGCTGACATCTAATTGATTATTACAGACCTTATGCAGAAATAGAAGGTCCTGTAGGTTTCGTCGGAAGTTCAAAGTGTCCATGCCGAAGTGGTCTAATCGTCGTTCGTAGGTTTCCCTGTGTGAGATTCCCGATTGGCTGTACGCTAGGTGTTTGGTAAATGCGTGCTGGATACGTTCTATTCTATCAGAGTGGACCGCGTACACGGGATTCCAGAGATTCCAGGGACTTTATATAAAGTCATAAGGTTGGAAATATGACGGCAAATATATTGCTTCTGTCAGCTATAGAGTTCCCTCCGGCTCTTAGAGCCTTTGCCCACGGCGGATTCAATTCACGGCGAAACACGTTCGATACGATTTGACGAAAAAATACTCTGTCTCTTACTTCCTTCAGGGAACGGTTATTGTCAAATGCCCATCTTTAGTAGAGGATACACTTCCCAAATCCTAAATATCTCTATATCGTTTTTTATCTATCTAAGTATAATATTTATCTATATAAGTATGTGTATCGTTGTCTAGTACCCAAGATACAGGGATTCCTAGTTTGGGGCTAGATCAATGTGTTTCAATAGTGTCCAAGGTATTATTATTATTATATGTATATATTACTAGCTGATGGCCGCAACTTCATCTGCGTGTTCCTAGCTTTAATTATCATTAACCGAGATAGCTTTACCCTCCTTCTGGTGCAGTCGGATAAAAGGTATACTATATGTTAATCTAGCTCATAAACTACCTCTATGCTAAATTTCATTCAAATACGTTCAGCCGTTTTAGCGTGATTGAGGCAAAAACACACAAACTCCAAACATCCAAACATCCTAACATCGCTACTTTCACATTTATAATATTAGTTAGATTATCGTTAAGACATTTTATTCCTTCAATCTGTTAGTTTGAAAATATTATTATGTCTACACGAAAAAAACCTTTCCACCTAAAACTTCTATTTCTTGGGATCTAAAAAGAATATTTAAACGGTTTTTGCGTCAAAAATTGTTATTCAAAATGTCTCAAAACTATTACTTTTAAATTAAGAAATAATCAGTGGTTTTAGAAAAATAAATAAAAAACACAGTTTTCACAGTGTTCTGCCGCAGCGACGTTGCAGTGTGAGCTGTCATGAATTTTATTTTAATATGGTTGTGTCCAAAATACACGAGCCTTCAAGCTTGAATGTCTAGTCCACAACCCGAGTCACCCCTGAGTCAACGACAACCGGACTTGGCTCTGATGACAGACGTCATTGATTCTGCTAATCCGCCGCCATCTTAATATGTTAGCACAATACCTTTCCGTTGTGTTTAGAGCCCTGATGTGATAGGAATAGGGTGAAGTTTCGGATAAGGTGTGCTAAAAGTTCTTACTGCGTTTGGATCATAGAGGAATGGGGAATAAACGACGCGTGTCAGGTTGTCTGTTTGTTTATAGGTATTTTTTACCCAAATTAGTAGTTTTGTCTGCATATAAATAAGTTTATCTACACACGTATCATAAACCCTCTTTACTGCGTTCAAAAACCGCACGTTACGATCAGCATTATGTTAAACTAATTGGTAAAAACTTGTTTCGTATCTGGAAAACTACACATTATGGTCATTATGTGTAGTTTTTCTGCATATAATGACATTCAAATTTCGAACGCCGACGCCCACCCGCGTGCCGTCCCTAGTTTGTCTGTGAAGTTGGTACTGACATTCAAATTTCGAACGCCGACGCCCGCCTGCGTGAAGTTGGTACTACAGACCAAGCTAAACAACTGCAGAGCCACAATGCCGGTCAAACATGCGGTTCCTGAACAGATCAAAGAGAGCTTATGATATGTGTGTAGATAAACTAGTGTATGTAACTGTATATAATTAGGCATTAAAACTCTCGAGTGATATCCACTTTCGAGTTTTAATGCCCTCCATTATGCAGCAGTCACATAAACTACTAATAAAGTATGCTATAATAGTAGTTTATGTGACTGCTACATAATGGAGGGCATTAAAACTCGAGAGGTAAGCGCGTTTGTTCCGTATTTATTAAACCAAAACTGGTCATGTTTAGGGGTTGTGCTCACTTATGTGACGTGCGTGACAACAAACAAAACAACAAACCATAGGAATCGTTAATTAAATTTATTTTGCTTTCATTACGACCACGGGCATCTTATAGTATAGTAGTAGTTTATGTGACTGATACATAATGGAGGGCACAACTCGAAAGTTTTAATGCCTAATTATGTGCATTGACATACACTAGTTTATCTACACACATATCATAAGCTCTCTTTGAGGTGTTCAGGAACCGCATGTTCGACCGGCATTGTGGCATTGGTCATTGCTCTGTAGTACCAACTTCTCAGACAAACTAGGGGCGGCACGCAGGCGGGCGTCGGCGTTCGAAATTTGAATGTCATAATTTGACAAATTTTTGTACATTATGGTCACAATGTACAAATTTTCAGTTAAGAAATGAGTTTTTACCAAATAGTTTTATAAGTATTGTGTTGGTCTTAACGTGCGGTTTTTAGACGCCGTAAAGACGGTTTATGATACGTGTATAGATAATACTACATTATGAATTATGATACAAATGTGATGTATATTTCACCGTAAGATAGTCAAAACCAGACCGACAAGGTTTACAATTTACGTTTCTTTTGTTCTTACATGTCAACCTAACACGAAGACTATTCGGGGGCTTCGCTACGCTCGTTCCCTCTAGTCACCTTCTTGTTCACCTAGTTCACATTAGCTACCGCAGTGTTTGCCCTGGTATGTCGTTTGCAATTCAAGTTTAAACCGGTTTACTATTTAACGGTTTTAAGCGTTAGCTTATCAACTAACGCGTCATATAGTAAGCAGTACGCTACAGTTTACTATCTGTCGATAGTTGACTAACTAACGAGAAAAAAAGGCTAGTTTATCAACTAACGGTTTTGACAATCTTATGGTGACATATAATATTACATATACAAAATTCTAAATTTCTTTATTTTCTGTATATGATTAATTATACATCGCGCCACACGTTATGAGCGGTGGCCTTGAATGCGCAGTAGTAATTTTTCAATATCTGTACATATGCGCAGTAATTCCCGCCAACGTCGCCCAGCGCTCTTAATTCGTGGCGCGAGGTATAACATATGTTTACTTTAATAATAATGATAATTGTCCCCCATTAGTGTCCCCTCCGAGGGGCACGGGCCTTTACCCGGATACGAGTAAGATTGAGCCATACTCCACCACGCTGGCTCAGTGCGGGTTGATGGAGAGGTGTCTGGCTTGTGGCCAACCCCAACTGTCAGAAGTTATCAATCTGCCCTATTAGGGCCTCTGACACAGCTTTACGACTACTACCACCAAGTCCAAAAAATTCCAAAATTCCAAATGTCTTTATTACTGTAGATATTTACATATACTTAGCAAACGTCATTTTTAGCCACTTCTCTATATTGGACCACTGTGGGAGAAGAAGGGCGTAGAAACTCCCACATATTTATTTTTAGATCTCTTTTAAGTAGCGTAAGTAAGGGTAGCGATAGTAGCCGGGACCTAAAGCGTCCGAAGCGTCTGAAACAAATGAAGGGACACCCATCCAGTGCCCGTCTCGGCCAGACGTTGCTACCCGCAGGATCGTTTCCGACGTGCAAATGCGGCTTGGCCGCGGACGCTTCGTAAACACTTATGTTTAGTATACTGTAGTTAAACCAACAGCAACTCGCAAAGAAATCACATCAGCATTGCACAAAATACTACTATCAATGTGGTAAATATTTAACTGTCCACTCAATACCCGATCCGAAAGATGTTAGCTCTACACGGGCTGTTCCTAAGCCGACATTTACCAAACTTAGCCATAGCTGTAATGTTAACCTAAGAAATAATCAACGACTACTTGCACCCCGGTTTAGACTCGCGAAGGTTAGCAATTATCGATTTTCTTTCAAGACTCAGTGCATTCTCTACTACAACAAGATACTGCTGCTTATTAATTATAATAATATTTATATTGTTCTATTTGTATTTTTCAAGCACAAGCAATTTTTAAAAGAGATCTAAAAAGCAATCTGTGGGATTTTCTACGCCCTTCTCTTCTCCCACAGTGGTCCAAAGTAGAGAAGTGGTAAAAAATGTCGATAGCTAAGTATATGTAAATAGCTACAGTAATAAAAAGATTTGATTGATTGATTGATTGACCGACATATCTTTTTACAAAAGCATTCCTAAGGGGGTCGAAACTTCTGGCATAGGTATCTAATTGTTTTTTTTTGTCAAATGTTTCCGTGCATTATTAATGTAGTGCATTACCCATGGTTAGAGGTCACGTAAAAGAATAAAACATCACATGTCATGGTATCGAAAAGTGTCAAGTTTGCGAGATAATTGGAAGTAAAATCGAGTGTTCTCAAATATTGATATTTACTTCCAATGTTGATAGAAGTGATCATCACCATCATCATAATCAGCCCACATCAACTTACTGCGGGGAATAGGCCTCTTCTCTGCAGAAAGTTGTGGTTGTATGCACCACGCCTACACGCGAGCAATCGCGATTTTGAACCAAAATTCCAAAATTCCAAATGTCTTTATTACTGTATCATCATTTTTTGCCACTTCTCTACATTGGACCACTGTGGGAGAAGAACCTTATGTCATGGTAATAAAATTCCAAACCTGTAACGAAAAAATGGGAGGTGAGTGGATGTGGGGGTTGTTAGAGGCAACAGCGGCCGACCACTGTGGCGCTGTGGTTGTGGCCCTGCCTACCATGCGAGTCTTGGATGTTTATATGTGTGTGACGTCGCTATTTCTGGTTCCCACTACATAGGGTATCCTAGTCTGGGGCCAGAGACAATGAATGTACTTATGTATATTGTAAGCAACTTTCACTTGGAAACTGATTTGATCACAGCAACTTTATTTTTAACTTCCCTATATAAATCAGCTGACCGCCCGGACCAATATGTATCAATAAAAAAATACATTTGCTCTGATCAAACCTGTTTTGTAGTGAAAGTTGTTCAGAATGATGCCCTAACCTCCAAAAATATTACTACACATATCTGTTACACTCTGTATAGCGCCAATCCTCGCGATCCTATACCCAACCGCATTCAGCGATTCCAGCAAGATCCCGTCGCGTGACGATATCGTCGGAGTCGGTTGGGAATGAGCCATAGGGTGGGGGGCGGGGAAGGACCAAAAGGAGGGGGGAGGGGGGTTGTTAAAATGTTAATCGAATCTGGACCTAATGGGATTTCTTTCTTGAGGGGCCCAGCAAAGGATTAATTTATATCAATTTAAATGGAGTGATGTGTATGGGGTGATCCTTTTTTAAAGTGCAGGTTTTTTAATGGTTTTCTGGGAGGAATAATGTAATAGGACGACGCGCCTTTTTCCGGTCAGGATGGCAGAGGCACATGAAGTCAGTAATACAGTATTGTACAGGAATTTAAAAAGTTTGAAATGGCATGTCATCTCAAGTCGCGTTTGTCGCGAGTGATATCGCGTCCGAAGGTCAAAATTCGCGACTCATTGACACTTCTCGATACAAAAAGTAAAAAAAAAAACGCGAGTCGTCCGGGGCATACTACGACGGGTGCTGTATGTGCGGCTAAACATTATTTAAGTAGGTACGTAATTAATCTACTGGATATTTAAAATAAAACTACAAGATTAAAATTCTTAATAGTAGTTTATGTGACTGCTACATGATGGAAGGCATTAATACTCGAGAGAATTAATGCCTAATTATGTACAGTTAGATACACTAGTTTATCTACACACATATCATGCTCTCTTTAATGTGTTCAGGAACCGCATGTTCGACCGGCATTGTGGCATTGATCATTGCTCTGCAGTTGTTTAGCTTGTTCAGTAGTACCAACTTCACAGACATACTAGGGTCGGCGCGCAGGTGGGCGTCGGCGTTCGAAATTTAAATATCATAATATGACAAACTTCAGTACATTACGGTCATAATTTATTAATATTAAGATAAGAAATGAGTTTTCCCAAGAAATTTATCATTATGCTGATCGTAACGTGCGGTTTTTGGACGCAGTAAAGAGGGTTTATGATGCGTGTGTAGATAAAAGTACATACTGATATCATAATGCCGTTTCTTATGTGCGCATATGTATGATGGTTTAGGCACAGACTTTCACCAACGTATGAAGTCCTCTTCATTATCCGAAGAAAGCAACCTCTGCTAGTGCATCGTCAATTAAAATAATCTAAGTAACTAATAATTTAAAACTAGACACGCCTAAAAACTGAATACAATAAAAAAACACAATACTAAACAAATAAACCGCCCCAGGACATGGCCGACCCAAAGGTACCCATCACGCTGGCAGCATTAGCGCGCTGCACGGCGAGTGAGATCCTTAGGATCAGGAACCTCTGCTATCTTATTTCTTATTTTCTTTTCTTATTTCTGATATCTCCCTTCGTGTACTCTGATGTGGCTGGCGCATTCAAACTTACTTATATATTGTTGCATGAGGCATAGTTTAATTGCCACGATTAATTTGAAGTGTAGGTATTGAAAGCCTATTATAATAGCCTGAATTAGGGCCCTGAATGAAGGGTGGGCGTGGCCCTCAATATGGGATAAGGGTCCCTTACTCTTCTTACACCTCTCTTAGTAAAATCATAAGGAACCCTAATTAGGGGCGATGTAATAATCCTTAATAAATTTATTAATAATATTAAATAAAACTTCAGAATTGACAAGGTCACTAACCTGAAATATAGCAAGTGAATGTCGCCGATCGTTGCCTGTCCCCTGACCCTAAAACATATGTTGTTCAGCATTTTTTGTTGCAAACACAGAGCACTCTGTATATCAGTTGCAGTGAGCTACAAACACTTACAGGGTGCTGCTAATCCGCGTTTGCTATAGCGCTGGTAATGTATGTGGGAGCGAGCATGCGGAGATGGAATTGTAAAAGGTGACGCAAAAAATTACGATTTGTTTGGGTTGCAGAAGAGATTGCGACTATCGGCCTAATGCACAGACTACGCTGAATTGTAACTTTGTAGGGCCAAGAAACGGCGCGATGTTTGGATTTAGAATGGAGTTTCGTCTTTGATTTATTATTCGGATGCGTGCGACGTGCGTATGAAAGCAAAGAGTTTTAATTCATCTGAGCTGCGACCAAAGACTGAAGACTTTGGCAGCGCCAAGAAGGTTGCACTAGTCCGTTCCTATTTGACTATGTTTTAACAGTAGCCATATCATTTAATACGGTATTAGACAAGGTAGTCCAATAAATCTAGAAACGTGTCTCAAGCAGAACATATTTCAAAAATTTAAACCCATTTTCCATATCCCATTTCATCGTTCAAACTATGGACAAAATAATTCGATAGACAGAATAATGAATATTTACAATAAGTTATTTAATGATGTTGATATTTTTTATTTATCCCAATTAGCTTTTATTTTTTTTATTACCAAAACATTAATAAGCCAATAATAACGACCCGACTGGCCGAGTCAGCAGTACCCTGCCTACGAAGCCAAGGGTCCGGGTTCGAGTCCTGGTGGGGGCAAATATTTGTATGATGAGAACGGATGTTTGTACCCTAGTCATGGTTGTTTATCTATCTAAGTATAATATTTATCTATATAAGTATGTGTATCGTTGTCTAGTACCCAAGATACAGGGAATCCTAGTTTGGGGCTAGATCAATGTCTGTAAATAGTGTCCAAGGTTTTATTATTATTATTATTATTATTACGCTCAAATAGGGAGCCAGTCAAATGTCATACTGGAGCTGCCAGTTCCAGAGAATTTGAGTGTCTGTGATGCTCCTGTGATTTAGTTGTTTTTTTTTACATACAGGCACATACATTGCTACTGGCCCCACACTAGGATATCCTGTGTCGTGAGAACCGGAAAAAACGATGTCACACACATATAAACATCCAAGACCTGGAGGTTTTTTGAATCGAATTACCTAAATTCTTGAAACCTGGTACCGCATCATAACCTAAATGTATTATTTTATAATGTTCCGTGCCCGAAAGTTGGCAAACGGGACCCTATTACTATAAGCCTCCATGTACGTAACCAGGTGCATTCATAAGTTTGTGTGTGGTATTGAAATAATTGTTGTATGGGAGCCGTCTTAAAAAAAGACACCTTTTTAGTATTTGTTGTTACAGCGGCAACAGAAATACATAATCTGAAAATTTTATCTGTCTAACTATTACGGTTCATGAAATACAGCCTGGTGATAGACGGACGGACGGACAGCGGAGTTTTAGCAATAGGGTCCCGTTTGGCACCCTTCGGGTACGAAACCCCAAAAAAGATTCGATGGAAGAAACACAAATACAAATAAATTTATTACGTAAAAAGAATGATACACATTAACATGAGTAGCAGTTACAAATAAGCCAATAGTAGTAACAGTGACTCTCTAAAGAGTGAAATCTCTAAAGAAAACCTCGCCTTAACGCACAAGTTGTCTCGCAACATCTCCATTTGTTTACCGTGCGTTAAAGAACTACTAATAACCTACCCACGGTTACTTTTTAATAAAAACCGGTGAGTTCCCGCCGACCAGAATCGTCCCTCGCTTTTTTTTTCAGGCGCAGCTTGCACCGATCCGTTAGGTCTTTTTTCATGTCCACTACTGTGGTGTAGAGGATCTTTTACAAAAAGCGTGTCGGCTCTGTGTCCGTGTATGTGTACTACACGGTTGTACATGTATTTGTACATGTACAAATCGGTCTACGCGAGCACAGCAATCCAATCTTCTTTGCGTTTTCAATGCCTCTCGAATCGAATTTGTTTTGAGGTGCTTTTTTTGGCACACATTTTCTGTTTTTCTCATCACTTTTTGTGGTCTGTGAAAATACCGAACCTGAGAAGTGAAATTAAAGAAATCTATTTTCTTTTGAAAATAAATATATCTTTTTCCATACAGGGTGGCAGAGGCACAGTTGTGGCAACTTTAACGAGTATTTAGTTATTCTTTACTCCATTTTGCGTGAAGGGGCCAGCCCATTGCCGTACCTATGTAGATATAAATGTTTCCTCACGATGTTTAACGACCTCTGTGGCGCAGCGGTTGTGCCTCTACCTACCATGGGAAAGGTCCTAGGCCTGGGTTCGTTTCCCGGCTGGGGGTAAAGAAAATATGGTTGTCTGTAAAGTCGGTTTAAGGACTATAATTTTACGTGATAACGTCATAAGAAACGCTAAGGCCGATCGTGCCTCTCTATCGCTTGTTCCGCGCTCTCGCTTGCACTCTCGGCTCAGGCAGAACGTGACAATAAGTCATGCTTTTTCGTGCGTGCAGCCGGCGTTCATCGATTTATAAGACGTTATGACGTCAAAAAATACAGGTCTTGAATGTTTATATGTGTGTGACGTCGATGTTTCTGGTTCCCACAACACGGGGTATCTTAGTGCGGGGCCAGAAGCAATGTATGTGCCTGTATGTAAATGTTAAAAATGTAATAAAAAATGTAAAATGTAAATCACCGTTAGAACTTCCGTATTAGGTACTTATTTACTTACTAGGTTTTAATTGTGTATCGTTGTCTATTACCCAAGATACAGGGAATCCTAGTTTGGGGCTAGATCAATGTGTGTAAATAGTGTCCAAGTTATTATTATTATTATTATTATTATTAATTACATATACATACAAATCGATCATAAATAATGTAAATCTACCATTGCGATACATACAACACAAATAATAATAATATTAATAATACCTTGGACACTATTTACTCACATTGATCTAACCCCAAACTAGGCTTCCTTGCATCTTGGGTACTAGACAACGATACACATACTTATATAGATAAATATTATACTTAGATAGATAAACAACCATGACTAGGGTACAAACATCCGTTCTCATCAAACAAATATTTGCCCCCACCGGGACTCGAACCCGGCCTTGGCTTCGAAGGCAGGGCCACTACCGACTCGGCCATTCGGGTCGTTATGAGTAGACATTTTCAAATAAGTTTTAAATCACCAATCAATCAGACCACAAATATTTGCTCCCAAGTCTTATTCCACCGCGTCGCGCCGGCCCCAAAAAAACCTGTGACCAAATAGTGATCCCAATTTCATTGAACGAGTCTGCAAAGCTACCTTAGGCCTTTAGGGGTTATTTGCCACTCAACCAATTTCCCCAAGGTACATATATCTATGCAGAAGGTATTGCGCAGGGTTTTGGCGGCAAAACCATTTTCGTCCATCAGTTTTTTCTGATTTATGAAATGACCTAGTGCAGATTTTCCGCCACACATCAGCTTTAGACCATTTGGTGCCACTAGCTAGAACGGGGAATAAGACTTAACTCGTGTTAACTTTGACAACTCCGTATAATAGTAGTTTATGTGACTGCTGCATAATGCCTAATTATGTACAGTTACATACACTAGTTTATCTACACACATATCATGAGCTCTCTTTGATGTGTTCAGAAACCGCATGTTTGACCGACATTGTGGTTCTGCAATTGTTTAGCTTGTTCAGTAGTACCAACTTCACGCAGACGGGCGTCGGCGTTCGAAATTTGAATGTCAGTACCAACTTCACAGACAAACTAGGGACGGCACGCGGGTGGGCGTCAGCGTTCGAAATTTGAATGTCATTATATGTAGAAAAACTACACATAATGACCATAATGTGTAGTTTTCCAAATACGAAACGAGTTTTTACCAAGTAATTTAACATAATGCTGTAACGTGCGGTTTTTGAACGCAGTAAAGAGGGTTTATCATACGTGTGTAGATAAATGTGTTTTGTGTGTGTGTATTCCGCCGTCTAGCTAGTCCCCCATGAAGTACAGAGCCACCAAATTAGCTGTTCAGGTGGGCAACATTAGAACTACGGCCGGTCATCCGCCATTTCGAAAACATCATTCCGCTCTCAGTTTCTGTTTATTGTCAGTATATCTTTTGTTTTATCTACACACGTATCATAAACCCTCTTTACTGCGTCCAAAAACCGCACGTTGCGACAAGCATTATGATAAACTTCTTGGTAAAAACTCATTTCTTATCTGAATATTGATACATTATGACCATAATGTACCAGAATTTGTCAAATTATGACATTCAAATTTCGAACGCCGACGCCCACCTGCGTGCCGCCCCTAGTTTGTCTGTGAAGTTGGTAGGTACTACTGAAAAAGTTAAACAACTGCAGAGAAATGATCAATGCCCCAATGCCGGTTGAACAGCGGTTCCTGAACACATCAAAGAGAGCTTATGATATATGTATAGATAAACTATTTACTGTGGCATTAAAACTCTCGAGTGATATTATTATGAAGCTCGCCTTCGGTTCGTTTCATAAACCCACTCTCGAGTTTTAATGCCCTCCATTATGTAGCAGTGACATAAACTACTATTATTTCAATGTGAAATGTGCAAATTAAATGCCGAAATCTCTCAAAAGTGATGCATGGCTAGTTATTTGAAAGGTTTTATCTTGAGAGAAGAGAAAAGCCACCAAGCTCCAATAATACCATTCGAAGAGCTGAATGAACGCGTTGCTGTTGCGACAGGCCAGTGTTGCCAGATATGGACAATAACAGCATGATTGACTAGAGTCTGGCAAACGAAAGCGTGACCTGAGAAAACGTGGTAGAATTCATAAAACCTCTATGTGGTATCACTAACATAGATCACTACACTCCGTTCAGTTATTCTAAAGATCTTTGCCTCTCTTTCTGCTGTACGGAAGCGTTACAGCTAGAAAGAGAGACAGAGCTTTAGAATAACGGAACGGAGTGTGACTATCTATCACTATGTCGTTTGACGTGCCTTTGACAGCATAATTTTGTTGCCATATTGAAACTTTTAAGAAAACTCCAGGTCACGCTTTCGTTTGCCAGACTCTATGTCATTTTAACAGATTGAAATGTTGAACTCAAGTTCAAGTTCAAGATCAAGGATTTTTATTCATAATAGCACAAAAATTGAGACTTAATGAACATCATAAAATAATCAAGCAAGCTAATAACATTAAGAAAGTGCCTAATTATTACATAATATATAGGGTGCAATGAACTGGTTCAATTCCAGATGTCGGTGTCTTGTAAAAAAACTTTTATTTTGTGCACAAAATGTGATTTATACATTTTTTGAAGCGAGCTTCAGTTAAGTTTTGTATTTCTTGCGGAAATTGATTGTAGAAACGTATACAGTGTCCCATAAAAGAACTACTAACTTTTGTGAACCTGAAAATTGGAAAAGAAAGTTTATGCTTATTTCTAGTTTGCACATTGTGGCGGCTATCAATGGTTTTAAAGCTACTGATATTTTTCCTCACATACATTATGTTTTCATAGATATATTGACTTGCAACTGTTATAACTGTTATAACATTATGCCATGGTAATATAATTCAAAACCTATAACGGTATTTTGGGTACCCAGGTTACCCAAAGTCAATCAAGGATCACCTTTTATTAAAAAAACACTTTTTAATAGGTGTTGATTTTATTAAAAAAATCACCAAAATATATTTTTTTTGTTGTATTTTTTTATAATTATCCTAATTTATCGAAAATATTTCGAAAGTTGATACTTAAGTAATGTCATCATATTTTCTTTTAAAGCGATTGCGGTATTTTATGTTTTGGTAGTTAATAAAAAAGTAGCCAAGTGCGAGTCTGACAAGCCTTTGAAGGGTTCCATTGTAGCAAGTAATTATGTGACTGGATGTTTGTGTAGTAACTTTGTTTTTCATAGTGTTTGTTTGAATGAGAAAGTTATCTTTGCGGTTATTAATAAATGTTTTGTACATTAAAAATTGCTTATTTTATTTTTTTAACTAATTTTCGTTAAAAGTGTGTATTGAGATACACAGCATATATTTTTTGTAGATTTTTCACTCTCATACTTAAAAAATAGGGGGGGGGGGACATTTTTCCGCTTTGGAAGGGTCTCTCTTTAACGATTTACTTTGAGGAAAAATGGTTTCAAAAACCTCAACGTCATTTTTAAAGACCTATCTACCCCACACTTATAGGTTTGATGAAAAAAATATTTTTTGGTTTCAGTTCCATGTATGAAGAGCCCCTTTAATTATTTTATCTACACACGTATCATAAACCCTCTTTACTGCGTACAAAAACCGCACGTTACGATAAGCATAATGTTAAACTGCTTGGTAAAAACTCATTTCTTATCTGAAAAATTACACATTATGACCATAATGTGTAATTTTTCTACACATTATGACATTCAAATTTCGAACGCCGTCGCCCACCTGCATGCCGCCCCTAGTTTGTCTGTGAAGTTGGTACTGACATTCAAATTTCGAACGCCCAAACTTCAACGGTCAAACTTGCGGTTCCTGAACACATTAAAGAGAGCTTATGATATGTGTGTAGATAAACTAGTGTATGTAACTGTACATAATTAGGCATTAAAACTCTCGATTAAAAACTCGCTTTCGGCTCGTTTCATAAACCCACTCTCGAGTATTAATGCCGTCCAGTATGTAGCAGTCACATAAACTACTATAAATTTTCAAATTTTTGTATAAAAATCGTAAAGCGGTTTACAGAATACGTCTACATACCAAGTTTCAACTGTGCAGTCTTAATAGTTTTTGCATAAAGTTGCTGTGACAAACGGACGGACGGACGGAAGGACGGACGGACAGACAGACTTGATGAAACTCTACGGAACCCTCATGAGAGATTGGGTGAGTAGTGAGTGCATCACCCACCCTTAGTCTTTCTATACCTCCTATTTTAATAGTTTTAATATTTTAATTTTAATAGGAGCGAAAGTTACCGGAATCGCAGCGTATTGCAGATTTCTGCCAACGCGGTTACCAGCCAACCAACATAACTCCACGCGGGTTGTGATAAAGGCGGTTTTAGAACACAGTTAGCAGTAGCGTAGGTAGTGTAAAAATGCATATGCGCTGAAATATTCAGTGTGTAGTTATTCCGCACTGCTGGTCGGCGATTAGTGAAGCAGATTAAACTATTAAGTAAACTGGTGTTTTACGTGCGAATTCGGTTTTCCAGTTTGACTTTTTGACCGATGGCTGTATTTTTTGCTGCAGATGCAGTTGCAGTAATTTACGTTTTTGGCTACAAATTTTGATGGATAGTTGAGTTGAGCAGCAGTTTGAGCCATAACACTGGAAGACTTGTTTTACTACTTACTAGGTACGTAGGTACCTCAATCTACTCTAAACTCATAGTTATCACAATAAGTGAGGTCTCTGCATGTGACCTTTCTTTATCGTACAATGTAAGGTGGGGAGAGAAAGAGAGGTGGCAGTTCGCTCAGTAACTTGACACGAACTCACGAGTCTCACAGGGATCTATTCTGGGTCTGTTCCTTTTCCTCGTGTATGTAAATGATTTACCATGCATGGTGCAAAACATGTCAGAGATAGTATTATTTTCAGATGACACGTCACTAATTTTTAAATTGGCAAGCAAATGACTTACAGGAAACAAATCATGCTCTCTTGCGAGTACTACACTGGTTTACTGCCAATAACTTGCTTCTGAATTCAAAAAAGTGCATAAAATTCACTTTACCTAATGTAAAGGTAATTTGAGAGTATCATTGTATTGGTAAAAGACAAACTAAAACTAGTAGATGAAACAGTGGGGTCCCCAAATTATAAAATTAGCACATAGACTAAGCTTCGCAGCATATGCAGTTAAAATAATCAGGGAATTGACTGGCGTTACAACTGCTAGACTTGTAAATTTTAGTTATTTTCATAGCAAAGGCATACTCTAAAATTAATGACTTTTTACAAGACACCGACATCTGGCATTAAACCAGTTCATATATTTTGTTCTAATAATCAGGCACCTACTTAATGTTTTATTATGCTTGCTTGATTATGTTATGACGTTTATTAAGTCTAAATTTTTGTGCAATAGCACATAATAATGAATAAAAATCTTTGAACTGAACTGAACTAACCCCTGATTGCGGGTAACAACAAGCCCAAGAGTCAAAGTACGAAAGTTTTTGATTTTTTGTGATAATAATTTATTCATGGTTTCTTTAAAAAATACATCCTTTTTACAGGCCCAGAAATACCAACTATTTACCATAAGAGGCTCGTGGTCGAAGACATGTTGATTATATGCAGTCTATATATGCAGAGTATATGTCTCCAATCTCAAAAACAGTGACTTTTACTTTTGTGACAGTATCGCAATTTTGTTCATAATGAATCTTCAAATTTATTAGTATGTTAACTGTATTATATGTAAAGTTTTATTGTTGGGGTTGAAGTGTGTAGGCTCCTACTGAAGAGAAACTCGTAGATTACAGAAGAATAGACGTTTTATTGGGCGGATAGATTACAGGAAGAATGAAAGTAAGAAGTGTAACAAAGCAAAAGCGCGGGAATGATCTTTCGTAAGCTAGTGGAGCAAGAAAAGCAATACGTGCGCATCGAGATAGCGTATGAGAAGTCTGCTGCGACGATGTGTTGGCGCGGGGGCTGCGCGGGCGCGGCGGGGTGCACGCGCATCGCAAACCAGGCCTCGCCGGGCGGAGTGGTCGCAAACTTTGTTTTGCCGTTGCGCTTGACCACAGTCGCATGTCGCACGGTATTTGATGTTGGCGTTGACGTGACGGGGACGCCACAAACTCCCCTACCGAGACCGTTGCTACGGTCGATAGTAGTCTGGGAATTTGACTCGTCGTCCGCTTTTTGTTATTTTCCTGTAATCTGAGTTCTTGGGCATGTCAGGAACGGCTGCAGGTATAGCCACCGGGACGGCGGCGGCTGTAACAGTGACAGGTATAGGGGCCTCTTCGTCTTTGGTAATGAAAGCTGGTTTCAGACGGTCGATTGTGACGGTGACGGTTTTCCCGAGTATCTCGATTTGGTAAGTCTTGTCGCCGCGAGTGATGACCTTGTACGGGCCGCTGTATGGTGGTTCCAGTGACTTGAGTGGTTGACCCTGGCGTAGAAAAACGTTCGTGGTTTGCAGTTCTAAGGTTCCTGGGAACATAGAAAGGTTTGTTAGAGTGCCACCTAGTGGGTAGCGGTGAGAGGTTTGCCACATGGGAGCGTAGCCTGGCAGCAAAGTCAGCCACCTCAGCTGACGAGTATGTGCTCTTTGTACTGAAGAATTCTCCTGGAAGGCGAAGAGATTCGCCATAGACTAGTTCTGCTGCGGTAGCTTGTATATCTTGTTTCCATGCTGTTCGTATACCTAGCAGAACCATGGGGAGTGTTTCAGACCAATTTTTATTATTATTACACATTATCGCTGCCTTCAACTGCCTATGTAATCTCTCGATCATACCGTTTGCGGCAGGGTGGTAAGCAGTCGTGCTGTGGTGATTGATTCCCAAGAGATCTGCAACAGATTTAAATAATTTGGACTGAAATTGCTGCCCTCGATCGGTGGTCACGTGTTCGCAGCATCCAAATCTGGCTATCCATCCCGATGTAAATGCCATTGCACAGGATTCGGCGGTGATGTCGGTTAATGGATACGCTTCTGGCCATCGCGTGAATCGGTCGATTGCAGTCAGGCAGTATCTGTAACCATGAGACACGGGTAAGGGACCGATTAAGTCGATATGTACATGTTGAAATCTTGACGACGGCGTGTGAATTTTTGATAATGGTGCGGAAGTATGTCGTGAGACCTTGCTTTGTTGACAGGGAACACACTCACGGGCCCATGATCTACAATCCTTACGGACTCCTGGCCAAACGAATCGTTCAGTCACCAAATGCACCGTTGCTGATGCTCCAGGATGGCTGAGGCTATGTAATGCTTCAAATACCTTTCTGCGGAAGTCCTTAGTGATGTACGGTCGCTGGTGTTGAGTCGACACGTCACAATAGATTTCAAGATTACTACCTGGTAGTCTGATTTTCTCGAGGTTCAGGCTGGTACCACTTTGTAGTAGAATCTTCAACTCGGTGTCTTCTTCCTGTGATCGAGCTAGAGCTGTGTAATCTATTGGCGAGACTACTTCTTCTATGCGCGACAGGGAGTCAGCGACAGTATTGTCTTTGCCGGGTATGTATTTGATGTCTGTACTGAATTGGGCTATAAAATCGAAACGTGGTGAGCAATTTTCCCGTGGAGTGCTGTACGCAAAAGTCAGCGGTTTGTGGTCCGTGTAGATCGTAAAATGTCTGGCCTCGATCATGAAACGAAAGTGCTTTATAGATTCGTAGACGGCTAACAGTTCCCGGTCATATGGACTGTACTTTTTCTGTGACGGGCTTAGTTTTCTTGAGAAAAACGCCAAGGGCTGCCATGCTTCTTTGATGCGTTGCTGCAGAACGCCTCCAATGCCTATATCGGATGCGTCCGTGATGATAGCTAAATCTGCGTGCATATCAGGATGAGCTAGAAGTGTAGCATCAGAAATGGCTTTCTTACTCTCTTCGAAAGCTTCCAGCTGTACCGGAGACATTGTGATCGGGCGTGATCCTTTCATGCCTGGGCCAGAGAGAATTTCGTTGAGTGCTGCTTGTGCGATTGCTGCGTGAGGTAAGAATCGTCGGTAGAAATTTATCATACCTAGGTATCGCCTGAGTTCCTTGACTGTCTTTGGTGTAGGGTACTCCTGAATCGCTTGAACCTTCTCAGGCATGGGCTTGATCCCTGCAGGTGAGACGTGGTAACCGAGAAATGTGACTTCAGCCTGGCCAAAATGACACTTTGAGGTGTTGACGAGAACTCCATAATCGCGTAGACGTTGGAAAAGCAGTTGCAGGTGGTCCAGGTGTTGGTCTTGAGACTTGGAAAATACTAATATGTCGTCCAGATATCCGTAACAAAAATCAAGACCTCTGAGAACCTCGTCCATAAACCTTTGGAATGTCTGCGCTGCATTCCTCAATCCGAAAGTCATAAACGGGAACTCGAACAGGCCAAAAGGCGTGGTGATGGCCGTTTTGGGAATGTCCTCAAGATGAACCGGTATCTGGTTGTACGCCTTGACTAGATCGATTTTCGAATAAATGTTCGTACCTGATAGCTGATACGAAAAATCCTGAATATGGCGAATGGGATAGCGATCTGGAATCGTGCATGCATTGAGGGCACGGTAATCGCCACATGGTCTCCATCCGTCATTCTTCTTTGGTGCTAGATGAAGCGGAGAAGACCAAGGGCTCTCAGATCGACGAGCTGTACCATTTTCCAGCATACTCTCGAATTCTTTTTTCGCAATCTGTAGACGATCAGGTGCTAGGCGGCGCGGTCGGTGGAAAACAGGTGGTCCATCTACTGTTCGAATATGGTGAACTGTATTATGTTTTGGCTCAGTGAGTTTACCTGCTGGTCTGGTTATTTCAGGATACCTTTTCAGGATGTCGTGAAAAGCTGAGTCTCCTATAGTAGCCTTGACTGATGAAATGTCATCTGTAGTTTTCCGTCGGGGAACTTGCACAGAAAGACTGGTCACGCTGTCAATAAGGCGTTGGTTTCTAATGTCCACCAACAGTCCGTAGAAGCTGAGGAAGTCTACTCCTATGATAGGCTTAGTGACCTCTGCCACGACGAATCTCCAGGAGAATGCACGACGTAATCCTAAACTGAGCTCCAGCTGTGTTGATCCATATGTGGAAATTACAGACCCATTTTCAGCGAAAAGTTCATACTTTGTCTTCTGGCGGCGCTCTTTGATCGACGACCGAGGAAAGACGCACAAATCAGAACCCGTGTCGATTAGAAATTGCATCTTGGAATGTTGGTCAGTGATGAAGAGACGGCTAGAAGTATAACAGTCATTTACCGCCATTAACGACTGCTGCTGGGGTTTTCCGTCTTGTAGGTGCAGTTGCCGGAACATTTAAACGCCTTCGCGCCGAAAACGTTATGGTACCAACAGTACTTGTCGTTGTGTTGACGAGAGCGGGACTGTGAGCGAGAGCGGGAGCGGCTTCGGAAATTACTTCTTTGGTTATTGCGGGATCGGCTATTTTGTTGTGCCGTAAGTGCTGCTACTTGTCTAGTCAGTTCTGCCACTTGCCTGCATAAATTATCTTGCCATGATGTTGGACATGACGTCGTTGAGCCGTAGGACGTCATCGGTGAAAATGACGTCGCGGCCACAATAGGTGTTGTGGAAACGGCGACTTCGTGTATGCGATCTGCCAACGTTGCAAGGGATTTGAGCGGTGTCTCGGCCTGTGAAGCGATTATTGTTTGTATGTTAGATGGTAATCTACTTGACCAGATAGTTTTTAGGAAGTCATCAGGTACAGTCGGCCCAGCCAAAGCTTGCAAGTGTCGCAAAAACTGTGACGGTTTGCGGTCACCGAGTTTTTCGTGGACTAGCAGTTGTTTAATTTTATTTTCGTGTGATTCGGTCAGTCTACTAATAAGGCAGGTTTTCAACATCTCATATTTGTTCTCCGCTGGAGGTGCCTTGATTACATCTCGTACCTCAGCTACGGTAGCAAAGTCCATTTGCGAGATGGCATAGTAAAACTTCGTCGAATCGGTTTTAATATTAGAAATGTTAAACTGACCTTCAAGACGGGCAAACCATAATTCCGGATCCTCCGGCCAAAAAGGCGGTATTTTCACTCCAACACGAAACAAATTGCTCGATAGCTCACTCTCCGCACTTTGTTGTCCTCCACTTAATCCTGGCCTCGTCACAGGAGCTGCAGAAGATTCGTCCTTTCCAGTTGGGTTCATCCTTTCGAAACTTGATATCCGTTACGTAACTGTGCGTTCAAACTCGGAGGTCACCAGTGTTGGGGTTGAAGTGTGTAGGCTCCTACTGAAGAGAAACTCGTAGATTACAGAAGAATAGACGTTTTATTGGGCGGATAGATTACAGGAAGAATGAAAGTAAGAAGTGTAACAAAGCAAAAGCGCGGGAATGATCTTTCGTAAGCTAGCGGAGCAAGAAAAGCAATACGTGCGCATCGAGATAGCGTATGAGAAGTCTGCTGCGACGATGTGTTGGCGCGGGGACTGCGCGGGCGCGGCGGGGTGCACGCGCATCGCAAACCAGGCCTCGCCGGGCGGATTGGTCGCAAACTTTGTTTTGCCGTTGCGCTTGACCACAATCGCATGTCGCACGGTATTTGATGTTGGCGTTGACGTGACGGGGACGCCACACTAAATGATTAAATATATAAAACCCCAGACATAGAAAAAATGTTGATAAATACTCAAATATTCTGTTAGGCTAAAGTATCCTAATTAAGGGTTACTTTAACCCAAATAAGGGTTTAATTTTTATTACAACGTGTTTTCTACTTTTGTTGACGTCAAACTATATTTAAGTAGTTGCTTTTCATATAATGTGTTTTTATTTTAACTATCACTGGGAAATTAGTTATTTGTGTCTCAAGGGAGCAAAATGATGTATTTACGGCGAGGGCGGTACATTGAATCTAGAGTGAAGCGAAGGATTCTACGATAGAATCCTGAGCGTGACGAAGGATTCACGCATATTAACGCGTATTAACGCATGCCCATGATGAAAATAGTTTTGCTCCTGAGTGACACATACATTTTTTTACACTAACTATGAGTAAAATTGAAATGAAACTCTCTAAAAATAATTAAATACCTATACTTAATTATACTTTCACACCTTTTCAGTAATCGAACAACGAAAACAAAACTTTTACTTTATAATGACGGAATGTGAAGTATTAGGAAAAGGCAGATAAAATATTCCTCTGCTACCAATGTGTAAAAATTACCAATGTTTAAAAATAATCGAATATATTATAACAATGGTATCGGATATAAATATTCATTATATCACAATAACAGTCATCGATAGTTTTGATTTCAGTAAAACAAATTATATGTTTTGAACGATTAAAATCGTAATCGATTAAAAACGAATATATTTCAAGTTTTAACTTTAATAACTTTATATGAAAATTTATGAATTTTTCGTTATATTTAAAAAAATAAGTCACAATAAATTATATGTTTTGCTGAAATTAAAACTATCGATGACTGTTATTGTGATATAATGAATATTGATATCCGATACCTTTGCATTATTCGATGCGATTAATTTTACACATAGGTAAAAGTAGTATAGTTATTTAATTATTTTTAGAGCACTTTATTTAAATTTTCCTCATATTCAGAGTGAAAAGTTGCATGTGTCACTCAGGAGCAAAATTATTTTCGTCATGGGCGTTAACGCTTGAATCCTTCGTTATGCTCAGAATTCTGACTTAGAATCCCTGGCTACGCTCAGGATTCTATCGTAGAATCCTTCGCTTCACTCTGTATTCAATGTACCGCCTTCGCCGTAAATACATAATTTTGCTTCCTTGAGACACAAATAACTATTGCTTACGTAAAACTTTCGTGTTTGGGTCACAAAAATACATAAGTGTACCAAATTTCAACGTAATCTGTTCAGATTTCGGTCATTTAATATTACTTTTACTCACCTAGGATAGAGTATAGACAAACGAGTCAGCCTGTAATGGTTCCTTTTTTCCTTTTTAAGGTACGGAACCCTAAAACCATAAAACATGTCCGTACACAACTCCAAACTTCAACTCGATTTTCTCGAAATTGATTTGGTATTTTATTTCCACTCGCCTATACTATCTACTTCTATGATATGAACAGTCTTTTGTTTATCTGAGAAATGTGCACCTGCCGAACGGCGCTTTGCCGCCAATTAGCCGGTTGCCAGGCAACCGCTCGCAATACTGACATGGCGGATGACACGGGCTAACAAAGCGGGAAATCCGATTTGATTTTGCTCTTTTTTAATAGGGTTTATCGTTGAATGAATAGTTGCAGGTGGTCGAAAGTTTCAGCCTGGGTCCACGCATGGATAAAAAATTTAAAAATATACGGCCTTACTTATAAAAAAGTAAATTCACTGTTTAGCATAAGCAGTGTTTTGTCCTTTTCACACGTCGACTAAATGTCAAATGTCAAAGCAAGATAAAACACTGAATTAACTAAACAGTGAATTAACTTTTTTATAAGTAAGGCCGATAGTTTTTATTAGGTTCCAAAATAAGCAGCGTGCCATAATGAAAATCCCCAATAGCGAGGAGTCAATGCTGTAATATTTCTCTCAGAAAGTGCAACTGAAAGGGAAATGATACGAATCCTTCCGACTCGAAAAACGAAAAAAGTTTGTTAGAAATCTCTTTCTCAACATAGACGTATTATCTTCGCAATATTCATATTCGACATTTGCATTATGTCTACAGTCATTGACTGGAGTTGGGCCCAGGTACAGTGCATCTACAATAAAGAGCAGGATTATAAAGAGCTTTGGAAACGGGGAACACCTGTTTACGATTATAACTAATTATTGCGATACAAAATAGTTCATTGGAGCGAATCTTGATGCGATTATAACTGTTGAATATTATTTTATTATAATAAATGGATTAAGTTGTCCATTTAAATCTTTTAAACAGTAAAATCCTTGATTGGCCATATTTTTAGACTATTTTAAGATTAGTTGTTATGATGGCTTTGCCGCCTGAGAAGGATCACTTCAAAAACTAACTGAGGCCCAATTAATTTATTTTTCTTCTTGTGTGAAAACATGTAGCTAGAATCAAAGTAGATCCTTCGTAACTTCTTTATTGTACTACACAAAACAGACATACAAATAACTTATAATAGAAAAAACATGTACAAAGGCGAGCTTATCTCTGAAAAGAGATTTCTTCCAGCCAACCATGATGGATAGGAAAGGTGATGGTTGAGCGGGGGAAGACCTGCGCGTACAATAAAACTCTATAAATACTACGACTAATCTATACTACAAACCATATTATACTGTTAACCCTAATTTTTAAAAATAGACTGCATCCACAATTACTTAAACACGACGTAAAAATATATATAAACCGTATAAAACACTAATCCATACCAATGTATACAGGGTTACTGGAGGTCGACCTAGATCTACCTACCTATCTTTTCTGACTGATTTCACTATGAAACACCCTACCCCAAACCTAACCATTTTCGAGATAATCGTCTTTTTTTTTTAGAAAAATACCAATTTTTTGCCATTAAGTATGATATTTTGAAATTGGTGAGCCTAATTATTATTATTATTTATTTTTACTTGCAGTTTTAGATGCTCTATGAACTTAGTAACCAAAATCCTACGTAAGTTAACTAAGTACGTTGTTCTGGACGATTGAAAGTTCATAAAGTCAATACAAAAACTGACAATTTACCTTTCTATAAGGAATATCTAAAAAAAATGTACAGCAGACGTTTGGGAGATGTGCCTAAAAATATCATCGTTTTATCAGCTATCCAACACTTTAGGGTCTTATTTATCTCGTAGGAAAAAACTTAGTTTCATAGGCGATAGTGGACGTAAACATAATTACGCTTATTGAGCCTAATTTATTCTTTGGCCCTAGAAAGTAAAACAAAACAATAGGTAAGTTTGTACAAAATAACATTTATTAACTTCCTAGATTAAAGTTCGTGTTCAACATGTCCTCCTCTGTTTTGTACCCGAACCCGTACTCGTAGTCTGCAGTGGAGCGATCTGGAGCTTTGAGCGTAGACGCCATATGAGTTCTCCGAGGCCTGCTGGCTTCTGCCAGGTTGCCTCCTTCCAGTAGTCAGCCACATCGTTGGCCTGCATGAGGTGGGCGCGTGTGCAGGAAGCCGGGCACAGCGGGCACGATAGCAGGTGGCCGGAACTTCAGGGGGCACCGCAACGGCAGCTTGTGCTTGCGTCCTCAGGCAGGATGCACCAGCGTCGCATGTTGTCTCTGGTGCGCCCGACGCGTGATCTCAGCCGGTTCAAGGTTTCCACAGCTGCAAGCCCAGGCTTTGTCCTGGAGGGAGTTGTTCCTCAGGTCTGCGGCTTACGCTGTTAGGAACATCAGTCAAAACACGGATGTGGCTACATCTAGGCTAGTATATTTTAGTTACTTTCATAGTGTCATGTCCTATGGTATCTTGTTGTGGGGGAAAGCAGCGGATATTCAAACTATTTTTATTTTACAGAAAAGAGCTATTTGAGCAATTTATAATTTAAAACGCACAGACTCCTTAAGACAGCTTTTTAAAGAAATTGACATACTAACTGTAGCTAGTCAATTTATTTTCGAAAATATAATGTATGTACGCAAGAACCTTACAAAATTTTCCAAACTTAGCGACAGCTGTAATGTTAACCTAAGAAATAATCACAGACTATGTGCGCCCCGTTTTAGACTCGCGAAGGTTAGCAATTCTTTCAAGGGTCAGTGCATTCTCTACTACAATAAGATACCTCTGGAGATTTTGAAATTGCCATTTGAGCAATTTAAAAAGCATGTTAAAGCGACTTTGTCGAAAAAGAGATATTACAATGTTCAAGTCACACAGTCACAAAAAACGTTATCTAAGCAAGTTTGGCTGATAAGTGTAATTCTAGTCGGCTCTAGAAATACATGACATAAATTAAATGATTTGAACAGAGTTATTAATCGTCGCTTCAGTGTTGTATCTACAAGCAGATCTACATTAAGATCGCCACAAATAATTAACTTTTTTCTGTTATTACAAAGTTTAATGAGGGCTTCCTCCATAATTTTCTCAAATATTTCGAAATTGCCATGGCCTTTTTCATCCCTCGGTGGTCTGTAGACACAAACAATAATATGGCTATCTAACTCAACACAGGATACCTCTATTTGTCTTTCAACAGTAAGTGCAAGAATATCTTTCCGTTGTTTCACCTTAATATTATTTTTCACTAAGATTAAAGAACCACCTCTATCAGCAGTCTTTCTATTGTAACAACTGACAATTTTGTAATTATTTATGTTAAAAGACATCATATTTTCCTTCAACCAGTGTTCAGTAACACAAATAATATCAATGTCAGAATTTTTTAGAAATAATTCTAATACAAGTTCTTTGCCAGGTAGCCCCTGGATGTTTTGATGGGCAATATTTAACTGGGGCTTATATTTTGACATATTTAGTGGCTCTTGTATGCTAGAGATTTCCTCTATTGTCTTATGAACTAATTTAAATTACTTGGAACAGATTCCAATGTTGCATGCAAAGTATAATTAATAGGTGAATTCCCAATAGGGGTGCATGTCATATTACTCTTAAAATAAGCTGATGTCAAGTTGAACTTAGTTAAACCAACTATAGCTGCGTCGCATATATTATAAGCTAACAATGTAGCTACTAATTTTCTATATTTATTAGACAGGTACAATGTATCCCGTGTCAGAGTAAAGTTATGAA
The DNA here is from genome assembly GCA_949825045.1 of Argyresthia goedartella. Taxonomy (NCBI): domain Eukaryota; kingdom Metazoa; phylum Arthropoda; class Insecta; order Lepidoptera; family Argyresthiidae; genus Argyresthia; species Argyresthia goedartella. The sequence goes on from OX463831.1 coordinate 24,871,330, forward strand.
TAAAATTATTCATGTCGAAATATAAAATAGCATCGCTGTGATGACATGTTAAATTAAATAAATGAATATTCATTCTATGCACAGATTTGTTCTGTAGTTCTGTCAAATTACAGGCATATAAATTTGCATTTCATCCTACAAGTCTAGAAGTGTTTCAACACTTTTATTCAAATCATTCCGACTAATGTTTGAATGATTTCCTACCATAATTACAATAGTGCTGTACTCATCATAGATACCGCGACTAATCATCTTCACTAAATCTACAAATGGACTATTTGGACAGCAAATGTTCGTTACTTTTTGGTTAAGCCGGTTATGTAATAGAGTCCCAAATCCTGCACCTTCTTTGTCGGAGAACAACAGAGTTTTTCTCTGAGCACATATTTTAGTAGCTGGCGGTACACGAGTGGAGGTGAGTGGCGGGACACACGTGTTGGAGTGCGGTTTGATGCACATGGCGGCGGTTGGCGCGGCATTCGCGGCAGCGAGCGTCGCAACGTGCGCAACGGCGAACGGCGCGGCCGTCGGGGCAGCTTGCGGCATGACACACGCCTCAGCAGGGACAGCGAGCGGCGCGGTGCTCGCGCTGTTGAGCTGCGAGGTGTCTCCTCGTCGACGACGGCGACGCTGTTTTTTGGTTGGGGCAGCGGTGGACGCTGCAACACTCTCGTTGAGGGGGGTCGAGACCAAAGTTAGTGATGTGGGCTCGTCCTCCTTGCTGGTCTCATTCTCCTCATTCTCAATTAGAACGCCCACCAATTCCGCATTCTGGCGTTGTAGCTGTACTAACTCAGACGTCGCGGCTCTGAGTTCTGCTAACTCACTTTGCTCTTTGGCATAACATTGTAGTGTATTTGCTAGCAGGTCAGGTAGATGCTGGATATCTACTCGGGCATGTTGAAGGTCCGACTGTAAACCTACATTTTTTCCCCGGAGCTCTTGCATTAAGGAGATTCTTAATATTCTGTTTGATTGCCGTTTCAAGGCTAATTTCAGTACTTTTATATTACCTCTAGTTTTCTTCATGAATTTATTTAAATAAAATATTTTTTAATTTTTCTGCTGCTTGTCTGCATGGCTTGAACAATAGTGCTTAGGTTGGCTACTTCTAGTTCTTGTTGGATAGAGGTAATGTGGCGAGATTCATTGTAGTATTTTTCTATGCGATAGCTGATAGACTTAGCGATAGCTGTAATGATAACCTAAGACCCGGTTTAGACTCGCGAAGGTAAGCAATTCTTTCAAGGGTCAATGCATTCTCTACTACAACAAGATACCTCTGGAGATCTTGAAATTGCCATTTGAGCAATTTAAAATCCATGTTAAAGCGACTTTGTCGAAAAAGGGATATTACAATGTTCAAGATTACTTAAATGATGGGTCTGTATGGGGTTAATCTGGCTCAACACAGACCTTGCTGTTAATAATTTTGTAATTATTTATTCCTGCTTATTAATTATGATAATGACTAAATATTATATTTTGTATTAGTTAAGCATAAGCAATTTTTAAAAATAGATCTAAAAATCAATCTGTGGAAGTTTCGCCCTTCTTCTCCCACAGTGGTCCAATGTAGAGAAGTGGCAAAAAATGACGATTGCTAAGTATATGTAAATATCTACAGTAATAAAGACATTTGGAATTTGGAATTTGTTTTCCCCAATCAGGGCTTATGTGGCTTTGTGGGGATCGCTCCCAAAGCCTAAGCCTTAATAGTAATCATCAACATCATCATCATCTTCATCGTCAGCCCTTGCCATCCCACTTGTCGTGTAATAGTTTATAGTAATATTTTATCTATTAGTAATAGTTTATTTATTCACATACCTACATGAGACATAATTTTATAAATGTTGGTAGATATTGTTGTAATTAACATTGTATACAAAGTGAATTCCGCACCACTAACGAATAATCATGGGTTAGGTTAGGATAGAGGAGATAGTCTGAAGATGGTTAGTGCAAAATTTATTTAACTATTGCCCCACACTCGGCAAACCTGTATCGTGGGTGCCAAAAATTTGGGTTTAATCTTGTGAGTAGCCTTGCGGAGGCAGGCGTCTCTGCGAGAATATTAATTGTTATAAATAATAATAAAAATATTAACAGCGAGTACTGCGTTGAGTTAGATTAACCCCATACAGTCCCGTCAGTTAAGTAATCTTGAACATTGTAATATCCCTTTTTAGACTAAGGCCCTTTTACATGGTTTTTAGGGTTCCGTACCCGAAGGGTTCCAAACGGACAGCGGAGGCTTAGTAATAGGGTCCCGCCCTATTACTGAGCCTCCGCTATCCGTCTGTCTGTCCGTCCGTCCGTCCGTCACCGGGCTCTACAGAGAGCTGAAATTTTCACAGAATGTGCATTTCTGTTGCCGCAACAGCAACAAATAATGAACTACACGTAATTTTGAAAATTAAAGCGGGTCCCCATACATGCGACTGCTTTTTTTAAATCCCTGCCCCTGCGAAATACCTCATAACATCATGATTAAATATCACCATACATTTCGCGCTCTTAATAACTTTGAGATGGCTCAGTCGGTTTCGTATCGGCTTCGCAATCTTGAAGTTCCGGGTTTGATTCTCAGAGAACACATATATTTTTTCTTTTTCTTTTGGTTTTATTATTTAAAATTTAGTGTTTTTTTTTGTTTTGGTTTTACGAAAACAGAAGTGAAATGGTACGGAACCCTTTGTCGGACCCGCACTTGACTGATTTTTATTAAATTACTCAAATGGCAATTTAAAAAGAGTGTGCTTTAGACCACACAAGTGAAGTAAAACTTCTTTAGCTCTAATGCTTCAAAAATATATCTCCTGGCACTGTGTCTGGCTATGAGAGGAAGAGAGAAAGAAAATGTGCGCGCGCACCTCTCGTTCGCCTCGCCCGATCACACTTTTCGTAATGCTCTCACGCATTCGCCAGCTTACTCCCCAAGACAAGCGTGCGTGCGGAAAAGAAGTTGTACTTCAAAAATCTCCACCAAAAAGAACACAAAATAATTGGGCGTATTCCGTCGCCAATGCTGGGCGGCCGGTGACGACGCGTTCGCATTTAACGTTAATTAGCTCCGACGCCGACACGCCGCGATTAACAGCCGGTGATATTATTACCGACGTTTTATTTGCCAAATATAATTATGCGTTATCGTATTAAAATTCGTTTTGATGAGCAGCGATAATAGGCCATCTGTCTATAAAAATAATCCCCGATTTAAAAACTTTAAAAAAGCCGACTTCAAGTCTTTTTCTTCTTTTCCGGCCGCGATGTGAATCTCGTCTGTACATATACACGAAAACGATACTACGAAACCTGTGTACTGACAGTCGAGTCCACACATATTATCACATCACAATGACCGTAACATGTGCAGCATTAGTTCCACTTCCATAAATCAAAGAAACAGCCATTTCCGAGAAATCAAATAGACAATAATACTAAGCAATTGTGATAGTTTAAAAACTAAAAAAAACCTTTTAATATCAACAGGTCTTATCAAGACAAACCAAACTAGCCTAAATTCCATTTGCATCTCATTTGATGACAAAGAACGTAAACACCACTAATAATTGTCTAAGTTAAACCAAGCTCCATTTCTCCCTTCCCGGTCGAGATGCGAATGTCGTCAAATACACGAAAACAAGGCTACGACTGTCAGAATAGCAAAGGATAGTTACCCTACACCTAAGCTACCGCAGTGTTTTGCCCTGATAATACCATTAAGTAATACTGATAACTGCAAATCAGTATTAATGATATTCACTACGCATGCATGGTGATTATATATACTAACCGGTTAATGTGTAAAATCTTGCTTTATTAATTACTTTATCTACACACGTATCATAAACCCTCTTTACGCTCGTTACGACCAACATATTGTTAAACTACTTGGTAAAAACTCATTTCTTATCTGAAAAATTACACATTATAACCATAATGCGTAACTTTTCTACATATTATGACATTCAAATTTCGAACGCCGACGCCCGCCTGCGTGAAGTTGGTACTACAGAACAAGCTAAACAACTGCAGAGCCACAATGCCGGTCAAACATGCGGTTCCTGAACACATTAAAGAGAGCTTATGATATGTGTGTAGATAAACTAGTGTATGTAACTGTACATACTTAGGCATTAAAACTCTCGAGTGATATTATTATGAAACTCGCCTTCGGCTCGTTTCATAAACCCACTCTCGAGTATTAATGCCCTCCATTATGTAGCAGTCACATAAACTACTATTAACCATCGATATTGGTAAGAATGAATAACAGCCGGTTCGTAAGCATAAAAACCGAATCATTACTTGACCATAGCATATATACAGGGTGGAATTTTGTGACACCACCTGGAGGGCAAGTACTCTAAATAATGGAGGTAGCAAATTTCCCTCAAAGGAAACATTCCTTTATTTTTGGAAAGAAACAAAACTGCATTTAAAGATTTTGAACAATACGCTTGCCATAACCAGGAATCGAACCGGCTAAAATTCGAAAAAACATCATTCTGTACTTTTATGGCGTCAATCGACAGGGTCAATCATAAGGATCACAAACACTATAACAAACATAATAAATGAAATGAAAGGAAAACCATGCAAGACAGGAAAAGTCACTTTTACTCAAGGATCCATCAGATAGGTACCTTGTGTTGTTCACTATATCATCTTTACGCGTGTTTCTAATGCAGACTCTTTTGGATGAGACCTATTTTATTTGCGTGTGGCATAAATAAAAAAATAAATTTGAAAATGGAACAGGGAAAATACGACGTCGCGATAGTCTTTTGCTATTCTGTCATATATATTAGGTCCTTACATATGAAATTGGCGTTTTGCATGGAGAAATTGAAGTTAACTCAATTTTCAGTACAAAAATTTTTTTTTTTTAGGAATGACAGATCCTAATTTCATAAACTTTGTGTGTATGAATGAGACAACATTTAGGTATCAGAAAATTTTATATAATTTTTGAAAAGTGTCAGCTGTAAAAAAATATTACGAATATTATCATGAAAATGGATGACATTTAGGAGGCACTGATTTTGAAGATAAAATTTTAGTTATCAAACTGGAAATTAAAAGTTTAAATTTTAATTAAAAGAAAATTTAATAAGTAGATGTAAAATATTGAAATTAATTTTAAAACAATAAAAAAAAACTGGAAATAGCTATTGAATTACTCGAATTATGAACTCCTGAATCTGGAAGAAAAATTCACCAATTTCATAGGTAAGGACCCAATATCTGTCTGTCTGACAATCAAGTCAAGTCCACACGTAGCGCACGACATAAACGAATATACGGGACAGAAGAATTCTTATAGACAGAATTCTTTCAGAACTGATCTATTGACCACTGATAAGTCACAGTAAAGCAATAATACCCAATTTCGTCTACCTGGACAACATCACAATCTCATTCTTTTTGTTTTAGAAATTAACCAACAGGACCGATATCTCTATTTGAGAAATTGGAACTAAACTCACCCTTTCAAATAAAAAAATGATTTTTGTAATCGGTTCATAAATAGTGCCAGTTTTGAGGTAACAAACCACAGACTATATCGATGTAACAAACATTAAAAAAAACCGAATTGAGAAGCCCCTCCTTTTTCGAAGTCGGTTAACAACTATATAGCGTCACATCTTTTACCATACGGGACGGCAGAGGCCACAATACGGTATTTGTCTGTTAGTCAAAATAGATATTTCTTAGGAACTGTCGAAACGGTAATTTTGTTCACGAGTTCATAGTCGTCATAGTCAAATTCTGTCTTTTTATCACAAAATTGAGATTAGAAATACAACTGCTGGTAATATACAATTATGATATATAAATATACCAACTTGCCGACAAACTGCCTTGCAGTTTGGCAGATATAAAATTGTATATATAAGGTACAAACACAAATAACAACAAAAAACAAAAATAGTTTAATTCATTTCAAAGAAAATGGTAAATACATACATACAAGGGACTCCAGTTCCAGGAGATTCCAAACTTCAACCAACAGCGATATATAGTGAATCAACATTTTTTGAAGACCCGAATGGCCGAATCGGCAGTGTCCCTGCCTACGAAGCCAAGGGTCCCGGGTTCGAGTCCCGATGGGGGCAAATATTTGTTGATGAGAACGGATGTTTGTACCATAGTCATGGTTGTTTATCTATCTAAGTATAATATTTATCTATATAGGTATGTGTATCGTTGTCTAGTACCCAAGATACAGGGAATCCTAGTTTGGGGCTAGATCAATGTGTGTAAATAGTGTCCAAGGTATTATTATTATTATTATAACATTATAAATAAATAAAAAAATTGCCGCCCCTTATCGGAAAAGCTTGACGAATAGCAAACATAAATACCAGGGCGTCATATCAGCGAGGCGTCATTAGTGCGCGTTATCGCAACATTACGCGTCGCGCGCGCAAATGACGGCGCCATTACTGTACCGGTCAACAATAGAAGGGGGGCTGGGGGCTGGGGGGGGGACGGTTTGCAACGGCGGCAGCTGATGCGGAAAAATCGGTGAAAATCTCATATATTTGTGGAGAAAACTTCTGGTTAAACAAATACCCAACAAAGGGTCATGCAATTTCCCTTGCGGGGTGTTATACAATACTTATTTCTCTTATTCTTTCCAGTACTGATCCGGTTCGAAGGACCAACAGATCTAAAACTTAGGATTCTGTAGTGCCCAATAAAAGAGTCATTCTGAAGATGTATTTTAGGATCACGTGTTTAAATGGAATATTGATTAAAAACCATATACAAGTGAATTTGTCTAAAAAGGTATATTACCATGTTCAAGATTACTTAAATGACGGGACTGTACGGGGTTAATCTAACTCAACTCAGAACTCGCTGTTTATAATTTTGCAATGATTTATTTATAATAATTATTACAATAATTAATATTGTAATATTGTATTAGTTCAACAAAACCAATTTTTTAAATTAACCTAAAAATCAATGTGTGGGAGTTTGGTAGCCCTTATTCTCCCCCAGGCAAAAAATAGCCTTTGCTTAGCATTTGTAAATATCTACATCAATAAATAAATTTTGATTTGATTTGAACTATGTGCTGGCTAAACCTGGGCCCAACTATGCCACTGCCACACCGCACGGGACAACCAATGGCGCAGTTATTCGTCTACCCACCCACCAAAGTAATTGTACAAACCGTTTTCCGCAGAAATTGCACCCACTTCAAACAACCCGCAAGTTCGCTTCCTCTTCTAACGCTACACAGGGGGGCGGGGAGCGGGGGCAGGCGTGTCCCCCCCCCCGTCCCTACCCCTCCCCTCCCCCCCCTCCTGTTAAACAAAGCCGAGCCAATTATTATTAAATATTCGCGCGGCAATTTACGGCTGCGCTCGCAGCGACAATGAAGCTTAATAAACGTTGTACATCGCCTTAATTAGTGCGATTAATCTGTTTACGTTGCGCGCCTTAAATGCGAGCCTTAATTGGCGGGGATAAATGGCTGATTAATGTGTTATTGTGAATAACAAATACATAAATAAAATAAAAATTTACCAACATCATAAACAGAAACATACATTTCTCAGAGAAAGATATCGTCAGCTTGTCATGGGAACACATTGTTGATTATAAATATAGGCCTTCTCACGTATATGAGTAATGCTACCTTCAAGGAGAAAGTACGGAATAGTACATTACTGCAGAGACCAGTAAGTAAGCCATCCTGGACGAGTATGATTTAGCCGGCCGAGCCCGAGGCGAGGAATAGTCCATGGAGTGAATAGTTTGGATTTTACATAGCAAAGAGCTGTTTACAAAGTTCCTTTCACACTCCATGTACGTAACCTGTGCATTCATGACTTTGTATGTGGTATTGAAAGAATTGTTGTATGGGAGCCCCCTTAAATATTTATTTTATTCTGCTTTTTAGTATTCTTTGTTTTAGCGGCAACAGAAATACAACATCTGTAAATTTTTCAACTGTCTAACTATCACGGTTCATGAGATACAGCCTGGTGACAGACAGACGGACGGACGTCCCGTTTGGCATCCTTCGGGTACGGAATCCTAAAAACACAGAATCTTCCCCTTCAGTGCCCCTCCCCTATAGTATTAACGAAATGTGCATTATTGTTAATAATTAAAAAAAACCAGCAGAACATTGCATAAACAAGCGAAGTCCCAATAAAAGATATTAAGCAATTTTTCAAAAGCGATTAAGATGCCTAGACGTCACAAGTAGATGATAATAAGGCCACAGAACATCTGTGGGTAGATCAAAAAATGGGCCGCGATTCTGAACCTATGAAAAATAATCGATCATCTGTTGATGGCCCCACAGCTGAGCGCATTTACAAGCAACGTTCGTGTGAAATGATCCAATACAAACACGTTGATTTTGCGTAGACATAGTGACGTAAGTTGGTGATATTAGATTTACCGGCACTTCACATCTGGTCACGTAGTGACATGCAAAATGGCACCAAATTATTGCCATACAATATAATGGTAGTTTATGTGACTGATACATAATGGAGGGCATTAAAACTCGAGAGTGGGTTTATAAATTGAGTCAAAGGGGAGTACAGTTACATATACTAGTTTATCTACACACATATCTTAAGCTCTCTTTGATGTGTTCAGGAACCGCATGTTCGACCGGCATTGTGGCATTGATCATTGCTCTGCAGTTGTTCAGCTTGTACAGTAGTACCAACTTCACAAACAAACTAGGGGCGGCACACAGGTGGGCGGCGGCGTTCGAAATTTGAATGTCATAATTTGACAAATTTTGGTACATTATGGTCATAATGTGTCAATATTCAGATAAGAAATGAGTTTTACCAAGAAGTTTATCATTATGCTGGTCGTAACGTGCGGTTTTTGGACGCAGTAAAGAGGGTTTATGATACGTGTGTAGATAAATTGCGATACAATTATATTTACAGTCAATAGTGAAAACAAATTATTGATGATTAAAAGTGTGTCAAATTTTCCGTGATTAAGTAAAAAGTTTCGTTAACTACTAGAGTTTTTAATTTATTTTTAAACTCTCGGTGTCAATAGAATTCTGTGGAAGTCGGAAGCTTATTAAATATTCGGGTAGGCATGTTGAATATACTCTTGCCTTAGTAGAACAGAATTTATTTGCCTGACTTTTGCTTTTTAACTTTATAAAGAGTGTAAGATGCAGACACTATAGTACATTACTGTAGACGCCAGAGGCATGTATAGTGCTCTTCTCAAACATATGCAATTCAATAAAAAATACAGCACTTAAAAAACAATTTCAAGTTTAAAAATACTACTAATCGTAAGTTCCGTGCGCCCGTTGATGTCTTTGCTTTGAGAATAAAAAAAAATAAAAAAAATACTTCCCGGCATAGGTCTGAAACGTGATAAACAACAAGCCTGTTACATATAACGCACGTAACGATGACATTTCATTGCATGTTTGAGAAAACATAATTCATATGTTCCACCACAAAGGTTACTACAAATTGTATTCGAATAGTGTGCATATTGCATGGCAATCAAAATGTCAAATAAAATTCTTGATGACATTATAGTAGTTTATGTGACTGCTACATAATGGGGGGCATTAATACTCGAGAGTGGGTTTATGAAACGAGCCGATGGCGATGGTTCAAGGTTAACCCCATCTACACCCTAGTAACCAATTTTACTAAGTATCAAACTGTCACTGTTGGAAACCCAACCAAATGACGCTTCCGCGTTTCGGATGACCCGTTAAGCTGTAGGTCTTGCCCGGCTGGATGTGCGTATACAGCCGACACGTTAGCTACTCGAGAAATTTCGGCTGCGTACAAAAAGCACTTCGGGGTCTTGTAAATATCTGATGCTTAAGTTTGAATCTGCTATTTACGAAGCAAATTCGGGCGGTTGAAATGTTGTTTTTATTTGCATACGCTGCGCCCCGCTCCGCTCCGGTCTTGCTTCTTATAAGTTCTAACCTATAACCCAATTGAAATTAGCCACAATAACCTACTCTAGCCAATTTTGGCCAAAGTCAAAGTCAAAGTCAAAGGTCTTTATTTGTAAAACATAGGTTATAGTATTTGATCTTAAATAGTTATAATATCGTATCTCTACGTTTGGCGCTGTGGCATACAAATATTCAATAGTGTAGTTAATACTTACAGTGTTGTATCGTCTAGATATTCTCTTATGGAGTAGTACATTTTATTCAATAATAACTTGCGGATTTCTGTCTTAAATTGTATTATATTGTCTAACCTACGTATACTATCAGGCATGTGATTATAAATTATGGGTGCCATGCCGAGAATATTATTTTTATATAATGCTGTTTTATGACTAGGCATGGTGATCTTTGTCTGGTGACGCGTACTAGAATAGTTAATAAAAAGTTTTTTATTGGTTTTCACAAACATTGCTACCTCATAGATGTATAGTGAAGGGAATGTCATTATATTAAGTCGTTTGAATTGAGGCTTACAACTTTCAGTGTATCGGATTCTACAAATAGCTCTTATGCATCTTTTTTGCGCTATAAAAACATCATCTTTGCCTACCCCATTTCCCCAAAATATTATACCAAATCTCAAGACAGAGTCTACATATCCGCTATACGCTAATATCACAGTTTCTTCTGATACAGTTTTTGAGAGTTTGTGTAACACGTATGAATATTTATTAAGTTTTTTACATGTTTCTGCTATCTGCGTTTTCCATTTCATATTATTGTCTATGTGTATTCCCAAAAACTTTGAGACCTGGGTTTGTTCAATGTCTTTACCTAAATAGTTAATGTGAAAGTTTGATGTCTGTATATTATTGTAGAATGTCATTATTTTTGTTTTGTCAATGTTTATCACTAAATTGTTGCTATTGAGCCATTGAATTATTTTATGTATCGTGTCATTAATTTCATTGACAAGATCACTTGAGTCGTCACAGGAGATAATAACTGTACTGTCGTCCGCAAATAGTACCATTGGGTGGCGGACTACTTTAGGCAAGTCATTAATATATGCCAAAAACAGCAAGGGTCCCATGACGCTACCTTGCGGCACACCACTTCTTATTTCTCTAGGTTCCGACAGGTAAGATTTCTCCATGTTAGTTTTTAAACATATTCTATCAATTTGTGTCATTTGTTGTCTTGCTTCTAAATAAGATTTTACTAGATCTATCGCATTTCCTCTTATTCCGTATTGTAACAGTTTATTTATAAGAATTTCATGATTCACAAAGTCAAAGGCTTTGGTCATGTCCATGTAGATAGCTACCACAGGAGTTCTTTTGTCAAGATTTGTTAAAATTTTGTGAAGAAAGTCATAAATTGCCATGTTAATTGTTTTATTCTGTCTGAATCCTTTCTGTTCAGGAGCAAATAAGTTGTATTTTTCGAAATATGTATATATGTTCTTGTACATAATCTTTTCAACTACTTTTGCAAAGATAGGTATTAATGCTACTGGTCTATAGTTATTAATATTTAGTTTATCTTCTTTTTTGAACAGCGGTTTTATTATGGCAGTTTTCAGTTCATTTGGAAACTGGCCATGTTCCATACATTTATTAATGATATGGCACAGTATTGGTGAAATTACGAGCACGACATATTTCACTACCTTTGTGTTAATGTCGTCATATCCCGTACTGTTAGTATTTTTTAATGAAATAATTACTTTTGATATGTCAGCGGATGTAATTGGATTTAAGAATATTGAATTGCAATTATTTATTATATTATAGTTATTTATGTTACTAGATGTCAAATTGAAGTTATTTTCATTACATAAATTATTATTATTATTTGTCAAGTCTATAAAGAAATTATTGAATATGTTTGCAATGTCCGTTGGTTCTGTTCTAATGTTACTATCTTTCAAAATTTTACATATGTATTCTTTAGGTTTGTCTGTTTGTGACTTTTTTATAATATCCCAACTTACTTTACATTTATTTACGGCATTGATAATTCTGTAATTATTTTGCGATCTTTGTGTCAGTTTTATTATGTTTTTTACTTTCCTTGAATATGTAGTATATTTATTTTTGTTATCATCTGAGCGGCACCTACGATACTTCCAAAGAAGTTCTCTTTTGCGTTTGCAGCATACTCTGATTCCTTTCGAAATCCATTTTTGTTTCCGCATTATAGATACTTTCACTTTTATGACAGGAAAACATAATTTATATAGTAAAGTGAATATATTATAAAACTCAGAGAACGCATATTTCGGATCTTCTGCTTCGTAAACTTGACTGAAGGACAGTGAACTTAGATACTCAGCAAATTTTATCATGTTTTCTTGGCAGTAGTCCCTCTTTTGAATGTACCAGTACTTTATTCTGTAGCTTTTGTTTACGGGGCATTGTAGTAATTGAGCAGAGTGATCTGATAGAGAAAATTCTATAACCTCGCTGTTGCCTCCTCGAATGTTGTGAAGTATGTTGTCGAGACATGTTTGGCTAGCTGGTCGTGTTGGCTGTCTAATCTCTATTTTTAAGTTAAACCTCAACGCTAACTGTTCAAATCTTGTACTATTTTTATTTGTTTTAAGTAAGTCAATATTAAAATCTCCACACACTATTATCTTTCTGTTTTTCTCATATAGAAAATCATGAAAAATATCATTGATTATACGAAAGAATGTATCAAATGACTCATTATCATATCTTGGTACTCTATAGATACATATTACAGTAACTTTTTGGTCAATTAATTCTGCACCACAGCACTCAATAATATTTGTAGTACTGTATTTTTGAATGCTCTTTATCTCTTTGAATTCAAGATTGTTTTTTATCAGTATGCAAGATCCACCCTTACGTTTTTTCCTACAATAACATGATGCTAATTTAAAGTTAGCTATATTGAGTTTAGATGAGTCATTCTCTAACATGTTGTGTTCAGTTTGGCTTTTCCCGCTACACGAAAGTTCAAGCATTTATAAAAAAACACGCGTACAAAAAGCGCAAGTCGGGGTTTTGTAATGGCTTGTATTTAATCGCTCATCAAAAATACTGATTTGCGCAGCAAAAAAGGATCAGAAAAACATATGTTATATGTTTGAAATACTTTATGCGTACTCAAGTTTATGTTTTAAGTATTTTATTGTTGTTCTTGCATGTTCAACCTAACACGAAGGATAAAGGGGGCTTCACTTCGCTCACCCCTTTACCCTTCACCTAAGCTACCGCAGCATTTTGCCCTGATATTTGCTGTGCAAATCAGTATTTTTGATGTGCAGTTTAATATTTCCCTCTTGTAAATATCTGGCGAGTTAGTCCGATACGTCTGCTATTTACGAAGCTACTTCGGACGGCTGAAGCGTCGGGTATTTACGTCCCGGCTTCTATCGCTAATCGGTCGTAGTAGTCGTAAATGTGTGTCAGAGGTCATAGTTCAGCTTTATAACCGACACCCCTTCATCCACCCGCACTGAGCCAGCTTGTTGGAGTGTGGCTCAATCTTACTCGTATCCAGATTTAGGCCCTTTCTCCTCGGTGGGCTTAAAATTAAAATAGGCTATATTTAAAATTCATTAATTGATTTTGTAAAATATTTGCACACCAACACCTAGATGGTGAATATGTTGATACATATGCATACCGATGGGCTTTTTAACATCATAAATGTGTAGGTATATTATAGGAAAATTGAGGAATAAAAATATGAGAGAAATCAGTAATTTTATATTAAAATTATTGTATCTCCTTTTCAATATGACCTATGTTCAGTATTTTTTACGATCGAGCCAAATTAATCTAATCGCTTATCGATATAGTAATTAAACTAGATTATCTCTTTGTGAATAACATTTTTTTTTTGAGACCTCTGAATTTCTTAGTTTTTTTTGCCAAAGCTCTCTTCAGTGGTTTTGAGTGATCTTGGGCCGTAACAAAACAGCGATATTAATCACCACATTACCACTAAATTAACTTACATTGTTAAAATCAGACAATACGGCAAACAAAACACAAACTTCACACCCCATACTTTTTTAGGGTCCCGTACCCAAAAGGTGACAATGGTACCCTATCACTGACTCCTCCGTCTGTCTGTCTGTACCCCAACTCGACATATGGCATTACAGTAAACGCAATCATTATTCTTGTATGTGCAACTAAGAGCGACGCTTAAAACTATCAAATATGAATTCTAATGCAAAGCAATAGGAGTGGTACCATTAGCAGATTTCCGTGTGTAGCTTATTAAGGGGTTTGGAGCCAAGTCCCATAGGAATAAGGGTCTCGCGTATAACGACATCGTTCAGTTTAAATGGCCACTAAATTATGTCCGATGGTACCGAGATAACTGACTCGATTTGATGCTTATCTTACCTTTGTATTAACCTTATATTATTGGGTTAGTCAAATATAATGATATTGTAGATGTATCCGATTCCGGATTTAAAACTAAAATTATAAATATAGTATATTCTAAGGCATTCTATATACGATACATGATTACATAGATGATAAAAACGTCTGGTCAACTGTTGTTCCAAATCAGTGGAATAGATTGTAATGATGACTTATGTATGATTCTTTACATATTTAAAATAAAAGTACAAAACATACGATTCCTGTGGTGATACGTTTCTTCTGGCCGTTCTTGTCCACAGGGTGCGTACACTGGTAGTGAACGCGCCATCCATAATAGCTTTCACGATGAAAGATTATTTGTAAACGTCTTAATTCGAATAAAATATTTTTGACTTTGACTTTGACTTTGACGGTCGGGTTAAATTGGATAGTTTAATCAGCGATGAAAATATCTGTTTCTCAGGACAAAGAAATCGAAAGACGCATCTCAAACACCTGGATGATCTTCTGGTCCATGAAGTAGCTGATGAAGGGCAACCTACCACCGTCCCTGAAGCGCAATCCTGACTGACGGCACACAAACTTGGTCGTTGATCGAGGACCAGAAGTCCATACTCAAGGTTTGCCAGCGAGCGATGGAGCGCAGTATTTTTTAATAATAATAATACCTTGGACACTATTTACACACATTGATCTAGCCCCAAACTAGGATTCCCTGTATGTTGGGTACTAGACAACGATACACATACTTATATAGATAAATATTATACTTAGATAGATAAACAGCCATGACTAGGGTAGAAACATCCGTTCTCATCAAACAAATATTTGCCCCCACCGGGACTCGAACCCGGGACCCTTGGCTTCGTAGGCAGGGTGAAACAGTGAGACTCTAACCTGACCAAAAGAGATTGTTGGCAGGCTCAAGATACATTTATTAATCACAGGGTCGTGAGTCGAATATTGGTGATATAGTTGAAACGCTGGATAGGGACTCGCCGGGAATTTGTAGACTTCAGCTCCTTGGTAGACTCAATCCAACTGGTCCACTTCTCCAGACGTCAACAAGTGATTATGCGGTAGCGCCAGGAGGATATTATTCCTCGGCGTGGAACCGTTTCAGAGCTCCGTTAGCGCCAGGAGGATATTACTCCTCGGCGTGGAACCGATTCAGAGCTCCGTTAGCGCCAGGAGGATATTACTCCTCGGCGTGGAACCCTGGAAAGAGACCAGTGTGAATGATAGGAATACAAAAGCGCTACAGCGCCCAGCTATAAGGCGACGGCTCCCCACACGGAGACTTCCGACGAGGGCCCTAGGGTAATTAGGATCTAAGAGTGCCGCAGTCCAATAGACACTGTATAGAAAAGGGAAATACATAGAGAGTATAAAATACACGAAAATAAGAAAGACTAACTACGAACCAATGCTTACCCATGGATTGGGGATAGTAGGGAAGTTTCATATCAACTACTGCACTTTACAGCAACTAAACATTCAGCTCCATTACAGTACTAAAGGGACTAGCCCATCGCCGCAACTAAAGGCGTGACTTAAAAATTATTGATGCAGTAGATACAACCTCACGTTACAGAGCTCAAACAATGTCTGCCTCAAAAAAACAATCAGCTGCCAGACGAGATTCCAGATCCGAATTTCCGAATTTCTATAGTTGTACTTTTAATCTGGCTAATCCGCCAGTAGCCAATATGGTCAAGGAGGTAGTTCGTTACATACCCGTCTTGTTTGGGTAGGATTTTACCTGATAAAATCCTCTAAGATACTAACTAAACTAAACTAACTTACAAAATTAACTACTTAAGATAAAATTCTCTAAAGCTCGCCATCTACAATGTCAGAGAAATATATAACTAACAGTCTAGCTCAACTACATACAAACATCACACATTCGTATCAACAATCAGACATCAGAATTCATACTAAGTTCATACAAGAGTTCACACTAACATCGTGTAAACACAGCCTTACACACAGGGTGCCATTATTATAGCCAAATGCACACCCAGACTAACTGTCAGAAGTTGAAAAATAAGCAAGATCCCTTGAACTAAAATAAGAACCTTAGTACATAAACGCCCCGATAGCTTAGCTACTATCGTAACGCAGAATAACACCATGAGGGGCAGCTCCCTCAAGTGTTCAAGACTTCCTGCACCGTTAGTGGGTACAGAAAATAATAATAGAGTAGAATATTTATTCTACAACAAAGAGTAAAAAAGTAGAGAATTATAGTTCAAGAGGCCATAAGCTAAAGTAACAGACATTGCAGAGTAACGTTACACAATAAAGAACTTTTACATAGCTGTAGATATAGATGGTTTTTAGAATACAAGGGTCAAAATACTTATTACATACGTAAAGGAATCGTTAACTACTATTGAATAAGACAGAACGCTGTCGCAGCTTATCTTCAGACAGAAGGTACTCTCAGACAGAAACAAATCGCTCGGCATGGAACCCTTAGCCTTATTTAGCGACAGATATTGTATAGGAAACGTCATGTTTACTACCTATCTAGTAAACTGTACAAATTTACATGAAAGTAAGCAGAGTACACGACTAACGCCCGGTTTCTGGTACAAAATCAAGCCATTGATCTACCGTTTTGACAGCTGAAATTGATAAAGGACTGTCAAAAACAGATTAAATGTACGAGAAATCGGCCGTTAAACACTAACCTTATTTATTATTTAATAGGTGTTAAACGTATAGATCGCGTTAGATCGCCAAGACTTACATAGTAAAAACCGCCAGACTCAAATGGAATTGGACTGGACATAGCTGTTGAATGCATCCGGACGAATGGGCGAAATCAGCCACTGAATGGATGATGGGGAAAGCCCAGAAGAAGATGGAGGGGTGACCTGGATAAATTCCTGCCAGAGTGGTTCGATGAAGCTTTAGTTAGAGATTGCTTGAGGCACCATGTAGATTAATTTTAAAAAAATACAATAATCGGTCTTGTTAATTTTAAAATATTACTTACAGTCTTCACAAAATAATAGGCCTGGTGGCCCAAACTAAATTCAACTTTATTACATCAGTGACACGGACGCTGTCATCGGGCTTTTTATTATGTGGTTTTGCAGGAACTTTGTAAAAAAATAATTTCAGCGTGGTTCCACGTTGGAACATGTCTCCAACCACAATGGTTTACTATAGCCGAGTGAATTTCAACAACTACATTTTTTATCAATTCATCCATTTTACGTCTTCTGTTTTCTAGCTCCTATCAGAGGTTGGCCATCCAATCTGCACACGGGATACTGCCTTCCGGAATAAGGATGTTGTGCTCATACATAACCAATCTCGGAGGTTTTTTGGCCAGGAGTTACGTTGGCGACCGGTTCTTCGGCGTCTGTATCTTTCCCTGCATTATAAGCTGGAGCAGATTATAAGTATTTGTTGTTTTGCATCACATGCCTTTCAAAATTCGTTTATTCAAGTCAGATTTTAACACATATAGTAGGACTGCCCCGGTAAGTTTACAGAAAACCTGTGTTAGGGGAGAGCGCACCTTCCACGTTGGAGCGTCGTCGGCAGAGCCAAGAGCATGAGTTTTGTTGTCTTCATCAGCATTTATCCAATTTTGGTGGAGATTTTTTTATGTTCGTTTTCGGTAAACCGACATATTGTTAGGTTAGAAATCATGACCCTTTACATGGAAAGCAAGAGAAATTAAAATAATCCATGTTTAGGGTTCATAATTCATAATTCTTTATTGCACATAAATATTTTACAAGTTACATTACAAAGGCGACCTTATCTCTAAAAAAATATTTCTTCCAGGAAATATTAAAGG
The DNA here is from genome assembly GCA_949825045.1 of Argyresthia goedartella. Lineage (NCBI taxonomy): Eukaryota > Metazoa > Arthropoda > Insecta > Lepidoptera > Argyresthiidae > Argyresthia > Argyresthia goedartella. Next base: position 24,889,469 of record OX463831.1, read on the forward strand.
AATATTATTATAAATGAGTAGGCAGTGCACAATAACTAGTATAATTTAAGGCCAAGGAATAAATTAAATACTTATAAAATAAAGACAGTGGGTCCAATTCTCTAGGTGACACCAACTAAAATTAACAGCCAACTACTAAACGTCATCATGACGTCATCTTAGTTCCTTAGCTTTAATCGGTATTCGGAAGGCGCCAAAATTAAACTACTTAATAAGTAACGAAATATGCTACACTTTACATATAATACGTGCTCTTTAATACGTGTCTTAAAAGAGAAAAGAGTGGGACTGTCACTTATAGTGCAAGGAAGTGCGTTCCAGAGTCGGACCGCCTGCAACCTGAAAGATGTTATGCCGCGGAGTGGCTAAAAGTGAGACAGTGTGAGATCTCCGGTTCCGATCTCCCGAAAAGAGATACTCAAAACGGTCTCGAAGGTAGTCGGGGTAGCTCGGATTTTTTAAGATATTGAATACATAATAAAGAATGTTGAGAGTCTCGCCGACGACGAATCGTAAGCCATCCCAACTCTTTGCGATATTGAGAAACATGGTCGAGCTTGCGCAGTCCGAAGATAAACCGAATCCCGAGATTCTGAAGTCGCTCGAGTTTATTCAGTTGCACTTCGCGCGCACCCGGCCAGGCAACATCGGCATAGTCGATTAGCGGCAGGAGAAGGGGCTGTGCAAGTTATTAAAGTTATTAAAAAAATCTCCACCAAAAATAAAGTTATTTAGTTAGTTATATTCGATATCTAACGAAAAATTCATGAATACCACCAAAATGCACTAAAATGTCTTTTCGACAAGATCCCAGATCAGTTATAAATCGAAATATTAAAACATATACTATAATTGGATACCACTACGAATGCTTTTTAAAACTGTTTATTCTTATTTTTTATTTATTGCATAACTTTTGTAGGAGTGTCAGAAATATCCACCAAAAAGGTTTCTGGACGCATCAACAAAATAGGAACGCATGCAAGTTAATTTATACTATGTAAATATTTATACTATGTAAATATTTATACTATGTAAATATGTGCGGCCACATAGACAAACATTGCCTAGACCTTGAAAAATGTGATACAGTAATACATGCATTTTATACCCCGATTCAGCCACGCCGCAAAAAAATGACCTTGAGAAAATGATCATCATTCATCTCAGTAGTGGTTAGGTTGGACTTTTTCATGTTCAATTTAATAATAGCCAACATAAAAGTATCTGAGGGCTGCCATATACGAACTCTATATATGTACATATATCCACTCGCCTGTGGGTAGATCAAAAAATGTATTTTGAACCTTATTGCTTGGTTATACAGTTCAAAACCTATAATAATTATCAATCAGCTGTTGATGGCCCCACAGCTGAGTGGATATGCGTGTACTACTGGGACACATTTTTTCAGGTCATAAATAAACGGCGTTGAACCGCGATGACCGCCAACTCGTCAATAAGTAAAATAAACCACTAAAAAATTCACCAGCGCAAGCGCTCGCCAATATCCAAGCCGAATTGCTTCAAAACGACAGAACGCAAACATACCGCGCAAACAACATGCACCCCTCACTTACGATGCCCTGGCGCAGTGCTTCCCAATCTGCGGTACAGCTTATCAATGAATACAATACAAATACAATACAAAAATATATATCCCAGAATACTTTAAAACAATCGCAAAAATTATTCTAAATAACTGCAAGATTAATTAAAAATAATAACAAACACTAAGCCATTTACATTTAGGAATTTATGAGATTATTGTTTCGTTTTCTTGTGGCCCCAAACTAAGCAAGCTTGTCTTATGGGTGCCAACTTCAACAGTTTATCATTTAATTCATTACGCAATGGTAAAGGGAAGAGTACTATATCTTAAAACTACCTTTAAATGCTATTACTATAAATTATAATTTATAAACACTATAGTAAAACAGAAAAGTTTACAATACACCATTAGAACAAAAATAATAATAAAGTTAGAAAATGCTTATAAATATACATATATTACTATTAATAATCAATAACAACATTATAAATTCTGCACAAATAACAGAGGTATAAAATAGTATAGTATAGTATATCAGAAACATGTAGAGGGCGCCACATCGCAATATTTTTTTTCGTAAATCACGCAATAAATATTGTTTTGAGGTTTGGGGGCTGCACACACAGAATGGAACGTTAATTTCGACTATACGCGTTTACTCCTATGGATCTGGTCTAGGATACGCCAAATTAGTATTAGTTATAATATCTGGCAGCTATAACTGATTGAAGTAATTAAAAAATTGTATCACAAAAGTAAAATGTCAAGAATATGCCTTGGCTTAGAAAAGAATGTGTTTTGTGTTGAAACATAGTAAAATAAGCTCGCAATTATGCAAAATGCGTTCTACAAAAGTAACAATTTGAAAGTTAATTGGAAGACATTTTGCAAAGATACTCAAAAATACTGTATCTAATCAAAACTGTTTCAAATTGATTTGTGTTATATTCTCCAGGTAAGGAAAATGTGCCAACAAATGCTGAGAATTAATTGTAATCAAATGAACACGGACACGAAACAGTTTAGGAACCATTGTCCAAGCTATAGCAAACTCATAACCCCCGACTATAGCAAGTCTCCCGGGAGAACATTACCGAATACAATTACAGCACAATGTTTTATAATAGCCTTTCATTTCGATAATGATTGGGATAACAAAAAACAAGTGTGTGTTTTGTCAGGGGTCTTCTATACGATTATCCTCAATAAGTCGGCGGGTAAGAGACTTTGAAAAACTGTTTCTCATAGCCTGTATATATTGACTTGTGTTAGACGTGTTAGACAGCAGCACGTTAGAATTAGTAAATGACACGAAGTTTCTAGGGATAACCATTGATAGCAAATTGCAGTGGGGACCCTACATAGATAAATTAGCTGGTAAATTAAGTTCTGAGGCTTACGCTGTTAGGAAAATCAGACAAGGCAAGGATGTGGCTACATCTAGGCTAGTATATTTTAGTTACTCTCATAGTGTCATGCATGTCCAAAAATGATATTCAAACTATTTTTATTTTACAGAAAAGAGCTATTCGAGCATTTTATAATTTAAAACGAAGAGAGAGCTTTTTAAAGAAATTAACAAACTAACTGTAGCTAGTCAATTTATTTTCGAAAATATAATGTATGTACTCAAGACAACATTTTCCAAACTTAGCGATAGCTGTAATGTTAACCTAGGAAATAATCACAGACTACTTACGCCCCGGTTTAGACTCGCAAAGGTTAGCAATTCTTTCAAGGGTCAGGGCATTCTCTACTACAATAAGATACCTATGGAGATTTTGAAATTGCCATTTGAGCAATTTAAAAAGCATGTTAAAGCGACTTTGTCGAAAAAGGGATATTACAATGTTCAAGATGACGGGACTGAATGGGGTTAATCTGGCTCAACACAGACCTTGCTGTTAATATTAATTTTGTAATTATTTATTCCTGCTTATTAATCATATATAAGTTTTAAATATTTGTATTAGTTAAACATAACCAATTTTTAAAAGAGATCTAAAAATCAATCTGTGGGAGTTTCTGCGCCCTGCCCAATGTAGAGAAGGGCAAAAAATGACGTTTGCTAAATATATGTTAAAATCTACAGTAATAAAGTACTTTGACTTTGACTTTGACATTATTTTGGTGATTTTTTATTGCACTTAACAGATGAATTAGAGCGAGATTAACCTAGTTACTGTTGGTACTATCTTCGATGTTGTGGGCAACCCTCAGTATTATCGGGCGAAGATCCATGAAGGCCTCTGTGGCGCTTCGGTTGTGGCTCTGCCTACCATGCGAGAGGTCCCGGGTTCGAGCCCCGGCTGGGGATGAAGAGAGAAGAAAAAACGGTCAAGTGCGAGTCAAACTCGCGCACGAAGGGTTCCGTCCCGCCGTACAATGGTTAGGGATGGTTTGGAGTTGATAGTTTAGATTTTAAATAGACAAATGTTGTTTAAAAAGTTATTGGTGCTACTTTCACACTCCATGTACGTAACCAGGTGCATTCATAAGTTTGTATGTGGTTTACCCGCAGGTCTGGGATGTTTATGTGTGTGTGATGTCGCTGCTTCTGGTTCCCACGACACAGGGTTTCCTAGTGTGAGAGCAGAAGCCATGTATGTGCCTGTATGTAAATGTTTATGTTTATAACGTGAGATAAAGGTGAATTATTATCTTTTTATTAAAGAGGGTATTGGCTGCAATCACAGCGTCATGGTTTTTCGCATTCGGTGTGGCAGAGACTCAGTTGTGCCGTGTGCCCACATCTCGCCAGTTATTCAATACTCCATATGTGTGTCAAGGGGCTTGCCCATCCCCACAGCTATGAAGATATGAAGGTTTCCTCTTAGTATTAAAAATAGCTTATATAGAACTGTTTACTAAACTACATGGGGTCGCCTCGCTCCGCTCTGCTTCGCTTCTGCTCCAGCTGATGAAGCTTTGACCTAACAAACCCAACTTTAGTATTCGGTCAGAAAGTGACCTATAAGAATAAAAATACCTTGGACACTATGTACACACGTTGATCTAGCCCCAAACTAGGATTCCCTGTATCTTGGGAACTAGACGACGATACACATAATTATATAGATAGATATTATACTCAGATAGATATACAACCATGACTAGGGTACACACATCCGTTGTCATCAAACATTTGCCCCTTCCGGGACTCGAACCCGGGACCCTTAGCTTCGTAGGCAGGGTCACTGCCGACTCGACCATTCGGGTCGTCAATATAGCAACCAATATTAAATATTAAGGTATACAAACATAACTGAGGTATATTAGTAAATAGTAATGTATAATTAATATTGAAACTCAATTTAAATATGTGGATTCTATCTATTTTCATTGCATGTGAGTTTGCGTGTTAGCTTTAGCTTCCTGAATTTTAACCGACTTAAAAAAGGAGGTGGTTCTCAATACAGTTGTTTTTTCTTAATGTTTGTTACCTAAAAATTGGTACTATTTATGAACTAATCTCAATAAAAAAATATATATTTAAAGGTTGACCATCCAGATTGGTCCTATTATTTGAAAATGAGAAATTGGTCCAGTAATTTGTTTCTAAAGCAAAAATACTGGAATTATGATGTAATCCAGGTAAAAGAAATTGCGTATAATTGCTTCACTGTGACTTATCTACCGTGTAGTGGTAGTTAAGGTCATTGTCGTAAGATGAATTCTGTCTATAAGTACCGTATATTCGTTTGTATTGTCGTGTAAAACATGTGTACAGATGTCGTAGCCTTGTTTTCGTGTATTCTGACGACATTCGCATTCCCGCCGGGAAGGGAGGCATAGGGCTTGGTTTTTTTTTTAGTTTTTACCTTGGCGAATTATGTGTGGTGTTAAGTGGTGTGGAGCTTAATATAAATGGCAACATACGACGCTCCTTAACCCCTTGTTGCCTGTAACGTAGTACTTGATGGTGCTATGTATGGGTGTGCAACCGTCTCTGTCTTTTAGCCTCAGACCAATAGTTTCATCATCATCTTGTACAGAGACGACAATCGCATCAAGAGCAAGAGGTTGAACTAAGAGTCAGTTTTTTTAAGTTTTCAACTTGGTGATTTTATTATTCTCTATTTAACTTATTTAGAATAGAATAGAATAGAATAGAAAAATCATTTATTCATCTCATAATTACATATAAATTTACAAATAACACCCCAAACAACATAGTTGTTTCTCGGGGCAAATACACTCTGTTTAATAAATCCATTTTACACACTTTAAGCTTTTAAAGTAGGTATTAATATTTATATTCTTATACATTTAATATATAAATTTCAAATAAATATGATCAAAGTTAAAGTTAGAGCAAACAATGGTTAGATTCAATTACATATTTATAACGTATTTAACTGATCTAGTTAAGTAATTACTTATTAAGGTAGATAGGCACACGCGACAAGTAGGTATGTAAGATATGAGTTCATGAAACTATAAAACAATACAATTATTATGTAGGTATGTAGTTGGAATTACAAGATACAGGTACATGGAAAAGTAAGTAATACGAGCAGCATTTCAGCAGCTTGCAGTAGCACAAGTTGTGAAATCGAAACTATTTTTTTTAATGAACTGTACTATGAAATGATTATAACTTGAAATTGATAGAGGTATCTTTGAAAGTATTGTGTTGAAATATCTTAATAACTATGTACACTGGAAGAGCACTGGGGCCCAATTCCGGTACACAATGTCAGCTCCATGACAATTACATGACGATTACGGTCAACTTTAGATATTCAATATCTGACGATTTCGTAATCCCATTTCCTTTGTTGATGTACTAAATTATTAAGCTTACCAATTAACTTAATTTTTACCATAATTGTTTAAAGCTCTCTCTCCAAACTCCAAATATTGGATATCTAAAGTTGCCCGTAATCGTCATATAATTGTCATGGAGCTGTCATTGTGTACCGGAATTAGGCCCCTGCTGATGTCTATATTACAAGTTACTAGTAACCCGGTTTAGGCATCAGGAAACTAAAAAAAACCGGCCAAGTGCGAGTCGGACTCGTACACGAAGGGTTCCGTACCACCGTTCAATGGAAGCGATCGTGTGGAGTGAATAGTTTGGATTTTACACAGCAAAATATTGTTTACAAAGTTATTGGTGCGGTAACTTTCACACTCCATGTACGTAACCAGGTGCATCCATAAGTTTGTATGTGGTATTGTTGTATGGGAGCCCCCTTAAATATTTATTTTATCCTGTTTTTTAGTATTTGTTGTTATAGCGGCAACAGAAATACATAATCTGTGAAAATTTCAACTCTCTAGCTAGCTAGGTTCTTGAGATACAGCCTGGTGACAGACGGACGGACGGACAGCGAAGTCTTAGTAATAGGGTCCCGTTTGGAACCCTTCGGGTACGGAAATGTACTTGTTAAAATCGAGAACAATTTAAATGATCACCAAAATATTTTTTTCTTACCCATAAAGAGTAAATGATAACCAAAAGTTGCAGAAAATATCAGGGCAAAATACTGTGGTAGCTTAGGTGAAGCGTAAAGGGGGTGAGGGAAGCGAAGCCCCCTTCATCATTCGTGTTAGGTTGAACATGTTAAAACAACAAAAAATACTTAAAACATAAATTTAAGTACACAAAACATAAATTTAAGTACACAAAACATAAAAAGAAGTTTGGTGATCATTTATCCAAACACAATTTGGTGATCACTTCCCCATTCTGGCATTTCGAATTTATTGCTAGTAAAACAGGTGCGTTTTTGGCAATCGTTTAAACACAGGCCGTTAAAATCTACCTCATTAATGTATATTTAACAATATCTTACATACTGCGATGTAATATTTTTTATTAAATAAACAATTATTATTATTATAAACGCTTCTGTGAAACTATATGCGGGCACAAAATTTGCTGAAATGTTTGGGAGTCAACTTATATTAGTAAACAATTTATTGCCATTGAAAATCACTATTGCCCACAGGTAGTAAAGAGGCGTTCTTACGTGATGGAAAACTTCGTGGCCCTCTGCCACACACCGTACGGCAAAAGTCGTGACGCTCTGTTTTCTTTTTTTACGTATTCTACCACCTCGCGATATCCAGGCTGAGCTACTCAGCTTATAAAGCATTAACACTTCCTAAAACACGGGACCGAGCGCTCCGCACTGATTGGCTCATTAGTTTTACGGCGTGCAACATTTTAGCCCCAAATTGGCAAGACCCCACCTGCCTTTCTGAACGAATTCCAACCGTATCGCTGCGAGCATAAAGCTCGTACGATGATTTAGAGACCCACCCAAGTGTGGACCCCGTTAGGCTAAGGTAAATCGGCGGAAACTTGCCACAGGACCCCTGAAAGGTTTACAGGGAAATATAGATTTTAAGCGGTTGTTATAAGGCGTTCGGAGTTTGGGCGAGAGGTCTGGTAAGGCTGGTTGAGAGGTAAAACCGTGGTCTTGTCAATTTTGTACGAGATTTCGAGGGTAGTTTGTAGCGATATTAATTGACGTCGTTAACTAAGGTACACTTGGTAAAGTGGAAAGGTGCTAGCTAGGATATTTCTGAGAACAATTTGTTGGGGAAATGGATGTATGTATAACTACTACCTACAAAGGTAACTTATTGAACTTAAGGAAGTCGAATTGTGTATCTGTCGCAGTTAGTTGGTTAAATCAGACACTTAACTAACTCTCTAGGCCTTTATTTAAATGCCGACGTTTAACCAAGTCACTAAAATTCCATCAGACAAGTGAGTGAACGAAACGTTTAACGAGTTGACTAAACGTACGTAGGCAACAAGAGATATAAGTACAATATAAATATTTTTTATGTGTACTTAAGTTTATGTTTAAAGTATTTTTGTTGTTCTTACATGTTCAACCTAACACGACGGATAAAGGGGGTTTCGCTTCGCTCACCCCCTTTACTCTTCACCTAAGCTACCGCAATGTTTTTCCCTGATATAAACTGGAAATCAGCTGTTGTCGTGACGCCATCTTGTTTTCCAAGACGCTTGCTTTCGGTAAGACAGATTGTTAAACGTTTTCGACGATGCTTTATTTAAATCAAAATGCTAGTGACTTGGTTAAACGTCGGTATTTAATTAACAGTCCAGAGAGTTAGTTAAGTGTCTGATTTAACCAACCAACTGCGACATATCTATTATATACAGGTGTTGTGTTGCAAGGTTACGCCCGACTAAGGGCTGGTTATTTACACAACACGAAAGCAAAACTAAATATTTTTTCTGCGAAATATACCTGAAAATCATTAAAATTGTGGCCTTGCTGACGCGCTCGCAATAACGGTGCGGTTATTTCGGGACGAATTGAACACGGCAATTTGTGATTCAAAATTATGCGAGCGAAATTAAACTAATGTTAAGATATAAGCGATACGTAAACTATCACCCTGAGTGGCGTAACTGTTTCATGTAGTACAATATACCTATGTAGTAGATAGTTTATGTGACTGATACATAATCTAGGTCATTACAACCCAAGAGTGGGTTTATGAAACGAGCCGAAGGCGAGTTTCTTAATAATATCACTCGAGAGTTTTAATGCCTAATTATGTACAGTTACATACACTAGTTTATCAACACACATATCATGAGCTCTCTTTGATGTATCATCAGGAACCGCATGTTAGACTGGCATTGTGGCATTGTTAATTGCTCGGCACTTGTTCAGTAGTACCAACTTCACAGACAAACTATGGGCGGCACGCAGGCGGGCGACGGCGTTCGAAATTTGAATGTCATAATTTGTCGAAAATGTATACATTATGGTCTTAATGTGTCAATATTCAGGTAAGAAATGAGTTTTTAACATTATGCTGGTCGTAACGTGCGGTAAAGAGGGTTTTATGATACGTATGTAGAAAAAAGAAATTACAATTACAATTACAGAGGTACAACTCGCTCGGTTCGGTTTGCTGTGTTGTTTCGGTGACGTCATAACCGACACCGGATGTTAGTATCAATATTCTAGAGCACAATATTATTGAACCATTTATGTATCTAGCAACACTCAGAACCTAGCCTAGAACTGTCCACCACTAGCAACACTCAGAACAGTTCTAGAACTGTCCACCAATGTACTTAGAAAGAAGGTATTGCGTAGAGATTTGGCGGCAAATCCACCTTACGTCATTTCCATTCACCACTTTTTTCTGATCAAATAAAATCGACATAGATCAGCGTTCATGTTAGGCTCTGTGTCCAGCGAAATGATAAAATTAATAAAACCGGTCAAGTGCGAGTAGGACATCGGACCCGCACATGAAGGGTTCCATACCAATGTACACGGACAAACGTAAAACGACAGTCTTTGTACGAGTACATTTACCTATTTAATTTTTAATAATGTAATATTAAATACTAGGTAGGACTATATTCAGATAAGAAATGAGTTTTTAACATTATGCTGGTCGTAACGTGCGGTAAAGAGGGTTTATGATACGTGTGTAGAAAACAAGCAACATAAAAAAAAATGTTTTGTGTATATAGTATTGTACGTATTAAACTATGTACTCAGGTTAACGAAACTCTTTGCTCATTGAAACCGGAAGTGGATAGAAATTGAGCAACTTATTTACAGAATTAAAATCAAATATGATAATTTTTTTAATATTGTTTATGATAATTCGAATGAGCAATTATTAATCAAATATAACTAAGCACAAAACTCAATACCTGCAATAAAAAATCTTTCCCGATAAGATCGGGAGAGTCCATTTTTCACCGATAAACAAATAAAACAAAATGCACATACATACCAAACATATACAAACATACCAATAATTTCTTCTATGGGTACTTCTTTTAATTCTTGAAAATCGATATGTTTAATTATTTGTTGCTGTTGCGGCAACAGAAATGCACATTCTGTGAAAATTTCAGCTCTCTACCTATTTCGGTTGATCCGATAGAGCCCGGTGACCGACGGACGGACGGACAGACAGACGGACAGCGGAGGCTTAGTAATAGGGCACTCTTCGGATACGGAACCCTAAAAATAACGTTTCTCTGTATGTTCTAATCATTTCGGTTTCGCAAGTTATTCTATACAGTACATCTGTATTTGATCGTGTGTGTGCTATTTTACCGGTTAAAGCAGCAGTTCTCGCTCAACGGTGACTTTACAATTACTTACTTTGCTGTATTAAGATACTTTTTTTATCACGCTTTTATTAGCTTCACCTTTTTGTTTGTTTGTATGTAACCGACTCCTTTGGACTCGATTTTGACCCACTTTAAACGGACAGATTCAATGCAAACTTTGTACACTTATCAAGAATCAGCGACAATGTAATAATTTCATAAGTTTATTTATCTCATTATCCTGATTCTCACAATTATTTGGGGGATTGACAAAACAGTCTACTTACTTTCCGGCTCGCGCACTCGAACTAAAAATGGAATATTAATATAATTTAAAAAACTAAAAAACACGCTTTTAAAGCACTTCGAACTAAAAAGTTAAAAATAATTTGTAATATAACCTTAAAACAATAATAAATAAAAATACTATTATTATTGTGAAAAAAAAAGCGTCGGGCGCTTTGTTCCATATCTTTCGTACATCGAGCGCCCGACGCTTTTTTTTTTCACAATAGTAATTGTATTTGTCACTGAGTCACTGATTTTATCTCGACTCAACTACGGAGATATAGTTTATGGTCCGCGTCTTCTATTGAAGACTCAGCGTTTAGTGCAGCGCATACAAAATGCCTGTTGTAGGTTTTGCTTTGATGTACCACCTCGTAGTCATATCACCCCATACTTAAACTCTGCTGGAATGCTCAAAATGGAACTGCGTAGGCACTTACACCTTTCAAGTGTAGTGTTTGATGTCATCAAGTTTAAAAAACCTGAGTACCTGTACCTAAAATTAAAGGTGGCAACATCTCACCCCAGATATGGCTTGAGGGATATTCGAGCACCTCTTGAAGGTCATATTCATCGCACGGTGGCATTTAGAGGTAGCTTCCGCTTCCAAGCTACCAAATGTTGGAATGATATTCCGCCGCCCATAAGAAATCTTACCTCCAAATACACCTTCAAAACACATATGAAGTCGCACCTGATTCAAAAGCAAAAACTAGGAATTTCTCTTTCCAACATTGGATAGTCGGGCTACCTCTGCCATTTTCATATATTTTTTAGTTAGATATCTTATGATTTTAGTAAACATATTCACACTATACCCATTCTGCTACTCACTACTCACGTGGCAGTATATAATTATATACCTATTTATTTAATCTTCATGTATATTTTGTACCATCCTACTCATGAAAGTATTGAAACATATTTATGTGCAATGTATTTATTTATTTCCACATCTTTAAACACTTGTAAGTATATATCTATTTCTGACACTTTTTTATTATTATTCTTTTCATTCACATTCACATTCGGATGTAACTGCTGAGTCTCTGCGTCTCCTAGGTGAGGGCTGAAAACCAGTGCTGCTCTTAACGAGCAATAAACACTGAGCTTTGACCTTTTCGCGTCAATGCAGCGCGCCTACATACCGACCTATATTCTTCTTTTTGTTTTATTGTTTTAGTAATAATGTTATGAGTTTTTTTTCATAACTTTGCTTTCATTTAAGTTATTTTATAGTTGCACCTCCATATCACTTTTAATTTGTATGTGTGCTGCTTTGATGCAATAAACGTTTATCTATCTATCTATCTATCTATCTATTTTTTAGTGCTCTAAAAGCGTGTTTTTTAGTTTTTTTTAAACTATATTTATTCTATATTTGTTTAACAGTACACGTGCAGGATGTAAGCAGCTTATTTTGTAATGTTAATCTTTTCAAAATACGGCCAACCTAGCCCTAATAGTCAATGACGATTAGAAACATCAGGTAATCATGACTAATGGCTGACATGAACGGAGTCATGTAAAATGCTTATTAATTGAATTTCGTGCGTACTGTTTGTGCAAGTGTGACGTCATTGTTGTAAAATGTCTTTTCATACCACCTGCTCGATAATGCCACACTATATATTATGCAAACCTTACGTAAAGCAAGTCATTATAGGCCTTGGCTTTAGCCGGGCCGTAATGTTGTACTGAATTTCATTACAACCCTCTGGTTGATAATGTAATTTTCATTTCTCATAATTTACATTGTTAAACTTATTCTAAAATAGAGCTGCCCACTGCAAGATAAAGAGTACACTTTTTAAATAAAGTAAAAACCACAAGTGTTGCAAGACGCTGCAACATAGTAGCCATCTTTTATTGTCTCGAAAAATACGAGAAAAGTAGAGTTTAGGGCCCGCTTGAACTCCTTACTGCACTCATGACTCATTCTTAATTCCTGGAGTTAGATCTGGAGTAATTTGTTACGTTCAGGATGCAATATCGCGCCCATGGCATGGCCAGTTCTTTGTCCCCTAAAATTATATAATCTACTATTATTGTTGGGGGATGATTAATAGACTTTTATTGTTAGTCTTTAGGATTCCATCATCCAATTAAACACCCTACTTTCATCCCTTGCTGTTTATAGGCGTCTTCTTCATCACGTTTGACGACCTCTGTAGCGCAGTGGTTGTGGCTTTGCCTACCAGGCAAGAGGTCCTGGGTTCGGGCAAAAAAACAGAGGTCTTGGGTGTTTATATGTGCTTATATGTACGTTGCTGTTTCTGGTTCCCACAGGACAGGGTGTCCTAGTGTGGGGTCAGAAGCAATGTATGTGCCTGTATGTAAATGTTTTAATGCTTACGTCATCTACTTCGGTCCTGCGCCTCCTCATCTACAGCCAGTCAGCTATAGCCAGCCAGCGATGATACCATCCGTCCATCAGGCCGGAGATCAGCGTACTGGATGTCTTGTATGGGCCCAAATCAAAGGTTATCCTAGTGTAGGGCCACACTTGTAATATTCATCGTATACTAGTAGTATCTACGTACCGTACGATGATTTTAACTTTAGTTAATATATGTATATATGTCACCGTAAGATAGTCAAAACCGTTAGTTGATAAACTAACGCGCTAGTTGATCAACTATCGACAGATAGTAAACCAGACCGACAGGGTTTAGAATTTACGTTTCTAATGTTCTCACATGTCAACCTAACACGAAGACTTTTCAATGGCTTCGCTGCGCTCGCCCCCTCTAGTCTTCACCTAAGCTACCGCAGTGTTTGCACTGGTATTTCGTTTGCAATTCAAGTTTAAACCAGTTCACTATTTAACAGTTTTAACCGATAGTTTATCAACTAACTTATCATATAGTAAGCAGTACGCTACAGTTTACTATTTGTCGACAGTTGACCAACTATCGAGAAAAAAAAACGTTAGTTTATCAACTAACGGTTTCGACTATCTTACGGTGACATATTTAAACGTATATAAATACTACCAGTATCCGATAAATATTACAAGTGTCCCTACCGGAGGTAAACCGCTCGTCACTTCTCGGTTTTAGTCGCTGAAATTGATCAAAATGGCCTGAAAACTTGAAATTTGGCACAGAGGTGCATCATGTAGAGTTTAAGGGAAAAACAGTTAATTGATTTTCAATTAAAAAAAATACAAAAATCCGAGAAGTGTCGAGGGATAAAGTTAAAAAAACCGGCCAAGTGCGAGTGGGACTCGCGCACGAAGGGTTCCGTACCACCGTTCAATGGAAGCGATGGTGTGGAGTGAATAGTTTGGATTTTACACAGCAAAATATTGTTTACAAAGTTATTGGTGCGGTTACTTTCACACTCCATGTACGTAACCAGGTGCATACATAAGTTTGTATGTGGTATTGAAAGAATTGTTGTATGGGAGCCCCCTTAAATATTTCTTTTATCCTGTTTTTTAGTATTTGTTGTTATAGCGGCAACAGAAATACATAATCTGTGAAAATTTCAACTCTCTAGCTAGCTAGGTTCTTGAGATACAGCCTGGTGACAGACGGACGGACGGACGGACGGACAGCGAAGTCTTAGTAATAGGGTCCCGTTTGGAACCCTTCGGGTACGGAACCCTAAAAAACGTACTGTATCTATATAGAGACCTAGATATATAGACTTCAAAAACCTTTCTTTCTCCCAGTTCCCAAAAGGCGGGTTTTGCCGACAATTTCCCGGATTCAAATCTATTTGTAGTGTTTGCTCTGGGGGACCGCAGCGAGGTTGGGACACTCTTCAATTCGGACACTGTGTTGCCATTAGAGGTGGTTGGCGGTTAGCCCAAAAGCGGGGTATAAAGGGAAGTTTGAGGTTTTTGTAGTTTTTCGTACAAATAGTTTTTTATATACTCGTCTTGCTTCCTACTTCCTACATTACATATTAAATAGGTACCCACATCATAGAGACGTTCTACGGCGAATGAAAACCTTTTAGGAAACTTTCACATTTCCATAGCTGCGGCAATGGGTTAGCTCCCTGCCATGCATAACTGAAGAATTCTATACCCCGAAATCTAAATAACTGAACCAAAATGACAGTTCGTGTGTTGAATTTTCCCGCCGTTTTTTATGGTAGAAAAACAACATGCAGTGTTGTAGTCTCAGTCGGCCAAATAACTCATTACGATTATTCGATAATTGCCATTTCGAAATTCATTATTTTTATAGTAACTGTTAAAAAGTAACTTTTTGATTCAATTCGTTATCTATTTACCTTTAATTTTGACTTTAAAATAATGTTAGATGACCTCTGTGGTGTTACGGTCGAGGCTGTGGGGCGAGAGGTCCTGGGTTCGAATCCCGGCTGGGGAGGATGAATAAAAATCCCCAGGTCTTGGATGTTTACATGTTTGTGACGTCGCCGTGTCTGGTTCCCACGACATAGGGTATCTTAGTGTGGGGCCAGAAGCAATGTATGTGCCTCTGTTTGAAAATGTTAAATTTGAAGAATCTCCTCGTCGTCAAAATTCCGTGGCTGTCAAAACTAACCAAAGATCCATCTTCAAAAACTAACGTTTTTATAAAGCCTTTCGACTTATTTTTCTAATAGGATCGATATGTTTTACTGTTTTGATTTTTACAATAATAAAATACATAATTCACCTAAATAATAGTAGTTTGTGTGACTGCTGCATAATGCCTAATTAAGTACAGTTACATACACTAGTTTATCTACACACATATCATAAGCTCTCTTTGATGTATTCAGGAACCATGTTTGACCGGCATTGTGGCTCTGCAGTTGTTTAGCTTGTTGTGTAGTACCAAGTTCACGCAGGCGGGCGTCGGCATTCGAAATTTGAATCTCAGTACCAACTTCACAGACAAACTAGGAGCGGCACGCAGGCGGGCGTCGGCGTTCGAAATTTGAATGTCATAATATGTAGAAAAATTACACATCATGATCAAAATGTGTAATTTTTCAGATAAGAAATGAGTTTTTACCAAGTAGTTTAACATTATGCTGATCGTAACGTGCGGTTTTTGTACGCAGTAAAGAGGGTTCATGATAGTGTGTAGATAAAACTTTTAAAAACCCGTTTTCGGGCCTATTTCTTCCTCCCCGTTCGTGATGCGAATGTCGTCTATATACACGACAACGAGACTACTAAATCTGTTTACTGACTGTCAAGTCCACAAATATAACACGATATAATAGTAGTTTATGTGACTACTACATAATGCCTAATTATGTAGTTACATACAATAGTTCATCTACACACATATCATAAGCTCTCTTTGATGTGTTCAGGAACCGCATGTTCGACCGGCATTGTGGCATTGATCATTGCTCTGCAGTTGTTTAGCTTGTTCTGTAGTACCAACTTCACAGACAAACCAGGGGCGGCACGCAGGCGGGCATCGGTGTTCGAAATTTGAATGTCATAATATGACAAATTTTGGTACATTGAAACAGTGAGACTAACCTGACCAAAAGAGATTGTTGGCAGGCTCAAGATACATTTATTAATCACAGGGTCGTGAGTCGAATATTGGTGATATAGTTGAAACGCTGGATAGGGACTCGCCGGGAATTTGTAGATTTCAGCTCCTTGGTAGACTCAATCCAACTGGTCCACTTCTCCAGACGTCAACAAGTGATTATGCGGTAGCGCCAGGAGGATATTACTCCTCGGCGTGGAACCGATTCAGAGCTCCGTTAGCGCCAGGAGGATATTACTCCTCAGCGTGGAACCCTGGAAAGAGACCAGTGTGAATGATAGGAATACAAAAGCGCTACAGCGCCCAGCTATCAGGCGACGGCTCCCCACACGGAGACTTCCGACGAGGGCCCTAGGGTAATTAGGATCTAAGAGTGCCGCAGTCCAATAGACACTGTATAGAAAAGAGAAATACATAGAGAGTATAAAATACACGAAAATAAGAAAGACTAACTACGAACCAATGCTTACCCATGGATTGGGGATAGTAGGGAAGTTTCGTATCAACTACTGCACTTTACAGCAACTAAACATTCAGCTCCATTACAGTACTAAAGGGACTAGCCCATCGCCGCAACTAAAGGCGTGACTTAAAAATTATTGATGCAGAAGATACAACCTCACGTTACAGAGCTCAAACAATGTCTGCCTCAAAAAAACAATCAGCTGCCAGACGAGATTCCAGATCCGAATTTCTATAGTTGTACTTTTAATCTGGCTAATCCGCCAGTAGCCAATATGGTCAAAGAGGTAGTACGTTACATACCCGTCTTGTTTGGGTAGGATTTTACCTGATAAAATCCGCTAAGATACTAACTAAACTAAACTAACTTACCAAATTAACTACTTAAGATAAAATTCTCTAAAGCTCGCCATCTACAATGTCAGAGAAATATATAACTAACAGTCTAGTTCAACTACATACAAACATCACACATTCGTACCAACAATCAGACATCAGAATTCATACTAAGTTCATACAAGAGTTCACACTAACATCGTGTAAACACAGCCTTACACACAGGGTGCCATTATTATAGCCAAATGCACACCCAGACTAACTGTCAGAAGTTGAAAAATAAGCAAGATCCCTTGAACTAAAATAAGAACCTTAGTACATAAACGCCCCGATAGCTTAGCTACTATCGTAACGCAGAATAACACCATGAGGGACAACTCCCTCAAGTGTTCAAGACTTCCTGCACCGTTAGTGGGTACAGAAAATAATAATAGAGTAGAATATCTATTCTACAACAAAGAGTAAAAAAGTAGAGAATTATAGTTCAAGAGGCCATAAGCTAAAGTAACAGACATTGCAGAGTAACGTTACACAATAAAGAACTTTTACATAGCTGTAGATATAGATGGTTTTTAGAATACAAGGGTCAAAATACTTATTACATACATAAAGGAATCGTTAACTACTATTGAATAAGACAGAACGCTGTCGCAGCCTATCTTCAGACAGAAGGTGCTCTCAGACAGACACAGATCGCTCGGCACAAGTACAAGCGCTAAAGAGTTAGTATTTAGTTAAAAACTAACAAACAGACCGTCCCTTAAAGATTAGAAATAGCAGAGTACACGACTAACGCCCGGTTTCTGGTACAAAATCAAGCCATTGATCTACCGTTTTGACAGCTGAAATTGATAAAGGACTGTCAACAAAAGATTAAATGTACGAGAAATCGGCCGTTAAACACTAACCTTATTTATTATTTAATAGTCCGAAAAGTTTCCCTACTAAAATCTTCACAATTTATTAATTTATTTTTCGTACTGAGAATTTGGAGGAAAATATTTATCAACAATTATAATATGACAACGGCCGTCAGACTGCGACCATAAATAATGTAGAAATGAGGTAGGTACCCAGATAAACGATCAAATATACTCCTGTCAGACAAAAATAAACACAACAAAATATACAAGCTACGAAAGAAATCTAGCGTTCTACGGCGCTCTTATGGCCTAACTACTCTGACCAGACATAAAACTCTATCACCAATATTCCCTTAATCCGGGCGCCATTGAAACAGTGAGACTCTAACCTGACCAAAAGAGATTGTTGGCAGGCTCAAGATACATTTATTAATCACAGGGTCGTGAGTCGAATATTGGTGATATAGTTGAAACGCTGGATAGGGACTGTAAAGTGCAGTAGTTTATATGAAACTTCCCTACTATCCCCAATCCATGGGGTTCCACGCTGAGGAGTAATATCCTCCTGGCGCTAACGGAGCTCTGAATCGGTCCCACGCTGAGGAGTAATATCCTCCTGGCGCTAACGGAGCTCTGAATCGGTTCCACGCTGAAGAGTAATATCCTCCTGGCGCTAACGGAGCTCTGAATCGGTTCCACGCTGAGGAGTAATAACCTCCTGGCGCTAACGGAGCTCTGAATTGGTTCCACGCTGAGGAGTAATATCCTCCTGGCGCTAACGGAGCTCTGAATTGGTTCCACGCTGAGGAATAATATCCTCCTGGCGCTAACCGCATAATCACTTGTTGACGTCTGGAGAAGTGGACCAGTCGGATTGAGTCTACCAAGGAGCTGAAATCTACAAATTCCCGGCGAGTCCCTATCCAGCGTTTCAACTATATCACCAATATTCGACTCACGACCCTGTGATTAATAAATGTATCTTGAGCCTGCCAACAATCTCTTTTGGTCAGGTTAGAGTCTCACTGTTTCAACATTATGGTCATAATTTATCAATATTCAGTAAGTAATGAGTTTTTACCAAGAAATTTATCATTATACTGGTCGTAACGTGCGGTTTTTCGACGCAGTAAAGAGGGTTTATGATACGTGTGTAGATAAACGAATATATGGTACTTATAGCCAGAATTCAGCTGATGGCATTAACGGTAGACATCACTCATCATCATCAGAGGAAAGTTATAATACGCAACATCGTTTACCTATAGACTTAACGTATAAATAGACGACCTCTAGGAAGGTTAAAAGAATTACCAATCACACTACGATTATTTCACGGGCTATCTTATATATATATGTCTTTTGAAATTACCTTTCGAGCAATTAAAAAACCATGTCAAAACGACTGTCTAAAAAGGGATGTTACAATATTCAAAATAACTTAAACGAAGGGACTATATGGGGTCAATCCAACTCTGCTCAGAACTCGCTGTTAATAATTTTGTAATTATTCATTCCTGCTCATTATTTATAATAATCAATGTGGTAATATTTGTATTAGTTAACAAGCAACTAATTTTTAAAAGAGATGCGGCAAAAAATTACGTATTCCGCATTCTATCCTCAAAATATTAATTATTTAATTAGCAACTGCGCCGCTTGAAAAATTCTATTCCTAACTCGTTCGAAAAGGCTTCTTTATGAACCTCGCTACAACACCCGCCTTCGGCTCGTGCCGTAAACTTCTCCTTTCTCTTCCTCCTCCTTAAATATAAGCCTACTAATCTACTAATGCCAAGTGTATGTAAATATCTACAGTAATAAAGAAATTTTGAGTTTGGAAAAAACAATGCAACTATGCTTGATAAGGAGATGATTCTGATTGGTTTTTTTTTCAAAATCAATGGAAATTTCTGCGTGTCAGAATTACAGGATAAGGATGACGTTATAATTCCATTATTTTATTTAGAAACAAACATTTTTATTAAAAAAAAAATAGAAGCTAAGCAAAAAAAGATATCAGTCCGTAAATAATATTAATTTCGAGGTAACAAACTTTCAAAACCAACTATTAGTTTGGCCCTGTCATTTAGATTTGGGAAATATTAAACCGCACATCAAAAATACTGATTTACACAGCAAATATCAGGGCAAAATGCTGCGATAGCTAGGTAAAGGGTAAAGTGAGCGAAGCGAAGCCCCCTTTACCCTTCGTGGTAGGTTGAACATGCAAGAACAACAAGAAATACCTAAAACATAAACACATAAAGTACACATAAAATATTTAAAACACAAAAAGTATTTTTGGTGATACTTTTTTGCAATGCAAATCAGTATTTTTGATGTGCCTTTAGATTTCCTGGCAACACAGCTGGCGCCCCAAACCCCTCGGGAAGCGGTCCCAGATTAACTCACTGAAGTCTCGGACCCGAAGTCTCCGCTGCGAGTGCAAATTGATTTGTCGATGATACCCCGCTACAAGGATCTCGGGCTCTCAGAAGGTTCTACGAATTGATGCTTTATTAACTGTAATGTTATGTGATACATGTAATGTTAACCTAAGCAATAATCACAGACTATGTGCGTCCCGGTTTAGACTCGCGAAGGTTAGCAATTCTTTCAAGGGTCAGTGCATTCTCTACTAAAATAAGAATCCTTTCCTTTCGTATTTTCTCGGAAATGTTCGTTTTAGTCTTACTAAACGTCGTCGTCTTTGTCATTTGACATTGATAAATAAAGTATGCGATTTATTTGATACCTACACGTAATTTAACAATAAAGTAATTCATAGACACATCGGCACCATTCGGGTGTTATCGTTGTTCCGAGTTTTGCCGATAGGAAAGGATTATTCACTACATCTGTACCTCTGGAGATTTTGAAATTGCCATTTGAGCAATTTCAAAAGCATGTTAAAGCGACTTTTTCGAAAAAGGGATATTACAATTTTCAAGATTACTTAAATGTCGGGACTTTATGGGGTTAATCTAGCTCAACACAGACCTTGCTATTAATAATTTTGTTATTATTTATTCCTGCTTATTAATAATTATTATTAAATTTTTCATATTTGTATTAGTTAAACACAACCTATTTTTAAAAGAGATCTAAAAATTAATCTGTGGGAGTTTGTACGACCCCTGCTTCTCCCACAGTGGTCCAATGTAGAGAAGGGGCAAAAAATGACGTTTGCTAAGTATATGTAAATATCTACAGTAATAAAGTACTTTGACTTGACTTGACTTAATTGGCATGACTTTCGCGTTTATAAAATAGTGATAGCTCGATTTTATATTTCTTGACATTCCTTCCCCGATTTGTTTCCACCATTGACAGTCGCTTTATACGCTGGGTAACGTCAAATCCTGTCAAATGTCTATATTTGAAGCGCTATTCCTCGTAAACCCTCTTTTTTTCCAGAGGTCGCGATTTTGAACGTTATGGAATGGTAATAAAATTTAAAACCTATAACGGGTTTTTGGGTACTACAGTACCCAAGTGTGCTCGAGGGGGTAAGGGAGACTTTCCAAATTTCTAAAAAAATATATATGTTGTGTGTGATATGTCAATGGGAAAAATATTGGAAGAATATAAAAATATGAAAAATATTAAAATTTAATATTTGTTTATCACCTAAAACATGCTATTTCTTGGGATCTTAAAACAATTTTGATATGTTTCTTGCGTCATAAAATAGGTGTTCGAAATATCTGAAAACTGTGTATTTGAAATTAAGAAACAATCAGTGGTTTTGAAGAAATAAATAAAAAACACACACCTTTCGTAATGTTCAGCCGCAGCGACTGACAGCCACGTTGCAGTGAGGGCTGTTATGAACTTTATTTTGATATGGTTAAGTCCAAAATTTCAACCACCACGGATCGAGTCGCTAATTTTACCGATATACAGCCTCCCGACACTGCGAAGAAAGCAAACAACCTTCAAAACATTAATTTGACAAGATCCTTCAAGAAAAGAAGTTACCTATTTAATTGACCGAGGGAGCAGTGGGGATGCAGTGGGGACCCCACATAGAAAAATTGGCTGGTAAGTTAAGATCTGCGGCTTACGCTGTTAGGAACATCAGACAAAACACGGATGTGGCTACATCTAGGCTAGTATATTTTAGTTACTTTCATAGTGTCATGTCCTATTGTATCTTGTTGTGGGGGAAAGCAGCGGATATTCAAACTATTTTTATTTTACAGAAAAGAGCTATTCGAGCAATTTATAATTTAAAACGCACAGACTCCTTAAGACAGCTTTTTAAAGAAATTGACATCCTAACTGTAGCTAGTCAATTTATTTTCAAAAATATAATGTATGTACGCAAGAACCTTACAAAATTTCCCAAACTTAGCGATAGCTGTAAAGTTAACCTAAGAAATAATCACAGACTACTTGTGCCCCGGTTTAGACTCGCGAAGGTTAGCAATTCTTTCAAGGGTCAATGCATTCTCTACTACAACAAGATACCTCTGGAGATCTTGAAATTGCCATTTGAGCAATTTAAAATCCATGTTAAAGCGACTTTGTCGAAAAAGGGATATTACAATGTTCAAGATTACTTAAATGACAGGAATGTATGGGGTTAATCTGGCTCAACACAGACCTTGCTGTTAATAATTTTGTAATTATTTATTCCTGCTTATTAATTATGATAATGACTAACTACTATATTTTGCATTAGTTAAGCATAAGCAATTTTTAAAAAGAGATCTAAAAATCAATCTGTGGGAGTTTCTACGCCCTTCTTCTCCCACAGTGGTCCAATGTAGAGAAGTGGCAAAAAATGACGATTGCTAAGTATATGTGAATATCTACAGTAATAAAGACATTTGGAATTTGGAATTAGAGCGAAGCGATCGAAGGGCTCCATTTCGACAAGATAGGAGGCCGATTTTGCTTTCGTCTGTTTCTATGTGTGTCTGTCGGTTCCGGTCTAGGGGCCACAGTTTTCTAGCGATCCTCACAAAACTCGGCACACGTGTTCCTTAATTATTATTGTCGAGATATTTTCTCAATTTTCCCCTGGGGGGGGGGGGGGGGGGAGTTATGACGTCATTAATTTTTTGTATGGGATTTGTTGTTTTTTTTTTGTTTTCTGAAACCTATCGTGTGGGGTATCAAATTAAAGGGCTTCATGAGCTGGTTCTAAAAATATACTACACTATTACCTTTCGGCCGCCTGTTTCCTAAAAATCCAAGAAATATTTTCAAAACATACAAAGTTTGGACTCCTCGAAGTAGGAGACGGAATAGTAAAGAGGATCTATACAGACCATGAGAGTGAGTGAAATAGACTATAACTATTTTCGTGAAAAGTTAATAGATTGTATTTTAAATCGCAAAATGTAGTTTACAAAGTTTTTGGGGCGGCTACTTTATTACTTGATTTTGATTGAATATAAAATACTTACCTATAAATTGGTTCACAGTCCCCCCCTGTTAGCGAGGTCTACTGCCCACAGGGCGACTGGTATAATAAGGCTAAGTTGTGATACTTTGCTTTAGTATACGTCACACCGCATACATTTTCTTAGCGTCGTAGCCGATAGGCCCGATTGATTGGTAAAGATACCTCACTAATTCATTTTTAAACATTCTGTACAAATAACATCTAAAGATGCACTAAACACATCAGGAACACATTGTCAAATTTTTTATTTATTTTTTGTTGGAGAGGAAAAAAGTGGCATAACCCATGCCCAGGAGTCAGACCTCCCTGCTATGTCCGGGTTCCCACATATTGCATCAGCTCGTGTGGTATACGGACTTTGTGTTAACAGTTATCTGTCTAAGACTTTACTGTGAGCCATGGCCTCGGTATATGCTGAAGGCTTTCTAGCTGCAATTTGCCCTTTTGGGCGATAAATATGTGTATAATATATATTTGGCCCTCCATTCTCACATATGACTCTTAACATTATTTATACATCGCAATTGGCGTTACCAATCCAGTAAATAAGTTATCTCGGTAAAGGAAAAAAAACCGTGAAATCAGCGCCACCTTGATCCAAGTGCGGGAAATCCCCGGATTTGAACTTTTTTGGGTTCCGTACCCAATCGGTGCCGGCGGGACCCTGTTACTCGGGGCTCGGATCTCTCTCCGAAGGTCTGTCACGGGGCTGAGTTGGTATAAGTATAGTTATAGACTCAAAGTTTGTATAGAGGACTAAATATAATAAAGTATAAAATTAAGCGAAATTTTAAATTGCACATAAAAAATACTGATTTGCGGAGCAAATATCAGGGCAAAATGCTGCGGTAGCTTAGGTGAAGGGTAAAGGGGGTGAGCGAAGCGAAGCCTTCTTTATCCTTCGTGTTAGGTTGAACATGTAAGAACAACAAAAAATACATAAAACATAAACTTAAGTACACATAAAATATTAAAAACATAAAAAGTGTTTTTGCTGATCCTTTTCTGCTATGCAAATCAGTATTTTATGTGCGATTAAATACTAGCTTAAACGAGTTTTACGGTGTATTTGCCTGCTCATAGAACAGAATTACTGGATAGACGTGGGCACTGTTCCCCGTATCGGAAAATACGTGACGCTAATGACGCCATGCTTGCTTTTGCAACGTACGAACGGAACCCGTCGTTTGCGTGCACGATTCCCACTTTCCCGGTTTTTTCTGCACCACAAGATATCACTACATATCCTCTGCCACTCGTAAGCCTTTATAGAAACCCCAAACATACACTTTTTAGGATTCCGTGGTAGTCGTAACCCATCACGTAGGTGGATAACAAGTATACATAATACATACGTGTATATTACTTACAACTAGATAAATGCTTTCATCCGCGATGATTTGTAAGATATCTAGTACAATAATATAACTAATTTCAATGTATTTCAATTCCCCTCTTTAACATATAAAGGAAAAAAGGAAAGGACACACTAAAACACTAAAACATTTACAAAATATGCCTTACTACGTACATATAAAGTTCACTGGAGCACTGCTACTACAGGACTGTTACAATCTAGTTACTCCTCAGCTCTCTCCATGTATGGTTTCCGAAGCACAGGCAAAAAGACAGTGTCGGTGTTGTAGTCTACATAACGTACATAAATTAATTCGTGCAGGTAACTAAGGCGGAACTAGGAGGGTAGTTTGAAAGGAGGTCTCTAATGTGAGATCTTACACCCATCTGTCGAAATGGTAGTGCTTTGTGATAGGCGGAGCGGGAGAGATTCTGGTTCAAGCCGGTTATACACGGGAAAATAAGGGTTTTCAAGAGGGTCAACCTCGGAATGGTTAATTAGCAGTTAATAAGCTGAAAGCCTGCCTAATGCCTTTATTTTGGCATCCTTAATGTGGTCCCAGATTTCACAATAATCACGTGTCCTCATTTTTAAGTTATTCAAGGACAATATTGTCCTGGAGACCACAATGCGATGACAATTTTAGATAACCTCAAAACGTCATTTTTGACACGAGAGAAAAAAAGGTGCGTTCCGAATTACACTAACGAGTACGTATGTACGACTGCGTTTGGTTCCGAACAGTTTTAAAAATCAGTGTTTCGCAAATATCTCGCTTTATATGGTTTGCAATGATGATAGATAGATAGTTAGATTAACGTTTATTCCATCATAGCAGCACACATACAAATTAAAAGTGATACGTAGGTGCAACTATAAAATAACATAAATGATAGCAAAGTAATAAAAACAAAAACTCATAAGATTATTACTAAAACTTATGATGGCCTTTCATTACCAATAGTTAAGTTAAGTTAATTGGAAGCCTAACATTTTTATACCCCTAGCCGCTTTGTCATAGATTGCTGATAAATATGACTTATTGCAACGTCATTAGTGACTCTCGGGAAAAATAGATCAATTACGTTAAGGCGATGATGGAATAAAAATGCGCTGTCGAGTGGAAGTGAGATGCAATAATTACTCGCGAATAAGAAAAAGCGGGATGCCAATAATGCACTCGCGACTAATCTGAAACAACGTAAGCGCCAAAACGTAAAAAAAAATCATAAAAAATAAACTATTCCAGGGAATTAACTTTCAAATTGAAAATCGTTAGAAATAACAATTGTTCATACATTGCAATTATCACACAGTCATATTCACTTACTACTGCGGTGTAATAGGATAAAACCATAAGAAAAGGGTTGACTTTGTATTTATTTTCTATCGAGAAAATTTTATCCAAACATGTTTTACAATTAAGAATCTCTAGATTATATAGTCAAATTACATATACCAGAAA
Source organism: Argyresthia goedartella (assembly GCA_949825045.1). NCBI lineage: Eukaryota > Metazoa > Arthropoda > Insecta > Lepidoptera > Argyresthiidae > Argyresthia > Argyresthia goedartella. The sequence continues at coordinate 24,915,767 of OX463831.1, forward strand.
TTAATTACGATTTGCCCAGTATTTCCTGAAAAACACATGAAAACAGCACCCCATATTTATTTAATCAGCGTCTTAATAAATAACTAAAGAGCTCCATGGTCAAATGGGTTTCACGCTTGCTTCTTTCTCAGGAGATGCAGGTTCGCATCCTGACCATGCACCAATAAGATAATTCATTTAACCTATGTACAATCGAACCAACTGAATCATGACCCACTTGCCTGATAATTCGTTTGAAACTTTCAAAGTTGTAAGATCTATGTAAATGTCAGTGTCTAATCAAATGATAACAAGTTCGTTACCAAGGAAATAAACCTTCAACTTCAATTTCAAGCGAATTTCGACCTACTTGCATTTAAGGGGTTAAGCAAAATAAGCTTATGGTGGGTCATGATTCAGATGGTTCGATTGTACATTACCGGAGGAGGAGGATTTCTACTATTGGTAGTAGTACTCATAAAACCCCTTCATCAACCTCTGAGCCAGCGTGGTGGAGTATGGCTTAATCTTACTTGTTCCCGGGTGAAGGCTGGTTCCCCTCGGTAGGGATATTAAGGGGCTACGTTTAATCACTAAAGAATATGCAAAGAATCCTCATTTTTTTAAATAATTAGTAATTTTAGACAGACCACATACAGCCTACAAACCGGTCGAGATAGAATCACGGACGGACGCCCACACAATCCCACGCCGCAGCGGCGCCGCACCTGCACCGCACCATGTGGCCCCACCCTACCTATCTTAAATTTTCTCTGTTTTTTAGTATTTCATTCTGTTTTTTAGTATTTGTTATTAAAGCGGCAACAGAAATACATCATCTGTTAAAATTTCATCTGTCTATCTGTTTCACCGTTCAAGAGATACAGCCTGGTCACAGACGGAAGGACGGACGGACAGGCTTAGTTATAGGATTCCGATTGGCCCTTCGGGTACAGAACCCTTAGAATCCCAACTTTTTTGTATCATCTTAATATCCCAACCGAGGGACACAGGCCTTTTCCCGAATGTGAGCAAGATAGAGCCGCATTCCACAAAACTGTTACAAATAACCCGGTTAAAATAACCTATGCCATCAAGCCCCCATCCCAACCTCGGCTGAAGCAGGTAGCAACGATCCATTGTCCCGCAGAAACTTAGTTCGCGAATAAACGCTACTAATGTGGCAATTAGCTGAGAGCGGCGGTCTGAGCGATGTGCAAGAGCTTGTGATTAAGTCGGGCTCTTCTGGGGAGGCTCGCTAAGGGGGGAGGAATTTCTACCATACGCTTAGAGAAGTTTCTACTGTACCGATGTTGACGGTATAAAATTCACCAAGTTAAAAACTTTTAAAAAAAACGGATTCAAGTTCAAGCCCTATTTTTTTTCTTCCCGGTCGGGGTTGCGTATGAAGTATATGTACATAAAATTTATATGGGATCACCTCTAAAGTATTACCTACTAATCAAAGCAAGAATCATCAAATTGGCGGAGAAATCGCGTAACAAACAGACAAAAAAATAACAATTGAGTTGAGAATCTTTTTCAAGTCGGTTGAAAATTGGCAAATATTAATTCATGTTAGGGTAGAGTGCCCGAAGGGTGCAACACGGGACCCTATTACTAAGCCTCCGCTGCCCGTCCGTCCGTCTGTCCATCAGATTTGATTTTTTCATTTAATGTGTATTTCTATTGCCGCTAAGACAACAAATAATGAAATACACGCAATAAAAAAGGGTGCCCCGATGCAATAGACGTATTTTTTGCGTATTTTCTTGTAAGATGGAACGGAACCCTTCGTAAGCGAGTCCAACTCGTACTTAACCGGCATTTTTCACTAGATAACGATTATATTCTTAATTTTGTTTCGTTTTGTTATATTCTTAAGTTTTAATTCTGTAGATATTAAAATTAGTATATGTAAATATCTATAGTAATAAAGAAATTTGAGTTTGAGTTTGGATATTTTCTCCAAATTCCGTAATCTCGTGATTTAGAAACAATTTCGAGTTATTTTTAATTTCCATAAATTAAAAATTTTATACAAGGACACATCCTAGCTCTGGTCGGATCAATTCGATCCTGTAAATTTGATCATATTGCAAGAACGTGATATTCATTAGCGTTCAAATGTAACGCTTTAAATTTTCTACCAAAATGGTAGAAAACTCTGCACCTGGTAGCACCACAAATGTTTCGTAGCAACGTAATGGCGTCTCGTTGATAAGTCGTCGACCCTCCCATCTTATTTGTTCTGAATATGCAATCGTTTGTTTCTATATGGATGCCATTTGTATTGTGGAAGGAATAGATGGGCTAATAAGAGCTTGGGTGGAGCCGAAGGTTTGGGATTAGCTGATTTATCTCAGTTTGAAGGATATCTAAGGGAACTCAGACTAAGGCGTCGTGGCCACTGCATCTGGCAAAGGTCACCTTTGCACGGCAAGTTCTACCCAATCCGAATAGAGAAGCCTCGGTTAAGATATTTATCACATAATTTTGTTATTACAAGATAATTATGTACCTATGCCTTAACTACTTGTCCACCTATAATGCCCCATATATACATTCGAATATTTATTTATATTTAGGATGTATATTTTATGTATGTAGTGTAGGCACTCGTATTGAGTTGTCATATTTTTATATATGTACGTACCAGGAAAATAATAATTAGTGTTTGTTGTACACGTAGGCTACCCGTGCTCAGCAATCAATCTTTCTCATCCTGATTTGGTTTGCTAGAAGAGATCTTTTTGTAACAGCTCGCCTTTGTACACTATTTTAATGTATATCTGTTATTTTAATTATTTGTGTGCAATAAAATGATGAAAAACATAGGTTATTTATCTAGTTTCTAGGTAAGTTTTGCTGATATTCTGAGACCTAAACCATAAAAGCTCTTAAGCACATTTTATTTAGTATTTATTTTCTACAAGAAATACCGAATTTAAAGTAACGTCAAACACACTTGTTTTAATACACCCCATCAGAGGAAGTGACATAATAGTTGATGTCAGTAAGGGACAGAGCTATGTGACAGTTACCCTTTCCCTTTCTGTTTAAAAAAAGGATAAGTGATTGACGCGTAGCTCACCCCGTACTGACAACAACTATTACAGTTCAGGCAATCTTAGAAATTATATGAGAGATAACCTAAAGCTTCATAAAATCCACTTTAAAAAAAATAGGGGCCTTACCACAAACAAATAAACTACACTTAAAAACAAAAACGTATGGGATCGTTTGTTTTGAGGTTAAACGGTGTTGAATATTTTTTGTGGTAACACGGTAGGAATGTTACCGAAATAATCGGAAAGCATCTAAATTGAAAAAAGTATGTCTAAATCTATCCAAATTTGCTGCATCCAATTCACAAATGTTTGAAGATTGTATCGATTTATTTGATGAATCGATGTTTTTAAGCAAACAACAAACAAGCTCACCTCACCTCACAAACAAGCTAAGACTGACACTCGTTAAGCACCATGTTATCTTTTTCACACTGTATGTCACTTCCGCTGTAGGTCCGTTTTCGCGCCAATCACCTGTCACCTCTCAGTTTGAACCCGCGATTTTGGGCATTAAATTAAAGTATTAATGTTTTTATCTACACACGTATCATAAAACCTCTTTACTGCGTCCAATATTATACTTGGCAAAAACTAATTTCTTCTTTCGAAAAATGAAGACCTACAAATTTCGAACGCCGACGCCCGCCTGTGTGCCGCCTCTAGTTTGTCTGTGAAGTTGATACTTCTGAACAAGCTAAACAAGTGCAGAGCAATTATCAATGCCACAATGCCGGTCGAACATGCGGTTCCTGAACACATCAAAGAGAGCTTATAATATGTTTGTAGATAAACTAATATATGTAACTGTACATAATTAGGCATTAAAACTCTCGAGTGATGAAACTCGCCTTTTTATTGCCCTCCATTATGTATCAGATATATAATAGTAGTTTATGTGACTGCTACATAATGGAGGGCAATAATAATCGAGAGTGGGTGGGTGGATATCACTCGAGAGTTTTAATGCCTAATTATGTACAGTTACATACACTAGTTTATCTACACACATATCATAAGCTCTCTTTGATGTGTTCAGGAACCGCATGTTTGACCGGCATTGTGGCTCTGCAGTTGTGTAGCTTGTTCTGTAGCACCAACTTCACAGACAAACTAGGGGCGGCACGCGGGGGGGTGTCGGCGTTCGAAATTTGAATGTCAGTGCCAACTTCACAGAAAAACTAGGGGTGGCACGAGGCGGGCGTCGGCGTTCGAAATTTGAATGTCATAATATGTAGAAAAATTACACATTATGGTCATAATGTGTAATTTTTCAGATAAGAAATGAGTTTTAATCAAGTAGTTTAACATTATGCTGATCGTAACGTGCGGTTTTTGTACGCAGTAAAGAGGGTTTATGATACGTGTGTTAATAATAGTAGTTTATGTGACTGCTGCATAATGGAGGGCATTAAAACTCGAGAGTGGGTTTACGAAACGAGCCGAAGGCGAGTTTCATAATAATATCACTCGAGAGTTTTAATGCCCAATTATGTACAGTTACATACACTAGTTTATCTACACACATATCATAAGCTCTCTTTGATGTGTTCAGGAACCGCATGTTTGACCGGCATTGTGGCTCTGCAATTGTTTAGCTTGTTCTGTAGTACCAAGGCGGTAGGTAAGGTAGGCGGGCGTCGGCGTTCGAAATTTGAATATCAGTACCAACTTCACAAACAAACTAGGGGCGGCACGCAGTCGGGCGTCGGCGTTCGAAATTTGAATGTCATTATATGTAGAAAATCTACACATAATGACCATAATGTGTAGTTTTCCAGATACGAAACGAGTTTTTACCAAGTAGTTTAACATAATGCTGATCGTAACGTGCGGTTTTTGAACGCAGTAAAGAGGGTTTATGATACGTGTGTAGATAAACTACTATAATATGCCCGTGGACTATTCGACATGATATACTTGATAATGAAAGCAAAATAAATTTCATTTTCGATTCCTATTGTTTGTTGTTATTTATATATAACCCACATGACCAGTTTTGCTTTTATAATTACATAACAAATGCGCTTACCTCAATTATTGGGAACACAGGCAGGGGGCACGTAGATAAAATATCTGAAGCTCAGTTCAACATACTCACAAAACAGTTCGCTCCAAAGGGCATGTAACATTTTTGGCATATAATCTTTCGAAAAATCATGATTTTTTGCAGCCAGTGATGAAACGGAAGTCGATCGATAGAGTATGATTTGACAAACAAATATTTGTTATTATAATTTTCTAAAACGATATACTTTTCGAGGAATCCAACTGCAAAGGGCGACAAAAACAACTTTTTTGCTCTTTGAACTCCGATTTCTCGCAAAGGAATCGTTTTAGAAGTTCATAATAACACACATAACTTTCAATAATTTTCTCTATCGATGGACATCGGTTTCATCTCTGGCAACGTTTGGCATACTTTTCTATTCTATCTTTATATCGTATCCTAACATGTTTGTATGGATACTTGCTAGTCTCCATCGAAAATGCCAGAACCCTTTTGATTGGGTCCGAACCAGCTGTCACCTCTCTTTTTCTCTCACCGCATCTGACCCGGATTGGACATCGCGAGCTCTTTCTCGCACAAGTTACACACAGCTTGCTCAAAGCTAAAGGCTTTTATTTAATCGTACATCAAAAATACTGATTTCCATAGCAAAAAATATCAACAAAAACACTTTTTATAATAATATTTTATAATATTTTTATAATACTTAAAACTATTTTTGTTGGTATTACATGTTCAACCTAATACGAAGGATAAAGGGGGCTTCGCTTTGCCCTGGTATTTGCTGTGAAACAGTATATTTGCTGTGCAAATCAGTGTTATTGATGTGCAGTTTAATATTTCCCAAAGCTAAATAAATTTGGCGCAGCGTGTACCTTATTCAGAACTTACCTTCCCGAATATTACACGTCATCAAGTAACAGTCGAGTCTCGCGGAGCCGGCAAGGGTAGAGACGGGGGGAGGAGGAGGGGGAGGGGCAGGGGCAGGGGCAGGGGCGGGGGGGGGCAGCAATAATTGATGACTGCATTAGAGACACGTGTTTCCCATCTTTTATTCAGTAAGGAACCGCCTCCCGGCGCTTATTTCTCGGGATTACCGGTTAGAATCACAGAAGAATCTGCTGCAGTGGCGAAGAGCTTACCCCTTGTCGCGTGAAAGGAAATCACTCGTTGAACATGGGCGCGAGTGGGCTTTTGTCGTGAGAATGCGTGGCAAAATATTAGCCTGCATTTCGTTATACAACCAAGCTTAGATGGAAGTCAGTATGTTCTTTGTTCATGTTTTTCTGTATTCCATTGTTGAGCGTTCATTAAAAATTAAACGGAGAAATGCTACGAGCGGCATTTGCTACGAAAGCAAACCCTTGCTACGCCGCTGCTACGAAGGATGCTACGACGAGTGTTGTTACGAAGACTTTTTGCCATGCCATGCCATATTATTACAAGAATGATTTTTATTTTGTAAGTTATAAAAAAAAAGGAATTTAATAGAGGATAGAGTTATTGAATTACAATTTATATTTAAGGTGGAAATTAACTATTTCATACTTAATTTTTTAGCACGCCTGTTCCCGCACATGCAGGGAGTAGAGTTGTAAATTGACAGCCGCCTGGGTGTTATTTCATTTAGGGAAATATTTAATTTACTAATTTGCACAGCAAATACACTGATTTTCACAGCAAATATCAGGGCAAAACCTGCGGTAGCTTAGGTGAAGGGGGTGAGCGAAGCGAAGCCCCCCTTATCCTTCGTTTTAGGTTTAAGATGTATTAACAACATAAATACTTAAAACTTAAAAAGTGTTTTTGCGAGTGGCGTTTGTGTTGCCGGACCGAACGGACGTGTCCCCCCGAGATCTCGCAAACGCATTTAAACAAACAATAGTTTTCATCCCCGGCGCGCGCCTTTTGTTCTGCCTCCGGAGGCCCGAAAACGAGCCTGGCTCATAGGCTGGCTTATACCGCGTGTTACTGTAAGGGTTACCTGGGGAATGTGCGCGATCCATCTAGGCACCCTATTGCCGCGCATTTCAGTGATTGTGATGATACTAGTGCGGTCAAGTGTAATGAATGCCCAGAGAACTGCGCGATACTCTTAGGCATCCCATCTGTGCAAGCCCTAGAATTTATTCTAGGCCAGGTGCACGTCTGAGCCACGCAGCGACAGGCCGGCAGCGAGCGACGCCTACGCAACACACCCTCAACGCTACTGCCTCCACCACCACCTCCGCTAAACACACCAACCTGGTGAGATCATTCCGATTAGGACATCATTGATAGTGATTACCTACCTCTAACTTTATTTCTCTCAGCACCACTCACCGCCTGACAATAATAAACCACCACTTACCGCGGCCGCGGTCGCCCCTATTGACTAAGGCATAATCATATTTATAGGTGCGTCATAGGCAAAATCAACTAATAAAACATTATTATAGCTACATATACTTATATTGCATTGCCTGAAAATAAATTCGAGATAATTCTCCTCGAGATTTCTTTTCTCCTCATCCTCATCCAATAACTTTCCACTAAACCCTGAAACTCTGTGAATAAGCCAACCCAAAACTTAACAATACTAGAATTATTTTTACGTAGCTAAACTGCAAATATACTAAACCCGACAATAAACAAAAACTAAACACGTGCATGCCATAAAAAGGGCATCTCACCAAATTCCCAGAAACTAGACAAAACAATTGACTGCTATTTAGGAACAATTGAAAAAGCTTCAAGCTTTGACGACCCGAATGGCTGTGTTGGCAGTGACTCTGCCTACGAAACTAAGGGTCCCTGGTTCGAGTCCCGGTGGGGGCAAATATTTGTTTGACGAGAACGGATGTTTGTACCCTAGTCATGGTTGTTTATCTATCTAAGTATAATGTTTCTCTTATAAGTATGTGTATCGTTGTCTAGTGCCCAAGATACAGGGAATCCTAGTTTGGGGCTAGATCAATGTGTATAAATGGTGTCCAAGGTATTATTATTATGTATTATTATTATAAACAGATACCACGCTCGCTTCAAATTACTACGCCAACTCCCAACTATCCCACAGGCACAGTGCCGTACTAGTAGGTAGGAGATAGGTATACCTAAATACAAAACTAGGCAGGAACCTACCCAATAACAGTAAAACAAAACTTAACTATTTCTAACTTTATCCGGTCCGACAAGCCCACAAAAATAAAACAATAATGCAAGCCCGTCTACTACATAACTGCATATTCTGAGAAATAGCGAGAAACAGCCAACAATTGCACATCATAAAAGGATCATTTCACCATCTTCCAGAAAACAGGCAATTAACAAAAGACTTCCACTGATGAACAATAACAACAATAACTTTTTGTCCTAAGCGGCTCTCTACCGGGAATAAGGGCGCACGAAGATACGCACAAACTTTGACAATCGCAACCCGTACGATCTGTTAATCGTAGACAAAGGTAGTTCAAATAAATCACGCTATCTCTAAGTTCTTTCTTTCAACAACATCCCAAGAAGATAACCTAATGGAAGCCTTACCAACGCTGAGTTGGTAACTGCCTATTCACCGCAATTGCTGACCAAATTAATCACCTATGTCAATTAACATGCAACCACACTCACATTCGTAAGGACCTAGTTAAATATGTAGAAGAAAACGGCGATGAACAGAACAAAGCTCGCAATCACTGAGCCTGAAATCCTCAACAACTCAACATTGAAAATCTGCGCAATTACTTTACTTGGGCTGGAGAGGAGATTATAATACCAGCTGCCGAATACTTTCTAGTTAACGTAACAATCCACCAGCAAAATACACCATCGCTCACATTCACGCCCAAGAATCCAGCGGATGCAGTGAAATCTATCAACCTCAACGGCACAGGACACCACTACGACAGCGTATACTTGCTTGAATCGCCAAATTTACCCACGGATCAAGCAACCGATAACCAAACTGATAACACCATACTTTCCCCGATACTTAATGCAACACCCATGATCTCCTCAGGGTCAACCATAACATCAACAGAAGACATCCCAGACAACACCGGATATACGATGATACGAAACAGCCCCATATTTAAACCACAAGTCACATGCGAGCGTATGCGCATTGCTACTTGGAACGTTAGAGGATGCGCCGAAATAACTAAAAGACTCAACATTGACGCGGAATTGACTAACAAAAACATACACATAGCCTATAGACAGGAAACAAACATGATACATATGTCAAAACACTATCTCTGGTATCTGTATGCTCGCATCGGACAAGACGCTATAAAGAAATACAGGAAAAAGGGAATTATAGGAACAAACCTCCTTCACAATATTGCACACAAATATTTTAAAAGTTACATCAAAAGGAAATGCATGTACAAGAGCGAGCTTGTCTCTAGAAAGAGATTTCTTCCAGCAAAACAAGGCATTACAGGAATTGCTATCATAAAGGGTAGGTGTTCAGGCTTCTCAGCACCTAATGACCTCGTAGGGGCCCATCAGCTACGAGGTAGCGTAACGATCAGTTGCCAAGAAGTGTGAACGTCGGCGATTCACCGAGCTGAAGTTAATTGGGGTCGATCTAACCTGGTCTGTGCTTCGGTCCCGTCAACCTCCTGTCTCTCTGCAAGGCCCGGGTGCACCCTAGGCTCTTCTTAGTAGACAGGTTCTTCAGCCAACCAGGTATGACTGGCGGGCCAGTTTCAATGAGCACAGTGTTCCAACACAGGTTATGTTACGTGGTAAAAACAATCGGGCACGAAAATGCGAACTTTATCTGGTTCGAGAAACAATAACACACTCAGCTATATTAACAATCCTGAGGGAAACCCGAATACATTCCAGATGGCCTGCGATTTAATTTCAATACCCTAACCAAACCGCGTTTACATTGCGAGGGCTTTCGTCCGTCAGTTGTCAAAAAACTGCTAGGTTGGCAGCTAACGTCAAATTCAAAATGGCCGTTCAGAAACCATCGATCGAATATCGATTTGGAATCGAACAATCACCCGCCCGGACAGGCACCCACCTGTCCCCTAATCTACGGGCAGCCGAGACAACGTTGCTACCGCTCGTTTTAGAACCGAGCCTCCTACTAGAACCTCTGCAGACCGGGGGGTCCCGTCCTTGCCAGGGAACAAGTTAACAATGCGCCCCCTGCGCCAACGTAGTGGCGGTAGGTTAGCATCCTTAACCAGAACGAGGTCACCAACACCAGGGGGGCTAGTTTTGTCAGTCCACTTAAGGCGCTGTTGTAAGATATGCAGATACTCGAGCGACCAACGCTTCCAGAAATTCTGAGTAAACTGCTGCAACATCTGATACCTTGACAACCGATACAATTTCACTCCCTCGAAGGGGTGCTCGGGCAACGCGTTAAGTGGCTGTCCTATCAAGAAATGGCCTGGGGTCAGAGCCTCCAGGTCATTTGGATCCGAGCTGAGCGGACACAACGGTCGCGAATTGAGAACGGCCTCGATCTTACAAAACAATGTCGCGAGCTCCTCAAAAGTCAGCGCGGTCTGACCTACTATACGCCCCAAGTGCGTCTTAGCTGACTTAACTACGGCCTCAAAAATCCCACCCCAGTGGGGGCAAATCGGTGGGCTGAAGGTCCACTGTATACCCCGACGGGAGAGGGCCGTTCCAATATCCACTTTATTTACATTCAAAAAGTTGACTATCTCTCGTAAGTATCGTTCCGCACCGATGTAGTTAGTGCCGTTATCAGAGCGGATCAAAGTTGGAAGTCCCCTTCGAGAAACAAACCTATCCAAACAAGCAATGAAAGCCTCTGTCGAGAGATCAGCAACCAGCTCGAGATGTGCCGCCTTGGTGGATAAACAAACAAACACACATAGGTACGCCTTGTATTGCCTAGCGGTACGCAATCGTGAACTCTTCACCATAAACGGTCCTGCAAAATCCGTACCAACACCTGAAAACGGTCTGACCTCATTCACACGATCAGGGGGCAAGTCCCCCATGAGAGGTTGCATCGTGGCAGCCTTAAGTCGATAACAAGGCATGCACCGAAACACGATGTTCCGTATGACACGGCGGGCAGATAAGATCCAAAACTCCCGCTGGAGCGTGGCCAACAACGCGTTACAGCCGGCATGCGCGTTTTTAATATGACGATCAGTCACCAGCAACTCAACTAACTGTCCCCCCTTGGGGAGCAGAAGTGGGTGACGAGCCGAATACGACAGATTCGCATTGCGCAATCTTCCTCCTACCCGAAGTAACCCGGTCGAATCAACAAAGGGGTTGAGACGCGCGACGGCTCCCTTCAATTTCGAACGTCCACTTCGTATAATCTCCAATTCTGCCCCAAACTTCGAGGACTGTACCAACCGGACCAAATTCAATAGCGACTCGTTTCGCTCTGCCGGAGTCAGAATAGGGTTCAACGTTCGCTGATCGCGAGGAGTACGACAATTTCGTGCGAATCTCCTAATCCAAGTGGACACGTTTATCAACTTGTCAAGTGAGCTATACCGGTCCAGCAGAAACCCGGCGTCAGGGTCCTCAGCCTTCTGGGTAACATGTACGGCCGCTCTGGGGCCATGATCCCAAGATACTACTACATTGCTGTGGGGCCAGTCCGATTCTCTCTTGGCAAGCCAGGGTGGTCCCCACCACAAATGGTGTCTAACGAGTTCAGGAGCCTGACATCCCCTGGATGCACAATCAGACGGGTTCAATTCTCCTGGTACATGTCTCCAGGTCAGTGGGACCTCAGACGACACAATCTGGGAGACACGGTTCGCAACAAAAACCTCTAAGTTATGGACCGAAGCCTTCAGCCAGCACAAAACAATCTGGCTGTCCGTCCAAGCGTACACCGTATCCTCCAAAACCACTGACCCACGCAACACTGTTAGAGTGTGATTCAAAAGTTTGGTCAAAAGAGCAGCCCCGGACAGTTCCAGTTTTGGAATCGTCATCCTTGTCCGAATAGGCGCTACCTTGCTTTTTGCCAAAACCAAACGCACGTCGACCTCCCCGGTGGAGGTGACGGTTCGCAAATAAACCGCTGCCGCAAACCCTCATTCAGAGGCATCACAAAACCCGTGAAGGGTTGCCCTGTAATCCCCAGCAGGGACCAATTTCCTCGGCAGCGATACATTATTTATGTCCGATAGCGAGGTGAACATTCGCGTCCAATCAGTCAACAAATCACCTGAGAGGTGGGTGTCCCAGGTCAACTGAGCCGCCCATAGCCTTTGCATAAAACATTTGAGAGCAAAGGTGACTGGAGAAATCCATCCATTCGGGTCGAACGTTCTCGCAATCGTTGACAGTACTGACCGCTTCGTCCAGGCCTTCGGTGTTTCTAAAACCACCCGATAGGTAAACTCATCATGGACGGGCCGGTACTGAATTCCAAGTACTGACAACATGTTAGGGTTGTCAGGATTCTCAAAAACGTGCGGGTCTTGTTGAAACTCATCTGGGAGACCAGCCATCAACTTAGGGGAGTTGGACATCCACTTACGTAGTTCATAGCCGCCTCGTTCCAGCAATTGAATGAGCTCGTCACGTCGGTCCAGAGCTTCCTCTACACTGGCTGCACCTGTGCAGACGTCATCGACGTACAAATCTTGCTCCAGGATAGCGGCGGCTCTAGGATAGCTCACACGGTCACGCGACGCCAACTCCCGCAGGGTACGCATCGCCAAATACGGGCTAGACCGTAACCCATACGTGTTCGTGTTTAACTCATAGACCTTGACTGGCTCGGCCGTGGACTCACGCCAAAGTATCAACTGATACCTTCTGTCAGCCGGATGAATTACCGTTTGCCTAAACATCATCCGAAAGTCTGCGACAAATACAATCTGGTGCCTCCGAAAGCTCGTGAGAATATCCGAAATATCACGACTCAACTTGGGTCCCGAATGTAGACACTGATTCAGGGACATCCCGTTCGAGGTAGGTGCTGACCCATCAAAAACAACTCGAATCTTGCCGGTAGGGGTTCGTAGGACGGCATGGTGTGGATGGAAACAATGATCCTCAGATCACCAGTCCACACCCGATACCGACATGTGTCCTAACGACTCATACTCCCTCATGAAATCAACATATTTTTGTTTAAATACGGCGTCCCTTGTCATCATACGCTCCATCGACATCAATCTCGTCTCAGCCATCTTCCTAGATTCTCCTAGTGGCGGTCGATCGGCCCTGAAAGGCAGTCGAGTTACAAAACGACCAGAACGAAGGCGACCAGTACTATTCTGTTAAAACAACTCGCACTCTTCTTCGTCTGCGTCGACTCGACGAACGGTGGGAGGTTCCTCTATCTCCCAGAAACGTTGGATAACGTCTGACAACGCTGAGCCAATAAGTATGCCATCTGACTCGGCAGGCCTAACCATTGGCAATGCCGGACCCATGATCACGTGACCAAACTTAGTATCCACAGCAATCAACCCGTCCGGCTGAAGAACTCGCTGATCCGACAACAGAAACCTACCCAGAACGTCTGCTCCCAGTAGCAGGTCGACCGGGGCTGGAGTGTCAAAATCGGGATCCGCCAACTTGAGTCCTGATGTCAGGAATCGAACGGCCGGATTCAACTTCACCAAGGGGTGTCTGCCCATGACATGCGTCATTACTAAAGCTTGCGCGGATGTTTTTGTCAAAATGTCATAACGTGGAGAGAACGTGATCACCGATTGACCAACTACATTCGTAACCGTAACATTCCCCACGCCCCGTATTGATTTATTATACCTATTTACCTTGAGGCCCAACCATTTTGCTAAATCATTCGATACAATGCAGCCCTGAGCTCCAGAATCTAATAGGGCGCGAACGTATGTTGGGTTGCCCGCCAAATCCCAAACAAGCACAGAGGCGATCGGTAACACCACCGTCTCCGGTTGGGGGGCAACAAATGGTTGGGCCGCAAATTCCTAGCGAGGACCCCCGGGGCCCCACTGTGCCTGTAACCGATCAGGTATGCAGCTATACGCCAGAGGGTCCCATTGTACAAATGGCCCACGCGCCGGTTCCATTCCCAACCTACGATTCCCCGTAAAGGGGGGTGGGCGTGAATTCAACCGTGGCCGCTCCATGAGCGGGGGGGACATCACATGTGACCGACGAGGACGAGGCGACGAGCGGGGCGACAACTGAGGCGGCGTCCGAACCGCACCCGCATAGCTCGAAGGTGTCCCATGACACCCGCCCGTTACGGCCTGCTCAACACACCCAATGTCCCGCTGGGTCGGATGCTGAGTCGCAACCGAAAACTCAGGGCCCCCCATGTAATGGTCCTGAGTGCGGCCCTGCACCCTGGTACTGCCCTGTGCACGTGGGGACGTTGGCCCCTGAGTTGCGCTCCGAGTCGCAAACGAATTCTCAGGGCCCCATGCCGTGTCACCCTGGGTACGGCCCTGTGGAGGCTGTTGGCCGGACCGGTTCATGCACAACAGATTGTTGTGGGTCCCACCACAATATCCGCACATTTTTGTGCGCGTGCAGTCCCTAGCCATGTGTGGCCCGAGGCACAGGAAACACCAGCTCCGCTGCTTGGCCATCCGGCGCCGTCCCTGAACCTTAAGTTCCCCGAACTTATTGCAATTGGCCACAGCATGGCCAATCTGCCTACAACATGGGCAGGTCTCACCATGTGGGGTCAATTCACTCACAGTCCCATACGACTGCCGGTTGGTGCGGTCCTTCCTCGTCGGAGGGCCCCTACTCACAGCGCTCCCGGCAGCTCTCTGTGGCTCCGAAGGATGGGTGACCGTCAACCCCAAATTCTCTGCCCGTCGAGCCTCCTCTTCCAAGAATCCGACCAAGTCGGAGAAGGCGGGCAGGTCCTCGGCCGACCTCCCGTGAGACTGTTCGAAACGAGTCTGCACGTCAGCGGGTAGGCGGGAAAGTACAATGTACAACAGTAGGTACGACCATTCACCAACCGGAAGTCCAAGATTCTCTAGAGCCTTGGTGACGGACAACAATGGGTTCAAAACCTCCGTCTGTATGGCCCCGACCTTGTTCACAACCGGGATACTAAACAAACGGTTCAGTTGGGCATCGGCCAACCTCCGTTTGTTATGGTAACGTCTGACCAACAATTGCCTGGCCGTTTCATAGTTACCCTCCGTAACTGTCAAATGAGCGACCAGCTCCCTAGGCTCACCCCTCAATGCTGCCACCAGCTGAGCCATCTTGACAGACTTGGTAATGTCCGATCGCATGTGCACCAAACTGTCGAACAGATTGATGAAGCTCATCCATTCACCGGACACGCCGTCAAAAGTAGGCATAATTATGGCAGGTAACCTGGACCCCGATCCCTGAAGCGGCAGAGGTGCTTCAATGTCACCACCATGGCTGGACTCGCGCTGTCTACGTATGTCCGCAGCCTTCTGCGTGATAGCAGCTGCCATCTCCATACATTGGTCAACATCCCCTATCAACCGTGACAGCCTGTCAGATGCGCAACCATCAACTGATTCCGCCTGCGCGGACAATTCGAGCACCCTATTGTAACGTTCCTTAACGTCCATAGACCGCTCCAATACCACATCATGCCTATCTAAACGGTCTATCAGACCGTGTGCGGAGGAAAACCATCTGAGTTCCTTAGAAACACCCTTCTGGATTTCAGATAACGACATGATCGGAACGATACTTACTCAATTTGCAGTAACTCAATTTTATTGGACCCTCCAGTCTACAACCCAAACGAGGGAACCCTAAGCCACAACTTAAACAATGTTGTTTTCCTTAAACAATAGGAACCGAGTTTTATATCTATATAAATTCTGTAAATACAATTTAGTTTCCCTTTATCATTATAACACACACAGATAGTCAATATTAGTTCAAGTTATAAATTGCTATAAACTGAAAACAATGTAATAGCCTGCTATCAATAGATGTAACTACCTATGTTAACCAAAACATTCATTCAATAGCATTACTAGACCACTAATAGATTGACTAACTGGTAATTCAATGCAATTTTCAATTCAATATCTGTCTATCTACTACCAGCAATAGACCTATAGCTTACAATACTACCAATCTATGTGGATATAGGAACAACAACCAAGTTACCTAATAACCGCCTATACCTACAGATTGATAGTCCCAAATCGTGCCTTCCTGGAGCCCTTGACGGCTGCAAATCTCAGGAAGCCACGCTCTACTACCAAAGTGTTCAGGCTTCTCAGCACCTAATGACCTCGTAGGGGCCCATCAGCTACGAGGTAGCGTAACGATCAGTTGCCAAGAAGTGTGAACGTCGGCGATTCACCGAGCTGAAGTTAATTGGGGTCGATCTAACCTGGTCTGTGCTTCGGTCCCGTCAACCTCCTGTCTCTCTGCAAGGCCCGGGTGCACCCTAGGCTCTTCTTGGTAGACAGGTTCTTCAGCCAACCAGGTATGACTGGCGGGCCAGTTTCAATGAGCACAGTGTTCCAACACAGGTTATGTTACGTGGTAAAAACAATCGGGCACGAAAATGCGAACTTTATCTGGTTCGAGAAACAATAACACACTCAGCTATATTAACAATCCTGAGGGAAACCCGAATACATTCCAGATGGCCTGCGATTTAATTTCAATACCCTAACCAAAACGCGTTTACATTGCGAGGGCTTTCGTCCGTCAGTTGTCAAAAAACTGCTAGGTTGGCAGCTAACGTCAAATTCAAAATGGCCGTTCAGAAACCATCGATCGAATATCGATTTGGAATCGAACAGTAGGCAGTGCACAATAATTACTATAACTAAATGCCTAGGAATAAATTAAAATATCTGTAAAATACAGATAGCAAATACGAAATAATTACCGATATATATATCGTTAATTATATTAATAAACTTTACATATAATAATATAAATACAATAACTTTTACGAAAGAGACAGGTAGTGCTCTTTGATATGTTTCTTAAAAGAAAAAAGAGTCGGACTGTCTCTTATAGTGCAAAGAGGTGCGTTCCAGAGTCGGACCGCCCGCAACCTGAAAGAGCGTTTATACGCAGCGCTGCTATGCCGCGGAGTAGCTAAAAGAGAATAATTAAATATCATCGGAGAAATGCGCATGGCAAACTTAAAAGTAGAAAGACGAAAATTCTTATTAGAGACCCCTTATACAACCAGTGTATTGGAAGGAGTTCCAATACGAACCGTAAACGAAATCAAATATCTCGGCACATATATTACGGCAGGACATAGGACACAATAAAAAAGAGGTGCCGGCAAGCCATATGCAATTCCAAGGCCCTAATGCATTTTATAAAGAAATCCAACATGGACTGGAATATAGTGCGCCTGATTTACAAAATGGTCATTGCACTGTTTATAAAATACGGACAAAAAGCGGCATCCCTCACTAAAGCAAACAGTTGAAAGTCAGTTCTTGACTAAGAAAATATGAACGCCTGATCCTCAGAGACATGTTTGAGAACGCCAGAAGCTATCCAAGATACCACAAAATTCATGACTGACTACAGGGCAAAACGATAACCAAACGAATCAAAAACCACCGGTTGTGTTACAATACATATTCTGCGACGCCCACAACAGCACTTACTACACGCTCCATTCAAATACGAAGCAAGGAAGAAGAAAGTCGGCCGACTTATATACACCTGGAAATATTTCCTTAAGCATGACATCAAATACTACGGTGAAGAACACGGTTACTGGACAGAATCATCACACAACAGGGACGAAGTCAGGATGGCCTAGAGGCAAATATACCGTATTCCAGAAACAGAGAGCGAAAGCGAAACTGGGAACTTACCGGATAACCCAAACGAACACGACTCAGGAAACTCAACCAATACCAATAACTGAAAATAGAAGGAAAACAAGAACTTGAAGAAAACAACAGCTGCTCTCCAAATCCCACATCCTCCCCATTCCACATATCCTATATTGGCTTCAGGCTGAAGAGTCGGTCGATTGAATTCACTATCCTTCCCCTCCTATACAGCAGGTCATTCCGCCCCCCCTCAAAACTTGTACCCTCTGGTATGACGGCCGAAAGACCGGAACAGGTTTAGAACCCTGGCTGGAGAAGCACCATTCATTCATTCATTCAAAACTTAAAAAGTGTTTTTGCTGATCCTTTTTTGCTGTGAAAATCAGTATTTTTCTTGTGCGATTAAATACTAGCCTTTAGCTTTGAGCTTTACATTTCCCACGAGTTCGCAAGGGCTTTCATTTACGAACCGAGAAGTTTACGGCAAGAGCCGAAGGAGCTTCGTAAAAAGCCTTTTCGAACGAGTTAGGAATAGAATGTTTCCGGATGAGAACCCAAAATCAAGCGGCGAAGGTGCTATTTTTGCTCAGAAGTCGGAAAAGATTTTAAAAATACTTATTTTAGTAAAAAATGGCTTATGTTTAAACGATTACCAAAAACGCACCTATTTTCCTACCAATAAATGCGAAATGACAGCCAGAATGGATAAATGTCCAAATTGTGTTTGGATAAATTATCACCAAACTTCTTTTTATGTTTTGTGTACTTAAGTTTATATTTTAAGTATTTTTGTTGTTCTTACATGTTCAACCTAACACGAAGGATAAATGGGGCTTTGCTTCGCTCACCCCCTTTACCCTTCACCTAAGCTACCGCATTATTTTGCCCTGATATTTTTTGCTACTTTTGGTGTTCATTTATCCATTTTGGGTAGGAAAAAAATATTTTGGTGATCATTATATTTGTTGCCGTAAAAAATACCTCAAAATCATCAGATTGTGGCCATAATAATATTGCTTGCAAAGTCTTGCTACCGCGCTCACAATATTGGGCGCGCGCGACCAGCCGGGGGTGTCCCCACGTTACAGTTATTTCAGGACAAATTGAACACGGCAAATTGTGAATCGAAATTATGCCAGGGATAAATTAAAAATACTTTTCGTTACTATCGATACGTCAACTATTGTCCCTGAGTCGGGAGTCACTTCACAAATCAACACCCTCGTACGGTGGCAAGCAATCCATGTTTTCCTATTCGCAAAAAGTATTAAGAATCTCGCTGGAACGCCAAACAAAAACAAATCCAAATGGGAAATATTAAACTGCACATCAAAAATACTAATTTGCACAGCGAAGCGAAGCCCCTTTTATCCTTCGTGTTAGGTTGAACATGTTAGAACAACGAAAAATAAAAAGTGTTTTTGTTAGTCCTCTTTTGCTGTGCAAATCAGTATTTTTGATGTGCGAATAGCCTATCCAAATTACCATTTTTCGCCCCAGGCCGAATTCCATCAGTACCTTTAAGCGTTTCGTTAATTGAATATGTCACAACTTTAACGGGCTTTTAATTTAGGGCACGCATTTAAACTCCATCAGTGATGGCCGGCGCTCCTTCCTAAATCATTTAAAAGCATATCCGACACGAGATTTTATGTAGAGAAGGTGCAGTTGTGCGGTTACCTGACCGAGGACAAAGGACGTAAACTTGCACCTTTTTAAATACTGTAAAACTCTTCCAGTACACACTATAGTAGTTTATGTGACTTATGGAGAGCATTCAAACTCGAGAGTTGTTTATGAAACGAGCCGAAGGCGAGTTTCATAATAAAACTACTCGAAAGTTTTAATGCCTAATTATGTAAAGTTACATTCACTAGTTTATCTACACACATATCATCTCTTTGATGTGTTCAGGAACCGCATGTTCGACCGGCATTGTAGCATTGATCATTGCTCTGCAGTTGTATAGGTTGTTTAGTAGTACCAACTTCACAGACAATCTATGGGCGGCCCGCAAGCGGGCGTCGGCGTTAGAAATTTGAATGTCATATTGACAAATGTTGGTACATTATGGTCATAATGTATCAATATCCAGATAAGAAATGACTTTTTACCAAGAAGTTTCTCATTATGCTGGTCGTAACGTGTGGTTTTTGGACGCAGTAAAGAGGGCTTATAATACGTATGTAGATAAAAGTGCATTACGCACTATCGAAAGAACATTCTTCAATTTATCCGCCCAAATACCGTTGTCACAAAAAGTTCAACGGAACTAGAAGTTGCACGAAGAAAAAACTGAAGACTGTTGGAGCAACTAACTGTACGGAAAACCTCGAATTAGTTATCTTGTTCCTCGTCTCCTTAACCTCTAACTGACCCATGTCTTGCCGGCAACACATTTTCCCGTTATAGGTTTTGAACTTAATTACCATGGCATACAATTTTGAGGCACTATGATTTTGAACCTCGTAAAAATCGCAATGCCTCAAAATTTGATTGATTCGGTGCGAGGTTAATACTCACTGTCCTTCACTCAAAACCACAAATTAAAATCACTTTAGTACCATATTCCAACACGAACTGTGTTTGCGCTTTTTAGCCAGCAACCAATTTCGTACTTTTATTCTTTATTGACTTACCTACTAGACTACTCTTCTACTACATACAAACCTTTGTGGCTTACAGTACATTATGATACAAGTGTGGTATGTTGGTCATTACACTCGAGAGGCGAAGGCTTAATGGAGACGAGAAGTGTAATGACCAATGCTCACGTGTTTCATACGACGTTTTTCAACACACTTGCGAGGAAAAGTAAATAAAACTAACGAAATGCAATACTGTGAATAAACTTAACAAACAGAAACCCATTTAAAAGATGGCGGCCGTAATTTTATTTTTTCACGCGCTCAGCGCTGCATGCGCGCGCAAGTCTGAGATAAGGGCACCGGCAAAGTAGCTAATCAGCCACATATTTATAAATTTTGAAATTGGGTATTTATAGGTAAAAATACACCGTCAAAATATAAATACCAACAAGCTAATAAGCAGTTTCATGAAATTTTTTAATTATTTATCACATTTTGAATTGAATTTTATATTTACGCAAATAACTACTTAGCTGTTTTCGAAACATTAATACTTCTTGCTAATATTTAAAAAGATATGTAATGAAAAGGCACTAGTGCGATAATGTAATGTAAAAGGCACGGCATGGGTAATATTCTGCATTATCAGTGTAAATACGCTGTAATAAGACCTACTTAACGAGCAGGTATGTTGAAAAAGTAGTTATAAGTTGAACAATCCATTACCATGTGAAGATGATAATAAACGAAAAAAAACCGGTCAAGCGCGTGTAGGGCGTTGGACCTCAACACGAATGGAACCCTTAGCATTGTACACGGAAAAGACGTAAAACGAGAGTATTTTGCACCAGTATACCTTTTTAATTCTTATTACTAAAGTATTAAATAGTAGAACTACATTCAATGCCGTGCATCGAAATATTGTAAAAGAGGTTTGTAGAATGTAAGTATTGAACTATGTACTCAGGTTAACGAAACTCTTTGCTCAATGAAACCGGAAGTAGATAGAAATTGAGTAACTTATTTACAGAAATAAAGTCAAATATAATAAAAAAACTTGATATTATTTATCATAATTCGAATGAGCAATTATTAATCGTATAATGACAAATAACTAAGCATAAAACTCAATACCCGCAATGAAAGTTCTTTTCTGATAAGATCGGGAGAGTCCATGTCAGTTCACCGATAAACAAATAAAACAAAATGACTAAGAAAATGACCATACAAATAATCTCATGTATGAGTACTACTTTTAATTCTTAAAAACCCGTATGTTTTATTGTTTGTTGTTACAGCGGCAATAGAAATACGCCCTCTGTGAAAATTTCAGCTCTCTACCCATTTCGGTTGATCCAGTAGAGCCCGGTGACAGACGGACGAAAAGACGGACATCGGAGGCTTAGTAATAGGGTCCCGTTTGGCACCATTCGGGTAAGGAACCCTAAGAAATACCTGGCCATGGAGGACAAACAACATTAACATAAACATTTACATTCAGGCACGAATGCGTTGATTGCAGCTCATGTGAAGTACCGCTAAATGTGTTCAACCTCCAACCTCAAGAAGAAGAAATGTTATGCTGGCGGTGACATTTCCCAAGAGAGAGACACAGACAGCTTGACTGTGTCCGCTAAAATTTCAGTTGCTGTATTTAGGGACCCCTGTTTCGTGGACACACGAAAATTAACATTTAAGGGGCGGGTTTTTATCCTCCCGGGCGGAAACTCGAAGCCTCTGTTAGACCTCACGGCTACGACCTCCGTGGCTCTGTGGTTGTGGCTCTGCCTACCATGCGAGAGGTCCCGGGATCGAACCCCGGCTGGGGATAAAGAAAAAATAAAACCCCAGGTCTTGGATGTTTATATGTGTGTAACGTTGCTGTTTCTGGTTCCCACGACACAGTGTATCTTAGTGTGGGGCCAGAAGCAATGTACGTGCCTGTATGAAAATTTTATGTTATGTTTTATAGTCCCCTAGTGCTAACGAGCAACAAAACATTCTTAATTACGAAATGTCGCGCAAGTATGATATTTAAACGGCACTTTAGTTGAGTGGAGGTTTGTGAATTCGGGCATCGACGTACTGTGCCACCGCCATACGCTCTGCTCGGGCCCTCGTGTGAAAGCGCACAGTTTTTCCGGAGAACACACTTACTAATCTGTATTCCGGGCTTACTACCAAACGGATTTTTTATCAGGGTTCCTTCGGCCAACAGAGAGAAACCTTACGAAGACGCTGCTAATACTATAATTAAAGCTGAACAAATATGTACAAAGGGGATACTTTCAAATGAAAAATTTATGGCAACGAAAAATCAACGCTCTCAAATATTTATCTTTACATCCAATTATCTAGCTAACGTGATAATAATAGGAACTCTATCTAAACTGTCTTTAGGTTGAGGTCACCATATTATCAAATTGTTTTTGTTTAAGTGTCCTTTACCCATATTTACACTTCAAGGCCATCTATTAGATTTTTATTTAAACAGCCTGTTTATTATATAACTCTAATGTGGAAATGTGTCAGATTTCTCATATATTAATCGATAATTTGACACTAGCTGGGTTTAGATTTGACGTGAATTTAAGTTATGTAATTAAGGATGATAAGCATCCAGGAAACGTCTCTATCATCGGCAGTGTGTTAGAAAGAGATGTGCGGGACTCTTTTAAACGCCATTGGCAGGGAGGTCACACACATCTCTTTCTAACACACTGCCAACGACAGAGACAACGCCAAGATGATCTTTGCTGGATTCCGTTGCTGGCAGACGTGTATTTCGTCCTTAAAAATGATGCTTGGAAAGTCTGTCATTAAAAAAATACATAGCATTAACATTACATACAAAAAAATCTAGCTATACGCGGTTTAACCAACTATTCATTTCCCGAAGGGCTTAGCCCAGCGCCACAGCTTTAAAGATAGTGGAGGTTTCCTTACGAAGTTTTCATCACCGTTATTGGTACATGGTCAGAATCTGATTTTGAACCCGCATATCCAGCTTGACAGGCGAGCGTGGATCAACTAGACTAGGGAAGCCTATTACATTTTTTACCCGAACGGGGTAAATTCAAATCTACAAAACATTGCTGGTATCTATAAATAATCGAACATTAACAAGACCATTTACTAGATATAAATGAAATATATTTGGGGTTATTAGTTTGACCCCCCTGCAATAATTTAAAACATATAAATTATATTAGTAATGCATCAAAATGTATCTGTTATTTATGTAGGTACCTACCTAATAAAATATAATACACGATACACTGTATTACTCTTCACACTAAATTAAAGAGCTTGTTTTTTCCTTTTTAGTGGTTATTTATGCAGTCGGTTTTTATTTTTTTTATTTATACGATTTTCGACAATTATATAAAATTTCGTACAGAACCCACATTGTCATGCCAATACCGTAAACACCTCTTTCCGGATTTTTTGCCGCCCCAAGCTCCAAAGGGTGGCGTATTAAAACTTGTATATCGGATTAGACGAAATTACTAAGTGCCAGAACGAAAGGGGGTTTTAAGTGTGTTTTCAATGCGACAGTCAAGTAGATTGCAGTATTGGTTTAGGAACTATAGTCTTGTTAGGAGAGAGAGCTTAGGGATAACTTGGTAGGATTCCAATCTACTGTTGTTCCGAAAAGTAAGATAAAGTCGCTCTTTCAAATTAACACAAAGAACTTGACTGGTGCATCGATAGCATCACTCCAGGAACTCCTTCGTCGTTGACATTCAACCTATTTGGACGGTTAGTGGTTAGTATAGTGTTTCTATTAAAAGGGAGAAGAAAATACTTGAGGGCGCCACCATCTTTGTTTGTTGTTGTTTTAGCCGAAATTAAACAGACTACAGACTCACCTCTGGACGTGGAAACACTTTAGTTCCGAAAGTTCCGTTTTCTACTTCATCAAAAGTACAGTGCGACACTGTACCTACTTTTCAAGTTCTCCCTCCGACCATAGCCATAACAAATTATTTTGACATCTAGGAAAAATTTACGATTTGTTAGAATTTTATTTAAGAATTATGCAACTAGAAATAGATACGCCAAAAAAATGTGCCAATTAGAATATGTCCGTTTATAAAAACAAGATTTTGAGAAATTTTGCTGCGATCGAGGCCAAAAGCGACTAAACATTTTTGCTACTACATAAAAGTCGGAACAAGAAATTTTACAAGTTGAGTAAAAGAGATCGCGGAAAAATGCGAATGCTGAAAGTCACTGCACGGGAAAACGATTCAGCGGAAGCTGTCTAACAAATCAAATTAACCAATCATTATCAATCAGTATAATCAGCCTTATCGTGTATTTCTGACATGTAGGAATATCAATCGCTTTAGAAAACTAGACCCATCCTTCGGTCACGGCGACTGTTACAGCTGGTGAACACGTCGTTCGAGTGCGATCGACATGGCTCATTGATCTATTGTAGAATATACATTTTTTTAAACATTGACATACAGGCACATCCATTGCTTCTGGCCCCACACTAGGATACCCGGTGTCGTGGGAACCAGAAACAGCGAAGTCACACACATATAAACATGCAGGACCTGGGGTTTTTTTTTACCCCTAGCCGGGAATCGAACCCGGGAGCTCTCGCATTGTAGACAGAGCTACAACCGCTGCGCCACAGATTTTTTAAATTCGTTTACAGAATATGTGTCGAAGAGGGCACAGTATATTGGTAACACAAAGAGTGTCATTAATCTGAGGGTTGTAAACTCAGATAAACGAAACTCTTTGCTTCTCTGAGGTTGTAACTTGGTAGTAAAGTTTGATAAACATTGTCAACAGCAACAAAGAGTTTCATTCATCTGAGGTTCTATGGATATTTGAATAACGAAACTCTTTGCATAAATTTGCTTTACTTAATTTTGCCTTGTTTTATTAGTCTGCTTTTTCTCTGTGTAGCGGGTTGCTCCCCTCCCTCAAATATGGCGAGGGGGGTGATGGCTGGTGCACAAGTAATACTCGTGAACGGGTGCTGCTTGGGGGGACTGGTCCAGTCTGGTTTCTCATAAGATATGTTCATTACAGCTTGTCTTTGTTCTTATTGTTTTCTTTAGTAAAATTGATATTTTGAGACATCATAGTGGCACTTATAGACATGATATTATAATTTTGTCATATACAGGGTTACAGGTTAAGTCGACCTAGATCCGTTAAGGGCGTGTAGTACCCATCTTTTCTGACTGATTTCACTATGAAACACCCTACCCCAAACCTAACTATTTTCGAGACAAACGACTTTTATTTTTTTTAGAAAAATTGCCTATTTTTTCTTCATTAACTATGATATTTTGAAATTGGTGCGCCTTATTATTATTATTATTTATTTTTTACATGCAGTTTAAGATGCTCTATGAACTTTGTAACCAAAATCCTACGTAAGTTAACTAAATACGTTGTTATGGACGATTGAAAGTTCAAAAAGTTAATAAAAAAATTGACAATTTACCTTTCTTTAAGGAATATCTAAAAAAAATGTCTAGCAGACGTTTGGCAGATGTGCCTAAAATATCAACGTTTTGTCTGCTATCCGACAAGGTATAACAAGGTATAACTCTAGGGTTTTATTTATCTCGTAGGAAAAAACTTAGTTTCATAGGCGATAGTGGACGTAAAAATAATTACGCTTATTGAGCCTAATTTATTCTTTGGCCCTAGAAAGATCATATTTTTCTCCATGTATGAGACTTTTGAGACCGGTAATATTTATTATAAATTATTTGAGTTTTGAGTTTTGGTGAACGAAACTCTTTGCTTACTTACTCTGTATTTATTATCTACAAACGTTAAGCGCCCTCTAAGTGGAACTATTTTTGACAGTTTGCTTCCCCCTTGCTTGGCTATCCAGTAAACAAACCTTATGTACAACTAACGCAACATTCTTACGTTTTCGATATCTACATCTACGTCCAATGTTTCAACGTCACCACTCCGAAAATAACATTTCATAACCAATAAAACCAACGACACCCAAACGTTGTACCTACAATTACATCAACCTGAGGAAGTTTTACAACTTCGCGAAATATCAGTCCAACAATGTTATTTTTGATGGCGCGTAAACCGCCACAACTCAGAAAAGAAACGTGAGGAAACTTTGAGACTTTGAAACCATGATATTGATTCCGATAGCAAAATGACGGCTCCAATACATTGAGGCGACAACGACGGTCTTGTTTTAACTGTTACAAAACAGTGGCATATCTAGCATATCAATGAGACTCCTATGCACTGTCCTGAAGATTTATTTGGCGTTCAGAGAATTATTTTCTAGGCAATTAATGACAGAAATTATTCATCATTCAAATTAGTTTGTAGTACCTATTGTCCTAGCATTATTGTCACTAAGCTGCTGAGAGTTTGCTAGCGGAATTGGGCTCCATAGGGGGGAGGAAGCAGAACCACCCTCGTTCGTTACCATTCATAATTCACCTCGGAAAACTCCTCGTACGTTTTCCCATTACAAATTTTATAAGGTTTTTATTGCAACCCGTCTGTGTTGCCAGGTATCAAGTTGTGGTGGCAATTTGTTATTTTTGCTGTATGCTAAAGACATGCAAAACAAGTTTTTATTATTATCAAATATCTGTTATAGATACCAACAATTCAATTCAATTATTATGGAGGTGTAACAATATAATAATTTGGAAGTGCCTCCGCAGCCGGCGCCGGCTTCCAAAATGTTTGTGATTGGTAGCCGGCACATGGGTGGGTATGCTGGCAGCACTGCATCAAGTGTCCGTCAATGTCAAAATGTTGAACGTCAGATTGGTTAGTTTAAAATATCAGGGCAAAACACTGCGGTAGCTTAGGTGAAGGGTTAAGGGGTTGAGCGAATAGAAAGCCCCCTTTATCTTTCGTGTTAGGTCGAACATATAAGGACAACAAAACATGCTTAGTTTCAAAGTACCTAAGCTAACGCAGTGTTTGCGGCTACCTACCTAATAATTTTGCAAATATCCCGAGTTTTATAGGTTACGTAATTGGTCAGGTTCTCTTTATAAAACCTGGAACTATTGTCGATTTGCTGCTTGTTAGCATTACCCATGGTAAGCGTGCGAGGCGATGATATCCAAGTATTCCCTGCGGACATGAGCAACTATTCTGCTCTGGCAACTCTACGGGTGGTTTTTCACAAAACTCCCGCCAAAAGTTCGGGCGGCGTTTGACAGTTCGGCGGAAGCCGTCGGCTGTCGGCTGCGTTCGCGAGAATTTCGTTTTACTTTTTAATAATTCAAAAAAGGTTGCTAAAGGAATTAAGCGCTGGGGAATTTTCCGGTGGTTTTATTGTGAAGCCGGGACGTGGTGGGGTTGTACGACTGGCAAAATTGGTTTAAATAAATAGTCATTTTTAGGGTTCCGTACCTCAAAAGGTGGAATCCTATAAGGGTATAGGATCACTCGCGTGTCCGTCCGTCCATCCGTCTGTCACAGGCACTTTTCTCAGGAACTATAAGAGATAATCTTGAAATCTTTGGCAAAACTACTTATCCTGATAACTGCAACATAATGCAAGTCTAATATGAAAAAAAGGCCTACAAAAACGTGAAGGCACATAAAATGACAAAACACAACAAAAAAACATTGTGATAAGTCATGTAGGGTATCCTTAAAAATGACTCTTTATAAGATCTTCAATTTTTTTTTTCTTAGAATTTTAGTTTTGATAACTATGATCAAAAAAGTGCAAAAACTGACCATTACTCCCTTCTTACTCCGAATCTACAGTCTAAAATTATGAAAAAATAAAGAATATTTAACTTGCCATAGATTACAGGAATACCTACCCTAATTGTCAAGGTTTTTTATTATCTGTAAACCACATACAAACTTATAAATGTCCCTGGTTACTTACATGGAGTATGAAAGTAGCCGCACCAATAACATTGTAAACAACATTCTGCTATGTAAAATCCAAACTATTCACTCCAAACCATTCCTACCATTGTACGGTGGTAGGGAACCCTTCGTGCGCAAGTCCGACTCGCACTTGACCGTTTTTTTTTTCTCCAAAGATTTGATTTCCAATCTATCTAGGTAGAAGGTAATTGTAAATGCCTGTTGCAATGAAAAATCACACCATTTACCATTACAGAAATCATCAGTAAGCCATTTTTGTACCATGTTTGTACCATAATATCTGCTAAAGTAAGTTATTTCACAGGGAAACAAATTTGGCGCGAAATTAGGCTCAAATGTCGGTTCGCTCCGTCCGCGGTCATCGAAAAGGTAATTTTGGCTTTTAATGGAAGGAAGGTCAAATTTTGTTTGGCTTATTTGTGTTTGTTTTATGTTTATATCTCAGTCGTTTTGTTATTGGCGTCAATATTTCCAGGGATCATGCTAATTAAGTTATTCTTGGATTCAAAACTTAATAGTAATATGGAGAAGTAGATCGATAAGTATCCAAGCAAGTAAGTAGGTGTCTTTATCAAGAATTTCAGTTCAGTTTGATAACTGATATGAGCTATGCATACCTAAGGTATCATATCGGAAACAAATTATATCCGTGGTTTTAAGATCCGCACTCTTTTCGAAAACCACAGACCGCATTAAGAGGCATCAACACTAAACTAACTAAAATAAATTTAAAAGTGAGTTTGAAAATAGAACCATAGCAACCGAACCACACTGATTCGTCTAGAACATGCTAGCTGGACAAAATTATTTTTTGATTTCTTATGGCTTATTTTAGCTTGAATAGCAGTTAATTGTTGTTACTAGTAGGATTCGAGACTATCCCGCAATTTTAGGGGGATATAAAAAATAAATAACAAAAAAATATTAAAAAAAATACATATTTATTCAAAAGAAATACACACCTTTTGGAAATAAATAAAGAAAAATAAATTGAATAATTACAATGCACAAAATCAACGATATTTACAAAATTATAACTGTAACTTAAATTAAAATAAAATAAAAACCTATTTCATTAAATAATTGATGCAAAACTACACTAAATCGATTTATTTACACATAACAATACAAAAGTCATTCTTCTTCAGCCTCAGACGAGTCGGATTCTGTATAATCTAAATTATTTCTAATTAAATTACAAGTAGAAGGCGAAATGGCCACTTCCCCATTCATCCGTTCGCGAACGGCTCGCAGAGGGCGCTTAATGTTTAAAATACAAAGAGTTTCGTTCATCAGAGTTGAATGAATCACAAAGTAAAAGCATGTTTACGCAAAGAGTTTCGTTAATTATAGAAATGAATTGTCCATCTCCAGATATCCATAGAACCTCAGATAAATAAAATTCCTTGTTTCTGTTGACAATGTTCTAACTAACTCTCTACTCTAACTAGTTACAAACCTCACATAAATTAAACTATTTATGTTACAAAATACAGTGTCCGCTACCAAAAAGATTAAGGTAATCTTCAATATTGCTCGGATTTTAATCTGTCAGTTACGACAACCTCTGTGGCACAGCGGTTCTGGCTCTGCCTACCATGCGAGAGGTCCCGGGTTCGATCCCCGGCTGGGGGTATAAAAAAACCCCAGGTCTTATGTGTGTGTGTGATGTCGCTGTTTCTGGTTCCCACGACACAGGGTATCCTAGTGTGGATCCAGAAGCAATGTATGTGTCTGTATGTAAATATTTATGTTTATTTATGTTCGTTCGTTAGTTTTGACGCCTTGAGAAATCCACATTTAGTTCAACTAAACCTATTACACCCGCCGCAACCCTGACACAACAACACCGGCCGACCTCTATTAATTAAGCGTTGTGTAAACCGAGCTTTATCAGCGGCGACCACGGCCAGCCAATTAAAATGCACCGATGTGCTTTCGCGCCAAAAATTATACGCCGCCGCTCTCCCGACGGCAATGTGAGTGACGGCTTTAGGCGAGGCACTGTCATTTGCAAAGAGGAGTGATCGCGGGAGCTGGGCGGTATACGTGCGGAATACTACCATAGCGAGAGACACCTGGATGACTGCGCCGGCAACAGCCGCCACGCACATCTCCGCGGCGTCGCACCGCACCACGCACAACCGCCTGAAGGCAGACCTCTACCTAGAGAGTGGCTGTCGATCCCACTGTAAGCCCACAGAAGAGGGCGAAAGCACGAAAGCCAGTGCATGCCAATAGATGGCGAAAGCACGGTACAGTGAAGGCCACGCGCCGCCCCTGACAAGTAGGGGCCACCCAAGACCGCGGGGGACGTGACCCCGGGCATGAGGCAACCATAAGTCCTCGTCCCCGCAACCGTAGTGGTTCTCGCGCTTCGCAGTCCACAGCGATTGGTAAGAGGACAGCATAAGTATACTGAGGCCATGGCTAGGAGAAACATCTAACGACAACGATAAAAACACACAGGGGTTGTTTTTAGTCCTTATACTACACGAGCTGATGTTCGCTCAATGTGTAAGGACCCGGCATTGCAGGGAGGTCTGACTCTAACAAAAAAAGTGCTAAGAAGACTTTAGAGGACCCAAATGAGTTCGTAATGGCCGAAAGATCAGATACTCTCGGGTCAACAAGGAAACTCCACATATAAAATGTATGTAATGTCAAAGGTCAAAGTTGACTCGAGTCGACTTATCAGCGATACTAAGAAAATATTTCAATTTAATTTAATGACATTTTAGAGCCTATTTTTTGAAACTTATTTGATTATTTCGAGAAATAGATGTCTGATTACTTTTCTTTAAAACACCCCTCGTGACTTCACTTGAGTAAATTTGTTTGTTTGTTTCTGAACGAAAAATCCATGTCACAATTGAACATTCATAACAGCAAAAGCATTCCAGAGAATTGAGCAAAAGAGGGTGAAAAATACATCTTCTTGAAAAATGATGGATGAAGGATGGATGTAAAGCAATGTAATTAACAATATTTTAGAGGTTTTATCTAAATTAAGCCTGTGCTTAATTTACGTTAAATCTGGACCAATGTCCCAAATAATATAATGTGTAAAACTTTAGTACACTCACGATAAACTACCGCAGTATAGTTTCAATGTCAGTTCCCTATTATTTTCAGCATCTCCTCTGATTTTTAACAACCAATCCTTATTTCACCGCAGCATATCCGCGGGAGTTTGACAAACGAGCCGCGGTCTGAAAACGCTCGAATGATGATCGATGGCCGCGCTGATGGCGGCGGGTAATACGATTTTAATCGGAGGTGAGATTGGGCGGGGCTGTTCCGAATTTAGAACTCGCTATTGTTAATTTTACGTCATAGTTTTTTTCACATTTGTGCTGTTCATCTCAGGCGCAGCAGACCAAACAATACCAAGACTGACTCCTGACTAACATACCATGAGACCTGTTTCTTTATGAGTTGGCAGAGGCACAACTGTGGCAAATAGATATGGTATACCTAGTTGTATTTTTATATAAATTATTATTTATTAATATTATTATTATTAAATTCGAAAGTTAGGATTCATGGATGGATAGATACATATCTATTACTATAACATGTGTTAGTTGATGATCCAATCTATCTAATATTGTATAAGAATACAATATTAGATAGATTGTACAAATTTATAAGGTTGGACAAATAAGAGATGGAGATCGCCACAACGTTGACTTGACGAGATCCATAACATCCCTCCAATATGCCATTCATCAGCAAGGTGCCGCTAAACATTGCACGCCGCGCCAGATAACCGCACTGTAAACCGACAACAATGCCGCTCGCACTCAATAAAAGATGATAACGCATGAATTATGAACCCACAGCACCCCTTACTAGACCTAAAAGCTACCGCAGTAAAATTGAACCCTGTGGAAAAAGCAGGTAAAGAACAGAATTCTGTACGGTAAACGAACGCATAAGCTGTTCTGGAATAAACCTAACGCCAACATAATAAACGACCACCAACGAAAACAAACCGCACACAGCTCACGAATACAACCAAATTTCCCAAAGAAAACGCGCCAAGTTACACCGTTTCGGAACGTAGCGTCGACGGCGGGAAACAAAAGCGCGGGAACCGTCGCCATTGGCGGAGGAGGTGGGCGGGCTTCCGGATAATATGGCGGAAATATTACCGGCCCGGGGAGGTATGCTCAAGTGTGAGTGGGGGCTTCCCCCGGAGAGGTTAATTGCCCACCGGCTGATAAGGCAGCGGCTCGCTAATTACGTACTTATGGCGGACTGAAATTAAGTTATTGTTGGCGGAGAAGTGACGCTCACTTTGTTTGCGTTCCGTTTTACGGATAACCGGCGTGGGGATAATGGTACAAAATTGGCGGCTATTCAGTTTTATCTTTTATGTCTAAGTCCGCTCGTTCTGAGATAATGGAATCATTGTTCAAATAATTCGCGCTGGCGGGATTCCGTTTTAACGTTTAACCAAGTTGTATTGTCTTACGTAATATTTTTCAGCCCTCTTTCCATTAATTACTTTCTATAGACAAACGATAAATGTAACTTTAAGAAATATACTTATATCCTTGTAAGATATCTGAGACCTTTGTCTCCCGCTTACATGTTGATACGGTATTTCCCTTTCCTAATCCGTAATCCGACGGGCAAATTCGCGCGACGACAGAAACCGCGTCACAGCTGTGCCTACTCGCAAATAAAATGCGATAAAATAAAAAGATGGCGCAGAGAAAATGTACATATTTACCACAAAAGCAGCTCAGTGAGGGGGATCACCGGATACGTTTTCCGGTTTTATTTTTCCAGAGCTCTAAATGGAGTCGGTGGAGCATTTAAATAAGCTCCGCGGACTAAAGTATGGTAATGTTTAGTAATACGCAAGTTACCGCGTCGCGCCGTCAGTTGGCGCGGCCGCCATCTTGAATTCGTAACATTTTCGGTCCTTCGAGGCGGGATGTGGAAATGTTTTGGAGTTGATATCGCTTAATGGACTTGTTTGAATTTTTTATTCGAACTTTTCTTTCTTGATCTCTTTCTTTGTTTTGGCAAGCGACTCAGAAATGCTTAGGCACTTTGTATACGCATAGGTTGTGGTGTGTATAAATTCATATAAATTCGCGTTGTTTATTAGCATTCAAGATTGTATTATATTAGTTAATGCTTGCGCGACAGGGTACTTAAAGTCGAGAGTTGAATAACTGACTAGACGTGGACGACTGAGCCTCTGCCATTCCATACAAAAAAAAAGCCGTTGCGATGTCCTATCACACCAATTTAAACAAAATTTATGTAGCGCCATCATGTCTACCGACATTTCAATAAAAAGTAACTTCAAAGCATTCATTAACACCGAAACCACATTTGTTTCACAAAAAAACTTGCCACCGGGCGTCAAAGCTACCGCTATTTTTATGTCATAATTAGGAACAAATTATGGGACAAAAACGCGTAAAGGGGCGTTTAAACTAGCATACGGAAGCAAGCAAACTTCGTCACGCCATGAGCGATGTACCGGAACGCTGAAAACGACCTAACAGTAGACTTAGGAAGTTGTGAACACGGTAATGGGTAAACTTTTATACAAACGCACAAGCATTGCGTCTAGCCTCAAAATAGGATAATCGCTGTTACTAATTTTTGATTTATTTATTCCTTCTTATTTTTATAAAAAATACCGCCTTACTACAATAGTAGTTTGTGACTGCTACATAATGGAGGGCATACATAATGAACGCATTTTTTATCTACACACATATCATAAGCTCTCTTTGATGTGTTCAGGAACCGCATGTTTGACCGGCATTGTGGCTCTGCAGTTGTTTAGCTTGTTCTGTAGTACCAACTTCACAGACAAACTAGGGGCGGCACGCCGGCGGGCGTCGGCGTTCGAAATTTGAATGTCATAATATGTAGAAAACACACACATTATGACCATAATGTGTAAATTTTTCAGATAAGAAATGAGATTTTACCAAGTAGTTTAACATTATGCTGATCGTAACGTGCGGTTTTTGTACGCAGTAAAGAGGGTTTATGATACGTGTGTAGATAAAAAATGTTACACATAGTTTAACCTCAAAACAAACGTCAAATCCTATAATTTTTTGTCTTTAAACTAGTGTTAAATATTTGTTGTAAGACATATTTAACAACCAATTTTTACAAGAGATCTAAAAAGCAATCTGTGGGAGTTTCTTAACCCTACTTCTTCAACAGTGGTGGTTTCTCCAGTGGTCCAATGTAGAGAAGAGGCAAAAAATGACGTTTGCTAAGTATATGTAAATATTTAAGTACTAGTATTAAATAAATTTTCACTTTGACTTTGATACCTTTGTCGTGGGTAAGCAGGAACATCGTTATCACACGAACAGTCGTGTTTTTCTTCCTCTTTGGTATTAGTATTTTATACCCGAGACTCTAAACTGGGATCTCTCGCTTGAGACGCGGAACCTCGACCGCTACGCTTTAGACGTCGACATAGCCTACCCTACTAAGGCTTTGGTCTCCTATTTTACGCTGAACGCTACGTCTGACTTCAGCGTCAACGCTTCAATAGCTCGCAGTTAGACATTGTCGCCGACGTGTGATGGAGACTGAAACAGTACGTTTTTGTATTAAACACGCACTCAATATAATATGTATTTGTATTAGTTAAGCACAACCTATTTTTAAAAGAAATCAATCTGTGGGAGTTTCTACGCCCATAATCTCCCACAGTAGTCAAATGTAGAGAAGAGGCAAAAAATTACGTTTGCTAAGTATATGTAAATATCTACAGCAATAAAGTACTTTGACTTTGACTTTATGAAAACAGTAAATACATAAAAATTCTGAGCTTATATCTAACAAGAGATTTCTTCCAGCAAACCTAGAAAGGAGAGGCTAAAAAGATTCTACAGGTGCACAATATTAATTTTTTTAATAAAAATAATAAACTTCTAACCAATATCTATGTAAATAATGTAGCCCATTAAAGTACTGAGGGGCACAGGCCATTACCCAGATACGGGTAAAATTAATTAATACGCTGGTACGGTTTTACGACCATTACCACGTAGCGATGGTAGCCGCGACCTACAGCTTAACGTGTTATCCGAAATACTGAACGTCCGATACAATTATCTCATTGGTACATGATTTGAACCTGCATCTCCTGTGTGAGAACCAAGCGTGAAACCCGTTAGACCACGGAACTATCGATATAATACTAGAATTATAACATATAACATTGCGACGCGGCGTACAAAGTGACGCCATAGGCGGTCTACGACGTAATTAGAAGACCATCGCCTAACAACGTTTCAGGTTTAAATTCCCTTCGCAGCTACATTGAAATAAACCTAAATGTAACTCAATGCGCAGCTAAGTTGGCTGTACTGCAACTATAAACTATCATTAAAAAACTGGTCAAATGCGATATCCGGTTGCCAGGTTTGCAGTACCACGCTTTCAAAACATAAGCTAGCAGGTATGTTTAGGTAGGTGCCTATCGTAGTACCTACAACCTGGTGTACAATATGAAATACGTAAATTCTATCACAGATGCTATAATATTACACTAATACTGATGGACAACGTGGAACAAAATGTGTCACCAGTGTAATCAGAGATGCTACGAAATCATCTTTAGTTCGAGGCCTATATTGCTTGGTGCATCTATAGCAATATTGCAAGAACCACGAAATAGCGCTAGCAACTAATAATTCAAGGGAACAACAACCTTATTTTTATCATCAAATCAATTAAATATCAATTCTTCAAAAGATTAGTTCCTAGCACCATCTAGAAGTATGTTGACTGAAACCACGGTGTTTAAATTACAATATTTACTCCTAGCGCCATCTCTTGATAACGAAGGGTTACTAATTCTAATCTGTATGGAATGAGCAACCTGTGAGTGTGTAAACATTTTTTAAAGTTAGATGCGTTTTTTCTCCCTAACTTTTGGGCAAAACATTTCTCAAAAGCTAGCAACAATGTTTTCATTGCTACCAACTTGACGGCAAAGATAATTAACAGGTAAAATGCTCTCTATTAAGCCCCTTGTCTAATCAATGCCGACTCTACAACATTCGACGCGTTCCGTTTCACACACTCTACTAGCCGGCCGTGCGATTACGTTCCATTCTCTACGCTCGCAGCTAATTCGTTTGCAGATATATTTCAGGCAACGTACTAGCAATTTGCGTAGAAGGCATATTTTTCGAATTCGCTTCGAATATACTACTCGTGTGAAGCGGGCCAAATGATGGCCATGGACGGAGAAAATGGAGAAGACTCATATCAGCCTCAAACCCCACTTAGGGGTTATGAAAGGGAAGTAAGTTCGAAGTTCAACGTTCTTTATGTATTATCATCACTGTTTGAAAAAGACTTCCCGGAAGCAAAAATATCTGAAATCTGAAAGCAGCAAGGAATATATAATGATAACTATAAATACAAAAGAATAAAAGTTAGAAAATGACATACATGACAGAAAGGTATAATAAAACCGGTCAAGTGCAAGTCTAACTCGTGCACGAAGTGTTTCGTACCACCGTACCATGGTAGGGATGGTGTGGATTTTACATAGCAAAATGTTGTTTACAAAGTTATTGGTGCGGCTACTTTCACACTCCATGTACGTAACCAGGTGCATTCATAAGTTTGTGTGTGGTATTGAAAGAAATGTTTTATGGGTGCCCCCTTAAATATTTATTTTATTTTGTTTATTAGTATTGTTATAGCGGCAACAGAAATACATCTGTGAAAATTTTATCTGTCTAACTATCACGGTGCATGAGATACAGCCTGGTGACAGACGGACGGACGGACAGCGGAGGCTTAGTAATAGGGTCCCGTTTGGCACCCTTCGGGTACGGAACCCTAGGAAAGGTTGCACCCGCAACACTGTAGATATTTACATACACTTAGCAAACGTCATTTTTGTCTCTTCTCTACATTGGACCACTGTGGGAGAAGAAGTACTCGTATGTAGCGTGCTTGTTAAAGGAATTAAAGCTAATCGCGCCATCAAAATACATACTGAGCCACAAATCTCCCAAGACACGTGGCTCAGTTAGTGAATCAGTCGCTGTCTGTCTAACGTCATAGGGTAGTATTTCAAAAACTTTAAGTATGATCTTAGGTACAATACTTGGTTTAATGTTTGGCTACCACACGCACACACTCGCAACGAGCGAAGGACAGATTTTGACGTGATTTTTGAACTTGATGCTGTATCTTGGGTATATATGATCGAAGGTATTTCCCACGTATTTCAGTTAGGGTTATAAGAATGTTTTGGGGCTCCGAACCCGAAGGATGCGGACGGACTGCGGAGGCTTAGTAAATGTGACCCTATTACTAAGTACTGCAAGTCCGTTTGTCCCTTAGCAGGCTTTATCTCGTGTATTTCTGTTGCCGCTCTGCAAATAATGAACTAAATGCAATTCAAAAAAAATTAAGGTGGATTCCCATACAAGACACCATACCCGCTTTTTCTTGTACGGAAACGGAAATCTATGAAACACTTCGTGTGAACAATAGCCCTTGTAAAATGGGCTCCATCGAACAACATACCAGACAAAAGGGGGGTCTATTCTATTCGCAAGCGGCGAGTCATCACATCAGTCACTGTCGCCTCCTCGTCTCAGGACTAAGGTGGGACTGTCAGTCCGATGTCCGTCCAGTGGCCTGACCCCGCCCTGATGACTTTTATAGTAGGTACTAAGTATTGTAAACTCGCATGATACAAACAAACATAGCAAAGAAAAGAGAAATTAAGCAAAGAGTTTCGTTAGTCTACAAACCTCAGACTAACGAAACTCTTTGCTTAATTTCTCTATGCTACTAAAAAAAAAAAACTTTTTCCGAAACGGGCTGAAAAATAATAAAATAAATATATAAATGTATCCTATTAATATCCCCACCGAGGGTCAGGGGTCTTTACTCAGATACGAGTAAGATTACTCCACCACGCTGGCTCAGTGCGGATTCAAACCGACTATCAGAAATTATCAAGCTGCCCTATTAGGGCCTCAGACACAGTTTCAAGACTGCTACCACCGAGTAGCGATTGTAGCCAGGACCTACAGCTTAACGTGTCATCCGAAACAAGGAAGCGTTCGAAACAAATGCCAGACAGAAATGGACACCCATCCCGTACCAGTCTCGGCCAGATTATGCTACTATAATAACTAACAAACACTTTGAAAAAAAAAAGTTTCTATGAAAATTTTCACTCTAGGGTAGAAACCCAGTCAGCGTACAATACGATTAAAATCAGTTAACGATTCGGCCAACCTCGGAAATTGTCGTGAATCCCTCATCTCTCACTAGAGAGAGAGAGAGAGATCGGATTTAGGCGCTGATATCCGAGAAAGCCGATTCTTTAACTGATTTTAATCGTATTGTACCTTGCCTTAACTTTTTTTTTATTTGTGTTTGTGCCTCTATCGCACCTTATGAAAAAAGTACCTATAATGTTTGTTGTGTTTTAAAAAATAACAACACAACTGTTGGCTCTCGTTCGAGTTGTTATCTGCATTGAGTCGGACACTTGGTACCGCGGCGGGACCAACCAGCAATCGGGCTTAATTGAAAGAGGGTCTGATTCCAATTGATTGTCTCCGGGCCACTGATTGATATGACGCGGCGATTATCGCTTCTCGCTGGCCTAATTAGTTCAGGACCGATTTGATAGGTTTATTTATCATGCACACTGTGTTTGATCGGAGGTGGGTTCAGAGGAGCTGATACCACCTTTCAGTTATGACAACGTTAATGCTGCGGCGATGGGCTAGTCACTTAGTCTTGTGTCGGTCATGTACGAAGAACGAATAGGAAACGTTATTGTGCAATGAACGAAAAGAAACGTTTCCTTACGCTAATCGGACATTCGGTCTATTAGGACTATTAGGACATCGCTCCGAGAGAGCGGCGGTGGCGGGCGGGAGGCATTGAGCCATGCCGACTCGCTCTCGCACACACAGACACGGCATTGACATCTTGACTAGAATAAAAGTCCTAAGCCTGTTTAAGTATGAAGGGAAATCAAATATTATTTAACTTTTTATTTCTGCTATGCAAACAGACACATATAATTGTATAAATATGTTAATATTATCAGAGTATAATATTCCTCAAGTTTCTGCTCTGCACGAAAAGAAAGGTTAACCTAATAGCTCCATTTTTTATTCGATCCTACGTCATACATAATAGTACTAATAAAGCTGTTGAATCTTACAGGTACACTGACTGAAATGTCCTAGTGCGGAGCGCTCTCTGATGACCGAGCAGGCATATTTTTTATTCTTAAGATCCAACGTCCTAATAGTACTAATAGAGCTGTTAGAATGTACTAGTACACTGACTGAAATGTACTAGTACGGAGCGCTCTCTCTGATGACCGAGCAGGCACAAGACTATAGTCACTTGTCCTTGTCACAGCCCCGTATGGGAAAAGGCGTGACGCTATGTTGTTTGTTGTGTAGCCTTAACACGTAATTCTTACTTCTAGGAATTTCAATGCATATAATCAGAACATCGCACAATAGAAGTCACAATAAAAGACAGCTCGTGTGAATCGTGTTTATTTGTATTTTTTTCATAACTCCTGTTTTTTTAGGGGTCGCTATTTTAAAACCTTATAATAATAATAATAATAATGATTTGCCGGTTTAGGCAATTCCTGACGAATACCTTCGGGAGACGTATTATAAGGCTTGGAATATGCACAATTACTATCTAACTTTATTATTCTAAATACTTGGTTTATATACGAATTGATATGAGGTCTTACTACGTACCTAGATTAGGTATGTGGTATGATAAATCCATTATCTGTGATGGCTGACGCGTACCTGGGATAAAACTCAAATAATACGTGTGTACGTGTGTGTGTGTGAGG
This sequence comes from Argyresthia goedartella, assembly GCA_949825045.1. Classification (NCBI taxonomy): domain Eukaryota; kingdom Metazoa; phylum Arthropoda; class Insecta; order Lepidoptera; family Argyresthiidae; genus Argyresthia; species Argyresthia goedartella. The sequence goes on from OX463831.1 coordinate 24,955,912, forward strand.
TACCGAATCAGCCGGCACAAATGATAATAATAATAATAATACCTTGGACACTATTTACAGACATTGATCTAGCCCTACACTAGGATTCCCTGTATCTTGGGTACTAGACAACGACACATATACTTATATAGATAAATATTATGCTTAGATAGATTAACAACCATGACTACAGTAAAAACATCCGTTCTCGTCAAACAAATATTTGCCCCCACCGGGACTCGAACCCGGGACCCTTGGCTTCGTAGGCAGGGTCACTGCCGACTCGGCCATTTGGGTCATTATTATTGGCTTATTAAGGTTCTGGTAATAAGATTTTTAAAAGCGAATTGAGATAAATTAAAAATATCAACATCATTAAATAACTTATTGTAAATATTCGTTATTCTGTCTATCGTATTATTTTGTCCATAGTTTGAACGATGGAATGGGATGTGGAAAAGGGTTTTAATTTTTGTTGAAATAGGTTCAGCTTGAGACACGTTTTTAGATTTATTGGACTACCTTGTCAAATACCGTATTATATGATATGGCTACTGTTAAAACAGAGTCAAATCGGAACGGACTAGTGCAACCTTCTTGGCGCTATCAAAGTCTTCATAGTCTTTGGTCGCAGCTCAGATGAATTAAAACTCTTTGCTTTCATACGCACGTCGCACGCATCCGAATAATAAATCAAAGACGAAACTCCATTCCAAATCTAAACATCGCGCCCATCTCTTGGCCCTACAAAGTTATAATTACAAAATTATCACTGACTTCGTTTTGGTTGCTTATGGCCTATTTTCTGACGGCTCATAAAAAATAAAAAAATAGAAACTAAAATGGAACTAACAACTATGATATTATGTTATTAGGCGCATTTACCCCACATCTATACTGGGCGAACGTTCGGCCGCCCTATTTAGCCGCCACCAACGTGCCGGCAAACACAGCGGCCGCCGATGAATGTTTATATTAAACCATGCATTAGCTTGCGAATGGATACGGTAGAACTTATCGTGTAAATGCCCCTTAAGTGTGGCTGATCGTTCTTTGGTTATTAATTTATCACAAGCCCACAAATTAAAGCCATGGCGAATCTTCGCCATCTGTCACAGATTTCAGAACTATTCGCACATCCAAAATACTGATTTGTACAGCAAAAAAGTATCAACAAAAACACTTTTTATGTTTTAAATATTTTATGAGTACTTTAGTTTATGTTTTATTTTTTTTTGTTGTTTTTACATGATCAACCTAACACGAAGGATAAAGGGGGCGTCGCTCACCCCCTTTAACCTTCACCTAAGCTACCGCAGCATTTTGCCCTGATACTTGCTATGCAAATCAGTATTTTTAATGAGCACTTTAACAGTTCCTTTATTTTTAAATTAGCTGTCGGAAAACCCCCTATTTTATTACCATACAAAAAGAACCAATCTTTATTGTTATTTTGTATAGCTAATAAATGGTTACAATTTTGACAAAAGTACATAAACAAACTTGACAATATCCATCCAAATTCTCAAATGATGTGCGTTTTTGACGCCCTACTATTGGCATTTTCACATTTTTCTGTTTATATTTAGGATGATTTAACTTTGGTCATGAATTTTGCTTTGCTTGCGGGAGGGGCTGGGTTATTGCTTTTCTTTGCTCTGCTGTTTGGTATCTACAAGTGGAAGCAGAAAGCTAAGGTGGGTAAAAACATAGAATCGGCCCTCCGGCTTTTAGACGTAAGGGTGTCTTTAATTTTTAGAGGATTGCTCCACAATTACAATGATGCCATTATCATTACAAGGTGACGCATTTTCTTTTTAAAATTACGAAAAACCATATTCTAACCTCAAAACGGGTACTGATTTCACACTAAATTCATATTGCAGCTGAGTAACCCTGGTTGCACTTATACTTTCTATGACGACCCGAATGGCCGAGTCGGCAGTGACCCTGCCTACGAAGCCAAGGGTCCCGGGTTGTTGTTAACATACCTGGGTTCAGCAGTGGCACATAAAAATAGAGTGCCTACGAAGCCAAGGGTCCCGGGTTCGAGTCCCGATGGGGGCAAATATTTGTATGATGAGAACGGATGTTTGTACCCTAGTCATGGTGTTTATCTATCTAAGTATAATATTTATCTATATAAGTATGTGTATCGTTGTCTAGTACCCAAGATACAGGGAATCCTAGTTTGGGGCTAGATCAATGTGTGTAAATAGTGTCCAAGGTATTATTATTATTATTAACCTAACCTAATCAACAGGTATTGCACTAAACTCGTGTTTTTTTAAATATATTTTTTTCATTTTGGTTTTAACCCACCGGCCTCCCCCCGCCCGCGCACCCATATTTGTAATTTACCTGTTTTGAGGTTATTCGATATTTTTTTAAGAATATTGATTTTACTTGTAATAGGAGTTGTAACTTTGTATTCGAGAAGCAATCCTCTATCAAATAAAAACACCCTTACCTGCGAAAGCCGGAGGCCGAATTTTAGGTCCAACGCAATATTTAACGGCTAGTATGTAATCGCACATCGAAAATACCGATTTGCACAGCAAAAAAGGATCAGCAAAAACACTTTTTTATGTTTTAAATATTTTATGTGTACTCAAGTGTTTTAAGTATTTTTGATGTGCAGTTTAATATTTACCATATTTAACTAGTGGTTCTGTGGGAATAGTAGACCTCGCTTGTTTAAAATTCCAAGCTTGTAGGTCTGCTAGAATCACATTAGAATGTTGATGATCGATGATGAGTCAGTCAGTGACAAAATGACCGAACTTTGAACGGCTGTCGGTTCAATCTGTTCGTTCAAACTGCCTGAATTTTCGGAATTCGCCTATTTAAATTGTAGAATAGTTCACAGAAAATGCAGGTATCTAGCGTTATCTATAACATAGTTACAGTGGGGTCGAAAATACCCCGAAGTGCTTCCCCCTTCACTTATTTTAGTTATTTTTTTTGCAACATCTTGTTTCGAATGAAGTCCTTGGTGTGCCACTAACATTTTATTGAAATCCGTCGATAAATAACGCTACAGCAAACTTCTCGTCTGTTCCCCCCCATTTTGCCCGCAATAAAAAATTGCGATCGACTAAAAAAAAAACAAGGAACTTGTGTGCCAATGTTCGTCGAAATCGGTTGAAAAATTCGACCTGTAGGTCAGAACAGACAGACGGACAAAGGAATTTTTCTCAAAACTGGACGCTTCGCACGCTCGGACAATGGTTTCGGTACCATATTATCTAGATCCCTTTCATCCTTCCCCACAGCTGGTGTCGCAACCACCAGCGCCGGTCGAGCCGGAACCAGTTCCTCTGGTCCACCGGCTCTGTCCGGTGCAGGAGATCATCCAGGGTTTGGGTTTGGAGAAGAAGGACAGCCTTGACGACCACTTAGACGTGCTGACTAAGCAGCTGGCGGAACAGGTATAACTGCATCTTTTGTGGTGGACTGTACTTTTTCCGGCCGTCTAGGAATCCATGCTTTCGGAGTCTGTCCTTTTGGGAATCCGGCCTTATAGGAAAAAATCATCAACATGTGCAGGCCATATTGACCCACTGCTACACTCTATCTGTCGAAACAATTAAATAGAGCGTTGTCTCTGTTACACAATTGCATACAAAAGACAAGATCAAAAAATCGCTATGGGTGTCAAACAAATTGGTTAGACGTAAAGGTGCATTCATGAAGTGCCTATGTTTTGTACTCAACTAAACACTTTTCTGATTTGAGTAACTAGGCAGCTATGAGGCTTATCACTAAAATAAAAATACTTATATGTAATGTAAAAAAAAATACCCGATTTCATATATATATTTTTCTCTTATAATACATACATTGTTCGATTCCAAATCGATATTCGATCGATGGTTTCGGAACGGCCATTTTGAATTTGACGTTGCTGCCAACCTAGCAGTTTTTTGACAACTGACAGACGAAAAGCCCTTGCAATGTAACGCGTATTGATTAGGGTATTGAAATTAAATCGCAAGCCATCTGGATTGTATTCGGGTTCCCCTCAGGATTGTCTATATAGCTGAGTGTGTTGTGGTTCCCCGAACCAGATAAAGTTCGCATTTACGTGGCCGATTGGTTTTCCCACGTAACATAACCTGTGTTGGAACACTGTGCTCGTCGAAGCTGGCCTGCCAGTCATACCTGGTTGGCTGAAGAACCTGTCTACCAAGAAGAGCCTAGGGTGCACCCGGGCCTTGCAGAGAGACAGGAGGTTGACGGGACCGAAGCACAGACCAGGTTAGATCGACTCCATAAGTATTAGCTCGGTGAATCGCCGACGTTCACACTTCTTGGCATCTGATCGCTACGCTACCTCGTAGCTGATGGGCCCCTGCGAGGTCATTAGGTGCCGAGAAGCCTGAACAATTTTGGTAGCAGAGCGTGGTTTTCTGAGATTTGCAGCCGTCAAGGGCTCCAGGAACCCACGATTTGGGACTATCAATCTGTAGGTATAGGCGGTTATTAGCTAACTTGGTGTTGTTCCTGTATCCACATAGATTGGTAGTATTGTAAGCTATAAGTCTATTGCTGGTAGTAGACAGACAGATATTACAGTTTTCCCTAAATGACCAGTTGTACTGAGATGTGACTCAGAATAGTAGGTACTCAACTTATGTACATTGTAGGTGAATTGAAATTTGCATTGAAGTACCAGTTAGTCAATCTATTAGTGGTCTAGTAATGCTAATGAATGTTTGGTTAACATAGGTAGTTACATCTATTGATAGCAGGCTATTACATTGTTTTCAGTTTATAGCAATTTATAACTTGAACTAATATTGACTATCTGTGTGTGTTATAATGATAAAGGGAAACTAAATTGTATTACAGAATTTATATAGATATAAAACTCGGTTCCTATTGTTTAAGGAAAACAGCATTGTTTAAGTTGTGGTTTAGGGTTCCCTCGTTTGGGTTATAGACTGGAGGATCCAATAAAATTGAGTTACTGCAAATTGTGAGTAAGTATCGTTCCGATCATGTCGCTATCTGAAATCCAGAAGGGTGTTTCTAAGGAACTCAGATGGTTTTCCTCCGCACACGGTCTGATAGACCGTTTAGATAGGCATGATGTGGTATTGGAGCGGTCTATGGACGTTAAGGAACGTTACAACAGGGTGCTCGAATTGTCCGCGCAGGCGGAATCAGTTGATGGTTGCGCACCTGACAGGCTGTCACGGTTGCTAGGGGATGTCGACCAATGTATGGAGATGGCAGCTGCTATCACGCAGAAGGCTGCGGACATACGTAGACAGCGCGAGTCCAGCCATGGTGGTGACATTGAAGCACCTCTGCCGCTTCAGGGTTCGGGGTCCAGGTTACCTGCCATAACTATGCCTACCTTTGACGGAGTGTCCGGTGAATGGATGAGCTTCATCAATCTGTTCGACAGTTTGGTGCACATGCGATCGGACATTACCAAGTCTGTCAAGATGGCTCAGCTGGTGGCAGCATTGAGGGGTGAGCCTAGGGAGCTGGTCGCTCATTTGACAGTTACGGAGGGTAACTATGAAACGGCCAGACAATTGTTGGTCAGACGTTACCATAACAAACGGAGGTTGGCCGATGCCCAACTGAACCGTTTGTTTAGCATCCCGGTTGTGAACAAGGTCGGGGCCATACAGACGGAGGTTTTGAACCCATTGTTGTCCGTCACCAAGGCTCTAGAGAATCTTGGACTTCCGGTTGGTGAATGGTCGTACCTACTGCTGTACATTGTACTTTCCCGCCTACCCGCTGACGTGCAGACTCGTTTCGAACAGTCTCACGGGAGGTCGGCCGAGGACCTGCCCGCCTTCTCCGACTTGGTCGGATTCTTGGAAGAGGAGGCTCGACGGGCAGAGAATTTGGGGTTGACGGTCACCCATCCTTCGGAGCCACAGAGAGCTGCCGGGAGCGCTGTGAGTAGGGGCCCTCCGACGAGGAAGGACCGCACCAACCGGCAGTCGTATGGGACTGTGAGTGCATTGACCCCACATAGTGAGACCTGCCCATGTTGTAGGCAGATTGGCCATGCTGTGGCCAATTGCAATAAGTTCGGGGAACTTAGGGTTGAGGGACGGCGCCGGATGGCCAAGCAGCGGAGCTGGTGTTTCCTGTGCCTCGGGCCACACATGGCTAGGGACTGCACGCGTACCAAAATGTGCGGATATTGTGGTGGGGCCCACAACAATCTGTTGTGCATGAACCGGTCCGGCCAACAGCCTCCACAGGGCCGTATCCAGGGTGACACGGCATGGGGCCCTGAGAATTCGTTTGCGACTCGGAGCGCAACTCAGGGGCCAACGTCCCCACGTCCACAGGGCCGTATCCAGGGTGACACGGCATGGGGCCCTGAGAATTCGTTTGCGACTCGGAGCGCAACTCAGGGGCCAATGTCCCCACGTGCACAGGGCGGTACTAGGGTGCAGGGCCGCACTCAGGGTCATCACATGGGGGGCCCTGAGTTTTCGGTTGCGACTCAGCATCCGACTCAGCGGGCAATGGGGCCACAGGCACGCAGCCACCCAGGGGTGCAGGGCCGCACTCAGGGTCATCACATGGGGGGCCCTGAGTTTTCGGTTGCGACTCAGCATCCGACTCAGCGGGCAATGGGGCCACAGGCACGCAGCCACCCAGGGGTGCAGGGCCGCACTCAGGGTCATCACATGGGGGGCCCTGAGTTTTCGGTTGCGACTCAGCATCCGACTCAGCGGGACATTGGGTATGTTGAGCAGGCCGTAACGGGCGGGTGGCATGGGACACCTTCGAGCTATGCGGATGCGGTTCGGACGCCGCCTCAGTTGTCGCCCCGCTCGTCGCCTCGTCCTCGTCGGTCGCATGTGATGTCCCCCCCGCTCGTGGAGCGGCCACGGTTTAATTCACGCCCACCCCCCTTCGGGGGGCGTCGTAGGGTGGCAATGGAACCGGCGCGTGGGCCATTTGTACAATGGGACCCTCTGGCGTATAGCTGCCTACCTGATCGGTTACAGGCACAGTGGGGCCCCGGGGGCCCTCGCTAGGAATTTGCGGCCCAACAATTTGTTGCCCCCCAACCGGAGACGGTGGTGTTACCGATCGCCTCTGTGCTTGTTTGGGATTTGGCGGGCAACCCAACATACGTTCGCGCCCTATTAGATTCTGGAGCTCAGGGCTGCATTGTATCGAATGATTTAGCAAAATGGTTGGGCCTCAATATAAATAATGTATCGCTGCCGAGGAAATTGGTCCCTGCTGGGGATTACAGGGCAACCCTTCACGGGTTTTGTGATGCCTCTGAACGAGGGTTTGCGGCAGCGGTTTATTTGCGAACCGTCACCTCCACCGGGGAGGTCGACGTGCGTTTGGTTTTGGCAAAAAGCAAGGTAGCGCCTATTCGGACAAGGATGACGATTCCAAAACTGGAACTGTCCGGGGCTGCTCTTTTGACCAAACTTTTGAATCACACTCTAACCGTGTTGCGTGGGTCAGTGGTTTTGGAGGATACGGTGTACGCGTGGACGGACAGCCAGATTGTTTTGTGCTGGCTGAAGGCTTCGGTCCATAACTTAGAGGTTTTTGTTGCGAACCGTGTCTCCCAGATTGTGTCGTCTGAGGTCCCACTGACCTGGAGACATGTACCAGGAGAATTGAACCCGTCTGATTGTGCATCCAGGGGATGTCGGGCTCCTGAACTCGTTAGACACCATTTGTGGTGGGGACCACCTTGGCTTGCCAAGAGAGAATCGGACTGGCCCCACAGCCATGTAGTAGTATCTTCGGATCATGGCCCCAGAGCGGCTGTGCATGTTACCCAGAAGGGGCAATACAAGGCGTACCTATGTGTGTTTGTTTGTTTATCCACCAAGGCGGTACATCTCGAGCTCGTTGCTGATCTCTCGACAGAGGCTTTCATTGCTTGTTTGGATAGGTTTGTTTCTCGAAGGGGACTTCCAACTTTGATCCGCTCTGATAACGGCACTAACTACGTCGGTGCGGAACGATACTTACGAGAGATAGTCAACTTTTTGAATGTAAATAAAGTGGATATTGGAACGGCCCTCTCCCGTCGGGGTATACAGTGGACCTTCAGCCCACCGAGTTGCCCCCACTGGGGTGGGATTTTTGAGGCCGTAGTTAAGTCGGCTAAGACGCACTTGGGGCGTATAGTAGGTCAGACCGCGCTGACTTTTGAGGAGCTCGCGACATTGTTTTGTAAGATCGAGGCCGTTCTCAATTCGCGACCGTTGTGTCCGCTCAGCTCGGATCCAAATGACCTGGAGGCTCTGACCCCAGGCCATTTCTTGATAGGACAGCCACTTAACGCGTTGCCCGAGCACCCCTTCGAGGGAGTGAAATTGTATCGGTTGTCAAGGTATCAGATGTTGCAGCAGTTTACTCAGAATTTCTGGAAGCGTTGGTCGCTCGAGTATCTGCATATCTTACAACAGCGCCTTAAGTGGACTGACAAAACCAGCCCCCCTAGTGTTGGTGACCTCGTTCTGGTTAAGGATGCTAACCTACCGCCACTACGTTGGCGCAGGGGGCGCATTGTTAACTTGTTCCCTGGCAAGGACGGGACCCCCCGGTCTGCGGAGGTTCTAGTAGGAGGCTCGGTTCTAAAACGAGCGGTAGCAACGTTGTCTCGGCTGCCCGTAGATTAGGGGACAGGTGGGTGCCTGTCCGGGCGGGTGATTGTTCGATTCCAAATCGATATTCGATCGATGGTTTCGGAACGGCCATTTTGAATTTGACGTTGCTGCCAACCTAGCAGTTTTTTGACAACTGACAGACGAAAAGCCCTCGCAATGTAACGCGTATTGATTAGGGTATTGAAATTAAATCGCAAGCCATCTGGATTGTATTCGGGTTCCCCTCAGGATTGTCTATATAGCTGAGTGTGTTGTGGTTCCCCGAACCAGATAAAGTTCGCATTTACGTGGCCGATTGGTTTTCCCACGTAACATAACCTGTGTTGGAACACTGTGCTCGTCGAAGCTGGCCTGCCAGTCATACCTGGTTGGCTGAAGAACCTGTCTACCAAGAAGAGCCTAGGGTGCACCCGGGCCTTGCAGAGAGACAGGAGGTTGACGGGACCGAAGCACAGACCAGGTTAGATCGACTCCATAAGTATTAGCTCGGTGAATCGCCGACGTTCAAACTTCTTGGCATCTGATCGCTACGCTACCTCGTAGCTGATGGGCCCCTGCGAGGTCATTAGGTGCCGAGAAGCCTGAACATACATACTTATGCTCATGCTAAATATAGGCAGATTAGAACACACAATTATTTTCACATAGTAGCATCAATATTTTGTATGGAATTGCTAAGTATTTTTTGTTGAGGGAAAGTTTTCCAATAAATCATTTCCGCTATTCCCTCAGCAATCTTCATCTAATAGTCGACTTTTCCGTTAAACAAGCTCCAATTCGTCAGGTATGCACTTTTTTATCACAGAGTTCAAAAAACGAGCCGGGTCATATGAAAATATTATCAATCACAAATTCCAATAAACAAGCCGGGTCACAAGAAAAGTTCTCTTGGTTAAGCTATATAAGTTAAATAAGAGTCGCACGAAAAAAAAACTCGCACTGTGAACACGGTCTTAGCGTCGTCGCTCTACCAATCAGACGGCAGTGGATTTCTTTCCCTTTAACTTGTTTCGGCAAACAGAGTATATCATAGGCGTCATCCCGATAGCGCAAATGCTCGCGGTCCTGCGCTTACCGCATTCAGCTAGACCCCGCCGACCTGATGATATCGTCATACCACTGGGCAGATGGTACCATAAAAGCAAGAAATACAGCTTCGGAATATTTAATTAACTAATATTTCCACTGTAATATGGAACTTTGGATCTTACCTTTCGATCTAGGGTATACCCTAACTAGGGACTTTCCCAACAATTTTCGCAATGAAACTAATGCTTACTAAAACTTTGATAAGAACATAATCACCAAGTTAAAAACTTTAAAAAAACCTACTCCAATTTCAAGTCCTCCCCGGTCGGTATGCCAATGAAGTCTGTGTACACGAAAAGTCCTCGTCAAAACTTTTGCTGCACGGAACCACAAACCAAAACGTCATCTGTGTTTACATTTTTTGCATTTGTTGTTTTTTTAAAAGCGCTTATTCAATTTTGATAAAATTTACACGGGACCACCTCTGAAGTATGGCCTGCCTATCAAAATAAGAATTATCAAACCCGGTTCATAATTGACGGAGTAATCGCGTAACAAACACACAAAAAGCTGGATTTTATGGAGTTGGTTAAAAAAGGGCTAGTTGACTTATTATTTATTGATTATACAGTCTGTTACCGGCACGTGGGCATTTATTAAAACTGATAATAACATGCTCCGTTAAAAATTGTTTGCACGTATTAGTAAATCATAATTATGTTAATTAACGCCACAATTAAATTTTCTAAATTTGCAGCTTAAATGTAGTAGACGTATTGCCTAATAGTCGTAACTCATGTCGTTGAATTACTTGGCATGTCAAAAAACCGCGACAACTAGTGCAAAAATCAAAGTATACCTATCTGTCAACTGTCGTGTTGATAGTAACTTGTCAAATTACCGTGCTTTACAATGCGGGCAATTAAAATTTTGTTAGAAAGTTAACAAACTCTGAAATTCAATTTATTAATTAAATTAATGTTATGGTTACGTTACAGACACGCGTTATTTTAACGTCCTTAATTAAAAGCCCAGCTGCTGGTAACAGACTGTATATTATTATAATTGACTCATAATTGACCGTACATTTTCGGCGAAGCGCACAGCAAAAAAGTATCTACGGAGGAATAGAAAATTGATGTCATAAGTTTTGTTGGAATAATTATTTCCCTTACAATTCCTTAAAATATGACTACGCCTTTTTTACCCGACTATAACGGAGCCGAAAGGAGGGTTATGTGTTTGACCGGTATGTGTGTTCATTTGTTCCACCGGAACATCTAAATTACTTATCAGAATTTGACAAATGAGGTATAGTTAGAAGCGTATTAATCGTCAGCTGGTTAAAGGCTATGAATATCAAATTAAAGGGCCTACTAAGCACATTACAAAAATGAATATAAACTAATTAGTTAGCTCTTGCTCGCTGCTCGTTAGGTTTTAGTTTTGGAACTTATTGTCTTGTGTTACAAACGTGCATACAGGAAGGTCGCCTCCGCATCTCCAGGTCAAAGATGCGGGAGACGCAATACGAAGTCGAGAATCTCCGCGCGATAGACCAAGACATGACAGACCGGTACAAGGAGGTGCTGGAAACCTTGAAGAGTGACATGCAGAGCAATGAGAAACACTGCCTCAGGCTGCAGGAACAGATCGAGTGGGTGTCGAAGAGGCGGGCTGAGATTCGTGATGAGGTACTGTCTCTGTTGAATTCTGTGGAAATCTTTACATTTACATTTGGATGAATGTACATGGTCTACTGGTAACACGGTCGCCTATCACGAAATGGGTCGATTCACGGTGCGGTTTAACCTTTTCAGGAAACTCTCTAGCTAGTGGCTAACGTGGGCACAGTGTAACTCTGCTACTCCGTATGCGAAAAGGAGTGACGCTATATTTGAACTGTTTATCTTTTCTCCATAGAATATGTCTTTGTATCTCGGTACCTGGAAACATATATATATGTCACAGTAAGATCGTCAAAACCGTGGGTTTATAATCTAACGTTTTTTTCTATCGTTAGTTTACATACTATCGATAAATAGTAAACTGTACCGTACTGCTTACGATATGACGCGTTAGTTTATACTAAAACCGTTAAATTGTGAGCTGCATTGCCAATTGAAATACCAGGGCAATCACTGTGGTAGCTTAGGTGAAGACTAGAAATGAGCGAGCCCAGCGAGGCCCCCGATTAGTCTTCGTGTTAGGTTGACATGTAAGAACAAAAGAAACGTAATTTCTTAATCCTTAAGGTCTGGTCAACAATTTGTCGTTAGTTTAAAAACTAACGGTTTTGACAATCTTACGGTGACACCTATGTATACGTAAACCTAACGTTATAGGTTTATAATTTTATTACCATAGCATGAGGTTCACAATCGAAATGCCTCATAACCAGGGCCAGCTGGTGTTGACCGGTTGATGGGGAAGCAAACCGTCGATTGGTTCCACCACAGTGCCACCAGTACGAAGGCAAATCGAACTATTCTCCGGTGAACGAAAAAGCATAGAAAACGCGCTTCTAAGAAATTGTCATTTGAAAACGGTACCGGATACTGAGAAGGGCGAAAGGCTGATGATTGGTTCATACCGAGTCATGCGGCACTGGGCCAGCCCTGATTGGTCGATCTATAGACACAGTGAACCGTCATTGGAGCCGCCGACATGTTAAACTCTACCTACTTGGTACAGTTTTCGTGTGGTCATTTTTCACCGCTGGTTATACTACTGAGCTTTTTTCCTTCGCTGCTAACTATGCTGCTGAATAACTATGACAGCTCTATACCACGACGACGATTGATGACCTTGTGGCTCTGCCTACCATGCGAGAGGTCCCGGGTTCGATCCCCGGCTGGGGGTAAAAAAATAAAACTGGTCTTGGATGATTATGTGTGTGACGTTGATGTTTCTTGGTTCCCACGACACAGGGTATCCTAGTGTGGGGCCAGAAGCAACGTATGTGCCTGTATGTAAATGCTTATGTTTGTTGTTTATATTATACAAATGCATATTGTGTTGTCAAAGATATTCAGACGTAGACAGCTGCCTACGTATTCAGAGAATAGTGTTGACTCGCCTTGGTATACTGGTGGCAGTCACTAAGTAAGCAAAGAGTTTTGTTCATCTGAGGTTACTTACATATGAATCACAAATTTATGCACGAATTTCGTCTTTAAAACAAATTAATTGTCAATATCCAGATAACTTTGTCGTTGACAATGTTCACCAAGTAAAAAACCTTAGATGAATAAAACTTGCCCTCCCAAAAATCTTTGCGTATCTTCCCTACTAGGGCATCATAGAATCCACCGTCTGCAAAACTCACGTCTTCACCAGGTGCTGCGCGCCGAAAAGCAATACAGCAAGGCAGCCGTCGAATTAGCCTCGAACTTGATCGATCTCCAGAGAGGTCGCATAACGGACAAGCCCCACGACTCCATAGCCGACAGTGCCCACTCCTTCACGACTGTCAGACTGAGGAAGGATCCGCATTTGGTTAACTATCCAGCAATGGCGATAAAGTCGCCGACACGAGTACCTTCAACCGAGCAATCTACCTCGGTTTTGGTTTGACCTTAGTGAGGTACGCATCGAGTAAGTAAGCGTATCGAGTTGTCATGGACCCCTGAAATCCAAAGCCAGAAGCATGCATACTAGACAGATCGAAAGAGGGTACCTAAAGGTTTTGATCACGGACACCTGAATTTGGAGGAGGGGAGGGTGAGGGGGGGTGCGGGAAGGGGGTGAGGGGACCTCCCCCCTAAGTCTCAATTGTCGAAAATCAGGGGTTTTATTGTTATGAATTTTCAAAAATCGCATTTTGAGGTTATTTTTACTATAGGATGTTCGAAATTGCCTTAGCTCCGGCTCATAAAAAGTACTCTAGGGAGTTGCCATAAGTCTGCCCAGGAAGGCCTGTCCTGAAGTTGTCAGTTCGGTACCAACACTAACCTAATAGTAAGTAGCCACAAGACTGCCTTGTAGTGGGGAGCGCTGACTCAGATTAAGAGGCTACCATTTAATCGCACATCAAAAATATTGATTTGGACAGCAAAAATGATCAACAAAAACCTAACACAAAGGATAAAGGAGGCTTCGCTTCGCCTACCCCCTTTAAATTCACCTAAGCTACCGCAGCATTTTGCCCTGATATTTGCTGTGCAAATCAGTATTTTTGATGTGCAGTATATTATTTCCCATTTCAAAATCAGTGAAATAAATCAGCCAATTTTGCTACACTTTATCCCACGATTCATTACATAAGTAGGCATTAAAACTAACTGTACATAATTAGGCATTAAAACTCTCGAGTGATATTATTATAATAAACAAAATAATATTTCTTAATAATATTTGTATTATAAATCCAAAACAAGTTTCCGACAATTAAGACTAGGATAAAAGGTTCAAGAATATAGTCAACTATCCTCCTAAATAACTCTATTAATTAAAATCAGGTGTCCGTGATCAAAACCCAACCCCAAAAGAGTATTTGATTCCAGATGAAATTATCCTTATATTATTAAACAATGTATAATAAACATTGGGGTCACAGACAGTAAAAATCGCTTACTTTTTCGATTCGTAATTAATCGTTCTCTTTCGTTGATGTCGACTCGCTTACTTTTTCGAAAGCTCCGTAGGTACCTATGTTTTGTTACAAGTGGGTTTTAGCTTCGTTGTGATTTATTGGTTGAGGTCCAGTTTTTATAATTGTTCAGACATGAAACGGAATTTTTGTTACTTTATTTATTTTATTGCTATTTTGCGAAAGTTATTTGTTTGCCTATTTATTTTTATGTTTGTGAAAATATTATTTTATTTTATATTTTAATTTATTTTATTGCTATTTTGCGAAAGTTATTTGTTTGCCTATTTATTTTTATGTTTGTGAAAATAAACACCCGTGCTATTTTAAGTTGTGTACATCTTCTTCATAAAGCTGTATACGTTTGGAACTGTGCGGCTAATGGGGACTAAAGAACGTTTTCGTAGTTATATTGAGAATGAAAACAAGGATCCTCCCTGTTACCTTTAAATATTTTGTTACACCCTGTAAAATCATAACTCAAATTAATTTACTTGCCTTCCGGAAAACGCAAACAATTATTGTCGATCAAAAAATATCGCCACACTCTCAAATCAAAGCCAAACCACGGGACCCCTTTTCATATCTCCTGCTAATACAGAGGGTTCAAATCCCCGAAAAAGTGAGCACTTCCCTTGTTTACAAGGTTTTAGATTTTAATTTAGATTGGGGTCGATGCTTTTCGCGCCAAAAAGGCGTAAGACGCCATAATGCGGCGCGGCAAAAGAGGTTGTATATCTCACGTGACAAAGGAGGTTGGTTATCGCAAAGGGTGCGTTCCGGAGTATCCATTAAAATCGCATTCGTATGTGATCTGATTTGCTTAATACAATATCATCAAGTCCTGTGCACGGGGGGTGCTTTGTGAATAATTTCGCGGCAATCTGCTCGCATTTGTGATGGTGTTAGATATAATTGTATAATTTTATCATAATTTTGACAGTCTTGATTGGGCTATCGTGTTGTGTGCATTTGATGCAATATTTCGAAAATAGGTAGTCGGCAGATAATGAACCCTTGAAGACTAGAGCTGTTGGGATAAAAGTTTAGATAGGAATTGCCTGATGCTAATTATTAGGAAAAACTAATTGTCAAGTTATTTGACGGCTACTGGTTGTATCTTTAGGTACCTCATCATTATATTCCCAAATAGGCCAGTTAATTAACAGCCATTACGTAATATTGTGGATTTGATAAGTCTTGTGGTAAGTAAAAAAAATATAATGGTTAAAAGACCACCCTCTTTCACCATCTGTTCAATACAAACACACTGATTGTCACTCAACTAGCATTCAATATTTGTATTCGTGCGCAAGAGTTCATTTACATATTTGGTTTACTATGCCAGCGGCTGTTTAATTGAGTTAAACACAGGTATTTAATTTGATGGAGTGTGTAAACAAGGATTTAACTAAAGGACTACTACTATGGTGATTGGTAACAGCCCGTAATTATTGTCGATCGATCACATGCCAGTAATGTACGTGCATCTCCAAAAGAAAGATTGGCTTCTTAGGCCACATGCGAGCCCGCGCGCAATGTCTACAAATAAGTTGATGCAGTCACCGTGACCGAAATCGTTTGGACTACATCATCATCTTCTTCATCATCATGGTAATTGGTGACCCAAAGAAAATTCTTGAATTTTTCCAAATCTATGAAACAGATGGTTACACCAAATACAAAAGGTTCTAGCATATCTCAAATCAAATAACAATTGGATAATCTAGAAGGGATATTGTGATGATGGCAGACATAGTCTGATTTATCTATGGCCCCACACTAGGCGAAACTGTAACGTGGATGCCAATAAATGAATTTGGTTTTGTTAGCATACCTGGGTTCAGCAGTGGCACATAAAAATAGAGTGCCTACAATAGTCAATAGTCAATAGTCAATAGTCAAAGTACTTTATTACTGTAGATATTTACATATACTTAGCAAACGTCATTTTTTGCCTCTTCTCTACATTGGACCACTGTGGGAGAAGTAGGGCGTAGAAACTCCCACAGATTTATTTTTAGATCTCTTTTAAAAATAGGTTGTGCTTAACTAATACAAATATGAAAAATTTCATTGTTATGATTAATAAGCAGGAATAAATAATTACAAAATTATTAACAGCAAGGTCTGTGTTGAGCCAGATTAACCCCATACAGTCCTGTCATTTAAGTAATCTTGAACATTGTAATATCCCTTTTTCGACAAAGTCGCTTTAACATGCTTTTTAAATTGCTCAAATGGCAATTTCAAAATCTCCAGAGATATCTTATTGTAGTAGAGAATGCACTGACCCTTGAAAGAATTGCTAACCTTCGCGAGTCTAAAACGGGGCGCACATAGTCTGTGATTATTTCTTAGGTTAACATTACAGCTGTCGCTAAGTTTGGAAAATGTTTTAAGGTTCTTGCGTACATACATTATATTTTCAAAAATAAATTGACTAGCTACTGTTAGTATGTCAATTTCTTTAAAAAGCTCTCTTAAGGAGTCTGTTCGTTTTAAATTATAAATTGCTCGAATAGCTCTTTTCTGTAAAATAAAAATAGTTTGAATATCCGCTGCTTTCCCCCACAACAAGATACCATAGGACATCACACTATGAAAGTAACTAAAATATACTAGCCTAGATGTAGCCACATCCGTGCTTTGTCTGATGTTCCTAACAGCGTAAGCCGCAGAACTTAATTTACCAGCCAATTTATCTATGTGGGGTCCCCACTGCAATTTGGTATCAATGGTTATTCCAAGAAACTTCGTATCATTTACCAATTCTAACGTGCTGTTGTCTAACACCAAACTGGTCTCAACTTGCCTGACATTTGGAAGTGAGAATTTGATACACTTGGTTTTACAAGCGTTTAACAATAAATTATTAACTGTGAACCAATTCAAGGTTAAAGACAATACACCATTAACATCATCAAAATCTCCTTTTTGTCTTTCAATTTTGAAGACCATTGAAGTATCATCAGCAAACAACACTATGTCACTTAATTTCTCCACCATGAAAGGCAGATCATTAATATATACCAGGAATAAGAAAGGGCCTAATATGGAACCTTGTGGAACGTCAATTTTAACACCCGATCCATCAGATTTTACGCCGTTAACTTCTGCCTTTTGAATTCTATTGCTTAGGTATGATCTTAGTAGATCCAACGCTTTATTTCTAACTCCGTAATGATTTAATTTAATTAATAGCGTATTATGATCAACACAATCAAACGCCTTCGACAGGTCGCAAAAAACTCCGATAGCATATATATATGATATGATATATATTGTTTAGCGTGGAGTTGTTTTGTACGGTTGAAGTGTGAGAGCATTTGATTGAGTATAATCTTTTCAAATATTTTACTTAGTGTTGGAAGAACAGATATTGGTCTGAAATTTGAAGGATCGCCCTTATCTCCCGATTTGAACAGCGGTATAAGTTTACTGTGTTTCATGAGGTCTGGAAAAGCCCCATCGTCAACACATTTATTGAATATATAAGCTAAGTGTGGGGCTATAACTAGAATTACTGAACCAATGACTTTGACTGATATACCCCACAGGTCTTCCGTATTTTTTAAGTTAAGTAATTTAAACGTTTTGACAATGTCCTGGGGATATACATGATGAAATTTTAAATATACATTACTGACGCTAGTGTTATTTTTTAATAAAGTCTCTGCTTCAAATGGAGATGAATTTAGACGGTCCGTTGTGAGTACGGGTACATTGGTGAAGAATGTTTCAAAAGCTCGAGCAACATCAGCGTTGGCTTTAACAACATCATCACCTATCTTTAGGCAGAAATCACTGTCCCTTGGTATAACTTTGCCAGTTTCGCGGTTTATTATTTGCCAAACTGTTTTCATTCTATTATTTGAATTTTGAATTTTTCTATTAATGTGTAAAGTTTTTGCAGTTCTACAAACCAACTTGAAAGTTTTGGAATATTTTTTAACATAGTCATGAAATTTTCGATCAAAGTTATAGGTTTTTTGATCATAAAGGTCATACAAGATAACTCTACTTTTACGAATTCCAAACGTTGCCCAGTCATTAAATTTAGATTTACCGTTGTAGTCACTGACTTTCTTTAATTTGAAAACTTTATTGAATTCTGTCTGAATAATGTTGAAGAAGTCTGAGTAGATTTTGTTTGGGTTCTGTTCATTAAAATCCGGTACTGGCAAATTTATATCTAAGTTTTTCGTATATGTCTCTAGTCTATGGGATGTAATAGGCCTATAAAATGATGGACCAGTCTTATCCTTAATAGTTATTGGGAATAAAACTGTTTGACCACTGTGATCGGAGGGTAAGCAGTTAATTACACTTTTACTTGTGAATGCACAGTCACAAAAAACGTTATCTAAGCAAGTTTGGCTGGTAAGTGTAATTCTAGTCGGCTCTAGAAATACATGACATAAATTAAATGATTTGAACAGAGTTATTAATCGTCGCTTCAGTGTTGTATCTACAAGCAGATCTACATTAAGATCGCCACAAATAATTAACTTTTTTCTGTTATTACAAAGTTTAATGAGGGCTTCCTCAGTAGGGTAACATTGGGGGTTCTGCATCACAAATTCGCGCCGCTCGCTTCGCTCGCTCCGCTCGGTTTGTGCTGCAAAACCCCACAATGTTATCCTACCCTGCAGGTTTTAAACGGCAACCTGTTTATTCTGAAGTGTGTCTAATTCATACTGCACCTCTTTTCTATTGACTGATGACGACCTGAGCTACAAAATCTTATTGTATGCTATGCAGTTAACAATTAGTCTGCTTGACAGACATAAAATAATGAAAATTGTGTCCACTAAGTGATCAATAATTTTCATTTCAAGATATAAAAAATAGCAGCAAAACCTTCGCGTTTCGAGAGATGTCTTTACTTGATACGTGGTACGTGGTACGTGGCACTTGTTGCGACATCTCTCTCAACACTTAGGTTGGTCTGGTATGTGGCATATGGTACTTGGCACTTGGTATGTGGTACTTGTTCCCTTGCGGTTATGTCTAAAGCTGCTTTCGGGTTGCCCAAACCCTAATCACCTCAAGAGACAAATTTGCATGGTTGACAATGGGACATGTATAAGAGCAGTAGTAAATCGGGCCAATTTAACTAAAGCATCTCACACAGAACCAGTCTAACTGTAGTTTATCTTACACTTCTTATATACTAAAAGAATGAAAAACTTTGATAGCGCGATGTAGGACTTGATTCATTTTATACTGGAGAATTAAAGTTTTAAACCTGAATCCATATTATGATGACCCTTGGAACTCTGATGACAAGGTTGTGACGTATTTCATTCACACTGCATTTGTTTACTTAGAGATGTCGTAGCCATATCGTCGATTTGGCCATATCACAATATGGTCAGAAATGGCTTGACCATATCATGAAATGGGTTGCCATATCATGATATGACCTGTTTTAATGAAAACATGTCTTTTTAAAAGCATTGTTATTCAGCACTGCATGATGTTTTTTTTGTGTTATACATGTCAAACTAACACGAAGACTATTCGAGGGCTTCGCTGCGCTCACTCCCTCTAGTCTTCACCTAAGCTACCGCAGTGTGTGCCCTAAAAGATTTAATCGATTTATGATATTTCACGTTTGGCCATATCGTGATATGGCCAATTCGATGATATGCCTACGACAGAGATATTCCTTATAAGTGTTCCATGTCATAATCATAACAAACTTATGCATATAAGGAGCTATCACGAATAAGGAAGGCGCTATGCGCTTTATACAGGGTGTTGATTTGTAAAGTTACGCCGAGCTCAGAGGTGGTTAAATACATGATACTAAAGCAAAAATAAATTTTTTTTTTCAGTAAAAATTAAATTAATATTTTTTTGATTTTACAAATATTAAAAAAACATAGAAATGTCGTCCAAAAAGTGTTGCACTGGGTGGATTGAGGTTCAGGGCGCGGGGAAGAGTCTATTAGCACTCGGGCGCGGTGACTGGGGGGGGGTGTATCCACACTTTTAGGTAATTTCAGGAAAATTTTCAGATGGTAAACTATCGGCTCTGAGTCGGGTGTAACTTTACAAATCAACACCCTGTATGAATCCATTGCATTGAGAGCTCAACATAATTCAGTTATCCTAAACAATTGTCTCAAAAACCATGCTCTTAAAAACCCTGCTTACATTGAAATTTTCACTGCTTGTTTAGAGTGGACGATATTTTTAATGATGCCAATAAACCCATCAATGTATTTAAAGGTACATCTCATAACCATTTAAAAATTATGTTTCTAATTACACACTTGTCCTTATCCAGTACAACCATTGACCAAATTCAGTCAGCTAAGGCAGCGTTCATACAATGATTGTTAATAGTTGGAAACAAAATTGATAATAAGTACTTGAAATATACTAAGTATAAGGTTCAAAATCCTATGCCATTAGATTTTTTTAATTTTTTTTATTACACCGGTTAACAGTATTTTTTCCATTGAAAGTTCGATGTTGATGCACCTTTATAAATCAAAGCTTATAAATATTGATGCAACTAGATGAAAGCCGCTTTTCTAATACTTGCGTCGATATCTTCGAGTGAGCTCGTGTTTTGTGAATTAGTGCTGCTGAAGAACTGAAGACATAAGTATGTAAGTTTGATTTTTTATCACTTATGGATCCCGCACTTGGATACCTTGTGTCATGGGAACCAGAAACAGCGATAATACAAACATGTTAATCTCTAAGACCTAGGAAGGTTTTTTTGTCCCAACGGAATTAGAATCCGAAACCTCTAGCATGGTAGGCAGACGTACAACCGCTGCGCCACCGAGACCGTTTTTTTTTTTTTTTTTTTTTTTTTTTTTTTTCATTCTATTAATATTTTAGGTGGTCCAGCCCATTTGATTCTGACGTAGACGAGGAGATCAGGAGCGAAGTTCAGAAGAAAAAACCTGCTGCGAAGGCGAAAAAAACTTCAACCCCTAAAGCGAAAAAAGCGGCGGCAATCCCAACACCAGCACTAACTGATGCCGGTTCTGAGTCGGATGAGGAGCCCATTCCTTGTGCTCAGCCCAAGAAACGGAAGAGAATTGCTACCTTCCCAGATTCCGAGGTAAGCTTTAATATTATTTTATTTAAACAACCATTTCTCATGTTTTAAACTAAATGTAGCATCTTGTTTGAATAATATTTTATGCTCGTCTATTTTAATTTTTTAATCATTATTTACTTTTATCTGTAGCACAAACATGTAAACATTCAAGATCTGATGTTTGTTTTTTATTTAGTTATCCAGCCGGGATTCGAATCCGCGATCCCTCGCATGGTAGGCAGACGCACAACTTCTGCACCGCAAGCCCCGCCCCTAATTTTATTTGTAATTACTTTGATTAACTTTTGATTAAAGATATACCAAAAATGTTTCGTAAAAACAATTTCCTCTTATCTTAATCCAACTTAACTCACAGTTTTAAAATAATTGCTAATAATAATTGATTGACATGCATATTTTACTAGTGAAATTACATTGACAATGTAAAATATATTTTTTTTAAATAATAGCGAATGCCTATTTCACATCTTTACAGGATGAGCTAGAGCCGATTCGTGCATCAGCGCTCAAGAACTTTCTTTCACGTCGCACCGGCTCGGGGTGTTCATTCCAGTCCGATCCTTCACGTCGAGGCGAATATTATGTGGAGCTACGGGTGTACAACAGCCGTGAGTTAGAGGGAAGCAAGTTAGGAGATCGGGAAAGATGTAAATTGGCTTTGATACATATGAAAACGAATGTAAATGGAGATGCTCCCCTATGGCATTCGATTTCAAAAGTAGTTACTGATAGTAAGGAGCAATTCAAGGGAGTAAGACCAGTCATTTATCCTTTGAATATTATGTAATGCAAAGCTGTCGATATCCGAATATCGCAAGCGTAAGAATCAGCCTCCGTCTGTCATTTATCCTTTGTTTTTTTAAATCTTAATATTTTTAGCAACTTATTAACATAAAAATTCATGTAATCAATACAAGTCATTGTTATAATTTTTTCATCGTTCACATAATTTGATATTTTACTAATCTTTTACAACAGCAGTATTTGATTAAATAGATAATTCTCTTACCTACAGATAAAAATGGTTTATTGTCAAGAATGTCAAGCATATGTCTCACGATTATCTTCTCACAAGAAAAGTAGCATTCACAAATCTAACTGTTTGATACGAACTGAGTTAAGCAATGTTAAAATAATAGCAACAGCGTTTAGAAATAGAATAATCAGTTATAGAGTCAATCCTGAAAAAGAATATCTTGTACCTGATTTTTTTTTGTCAGATAACTATTCTACCGTTAGTAATCTTATAAGCACCCTTCTAAGAAAACATCGATCGTTAAAAGTAAACATAGAACTTTTTATTACATATAATCTACCTAAAGATAACACTCAATCTTTAAAATCATTTAACACAAAATATACCATGGTATTGCAAAGTACTGATATTTCCGTTTTATACCATGATTTATCAAACCTTTTGCTAATGAAGTGCTTAGAGTTTGAACACGCAGAGTCGGGGTGGACTATAGAGTCAGTAAGTCATTTGGAGATAAACATTGCGAAATTTAGTCCGTTGAAAGCAGGATCGTACATACCACTTCCGAAAAGTATTCAAAACACAAAGTCTTGTCTAAATATAAAAAATAATGATGAGTACTGTTTTTTGTGGAGCATTGTAGCGCATTTATATCCTGCAAAAAATAATCCCAATAGACTTTCATCTTACCCTCATTTCTCTAACTTTTTTAACACTTCAGGAATGTCATTTCCCCCCAGCTTTAAATGTATTAAATGGTTTGAAAGACATAATACGGGAGTGAGTGTCAATATTTATGGATTAGATGAACATGGTAGTATAACAGGTCCTCTATACAAAACTTTGCGAAGACGTGTTGAGCATGTGAATTTGTTATTTATCAGTTGTAAATCGAAAAATCATTTCTGTTTAATTAAAGATATGGGAAAGCTCTTACACAACCAACTCACGAAACACAAATCACGAATTCATCTTTGTGATGAATGCTTCATGTACTTTAGTACAGAAGAGAAGTTAGCAAGTCATAATTGTGCAGGGATACAGACTGTTCTTCCTGAGGAAGGCAGCAAAACAGGTTTTTCAAATTATGAAAGAACACAAAGGATTCCAATAGTGATATATGGTGACTTCGAGAGTTTACTCCGCGAGTATTCAGATAAACATAAATCCACTCATGTAGAGAATGTGCAGGTACACGAAGCAACTTGTTTCGGTTATTTCATTTGTTGTAAGTCTAATCCAGAGTTAAATGATTATGTTTCCTACAGGGGTTCCAACTGTTCTCAAAAGTTTTGTGAGTCAATTTGCAAGGATTTGCTTTGTTTACATAAAATATTATCTGTACAAAGAGAAATGACTCCCTTAACAGAAGAAGAAAAATTAAGAGTGGAAAATACAACTAACTGTCATATATGTAAAAAATCATTTTCTCTCGAAGATACAAAAGTTCTAGATCATGATCACTTTACTGGGAAATTTAGAGGACCTGCACACAATTCATGCAATTTAAATTGTAAGACTTGTCCATTCATTCCAATAATTTTCCATAACCTTTCTGGTTACGATTGTCATCTATTTATTGTAGAGCTATCTAAAATATGTGGTCGCATTAAACTATTACCAAAAAACAAAGAAAAATATATTTCCTTTACAAAGTTTATCCCACTTGACAGACAACATACTGCTCAGCTGAAATTTGTTGATTCTTTAAATTTTTTGGATTCAAGTTTAGATAATCTCATTAAAACACTTGAAACCGAAGACTTCATTAACTTAAAGTCATTTTATGAAGATGAAAAGATGTTTAATTTAGCTCGGAGAAAAGGTGTCTTTTGCTATGACTATGTAGATTCGTGGGATAGATATAATGAGACCACATTACCAGACAGAAACAAATTTTATAACAAACTCACTTCTGAGATTATTACCAATGATGATTATAATCATGCTATGAATGTTTGGGAAACATTTGGAATGAAAACTCTTGGAGACTATACAGATTTTTACTTGAAATGTGATGTTTTATTACTTTCTGACGTATTTGAAAAATTTAGATTTATGAGTCTTAATCATTACAATCTAGACCCTTGTCACTATGTTTCTTCACCATCTTTAAGTTGGGATGCTATGCAGCTTTATACAGGTGTTGAGTTAGACTTAATATCAGATGTTGAAATCTATCAAATGTTTGAAAAAGGTATCAGAGGGGGTTTAGCTCAATGCTCACGACGGTATGCAAAAGCGAATAATAAATATTTATCCGATTATAAACCTAACATATCTTCAAATTATTTAATGTATTTTGACTGTGTTAATTTATATGGATATGTGATGATGTCAAAATTACCCACCGGAAATTTTAGATTTTTAAAAGAAAATGAATTGATCAATTTTAATGTCATGACGATAAGTTCTCATAGTGATACAGGTTTCATTCTTGAAGTAGATTTACATTATCCTTCTGAAATTCATGACAATCATGCAGATCTACCGTTTGCTGCAGAACAATTAAAGGTTCCATTTCCCCTTGGTAAAAATATAAAATTAGTATCCAATTTATTTGATAAATATAAGTATGTGATTCATTATGTACATTTACAAAAATGCTTAGAACATGGCTTACAATTACTTAAAATTCATAGAGTTCTTTCATTTGATCAAAGAGCATTTTTAGAACCTTATATAACTCTCAATACAACTCTAAGACAAAACGCAAAGTCTGAATTCGAAAAAAATTTTTTCAAGAAACAAAATAACTCAATTTTTGGTAAGACTATAGAGAATAAGAGAAAGCAGGTAGATGTGAAACTGATAAACATTTGGTCTGATTCATCAAATAAAACAAACAAATATATTGGTGCTGAAAAATATATAAGCGCTCCTAATTTTAAAAATTTGGCCATTATTTCAAAAGATTTGGTAGTCATACAGATGGAGCCCTCAAAAGTCATTCTGGATAAACCAATTTATGTAGGTTTTAGTATATTAGATCTAGCAAAAACACATTTATATAATTTTCATTACTCAGTAATGAAAAAAATTTATGACAAGAACATCCAACTATGTTACACAGATACAGATAGCCTTCTGTATCTTATAAATACAGAGGATATTTATGAAGACATGAAAAAACATATTAAATATTTTGATACTAGTAATTTTAAGTGTGACAATGTGTACAATATGCCATGTTTAAATAAACAAATTCCAGGATATTTTAAAGATGAGATGAGTGGGGATGTTATTTCAGAATTTGTGGGCTTAAGAGCCAAGTTGTATTGTATAGAGACAAATAAAAACTGTTCAGTTAAGAAAGCCAAGGGTGTGAAAAAATGTGTTGTAAAAAAATTGGATATTAATAAATATAAGGATGCTTTATTTAAAAACATAGAATTTAAAGATTCAATGTATTTTATACGATCTAAAAATCACTGTGTCTATACACAAAAAGTAAATAAGGTTGTTTTAAATGCAAATGATGATAAAAGACAGATATTAAATGGAAGTTTTAAAACATTGCCCTGGGGACATTATTCCACTATATTTTAAGAAATAACCTGCTGTTGTAAATTAATTAAAAAAAATAAACAAAATTTAACCATGTTATATCTAAAGTGGAATCATCACTTTAGATATAATGTTGTTAAATTTTGCGGTTTAACTTTGTAAAAATAACCAAATGAGGTTTTATGTATTTGTAGTTAATATAATTTGCTCCATGTACTGTTGATATTTACTCGCTTATTCCAATAAAATAATATTGTTTAACCTTATTGTTTGTATCATTTATTGAAACCCTCCAGTTCCTTAACAATGTAGAGCTTGTCTTATCTCAAATGACGCACCACCTCATTTCTCATACAAGCAGATGGAGTTTAAAGTGGAGAGGCATGTCATTTGAGCTGAGACAAGCTCTACTTTGTAAATTTTTATCTACTGAAGTTTTTATCTATCCTAGTTAAAATCTCATTAAATAAATTAAACACAAACTTTTAAATATCAATTTATTCACATTTACATTTACATGGGATATATTTATTAGATAAAATAGTATGAAGTCATCGTATACTAGAATAAGGTGAGATAGCTAACATAAATAACAAAAACTACTTATTGATATTAATTATCACTATTATCACATATTTTTTTTGAAATTTTTCTAATTAAATTCTCAGTCTCTTCGAGTACATCCTCATATAAATTTTTTACCACATATTGCACAACAACATTTCTATTCTTATTTCGTTCGTCTAGTGCCTCGATTTCAATTTTTATAACACATGATCCCGAAGCATTTTCTTTTTTAATAAAGGAAGCATCATTCAGTTTCCTTTTTTTAGGGGCAATGGTTTTTTCCTTCTTCTTGGATTCCAACCATGCTATCCTCCTATTTTCAGCTTTATCTAGCCAAGCGTTTACATCTTGACCTTCACCCCCAACACCGAACTCATCAATCAAACTAGGGTCCACAGCTGGGGGGCTAACATTGTAGTAGTTGAAGACAGAGTTCTCCGACATTTCTGAAACAACATTCACATGTTTTTTAAAACTTACTGCAGCAATGATTTGAAGTATAATATTATTTTTAAACAGACATGTAAAATAGGTACTCACTTGTAAATAATAAAGTTGCTTGAATAGTTTATTAGATCCTTGAGACTGGAAGTAATCCCTCAGAGCTCTAAGACACTTAGATGTGCACACTGATTAGGTTAAATATACACTGATATAAAATAAACTGCTTGTGATGAGTATAGACTGAGCGAGGGGAAGGGAGGGTTGTTTAGGTTTTGTTAATATAAAAGGAGATCTGCTGACGTAAGTAAAGATGAAACTTAAAACGGATACATTTTCTAGGAATTTCAGAAACTAATCAAACTTTTATAAGTATTCAATAACATAATAATATACATACATACATACATACATACATATGCTTGAACCTTTTCACCTAAGAGGGGTAGGCATAGACTAAAGATCTTCATTTGCTATGATCCTGGTATACTATATGAAATCTATTCTTATGCAAACAATAAATACACATGCTATTTAATGTATTAATAGCTCATTATGTCATCAGAAACTAAAATGAAGTTAATCAAACAACCCGTTTCTTTAAATATTTGTGAAATAAAAGTTGATAAAAATACTAACACTTTTAGACATAGCATTCTTTTACCAAATTCCATTCGCTGCATAATATGCGGGCCATCGAATTGTGGAAAAACAAATGTAATGATAAGTTTGTTATTAAATGAAAATGGGTTAAAATTTCATAACATTTATCTTTATTCGAAAACAGCTTTCCAGCCAAAATATCTATTTTTAGAGGAAGTGATAAGATACATTCCAGAAATTAAATTGTTCCTGTTCCAAGATGAAAAAAATGTTATTCCACCCCACGATGCTTTGACAAAATCAATATTTATTTTTGATGATGTAGTCTGTGAAAATCAGAGTGATATACGTAATTATTTTTCCATGGGTCGACATAAAAAAATTGATTGTTTTTATTTATCGCAAACTTACTCAAAAATACCTAAGCAGTTGATTCGAGATAATGCTAATTTATTAGTTATCTTCAAACAAGATGATGTAAATTTAAAACATATTTATGATGAGCATGTCAATTCTGATATGAGTTGGCATAGATTTAAATCAATGGCTACTGATATATGGAAAGAAAAATACGCATGTTTAATAATTAACAAAGATTGTGAGCTAGATAAGGGAAGGTACAGGAAATATTTTGATATATTTATTAAATTAGAATAAAAGGATTATATATTACTGTCATTAGAAAAAAAATACCACTATAGTGCAAGCTATAAGAACGAACAGAAGTGTACAATTATTAGTACTTTAAAATGGATGTAGATATAAAAAAACAAATAATAAAATCAGTAAGGAATATTAAAAATAAATTAAAAATACTGAAAGAGGAAGAAGATATTTCAGAACGTAAACAACGTAAGATATTAAAACCCATTACTGATCCGTTAGAGTCGATAGTCTCGATACATAAAAACGAAGAGAATAAAAACAATCAAATGGAAGCTTCCAATGAGAATAATGATGATTACTTTAGCTCATGTACAAGTGACACTAGTATGCATACTGAAGATGAATTAGATGATAGTATTTTCCATGATGAAAGGAATAAAAACATTACTTATGGTATAAGAAACGAAGGAGGCAAAGTACTAATAGGAAACGTTCCCATCGTAATAAAGAAAACTGAAGATAGTTCAGTGTTTAGTATTAAAGATAAAAGCTATGTCATTACTCCAGGTCTATCAGAGTTGTTGTTTGAAAATAAACCTAAGATAGATTTGATCACAGAACAAGATAGGTTACTATATAAAGATATTTTAATTGCTACTAATGCACATAGAAGAGGATTTATTCCATCAGGACAAATACAAGGTAATTCAGGAATAAAATATTCAAAAATAATTAAGCCTTTATTTCTTGAAACTGAAACAAAAAAAGTACAACAAGGTGGTAGTTTACCAATATTAAAAAAATATAAATCAAATACTGATTTAGTATACTGGGACAATCCTAATGAACTTATTGATAGGTTAAAACTTTTAGTTGCCTCAAAGAGTGCAGGAAATACCAATCATGATAATGAAATAATTTCTATAATAGAGGAATTAAAAGAAGCAGGTATTATTAGAGAATAAATAGAGCGTAAACTTTTTCATTAAACTAGTTTATTACTGACGGGCTAGCGATGAACATCGATAAGTTTGGACATCATGTATTTAAACGACGGAAAATGGATAGTCACTCAGATTATCTGATTTGTAGTATGACTGATGGATCTTTAAATAAGCTCCTTAAAAATATTGTAAATCCAGTAGATGCTGGAGATTGTGTGAACAAACAATATGTTGATAAGAATATAGAGAGCTTAGAAATTAAACTCAAATCAATAAACCAAAATCTGGCACAAATTGGATCAGAAATCAACAGTATCAAACAAAGTATAGAGTCAGTGAAACAGAAAATTAAAAAAAAATGAGTAAAGAAATTGTAGTGAAAGAAATACATAAGCAAGCAAGAAAAAATTTTCCAAGAAGACATGTTGTGATGAAAGACATTGATGATTTATGGCAAGCTGATCTAATCGACATGCAATCTATTTCTAGAGAAAATTCTAATTTCAAATACATATTGGCTGTTATTGATGTCTTTTCAAAGTATGCTTGGGTATATCCTTTAAAACAAAAGAATATGGAACAAACATTTAAAGCATTCCAACATTTATTTAGTAAAAATCGTATTCCTAAAAATTTGCAAACTGATTTAGGAACTGAATTTTACAACAAGAAACTTAAAACATTGTTCAATCATTATAATATAAATCATTACTCAACATATTCTACTAAGAAAGCTTCTGTAGTAGAAAGATTTATTAGAACCTTTAAAGGTATTATGTATAGATATTTTAGTTTAAAAGGAAACTATGTTTGGTTTAGTCATGATATTCTTTCAAAATTAATAGAAATGTATAATGGCAGAATGCATAGAACAATAGGTTTGAAACCCAATCAAGTAAATGCAAGTCATAAAGAACAGATATTGCAAAAATATAAAAATAATATACGTTTAGATAAAAGGTTCATACAAAATAAAACTATACTTAAGTTTGGAGATTATGTGCGTATAAGTAAGTATAAAGGAACTTTTGAAAAAGGGTATACACCAAATTGGTCGACAGAAATATTTAAAATTATAAAAATCCAGAACACAGACCCTGTCACTTATCTCCTAGAAGATGCTAAAAAAAATCCTATATTAGGATCGTTCTATATTCAAGAATTACAAAAAACTAGACATCCTGATATTTATCTTGTTGAAAAAGTCATAAAAAAGAATGGAAATAAGCTATTCGTAAAATGGTTAGGTTTGCCTTCTAATGAAAACTGTTGGATAGATAAATCAAAAGTTTTATAAGCAAAATATACAAGTTACATTCTCATTCTGATAATACCTCTTCGAAAAGAAACATCTTTTCATACAATTTTTATAAATAGTATTTTACAATTCGTTTAGATTACAATGGTGATGCAAAAATCAAAAACAAATCAAAAAAAATGTATTAATAAAAATGACAAAAATAATATCAAAAAAGGCACTGGAATGAAAAAAACTTTTAAAAATATAGTTTCAATTACAAAAAAGCATATAAAAAAATTTAAACCTCAATGCAAAAAGGCAGCTATCGAACTCGCCATGGCTGTTGTTAAAGAATTGGGTTCAGATTCAGATGAGTCTGTGATTACCCCGCGTGTGATACCTATCCCAAAAGTTGGAGGATTCTTGCCATTGATACCGATATTTGCTGGACTGTCTGCTGCTGGTGGTTTGGCTGGAGGGGCAGCTGGCATTGCTAAAGCAGTTAATGCTATTAAATGCGCTAAGGAACGCTTGAAAGAATTAAAACGACATAACAAGAAAATGGAAACACTGTGTATAGGAAAAGGATTATGTCTCAAAGAGCGTGGTGATGGTTTGGGAATTTATGTAAATAATAAAAAAAACTAAATCATAGGCTACCCAAGAGAGCGCTTACTAATATAGATTTACTTAAATATGGTCAAAACATTCCATTTTTCAGAGGAGTGTTTATGAGGGATGATTTACCTCAGCATCCATTAAAAAAGGAATGTGCTATTATGAATCTTGACAATTCTGAGAATGCTGGAACTCATTGGGTAGCCTATGCAAAATTAGATAATTATGTAGAGTATTATGATAGTTATGGTAATTTAAAGCCACCAGAAGAATTAATCAAATACATAGGACCAAATATATTTTATAATTATGATAACGATCAGAAACGTAACACATACAAATGTGGTCATTTATGTTTAAAGTTTTTAAATGCCTTTTGGGATCTAAATAAATACTGAGTACTTTACGTTTGAGTTCAGTTGTTGCAATGTCTGTGACTCTAACAATCGTTGGTAATAAATCTATTCTCCAATCTGAATTTACATCTCCTTTGAGTTTAGATGGTAATTATGAGTGTGGTTTATTATTTTTTTCCACATTCAATTCAATTCCTAACATACATGAAAGCAATAACGTATTTGCATATGGGAATAATGATGTGATAAAAATTCCAAATGGCATTTATGATTTATCTGCTTTAAATGAATATATAAAATCGAAAATGGAGAATTGTAACATTATGATTCATCCAAATAACAATACTTTAAAATGTTCTTTATTTTGCACTAAACCAATTGATTTTCGCGTGAAAAATAGTATCGGTGCAATGCTTGGATTCTCGAGTACGATTTTGGAAGCGAATAAATGGCATGATTCAACTCATCCAGTGAACATTATACCAGCGTCTGTGATACGAGTCGAATGTGATCTAATACAGGGCTCTTTTACAAATGGTTCACCTACACATATAATACATGAATTTGTGCTTAATATTCCATCAGGATATCAAGTTATTGAAGTACCAAAAAACGTTATTTATTTCCCAATAAAAAATAAATACATTTCATCAGTAACATTAAAAATTTTGGATTTAGAGGGAAACCTAATTAATTTTAACAACGAAAAAATTCAACTGCGTCTTCATCTAAGGAAAAGAAATGATAGTCTTCAATGATAATCATGATGTCTATAAAATAAACAAAAATAATAAATCTAAAACCATTATCAAGAGCAACGTGAAACAAACCACACGTAAAAAGTTAAAAATAATTACAAAAAGTAATAAGGAATTTCTTCAAACTTTGGGGTTTAAAATATGAGTATTCTAAAAATATCAGATTATCCGCAGTTCGATAATTCTATCGAAAGTTATGAAACGCATACCTACAATCCCTACAATAATAGCTTTAATGAAAATGATGAAATAAGAATACCAATTCATCAGCAAGATATCTACTTACTACCATCATCAAGTGCGATATACATCGAGGGAAAATTTTGTGTGCAGGCTCGAGATCTGGCTGGAGTTATCAAAAAAAAAAAAGTTAATCTAACTAATAATGCAATTTCCTTTCTATTTCAAGACATTAGATATGAAATGAATGGTGTAGAAATAGATCGTGTACGAAATGTTGGAATAACAACAACTATGAAATCTTTAGTATCTATGAGTAGTGGAGAAAATAAAGTAGCAGCTATATGGGGTTGGAACATAGACGGATTTCATGATCAAGATGGTAGTTTTTACGTCTTACTACCATTAAATAAATTATTAGGCTTTGCAGAAGATTATAGAAAAATAATAATAAATTGTAAACATGAACTAATTCTCAATAGAACTAGTACAAGTTTAAATAGTGTAGTTACTGACAAAGATGACTCTGTTACAGTAAGTTTACAAAAAGTGCAATGGCGTATGCCTCATATCAAGGTATCTGACCAGCAAAAGCTTACTTTAATAAAACACTTAGAGAAAGACAAACCTATACAAATCGCATACAGAAATTGGGATCTATATGAATATCCATTATTACCTAAATCTACCAAGCATACATGGTCTGTTAAAACAACTTCACAATTAGAGAAACCACGTTATGTTATATTTGGATTACAAACAAATAGAAAAAATAATAATGTTAAAGACAGTGCCATTTTCGATCATTGTAATTTGAAAAATGTTACTTTATTCTTAAATTCTTACTATTATCCATACGATGCTCTTAATTTGAAATTTGATGAAAACAAGTACAATATATTATACGATATGTATGCTAGATTTCGTCAGTCGTTCTATAATCTTCCTGTAGACCCGTTGATTGATCACCTAACATTTAAAACTAAAGCTCCGTTGTATGTAATTGATTGTTCACGGCAAAACGAAAATTTAAAAACAGGACCTGTTGATGTACGTTTAGAAATTGAATGTGAAAAGGATATTCCGGATAACACAAGCGCATATTGCTTAATAATAAACGATCATCTGGTAGAGTACAGACCTTTAAGTAATATAGTACGAAAAATATCATGAAATCATCAGCTATTGTAGATGTACAAGGATTCAGAAGAGAAAATAATGAATTTATTATTAAAGAAATTGCTATCATTTGTGGTGATCAAGTTCAAGTTTTATTAATTCTTCCACCTTTTTCATTTCACCACCTTACATACACAGAAAAGATGCAAATCAGATGGATAGAACGAAATAGAAAAATTTTCTGGAATGATGGCTTCATTACCTATGACAATTTTTTAATGAACACGCAGCCATTCTTGGTTGACAAAACAATTTATTGTAAAGGGGTAGAAAAAGCGACTTGGATTAAGAATATATTTAATCATGATGATGTTATAAATTTAGAATACGTTAAATGTCCTAGTTTGTTAAGTTTGCATAAAGAATATAGATTTTGTAATGATATTTTAAATTGTATGTATCATCCTTCATTTTGTGCACTAAAAAATGTTACATGTTTAAAAAAATGGTGTACTTTTTTAAAAATAATATAAACCATCGTTGAAATATCTTTTTTTTATTTTTCAAATACCTTATTTCCTTTTGTAATTTATAAGAAATATATACGCATAGCGTAGGCGGCGTACCCGTCCTATCAGATAAAAAAAAACAGTAAGATTCTGTAGCTCAGATCGTCATCAGTCAACATAAGCAATTGAAAAGAGCTGCAGTACGAATCAGACACACTTCAGAATAAACAGGTTGCCGTTTAAAACCTGCAGGGTAGGATAACATTGCGGGGTTTTGCAGCACAAACCGAGCGGAGCGAGCGAAGCGAGCGGCGCGAATTTGTGATGCAGAACCCCCAATGTTACCCTACTTTCCTCCATAATTTTCTCAAATATTTCGAAATTGCCATGGCCTTTTTCATACCTCGGTGGTCTGTAGACACAAACAATAATATGGCTATCTAACTCAACACAGGATACCTCTATTTGTCTTTCAACAGTAAGTGCAAGAATATCTTTCCGTTGTTTCACCTTAATATTATTTTTCACTAAGATTAAAGAACCACCTCTATCAGCAGTCTTTCTATTGTAACAACTGACAATTTTGTAATTATTTATGTTAAAAGACATCATATTTTCCTTCAACCAGTGTTCAGTAACACAAATAATATCAATGTCAGAATTTTTTAGAAATAATTCTAATACAAGTTCTTTTCTTTCTTTCTACGAAGCCAAGGGTCCCGGGTTCGAGTCCCGGTGGGGGCAAATATTTGTTTGATGAGAACGGATGTTTGTACCCTAGTCATGGTTGTTTATCTATCTAAGTATAATATTTATATATATAAGTATGTGTATCGTTGTCTAGTACCCAAGATACAGGGAATCCTAGTTTGGGGCAAGATCAATCTGTGTAAATAGTGTCCATTATTATTATTAATATTAAGATATCTTTATTTAATACATCTTTTTACATACATTATTTTATAATTTCTTATTCACAAAGACCTCTTCTGGTCTACCTCTTTAAATAGAGGTTTTGCTTTAACGAGTTCATAAATTAGGTATCTACATATGA
This sequence comes from Argyresthia goedartella, assembly GCA_949825045.1. Lineage (NCBI taxonomy): Eukaryota > Metazoa > Arthropoda > Insecta > Lepidoptera > Argyresthiidae > Argyresthia > Argyresthia goedartella. The sequence continues at coordinate 24,990,712 of OX463831.1, forward strand.
AATTGGCGTTTTGCATGGGAGGAACATAAAGTCGTTTTTTTTTTAAATATAATATATTTATTTAATCAAAGTATGTACCATTGCTATCTATACACTTTTGCCATCTCATAGGTAGTTCTTCGATCCCTTTACTAAAAAAAACATTCGAACAGGAATCAATAAAATCTTTGAAGGCGGTTTGGACTGCCCCATCGGAGTTGATTTTTTTCCCTTTCAAGAAGTTATCCAAATTTCGAAAAAAATGGTAATCTGTTGGAGCAAGGTCCGGAGAGTACGGTGGATGTCTTAGACATTCCAATTGAAGCTACTCTAATATGGTAGCCGTCTGTTGTGCTGTGTGTGGTCTAGCGTTATCATGAAGCAGCAGTGGCCTAGAGCGATTGACCAGCCACTGTTGTTTAGCAGCTAGCTTTTCCATCATGATTTGCAATTGCTGACAAAAAAAATCTGCCGTAATCGTCTGGCCAGATTTAAGAAAGCTGTAGTGAACGACACCAGCACTAGTCCACCAAACGCTCACAAGTAAATTTTTTGGAGTCAATTTTCGCTTGGGGCATGGTTTGGCTGGTTCGGCAGGGTTCAGCCATTGCGATGAGCACTTCCGATTATCGTACAGGATCCACTTTTCATCACAGGTTTCATTCGATTTAAAATCCTTTCATTAATGTGCCGGGTGAGTAATGCAATGCAGCAGTCAACGCACGTTTGTTGATTTGCTTCACTCAGTTCGGGAGGTACCCACCTTTCAAGCTTTTTCACCTACCCAATTTGCTACAAGTGGATTAAAACAGTTTTATCACTAACACCGCAGCCTGCAGCTAACTCGGACGTGGTTTGCGATGGATCCGCTTCCACAATAGCCTTCAATTCTTCATTATCAACTTTGGTCTCCGGCCGTCCACGGGGCTTGTTCTGCAGGTCGGAATTTCCAGAAGAAAAGCGTTGGAACCAAAAACGCACTGTGTTTTCTATTGCGGCACCGTCGCCATACACATCATTAATCCTTCGAGCCGTTCCTTCAGCACTGGTGCCACGGTAGAACTCATTCTCGTAAATAACGCTGTTCAGGCTTCTCAGCACCTAATGACCTCGTAGGGGCCCATCAGCTACGAGGTAGCGTGACGATCAGGTGCCAAGAAGTGATGAACGTCGGCGATTCACCGAGCTAAAGTTATGTGGGGTAGATCTAACCTGGTCTGTGCTTCGGTCCCGTCAACCTCCTGTCTCTCTGCAAGGCCCGGGCGCGCCCTAGGCTCTTCTTGGTAGACAGGTTCTTCAGCCAACCAGGTATGACTGGCGGGCCAGTGTCAATGAGCACAGTGGTCCAACACAGGTTATGTTTCAACGTGGTAAATACGAATCGGGCACGAAAATCCGAACTTTATCTGGTTCGAGAGACAACGGCACACTCAGCTATATTAATAATCCTGAGGGAATCCCGAATACATTCCAGATGCCCTTTGATTTAATTTCAACAACATAATCAACACGCGTTTTCATTGCGAGGTTTTTTTTTTCGTCTGTCAGTTGTCAAAACTGCCAGATTGACAGCTAACGTCAAATTAAAATAACCGTTCAGAAACCATCGATCGAATATCGATTTGGAATCGAAAAATCACCCGCCCGGAAAGGCACCCACCTGTCCCCTAATCTACGGACAGCCGAGACAACGTTGCTACCGCTCGTTTTAGAACCGAGCCTCCTACTAGAACCTCTGCAGACCGGGGGGTCCCGTCCTAGCCAGGGAACAAGTTAACAATGCGCCCCCTGCGCCAACGTAGTGGCGGTAGGTTAGCATCCTTAACCAGAACGAGGTCACCAACACTAGGGGGGCTAGTTTTGTGAGTCCACTTAAGGCGCTGTTGTAAGATATGCAGATACTCGAGCGACCAACGCTTCCAGAAATTATGAGTAAACTGCTGCAACATCTGATACCTTGACAACCGATACAATTTCACTCCCTTGAAGGGGTGCTCGGGCAACGCGTTAAGTGGCTGTCCTATCAAGAAATGGCCTGGGGTCAGAGCCTCCAGGTCATTTGGATCCGAGCTGAGCGGACACAACGGTCCGCCTATGTAGTTAGTGCCGTTATCAGAGCGGATCAAAGTTGGAAGTCCCCTTCGAGAAACAAACCTATCCAAACAAGCAATGAAAGCCTCTGTCGAGAGATCAGCAACGAGCTCGAGATGTACCGCCTTGGTGGATAAACAAACAAACACACATAGGTACGCCTTGTATTGCTTAGCGGTACGCAATCGTGAACTCTTCACCATAAACGGTCCTGCAAAATCCGTACCAACACCTGAAAACGGTCTGACCTCATTCACACGATCAGGGGGCAAGTCCCCCATAAGAGGTTGCATCGTGGCAGCCTTAAGTCGATAACAAGGCATGCACCGAAACACGATGTTCCGTATGGCACGGCGGGCAGATAAGATCCAAAACTCCCGCTGGAGCGTGGTCAACAACGCGTTACAGCCGGCATGCGCGTTTTTAATATGAAGATCAGTCACCAGCAATTCAACTAACTGTCCCCCCTTGGGGAGCAGAAGTGGGTGACGAGCCGAATACGACAGATTCGCATTGCGCAATCTTCCTCCTACCCGAAGTAACCCGGTCGAATCAACAAAGGGGTTGAGACGCGCGACGGCTCCCTTCAATTTCGAACGTCCACTTCGTATAATCTCCAATTCTGCCCCAAACTTCGAGGACTGTACCAACCGGACCAAATTCAACAGCGACTCGTTTCGCTCTGCCGGAGTCAGAATAGGGTTCAACGTTCGCTGATCGCGAGGAGTACGACAATTTCGAGCGAATCTCCTAATCCAAGTGGACACGTTTATCAACTTGTCAAGTGAGCTACACCGGTCCAGCAGAAACCCTTCTGGGTAACATGCACGGCCGCTCTGGGGCCATGATCCGAAGATACTACTACATGGCTGTGGGGCCAGTCCGATTCTCTCTTGGCAAGCCAGGGTGGTCCCCACCACAAATGGTGTCTAACGAGTTCAGGAGCCTGACATCCCCTGGATGCACAATCAGACGGGTTCAATTCTCCTGGTACATGTCTCCAGGTCAGTGGGACCTCAGACGACACAATCTGGGAGACACGGTTCGCGACAAAAACCTCTAAGTTATGGACCGAAGCCTTCAGCCAGCACAAAACAATCTGGCTGTCCGTCCAAGCGTACACCGTATCCTCCAAAACCACTGACCCACGCAACACTGTTAGAGTGTGATTCAAAAGTTTGGTCAAAAGAGCAGCCCCGGACAGTTCCAGTTTTGGAATCGTCATCCTTGTCCGAATAGGCGCTACCTTGCTTTTTGCCAAAACCAAACGCACGTCGACCTCCCCGGTGGAGGTGACGGTTCGCAAATAAACCGCTGCCGCAAACCCTCGTTCAGAGGCATCACAAAACCCGTGAAGGGTTGCCCTGTAATCCCCAGCAGGGACCAATTTCCTCGGCAGCGATACATTATTTATGTCCGATAGCGAGGTGAACATTCGCGTCCAATCAGTCAACAAATCACCTGAGAGGTGGGTGTCCCAGGTCAACTGAGCCGCCCATAGCCTTTGCATAAAACATTTGAGAGCAAAGGTGACTGGAGAAATCTATCCGTTCTCTTCGGTGTTTCTAAAACCACCCGATAGGTAAACTCATCATGGACGGGCCGGTACTGAATTCCAAGCACTGACAACATGTTAGGGTTGTCAGGATTCTCAAAAACGTGCGGGTCTTGTCTTGTCATCTGGGAGACCAGCCATCAACTCAGGGGAGTTGGACATCCACTTGCGTAGTTCATAGCCGCCTCGTTCCAGCAATTGAATGAGCTCGTCACGTCGGTCCAGAGCTTTCTCTACACTGGCTGCCCCTGTGCAGACGTCATCGACGTACAGATCTTGCTCCAGGATAGCGGCGGCTCTAGGATAGCTCACACGGTCACGCGACGCCAACTCCCGCAGGGTACGCATCGCCAAATACGGGCTAGACCGTAACCCATACGTGTTCGTGTTTAACTCATAGACCTTGACTGGCTCGGCCGTGGACTCACGCCAAAGTATCAACTGATACCTTCTGTCAGCCGGATGAATTACCGTTTGCTTAAACATCATCCGAATGTCTGCGACAAATACAATCTGGTGTCTCCGAAAGCTCGTGAGAATATCCGAAATATCACGACTCAACTTGGGTCCCGAATGTAGACACTGATTCAGGGACATCCCATTCGAGGTAGGTGCTGACCCATCAAAAACAACTCGAATCTTGCCGGTAGGGGTTCGCAGGACGGCATGGTGTGGAAGGAATTAATGATCCTCAGATCTCCAGTCCACACCCGATACCGACATGTGTCCTAACGACTCATACTCCCTCATGAAATCGACGTATTTTTGTTTAAATACGGCGTCCCTTGACATCCTACGCTCCATCGACATCAATCTCGTCTCAGCCATCTTCCTAGATTCTCTTAGTGGCGGTCGATCGGCCCTGAAAGGCAGTCGAGTTACAAAACGACCAGAACGAAGGCGACCAGTACTATTCTGGTAAAACAACTCGCACTCTTCTTCGTCTGCGTCGACTCGACGAACGGTGGGAGGTTCCTCTATTTCCCAGAAACGTTGGATAGCGTCTGACAACGCTGAGCCAATAAGTATGCCATCTGACTCGGCAGGCCTAACCATTGGCAATGCCGGACCCATGATCACGTGACCAAACTTAGTATCCACAGCAATCAACCCGTCCGGCTGAAGAACTCGCCGATCCAACAACAGAAACCTACCCGGAATGTCTGCTCCCAGTAGCAGGTCGACCGGGGCTGGAGTGTCAAAATCGGGTTCCGCCAACTTGAGTCCTGATGTCAGGAATCGAACGGCCGGATTCAACTTCACCAAGGGGTGTCTGCCCATGACATGCGTCATTACTAAAGCTTGCACGGATGTTTTTGTCAAAATGTCATAACGTGGAGAGAACGTGATCACCGATTGACCAACTACATTCGTAACCGTAACATTCCCCACGCCCCGTATTGATTTATCATACCTATTTACCTTGAGGCCCAACCATTTTGCTAAATCATTCGATACAATGCAGCCCTGAGCTCCAGAATCTAATAGGGCGCGAACGTATGTTGGGTTGCCCGCCAAATCCCAAACAAGCACAGAAGCGATCGGTAACACCACCGTCTCCGGTTGGGGGGCAACAAATTGTTGGGCCGCAAATTCCTAGCGAGGGCCCCCGGGGCCCCAATCTGCCTGTAACCGATCAGGTAGGCAGCTATACGCGAGAGGGTCCCATTGTACAAATGGCCCACGCGCCGGTTCCATTGCCACCCCACGACGACCCCCGAAGGGGGGTGGGCGTGAATTCAACCGTGGCCGCTCCATGAGCGGGGGGGACATCACATGCGACCGACAAGGACGAGGCGACAAGCGGGGCGACAACTGAGGCGGCGTCCGAACCGCACCCGCATAGCTCGAAGGTGTCCCATGCCACCCGCCCGTTACGGCCTGCTCAACACAACCAATGTCCCGCTGAGTCGGATGCTGAGTCGCAACCGAAAACTCAGGGCCCCCTATGTGATGACCCTGAGTGCGGCCCTGCACCCCTGGGTGGCCGCGTGCTTGTGGCTCCATTGCCCGCTGAGTCGGATGCTGAGTCGCAACCGAAAACTCAGGGCCCCCCATGTGATGACCCTAAGTGCGGCCCTGCACCCTAGTACTGCCCTGTGCACGTGGGGACGTTGGCCCCTGAGTTGCGCTCCGATTCACAAACGAATTCTCAGGGCCCCTTGCCGTGTCACCCTGGGTACGGCCCTGTGGTGGCTGTTGGCCGGACCGGTTCATGCACAACAGATTGTTGTGGGCCCCACCACAATATCCGCACATTTGTGTGCGCGTGCAGTCCCTAGCCATGTGTGGCCCGAGGCACAGGATACACCAGCCCCGGTGCTTGGCCATCTGGCGCCGTCCCTGAACCCTAAGTTCCCCGAACTTATTGCAATTGGCCACAGCATGGCCAATCTGCCTACAACATGGGCAGGTCTCACTATGTGGGGTCAATGCACTCACAGTCCCATATGACTGCCGGTTGGTGCGGTCCTTCCTCGTCGGAGGGCCCCTACTCACAGCGCTCCCGGCAGCTCTCTGTGGCTCCGAAGGATGGGTGACCGTCAACCCCAAATTCTCTGCCCGTCGAGACTCCTCTTCCAAAAATCCGACCAAGTCGGAGAAGGCGGGCAGGTCCTCGGCCGACCTCCCGTGAGACTGTTCGAAACGAGTCTGCACGTCAGCGGGTTGGCGGGAAAGTACAATGTACAACAGTAAGTACGACCATTCACCAACCGGAAGTCCAAGATTCTCTAGAGCCTTGGTGACGGACAACAATGGGTTCAAAACCTCCGTCTGTATGGCCCCGACCTTGTTCACAACCGGGATGCTAAACAAACGGTTCAGTTGGGCATCGGCCAACCTCCGTTTGTTGTGGTAACGTCTGACCAACAATTGCCTGGCCGTCTCATAGTTGCCCTCCGTAACTGTCAAATGAGCGACCAGCTCCCTAGGCTCACCCCTCAATGCTGCCACCAGCTGAGCCATCTTGACAGACTTGGTAATGTCCGATCGCAAGTGCACCAAACTGTCGAACAGATTGATGAAGCTCATCCATTCACCGGACACGCCGTCAAAGGTAGGCATAGTTATCGCGGGTAACCTGGTCCCCGATCCCTGATGCGGCAGAGGTGCTTCAATGTCACCACCATGGCTGGACTCGCGCTGTCTACGTATGTCCGCAGCCTTCTGCGTGATAGCAGCTGCCATCTCCATACATTGGTCGACATCCCCTATCAACCGTGACAGCCTGTCAGGTGCACAACCATCAACTGATTCCGCCTGCGCGGACAATTCGAGCACCCTATTGTAACGTTCCTTAACGTCCATAGACCGCTCCAATACCACATCATGCCTATCTAAACGGTCTATCAGACCGTGTGCGGAGGAAAACCATCTGAGTTCCTTAGAAACACCCTTCTGGATTTCAGATAACGACATGATCGGAACGATATTTACTCACAATTTGCAGTAACTCAATTTTATTGGACCCTTCAGTTTATAACCCAAACGAGGGAACCCTAAACTATAACTTAAATAATGTTGTTTTCCTTAAACAATAGGAACCGAGTTTTATATCTATATAAATTTTGCTACACTTCTAATATTCTAATCCTGTAAATAACAAGTTAGTTTCCCTTTATTATTATAACACACACAGATAATAGTCAATATTAGTTCAAGTTATAAATTGCTATACACTTGCTGCACAATAAACTGAAAACAATGTAATAGCCTGCTATCAATAGATGTAACTACCTATGTTAACCAAAACATTCATTCAATACCATTACTAGACCACTAATAGATTGACAAACTAGTAATTCAATGCAAATTTCAATTCACCTACAATGTACCTAATACAATGCGTACCTAAGTTGAGTACCTACTATTCTGAGTCACATTTCAATACAACTGGTCATTTAGGGAAAACTGTAATATCTGTCTGTCTACTACCAGCAATAGACTTATAGCTTACAAATACTACCAATCTATGTGGATATAGGAACAAACAAGTTACCTAACCGCCTAGATACCTACAGATTGATAGTCCAAAGTCGTGCTTTCCTGAAGCCCTTGACGGCTGCAAATCTCAGGAAACCACGCTCTGCTACCAAAGTGTTCAGGCTTCTCAGCACCTAATGACCTCGTAGGGGCCCATCAGCTACGAGGTAGCGTGACGATCAGGTGCCAAGAAGTGATGAACGTCGGCGATTCACCGAGCTAAAGTTATGTGGGGTAGATCTAACCTGGTCTGTGCTTCGGTCCCGTCAACCTCCTGTCTCTCTGCAAGGCCCGGGCGCGCCCTAGGCTCTTCTTGGTAGACAGGTTCTTCAGCCAACCAGGTATGACTGGCGGGCCAGCGTCAACGAGCACAGTGGTCCAATACAGGTTATGTTTCTACGTGGTAAATACGAATCGGGCACGAAAATCCGAACTTTATCTGGTTCGAGAGACAACGGCACACTCAGCTATATTAATAATCCTGAGAGAATCCCGAATACATTCCAGACGCCCTTTGATTTAATTTCAACAACCTAATCAACACGCGTTTTCATTGCGAGTTTTTTTTTTTTTCGTCTGTCAGTTGTCAAAACTGCCAGAGTGACTTAAAATGACCGTTCAGAAACCATCGATCGAATATCGATTTGGAATCGAACAAACGCGATATTTCAAGTTTTCCAAGCTGAGTGACGCAAGAAAAAAAACAATTGAGGAAAAAACAAATGAATTATAATTTTAGAAACACAAAAACATGAGTAATTAGCTGTATAAATTTGAATTTGGAATTCCTAACCATCGAGGAGATATTTGAGATCAAAGTGGCCAGTACGGCGAAACGCCAATTTCATATGTAAGGTGTTCAGGCTTCTCAGCACCTAATGACCTCGTAGGGGCCCATCAGCTACGAGGTAGCGTAACGATCAGTTGCCAATAAGCGTGAACGTCGGCGATTCACCGAGCTGAAGTAATTGGGGTCGATCTAACCTGGTCTGTGCTTCGGTCCCGTCAACCTCCTGTCTCTCTGCAAGGCCCGGGTGCACCCTAGGCTCTTCTTGGTAGACAGGTTCTTCAGCCAACCTCCTATGACTGGCGGGCCAGCTTCAATGAGCACAGTGTTCCAACACAGGTTATGTTACGTGGTAAAAACCAATCGGCCACGTAAATGCGAACTTTATCTGGTTCGGGGAACCACAACACACTCAGCTATATAGACAATCCTGAGGGAAACCCGAATACATTCCAGATGGCTTGCGATTTAATTTCAATACCCTAACCAAAACGCGTTTACATTGCGAGGGCTTTCGTCTGTCAGTTGTCAAAAAACTGCTAGGTTGGCAGCAACGTCAAATTCAAAATGGCCGTTCAGAAACCATCGATCGAATATCGATTTGGAATCGAACATAAGGACCATAACATATTAATTATTATAAATAATATGCAGGAATAAATAATTATAATAATAGTTTATGTGACTGCTACATAATGGAGCGCATTAATACTCGGCTCGTTTCATAATAATATCACTCGAGAGTTTTAATGCCTAATTATGTACAGTTACATACACTAGTTTATCTACAAACAAATCATAAGCTGTCTTTGATGTGTTCAGGAACCGCATTTTCGACCGGCATTATGGCATTGATCATTGCTCTGCAGATGTTTAGCTTGGTCTGTAGTACCAACTTCACAGACAAACTAGGGGCGGCATGCAGGCGGGCGTCGGCGTTCGAAATTTGAATGTCATTATTTGACAAATTTTGGTACATTATGGTCATAATGATCAATATTCAGATAAGAAATAAGTTTTTACCAAGAAGTTTATCATTATGCTGGTCGTAACGTGTGGTGTTTGAACGCAGTAAAGAGGGTTTATGATACGTGTGTAGATACAATTATTAAGAGAGTTCTGTGTTGAGTTAGCTTAACACCATGTACACTTTTCATTTATGCAATCTTGAATATTGTAATATCCCTTTTTAGATAAAGTGTTTTTACATGGTTTTTAAATTGGCAATTTCACAATAATTTCGACAGGTATCTTGTTGTACTAGAGAATATGCACTGACCCTTGAAAAATTTGCTTACTTTCGCGAGTCTAAACCGGGGTGCAACTAGTCACCGATTATTTCTTAGGTTAACAATACAGCTATCGCTAAATTTGGAAAATGTTGTAAGGTTCTAGCGTGCATTCATTATATTTTCGAAAATAAATTGACTTGCTACAGTGAGTAAGTCAATTTAAAAAAAGAAATATCAAAGGGAGTCTGCGCGTTTAAAATTATTAATTTCTGGAATAGCTCTTTTTTGTATCATAAAAATAGTTTGAATATCCGCTGCTTTCCAACAAGATACCACAGGACATGACACTATGAAAGTAATTAGAATAGATTAGCCTAGCTGTAGTCACATCCATGTTTTGCCTGATGTTCCTAACAGCGTAGGCTGCAGACCAAAATCTACCAGCTAATTTATCAGAGTCAGAGTCAGAGTCATTTTTTTTATTGAATATAAATAAATAAATTATCTTATTCAACGTCAAAATTATACTTACTTATAACTACAAGTCAATTTTTTTTATATAAAAAAAGACTACACCGTTTCGGAAGGTGGGCCTCGGGGTTAAGAAGAAACGGCAAGAAACTCCCCCATACCTTTTTTTTTTAAAGTGACTTTACAACAGGTACTGGTTTCGGTCTAAGGAAATTCGCCGGCGAGTGATAGACTTGATCCATCGCCCCTCGTCGAATTTCTGTGCGCTGAGATGGTATGGACCATGCAGTTTTGTCATCTAAGTATTCCTTAATACTATAATAGGACTTTCTTATCAGCTCATTTTTAACATAGTTTTTGAACCTCTTTTCAGGAAGGATCAATGATTCCTGTGGTATTTTATTGTAGAAGCGAATACAGTGCCACATGAATGATGTGCCTACTTTACTTAGTCTAAATAATGGTAGTGCTAACCTATTTTTATTTCTAGTGTTAATTGTATGGCTATCACCTACAATTTTAAATAAAGCTATGTTTTATTCTTACATGCATGATATTTTCGTATATATATTGACAGGTAACCGTAAGTATATTAATTTCTTTAAATTTTTCTCTTAATGATTCTCTAGCATCTAATTGATATATCGCCCTGATCGCCCTTTTTTGTAAGAAAAATATCGTATTTATATCTGCTGCTCTCCCCCAGAGCAATATTCCATAAGACATAATACTGTGAAAATAACTAAAGTAACCCAATCTGGCAGTTTCAACATCTGTAAGATATCTGATTTGTCTGACCGCAAAAACGGCTGAGCTAAGTCTTCGTGCGAGATTAGATATGTGAGGACCCCATTGAAGTTTCGAATCTATAGTGATTCCGAGAAAGATTGTGTCTTCAACGAGTTTCAATCTTTCAGATCCTATTCTAACACTGCTTTCAACCTGTCGTACATTAGGCAAACAAAATTTGATACATTTAGTCTTCTTTGAGTTTAATAACAGGTTGTTTACATTGAACCAACTTAACACACGAGAGAGTGTACTATTTGCGTCGTCTAGAATTTATTCTTGTCTTTTCACCTTGAAAATAATAGATGTGTCATCAGCAAATAGAACAATCTGAGTCATTTTTTCCACCATATAAGGCAGGTCATTCATGTACACTAAGAAAAGGAACGGACCTAAGATAGAACCCTGGGGTACACCAATATTCATATGGGTTCCAGTGGACTTGCATCTGTTTATATCTAATTTTAGTAATCTTTCCATTAAATAAGATTCCATTAATTTAAACGCATTATCTTTGATACCATAGTGTTGAAGTTTGAGCAAAAGAGTTTGATGGTCCACACAGTCAAAGGCCTTGGAAAGATCACAGAAAATACCAACCGCATCCTGTGATGCTTCCCACGCACTATAAATGTGTTCTACTAGCGCTACTCCGGCGTCTGTTGTTGATCTGCCTTTAGTGAATCCGAACTGTTTTTTGTGGAGTAGCCCAGATGCATTGAAGTGAGAGAGTAGTTGACTCAATATGACCTTTTCAAACACCTTGCTCAACACTGGCAATACAGATACAGGTCTGAAGTTGGCAGGGTCTTGTTTACTACCGGATTTGAAAAGTGGTATTAATCTGCTCATTTTCATGAGGTCAGGAAAAACTCCGTTTGCTATACAACTATTGAATGTGATTGCCATGTATGGTGCAATCACATCTATTACTGATTTAACCACGTTAACCGACATGCCCCATAAATCTTCAGTCTTTTTCATGCTAAGAAGTTTAAATGTTTTAACTATAGTTATAGAGCCTATTGGCTTGAAGTTAAAGCCATCCTTGTTTTGGGGCACATTTTCAACCAAGTAATCTAAAGACTTTTCAGAAGAGGATGGTAGTGCTTCTGTTGTTATTATTGGTATGGTACTGAAGAACTTTTCAAATGCGTTAGCAACGTCCTCGTTTGATGAGAGTAATTGGTCGTTAACTTTTAAATTAAAACTAGATTCACTAGACCTAACCTTGCCTGTCTCTTTTTTAATAATGTTCCATGTAGTTTTAATTTTGTCGCGAATAATTTTATCTATGTGGGGTCCCCACTGCAATTTGCTATCAATAGTTATTCCAAGAAACTAAGTGTAATTTACTTATTCTAAGGTGTTGCTATGTATTACTAAACTGGTCTCAACTTGCCTGACATTTGGAAGTGAAAATTTGATAAACTTGCTTTTACCTGCATTCAACAATAAATAAAGACAGTAAGGTTAAAGACAGTACATTGAGATCATCTTACTTTCCTTTTTGTCTTTCAATCTTGAAGACCAGTGAAGTATCATCAGAAAACAACCCTATATCAGTCAATTTCTCCACCATAAAAGGCAGATCATTAATATGTACCAGGAATAATAAAGGGCGTAATGTGGAAGCTTGTGGAACGCCTATATTTATACCCGATCCATCAGATTTAATGCCATGGATTTATGTCCTTTGATTTCTTTGTGATCTTAGGAGATTCATCGCTTTCTTTCTAATTCCATAATGATTTTATTTCATAAGAAGCGTATCATGATCAACACAATTTAATGCCTTCGGCAGATCGCAAATAATCGCGGATAGCACAGGAGTGCGGCCTCTCATGCCGAGAAAATATGAGATATAAGGGTAATGCCTGCAGTCTTGGTTGATTTAACCCTAGTGAAACCGCATTGTTCGGCGTGAAGTTGTTTTCTACGTTAAAATGTGGGAGCATTTGATTGAGTATAACATTTTCAGATACTTTACTTAGTGCTGGAAGGACAGATATTGGTCTGAAATTTGTAGGATCACCCTTGTAATTTGTAGGATCACTCTACAGAGGTATCAATTTACTACGTTTAATGAGATTTTGGTAAGCTCCATCGTCGATTAATTTATTGAATATTCAAGCTAAGTTTCAGTTCTACACTATTTATTCAGACCCGGATGCTAAACTAACAATAACAACTCAAACTAAATGCTCAAAGTCATGCTAATGAAAGATTGCGCCCATTAGCGACAATAGATAAGATGCACTTTACTTGAGTAGCAATTTATTGTATTTAGCCATCAGACAATGAGAACTTTACCAACTATAATTTGAAGACACATTCCCTATAATTCATCAGCAAATTAAACGTCACCAAGTTCACGTTCAATATAACAGGTCAGGTCACAGCACCGCAACGGCTTTGTTAAAGGTCACGGATGATATCCAGTTCGCTATGGATAACAAACAGCTTTCTGTGCTAGCACTGCTTGACTTCAGTAGCGCCTTCAACTGTGTTGATTTTGACATTCTCACTCAAATATTAAGGTCCCTTAATGTCTCGTCTCGCTTGGCCTGCTGGTTTGACTCTTATCTTAGAGATCGCCAGCAGCGCATAAGGTCTGAGGAGACCTTTACTGAGTGGTGCGATCTTTTGGCGGGAGTTCCTCAGGGTGGTATTCTTTCCCCTCTCTTATTCTCTGTCTTCATCAACTCCATCTCCGATGTTATCTCCTCCCCATATCATCTCTATGCTGATGATCTTCAGAGTTATCGTCACTTCCTCTTTAGTGATGTGAACGCTGACCTTGAGAACATCAGAACCTGGGCTTTGTCATACGGATTGCTGGTAAACCCCAGTAAGTCCCAGGCGATTATTATAGGTACTAGACACTCTTTAAACGTATTACAACATTTGCCCATACCGCCGGTTACCTATGACGGTACTCTAATCGCCTACAGTGACAAGGCCAAAAACCTGGGTGTCATGTTTGATAGACAACTCTCCTGGACTAACCATGTCAGCGAGGTCAGTAGGCGCGTCTTTGCCACCTTTCACTCACTAAGACGGCTTCAGAACTTTCTGCCCCATCAAACAAAAATTACTATTGCTCAATCTCTTCTTCTCCCCTTGATCGATTATGCCGATGTTTGTTGGGCTAGCGCCAACGAAGAGCAACTGAACAGACTCGAGCGACTTCAAAATCTCGGGATTCGGTTTATCTTCGGACTGCGCAAGTTCGACCACGTCTCGCAGTATCGCAAGGAGTTAAAATGGCTGCCGATCCGTCTTCGTCGGGACACACACATCCTCACTCTTCTATTCAACATCTTAACCAACCCTCGATACCCTAGCTTTCTCCGTGAGCTTTTTCAATTTCTCCCTTCGGCTCGTCCACGTAGAACTCACACGGCTTCCCTGCTCTCTATACCTCATCACAACACCGTCGCATACAAGCACTGTTTTCGATTGCGGGCGATCACTCTCTGGAACTCGCTTCCCTGCACTATCAGAGATAGTCCATCTCTGCCCGTCTTTAAGAATCGTTTGAAGGAGCATTATCTTTCTCTATCCTAGATTTAAGCTTTATATATATTAGTTTATTTAGGTGTATTTATATTTTTATATAATATTTATGTACTTGTGTATGTAGTGTATCTAGCAGTTAGTTCAATAGTTCAGTAATATATGTATGTATCTTATCAGAGCACATAGGTCTATCCTGTATATTAAATTATTCTTATCAACCTTGGGTTTGCTGGAAGAGATCTCTATTTAGAGATAAGCATGCCTTTGTAGATGTCCTTTCTGTTTATTATATCTTATGTTGTTTTATGTGCAATAAATATATACGAAATAACTTTGCAATATTTTCGGTGAGCGGTAGATACCTCATAATCCTACAAGAATGTCTTGACTACAAAAGTTAAGCTATCAAACAAAGGGTGAAATTTAACAAAGCATAAAAATTCTACGGCTTACTGTTTTATCAATTAGAGCATTTAGCTAATTGTAAAACGCTTGTGCGGCGAATATTTAAGATCTGCATTGGTAAAATTGAGAGAGAAAATTAGAATATTGTCAGAAAAAAGTGGTTTTGTTCTTTCTGGTAATTATAAATAAATCAACAATGTAGGAGGTATTTCAGGATTCAAGTAGAGAAAACTTTTTAAATATTTCCCTTACACTGCAGATACTGTTACACGCTGTGTTATGCTAAGTTTTTTTATTATTTTGCGCTTGCACCTAGATACAATAAAATAAATTTTAAAAGGAGAATTGGCGATTTAGGCCCTTTGTTTTTGAAGCTATATTTTTTAGTGGGGGTGGTATCATTAAACTTCCTATCCAAATAGGACAAGCTATTCACAACAAACGCAAATAAGTTAGGTACATCACGAAAGATGCCACCCACTCAATAATACGTTGAATAAAATTCTCCCCAAACATTGGGAGAAATAAAAGAGTAACAAGAAAACTTTCCTAATTTAAATTAAACGGCCCACGAAAGGAAAATGTAAGCTGCTTTCATACAAGATATGGCATTCTTTTCTGCTGCCTGGTAAAATCAGCAGACAACAAATAAAATAGTAGTAAAAAGTAGTAGGCCTGATGCACAATTGGTAACTCAAAGTATGACTGAAACTCAAATTGATACTGTCTGGGGGAGATAATAGTTGCTAATATCCACAGGAAATACTTGGATCCTACAACCTTACACCGTCCTTCTGGGTAGTGCTAACGAGCAGGAAATACAACACTAAAATTTCCAGGTCCTCAAAGACAACCTGTCAAAATAAAGTGAAATCTATAAAAAAAACATGTTACATTTGCGAAATTAACCTAGTTGTACGACCGCTCCATACATTAATAAATTGATTTAATGCTGGCTGCAAGATGTCTCGTCTTCTAGGTATTTAGGGAAATTAAACATAAACATAACTTCATCCTTCGGACTCCTGGTCAACCCGAGCAAGTCCCAGGCCATCATTATTATATAGGTACCAGACATTATCTTAACTTGTTACAACAGCAACAGTACAATCCATCTGTCACTTTTAATGGTACAACAATCTTATATAGCGATAAAGCTAAAAACCTGGGTTTAATCTTCGACAACCTGCTGCGAAAAGTTGTCCTGGTCATCGCATGTCAATGAGGTCAGTCGCCGAGTATTTTCAACCTTTCACACTCTCAGAAGACTTCAATACTTTTTGCCTCGACAGACCAAAATCACTCTCGCTCAGTCTCTCCTTCTACCCCTCATAGATTACGCTGATGTATGCTGGGTCAGTGCCAACGAAGAACTACTGTACAAACTCGAACGACTTCAAAATCTCGGGATTCGTTTTATCTTCGGGCTGCGCAGATACGACCATGTCTCACAACATCGCAAGGAGTTGAAGTGGCTGCCGATCCGTCTTCGTCAGGATTCACAAATCAGAAGTCAGAAGCAATGTATGCTTCTGACCCCACACTAGGATACCCTGTGTCATGGGAACCAGAAACAGCGACATCACACACATATAAACATCCAAAACCTGTTTTTTATATCCCCATCCCTGTCGAACCCGGGACTTCTCGCATGGTAAGCAGAGCCACAACCGCTGCGCCAAAGAGGTCGTCAATTATAGCATCATTATGACTCTAGTATCTCTGAAGTCACTGGTCATTAATACAGATGAGTTTGCTTTGTATTTGCTTTGCAATCAACCTTCTATTGTGTTATTATGACGTCACCTGGAAACATGGGGCCGGATGAGTAAAGAAAAGTATCACCTGTTATTGGAAGTAATCATATTTTTCTTGTACTTATCTTTATTCATTCGGCCCATTTACTACGCCACAAAATAAACTTGGCACCCCCAAAGAATGCGTTTCCCCTCCTCCTCTCGCTCTCCCTGCCTCGAGGCATCAGTAGGACAGTGACGGCCGCTATGACGTCATCAGAGCGAGTTGCCAAGTTAGCGTTTGTGTGTAGTACTCACACTGACTCAGATTCTTTTAAAGTTCTAGACCACTCTACCTATTCAGTTGCTATGTGCCTATCCGCTTAACTTTAATGGCAAGCAATCGCAGAGATAGATGTAAATAAAAATGTAAATGGTCTCGCCTCGCGGAGTCGCAGCCCGCCATTTCTTTCTCTCGGCAATATTATGCGAATGATACCGCTTTTAACTGGAGACGGCGGCGGCGGTTCTCAAAATGTGCGGGCGGTCCGAGATGAGCCTTTGTTGTTGCTAGCGCTATTCGGAACAAACGTGAGCGGCCATCGTCGTAGTCGCTATGGGGTAAGTATTCTTTGGGAAGATAGATCACCCCTTTGAATTATGCGAGATGATTTGTAGTTATCAGAATCAAGGCCTTACCGCAAAAAAATAAAGTAGAGTTCAACACTTGTTTAAAAACGAAAACGTATGGGATTTGACGTTTGTTTTGAGGTTAAGCGCTGTTTAATATTTTTTGTGGTAGCAAGGTCAATGTCCTCAAATATTTATCTTTACAACTTGACACTTTAGGTTCCCTGCTTTGGTGCCGCGCCATATTAATGGTTATTACCAATCATTTTTTGTTGGTTAAGGTGTCATCTACCCATATTACCACATTCATCATGCGCGAAAGGAAAAAAGATAGGAGATTCTAAGTTTTTTTCAACAACCATCTATCCTATTTTGAATAAAAGCCTGCTCAGAAAGTGTCCCATTAAAGAATGTATCATGCGATATAATATGATGGAATGCATCGTGAGGACGATGGACGATGGGTTAGCCTCCTGTTTCGCAGAACGGAGTACCTCCTGAATAACTGGTTAATATTGGATTTAGGGAAAGTCGGACTAGATCACAAGCTGCTATTGTCGTCTTACATCGGGAGGTATTTATACTTATCCTGGAGCCTGATTCTCGTATGAAACAAGAATAGCGATACTGTACAGTCGATTGCTTGTTGGGAAACAAGGGCGCAAAATGCCGTATTTGGCTTGCCAGCGGCGCCTATTTTTGGTAGAAGACTGACTGCCAAATAAGGCAGCAATCGCTAGGTATTCGGTTTTCTTAAGATAATCGGGTCCCTGCTATCGCCTTTACTCAAAATCAATGTCAACGTTCTTTATTACTGTAGATATTTACATATACTAAGCAAACGTCATTTTTGCCTCTTCTCTACATTGGACCACTGTGGGAGATGGAGGGCGTAGATACTCCAAAAGATTGATTTTTAAATCTCTTTTAAAAATTGGTTGTGCTTAGCTAATACAAATATTATAATATTAATTATTATGATTAATAAGCAGGAATAAATAATAACAACATTATTAACAGCAAGGGTGTTGTGCTAGATTAACCCAATACAGTCTACTCCTCCTACTTTACTCAAATCATGGCTAAACTTTCGGATTTTTTCTGCTAAACGCGGCACAAATACACTCTGCAAGCGGATTCCCGAACATTACAGCCGAATTAAGCCTCTCAAACTACTAAAAACAAAAAAAAAACAAGGACTGGACCTTCTTGAGCCGAGACAAAGCGACAACTTTAATTCCCGGGACAAAGTTCGAGAACCGCTCGCTTTAACTCCCTCGTAATAAGCGCATTAGGGGGTGAAAAAAATTTAAAACTCGCAGCGTAAAAGTTTTCCGTTTTCTTTTTTGCATTAAGGAAAAAAAATCGAGAACGGGCGGCTACTTAGGGGGGCGAAAGTTTTGGCAACAGTGGAGTTGCGTTGACCCTTGCTGGGTACTAAGTTTGAGAATAATTTAAGTAGAATTAAGGCCTCTATTACATAGTACTAACTGAGATTTCTCGACATTTAAGAACCACCACACCCTCATGTATACGTCGCGCCACACGTTATGAGCGGTGGCCTTGAATGCGCAGTAGTCACTTTTCAATACCTGTACATATGCGCAGTAATCCCTGCCAGGCGTCGCCCAGCGCTCTTAATTCGTAGGGCGCGGTATACCCTAGTCATGGCTGTTTATCTATAATATTTATCTATTTATTCTACTAACAAGAAAAAGCCTTATTCTATTAGGGTATTAGATTTCAGTATGTGTATCGTTGTCTGGTACCCAAGATACAGGGAATCCTAGTTTGGGGCTAGATCAATGTGTGTCAATAGTGTCCATAATTATTAAAATAACTTCATGAATTCTGATGAATGGTTGAATGTGGAAAGATTGTTACCGTCAGAACGACCGGTCACTAGCCGTCTCTAGCGGTGAAATTGTGACCAATAATTGCTGCCGGATTGCCTCCTATAAGTAGACAATTGCTTCCATAGTATTTTAGAAGAAATCAAATATTTAGGAGTGACCGGCGTCACCGGCGGCTATGAAGTCAGGACCGCCGCCGGTCACTAGCTGTAGTGCCTATGTAGAGCGAAATCACTATCGTCCAACAATGGCTTCCCAATTGCTCCCCTCACATTTTTTAAACTTACACCCGTAGCTATCACGGAAATAGAGGGAACGATCAAGTTGAAATTCAATACCTCCAGTGCCTGACCAAATGAAACGAGCAAAACGCGTAACGTAAGTTTAGTTTTATACTGTCAGGCGCTGAAGGTATTAAATTCCATCTTGATCATTATCTTTATTTCCGTGATACCTACAGGTGTAAGTTTAAAAAGGTTACAAACATAATGATCACCAAAATATTTTTTTCTTACCCAAAATGGGTGAATGATCACCAAAAGTTGCAGAAAATATCAGGGAAAATACTGCGGTAGCTTAGGTGAAGGGTAACGGGGGTGAGCGAAGTGAAGCCCCCTTTATCCTTCGTCTTAGGTTGAACATGTAAGAACAACAAAAAATACTTAAAACATAAAACAACACAAAACATAAAAAGAAGTTTGGTGATCACAATTTGGTACCTAAACATTTACTAATTCTGGCAGTCATTTCGAATTTATCGGTAGTAAATTTTCGAATTTTTTGGTAATCGTTTAAACACAAGCCGTTTTAAATGTGAAGGAAGCAAGTGGGAAGCAAATCCTTGCCGATAAAATAATCAGTGATTCCACTCAACATATGCACTTAGATAGTCTAAGCATGTGCACTACAGCTCGGTGACCGGGGCGGCGGCATCGGCGGTGCTGACGTCAGCCCGCCGGCCACTCTTAAATGCTTGATTTCTTCTATAATACTATGGAAGCCATTGTCTAATTATAGGAAGCAATACACACAATTTCACCGCTACATACGACTAGGGACCGGCCATTCTGACGGGAACAAAAGATTTACGCCTTATATGCTCGTTAAGTTAATATTTAGTATTGTTCAGGCTTCTCGGCACCTAATGACCTCGTAGGGGCCCATCAGCTACGAGGTAGCGTAGCGATCAGATGCCAAGAAGTGTGAACGTCGGCGATTCACCGAGCTAATACTTATGGAGTCGATCTAACCTGGTCTGTGCTTCGGTCCCGTCAAACTCCTGTCTCTCTGCAAGGCCCGGGTGCACCCTAGGCTCTTGTTGGTAGACAGGTTCTTCAGCCAACCAGGTATGACTGGCAGGCCAGCTTCGACGAGCACAGTGTTCCAACACAGGTTATGTTACGTGGGAAAAACCAATCGGCCACGTAAATGCGAACTTTATCTGGTTCGGGGAACCACAACACACTCAGCTATCTAGACAATCCTGAGGGAACCCCGAATACAATCCAGATGGCTTGCGATTTAAATTCAATACCCTAATCAATACGCGTTACATTGCGAGGGCTTTCGTCTGTCAGTTGTCAAAAACTGCAAGGTTGGCAGCTAACGTCAAATTCAAAATGGCCGTTCAGAAACCATCGATCGAATATCGATTTGGAATCGAACAATCACCCGCCCGGACAGGCACCCACCTGTCCCCTAATCTACGGGCAGCCGAGACAACGTTGCTACCGCTCGTTTTAGAACCGAGCCTCCTACTAGAACCTCTGCAGACCGGGGGGTCCCGTCCTTGCCAGGGAACAAGTTAACAATGCGCCCCCTGCGCCAACGTAGTGGCGGTAGGTTAGCATCCTTAACCAGAACGAGGTCACCAACACTAGGGGGGCTGGTTTTCTCAGTCCACTTAAGGCGCTGTTGTAAGATATGCAGATACTCGAGCGACCAACGCTTCCAGAAATTCTGAGTAAACTGCTGCAACATCTGATACCTTGACAACCGATACAATTTCACTCCCTCGAAGGGGTGCTCGGGCAACGCGTTAAGTGGCTGTCCTATCAAGAAATGGCCTGGGGTCAGAGCCTCCAGGTCATTTGGATCCGAGCTGAGCGGACACAACGGTCGCGAATTGAGAACGGCCTCGATCTTACAAAACAATGTCGCGAGCTCCTCAAAAGTCAGCGCGGTCTGACCTACTATACGCCCCAAGTGCGTCTTAGCTGACTTAACTACGGCCTCAAAAATCCCACCCCAGTGGGGGCAACTCGGTGGGCTGAAGGTCCACTGTATACCCCGACGGGAGAGGGCCGTTCCAATATCCACTTTATTTACATTCAAAAAGTTGACTATCTCTCGTAAGTATCGTTCCGCACCGACGTAGTTAGTGCCGTTATCAGAGCGGATCAAAGTTGGAAGTCCCCTTCGAGAAACAAACCTATCCAAACAAGCAATGAAAGCCTCTGTCGAGAGATCAGCAACGAGCTCGAGATGTACCGCCTTGGTGGATAAACAAACAAACACACAAAGGTACGCCTTGTATTGCTTAGCGGTACGCAATCGTGAACTCTTCACCATAAACGGTCCGGCAAAATCCGTACCAACACCTGAAAACGGTCTGACCTCAATCACACGATCAGGGGGCAAGTCCCCCATGAGAGGTTGCATCGTGGCAGCCTTAAGTCGATAACAAGGCATGCACCGAAACACGATGTTCCGTATGACACGGCGGGCAGATAAGATCCAAAACTCCCGCTGGAGCGTGGCCAACAACGCGTTACAGCCGGCATGCGCGTTTTTAATATGACGATCAGTCACCAGCAATTCAACTAACTGTCCCCCCTTGGGGAGCAGAAGTGGGTGACGAGCCGAATACGACAGATTCGCATTGCGCAATCTTCCTCCTACCCGAAGTAACCCGGTCGAATCAACAAAGGGGTTGAGACGCGCGACGGCTCCCTTCAATTTCGAACGTCCACTTCGTATAATCTCCAATTCTGCCCCAAACTTCGAGGACTGTACCAACCGGACCAAATTCAGTAGCGACTCGTTTCGCTCTGCCGGAGTCAGAATAGGGTTCAACGTTCGCTGATCGCGAGGAGTACGACAATTTCGAGCGAATCTCCTAATCCAAGTGGACACGTTTATCAACTTGTCAAGTGAGCTATACCGGTCCAGCAGAAACCCGGCGTCAGGGTCCTCAGCCTTCTGGGTAACATGCACGGCCGCTCTGGGGCCATGATCCGAAGATACTACTACATGGCTGTGGGGCCAGTCCGATTCTCTCCTGGCAAGCCAGGGTGGTCCCCACCACAAATGGTGTCTAACGAGTTCAGGAGCCCGACATCCCCTGGATGCACAATCAGACGGGTTCAATTCTCCTGGTACATGTCTCCAGGTCAGTGGGACCTCAGACGACACAATCTGGGAGACACGGTTCGCAACAAAAACCTCTAAGTTATGGACCGAAGCCTTCAGCCAGCACAAAACAATCTGGCTGTCCGTCCACGCGTACACCGTATCCTCCAAAACCACTGACCCACGCAACACTGTTAGAGTGTGATTCAAAAGTTTGGTCAAAAGAGCAGCCCCGGACAGTTCCAGTTTTGGAATCGTCATCCTTGTCCGAATAGGCGCTACCTTGCTTTTTGCCAAAACCAAACGCACTTCAACCTCCCCGGTGGAGGTGACGGTTCGCAAATAAACCGCTGCCGCAAACCCTCGTTCAGAGGCATCACAAAACCCGTGAAGGGTTGCCCTGTAATCCCCAGCAGGGACCAATTTCCTCGGCAGCGATACATTATTTATATTGAGGCCCAACCATTTTGCTAAATCATTCGATACAATGCAGCCCTGAGCTCCAGAATCTAATAGGGCGCGAACGTATGTTGGGTTGCCCGCCAAATCCCAAACAAGCACAGAGGCGATCGGTAACACCACCGTCTCCGGTTGGGGGGCAACAAATTGTTGGGCCGCAAATTCCTAGCGAGGGCCCCCGGGGCCCCACTCTGCCTGTAACCGATCAGGTATGCAGCTATACGCCAGCGGGTCCCACTGTACAAATGGCCCACGCGCCGGTTCCATTCCCAACCTACGATTCCCCTTAAAGGGGGGTGGGCGTGAATTCAACCGTGGCCGCTCCATGAGCGGGGGGGACATCACATGCGACCGACGAGGACGAGGCGACGAGCGGGGCGACAACTGAGGCGGCGTCCGAACCGCATCCGCATAGCTTGAAGGTGTCCCATGCCACCCGCCCGTTACGGCCTGCTCAACATACCCAATGTCCCGCTGAGTCGGATGCTGAGTCGCAACCGAAAACTCAGGGCCCCCCATGTGATGACCCTGAGTGCGGCCCTGCACCCCTGGGTGGCTGCGTGCTTGTGGCCCCATTGCCCGCTGAGTCGGATGCTGAGTCGCAACCGAAAACTCAGGGCCCCCCATGTGATGACCCTGAGTGCGGCCCTGCACCCTAGTACCGCCCTGTGCACGTGGGGACATTGGCCCCTGAGTTGCGCTCCGAGTCGCAAACGAATTCTCAGGGCCCCATGCCGTGTCACCCTGGGTACGGCCCTGTGGTGGCTGTTGGCCGGACCGGTTCATGCACAACAGATTGTTGTGGGCCCCACCACAATATCCGCACATTTTTGTGCGCGTGCAGTACCTAGCCATGTGTGGCCCGAGGCACAGGAAACACCAGCTCCGCTGCTTGGCCATCCGGCGCCGTCCCTGAACCCTAAGTTCCCCGAACTTATTGCAATTGGCCACAGCATGGCCAATCTGCCTACAACATGGGCAGGTCTCACTATGTGGGGTCAATGCACTCACAGTCCCATATGACTGCCGGTTGGTGCGGTCCTTCCTCGTCGGAGAGCCCCTACTCACAGCGCTCCCGGCAGCTCTCTGTGGCTCCGAAGGATGGGTGACCGTCAACCCCAAATTCTCTGCCCGTCGAGCCTCCTCTTCCAAAAATCCGACCAAGTCGGAGAAGGCGGGCAGGTCCTCGGCCGACCGCCCGTGAGACTGTTCGAAACGAGTCTGCACGTCAGCGGGTAGGCGGGAAAGTACAATGTACAGCAGTAGGTACGACCATTCACCAACCGGAAGTCCAAGATTCTCTAGAGCCTTGGTGACGGACAACAACGGGTTCAAAACCTCCGTCTGTATGGCCCCGACCTTGTTCACAACCGGGATACTAAACAAACGGTTCAGTTGAGCATCGGCCAACCTCCGTTTGTTATGGTAACGTCTGACCAACAATTGTCTGGCCGTTTCATAGTTACCCTCCGTAACTGTCAAATGAGCGACCAGCTCCCTAGGCTCACCCCTCAATGCTGCCACCAGCTGAGCCATCTTGACAGACTTGGTAATGTCCGATCGCATGTGCACCAAACTGTCGAACAGATTGATGAAGCTCATCCATTCACCGGACACTCCGTCAAAAGTAGGCATAGTTATGGCCGGTAACCTGGACCCTGAACCCTGAAGCGGCAGAGGTGCTTCGATGTCACCACCATGGCTGGACTCGCGCTGTCTACGTATGTCCGCAGCCTTCTGCGTGATAGCAGCTGCCATCTCCATACATTGGTCGACATCCCCTAGCAACCGTGACAGCCTGTCAGGTGCGCAACCATCAACTGATTCCGCCTGCGCGGACAATTCGAGCACCCTGTTGTAACGTTCCTTAACGTCCATAGACCGCTCCAATACCACATCATGCCTATCTAAACGGTCTATCAGACCGTGTGCGGAGGAAAACCATCTGAGTTCCTTAGAAACACCCTTCTGGATTTCAGATAACGACATGATCGGAACGATACTTACTCACAATTTGCAGTAACTCAATTTTATTGGACCCTCCAGTCTATAACCCAAACGAGGAACCCTAAACCACAACTTAAAAAATGCTGTTTTCCTTAAACAATAGGAACCGAGTTTTATATCTATATAAATTCTGTAAATAATTTAGTTTCCCTTTATCATTATAACACACACAGATAGTCAATATTAGTTCAAGTTATAAATTGCTATAAACTGAAAACAATGTAATAGCCTGCTATCAATAGATGTAACTACCTATGTTAACCAAACATTCATTAGCATTACTAGACCACTAATAGATTGACTAACTGGTACTTCAATGCAAATTTCAATTCACCTACAATGTACCTAAGTTGAGTACCTACTATTCTGAGTCACATCTCAGTACAACTGGTCATTTAGGGAAAACTGTAATATCTGTCTGTCTACTACCAGCAATAGACTTATAGCTTACAATACTACCAATCTATGTGGATACAGGAACAACACCAAGTTAGCTAATAACCGCCTATACCTACAGATTGATAGTCCCAAATCGTGGGTTCCTGGAGCCCTTGACGGCTGCAAATCTCAGGAAACCACGCTCTGCTACCAAAATTGTTCAGGCTTCTCGGCACCTAATGGCCTCGTAGGGGCCCATCAGCTACGAGGTAGCGTAGCGATCAGATGCCAAGAAGTGTGAACGTCGGCGATTCACCGAGCTAATACTTATGGAGTCGATCTAACCTGGTCTGTGCTTCGGTCCCGTCAAACTCCTGTCTCTCTGCAAGGCCCGGGTGCACCCTAGGCTCTTCTTGGTAGACAGGTTCTTCAGCCAACCAGGTATGACTGGCAGGCCAGCTTCGACGAGCACAGTGTTCCAACACAGGTTATGTTACGTGGGAAAAACCAATCGGCGACGTAAATGCGAACTTTATCTGGTTCGGGGAACCACAACACACTCAGCTATCTAGACAATCCTGAGGGAACCCCGAATACAATCCAGATGGCTTGCGATTTAAATTCAATACCCTAATCAATACGCGTTACATTGCGAGGGCTTTCGTCTGTCAGTTGTCAAAAACTGCAAGGTTGGCAGCTAACGTCAAATTCAAAATGGCCGTTCAGAAACCATCGATCGAATATCGATTTGGAATCGAACAGGTATATTAACCAATATTAACCAAAATCGCTTTTTTGCACTGCAAGTACCAAGACCACATTTAGGATTACTTTTTTTAATGAACGACGTAATACAGTTCGCTTAGCATGCAGATTTTAATACTCTTTCGATCATATCGATAATTCTATACTTAAATTAAAAAAAAAATGCCTATTAATATCCCCACCAAGGGGTACGGGCCTTTACCCGAGCGAGTAAGATTGAGCCATACTCCACCACGCTGGCTCAGTGCGGTTTGATGAAGGGGGTCGGGCTAGTGGCCAACCCGACTATATTTCCAAGCTGCCTCTATTAGTGCCTCTGACCAGCTAAACGATTACTACCACCAAGTACCTATCGATATTAGCCGGGACCTACAGCTTAACGTGTCACCCGAAACAAACGCCACAGAAACGGACACCCATCCAGTACCCGTCACAGCCAGATTCAATTCATATTCTTTATTACACAGAAAACATAGATAAACAGACAGTTACAATAACTTTTATAGGCAAAGGCGAGCTTTTCTCTAAAAAGAGATTTCTTCCAGCAAACCTAGGCAAGACAGGAGTGTTTATGAAAAAGGACAGTCCTAGTGCGCAATAAAACTGTATACATACGTACGAAAATTACTTTTAAAATATAAATAAAATATACCTAATAAAAAATATATATATCTCAACTATATAAAATACGCTAGATAGCATGCACATATATAAACTACAAAATATCATACATATACTTACATAAATATGATACCGATTACGGAAGAGAAAGGAAATACGCTTTCAATCTTTTCTTAAAAGTGAAAATTGAGAGACTATCCCTAATAGTGCAGGGAAGTGCGTTCCACAGTCGGATTGCCCTTAACCTAAAAGAGTGTTTGTAGGCGGCAGTGTTATGCCGAGGAGTTGACAGGAGAGACACCGTGTGGGATCTCCGATTACTATCTCTGGGGAAAAGAAACTCAAAACGTTCTCGAAGATATGTGGGGTAGCGGGGATTTCGCAAAATATTGAATAGATAAGAGAGAATGTGCCTATCACGGCGAAGACGGATCGGAAGCCATCCCAGCTCCTTGCGATACTGGATCCAGATGTTGCTACCGTACGATCGTTTCCGATGTGCGAATACCGCTAGGCCACGGAAGCTTCTATATCAATACGCTATACCAACAAACGAAAATCGAATATGTCTAAACGTACACCCGAGCAACAACACAAGAAACATAACAAAAATTGTATCGTCTCGAATCTATGCTCTCGAGGCGTTGTCTGCACCTCCATGGGTACCAGACAATGTCTCGGTCGCATATGTCAAAATTAGTGTCTATCTCGGCCGAAATCATCTAGACAGGTCTCACACTTGGTCGAAGTCTTATGCGGATGGAAGCACTCACACAAACGCATTTCTCAGGTCTCGCCTTCTGGAGGGTACCGGGTTTTCCCAAAAGGTTAGGCAGAGCCTATGGACTTGTAAAGATTAAACCACAGAATAATAAGGACGATGTTTATTTAAAAATAACTTAGAGCACTATACGCAAATATTATATCTACCCTAAAATGATAATACATTAAAAATAAACTGTACATACAGTATTTATGCCAGATATTTTTTATGGAAACTTACAGTTGAGCCATAGAGTAGGTTATACTAGAGAAGGCTTCTAGAACAAAAACTTTGCCTTTTCTAGAATTGAGTAACTCAATGGAATCAAGAAAATAATTTAACATGAAACTTAAAATTAAGTTTCCTTTACATTAAATGTCGTTTGAGGGTATCTTATCAATATGTATTGCTACAATTTGCTACCATGGAATTTTACAGAGATAATAATTTTACTACTTTTTGCGATGCAATGTCAGTCACATACATGATTTTCGGTACAATCGCTCTCCAGTGTAGGAAGCAGGAATAATTACGCATCGAAAAAGTATGCGAATCGAACTGTCAGTGATTATTGTGTACAATGACATAAGGTTCATTTTATCTGAACTCGAACACTTTTTCACTCTGGTAATTCTTCCTGCTTGAGCCACAGATCAAAGTTTTATTATCGATCATATTACGATCATTATAAGTGTGTAATGATGGCACAGCGTTTTGCTAATGGTACACTCATTGATCTAGGATGATCAGAACCGTATATACTGATGATACACTCATTACATTTTGATTTTCTGTGATAGTACATTTAATATAATTGTCATTCAATTTGTCTAAAATTGTCATTCAATTTGTCTAAAATTGTGTAGAAGAACCTGGGTGCTACTTATCTTCGTCGATGCAGAAATCGCCGTCCAAGACAACCTGAAAATAAACAAAAATACATTAGGTATACAATACATACACTGTAGGAACACTGGCAAAGCGCCGCAAAATGCTAAATAGGCTTGTTCAGTTCGACATAGACAGTTCCATTCATTTAAATTATCCGGATATTCGAATAATTAAAAAAGTAATAAAGGTTTTAAAAAAGTAATAAATTTTGTGCCTGTATATATTTTTTTATAGCGTAGCGTATACAGACCACCAGATTCATCCTTTGATTTATTCGAAAAGAAAATGGATGAAGTGTTGATTAAAATCAGCGATAAAAACAACAATTTTTTTTTAATTTGTGGTGATTTTAATGTTAATCTGTTAGAGGATAATAATATTTGTACTAGATTAAAATCTTTATTTTTATGTCACAACATGAACTATCTGTTTTTGGAGCCTACTAGAATTACTGCAACATCTGCTACCTGCATTGACAATATATTTACTAACATTACGCCCATTTTCAAATCGGTCATCAATAAATTAACCTCTGATCACTCTGGTCAGATAGGTATATTCAATATTAAAATAAAAAAGGACCAAAAAGAGGATATTACATGTGTGCCCGTTAGTGACACTCGGCTTGAACACTACAGGAATAATATTTTAGATAAACTATGGGAAATACCATACAGTGACGATCCAAATTTGTTGTACAACTCAGTATTTAACCTTGTCAAAAATGAATATGATACGGTATTTAAATCAAAAACTATAAAAGTTAATAACAAAGCTTTGTTTAGTGATTGGGCGACAGTTGGAATTCATAGGAGCAGACGAAGATTATATGAACTCTATGAAGAGAAATCATATAACAAAAATACGGCCTTTCTAGATTATGTTCGTAGTTATTCAAAAATGTTTAAACGCGTTTGTGCCGTAGCTAAATCTAATTTCATTAAAAACAAAATTGAATCTAGTAGCAATGTAATGAAAACGACTTGGCAAATTATAAACAGAGAGACTGGAAAGGCCAAAGCTACACATAATAACTTCAAGCTTAAGATAGATAATCAATTGCTAAGTACAGACCTAGAAGTAGCAAAAGCTTTCGAAAATTTCTTTACGGACATTCCAGTTTCAACAACCAAGTCTTTAAATTCATCTCCCGCTGCTGCTGAATCTATACTTAAACAAAACTTTGAGGAATGTAAAACAGATTTTAAATTTAGGCACGTAAATAATGAAGACATTGTAAAAGCGTTTAAATCCCTGGAAATGAAAAAGACAGCTGACGCCCATGGTCTATCAGTAAAAATTATTAGTTCCATTGTAGATTGTATTGCACCTCACCTTTGTTGTATATTTAATCAATGTATAGATAGTGGTGTGTTTCCTGACTTGATGAAACTAAGTAAAGTTATACCTTTATTCAAAGCTGGTAGTACATCAGACCCCACCAATTTTAGACCCATATAGATACTACCAACGCTTAGCAAAATATTTGAAAAACTCATACTTAATCAATTGCAAAGTCATTTTTATCTCAATAACTTAATTCATATTGCTCAGTTTGGTTTCACAAAGGGTCGTTCAACAGCCGATGCTGGTGTTGAACTAATCGACAATATTTTTGATGCCTGGGAAGACGCAATGGATGCAATAGGTGTCTTCTGCGATCTATCCAAGGCTTTTGATTGCGTCCATCATGACACTCTTGTCAGGAAGTTACGCCATTATGGTGTAAAAGATCAGGCACTTGGCCTTCTGGAGTCATATCTAACAGATAGGGTTCAGATGGTCGATGTTAATGGGAAAAGATCACCTGGGTCTTCAATAAGTATGGGCGTACCGCAGGGTTCAATTCTTGGTCCTTTCTTGTTTTTAGTATATATTAATGATTTACCTTACCTTGTTAAAGCAAAACATGGGTTAGTATTGTTTGCCGATGATACTTCTTTGATATTTAAAGTTAAAAGACAGCAATCAAATTATGACGAGGTAAACAATGCTATCTCTAGTATAGTGAACTGGTTTACTGTTAACAATTTGTTACTTAATGAAAAGAAAACTAAATGTATTAAATTCGTGTTACCCAATGTGAACCCGGTAACTACAGACATATTTATAAAAGGACAGAGATTGGACCTTGTCCAGTCGACTGTCTTTTTGGGCATTACTTTAGACGCCAAACTACAATGGGATCCTCATATAAATAAATTGTCGAACAGACTGAGTTCGGCAGCGTTCGCAGTTAAAAAAATTAGAGCTCTTACCGACGTAGACACCGCTAGACTAGTCTACTTTAGTTACTTTCATAGTCTAATGACCTATGGTATTTTATTGTGGGGTCACGCTGCGAATGCTAATAGTATATTTATTCTGCAGAAACGGGCTGTTCGTGCAATTTATAGATTAGGGCCTAGAGTGTCACTGAGGGAAAAGTTTAAAGAAATCAATATTCTGACATTTGTGTCTCAATATATCTATGACAATCTTGTGTATCTAAAAAGAAATATAACTAATTTTCAGAAGTACAGTGATATACACAATTTTAATACTAGAAATAAAGACAAGTTGGTTGCTTATGTAAGCCGACTACATAAAATTAGTAATTCTTTTAAAGGCAATTGTATACGCTATTACAATAAGGTCCCTACTGATATTAAAAACTTACCTTTAGACAAGTTTAAAATAATAATAAAACAGATATTGTATAAAAAAGGTTACTACAGGATATCTGATTACTTAGAGGACAGATGTCCATGGGAATAGATTGTTTGAGTAACAGGCTGTTTCGATATATAATTAGCATTCATTTTGTAATTTGACAATATTTTATTTAAAAAAGGAAACGCAAAAGATGCGACGACTGTGGAGTTTCTTCGGTGAGCTCTTCTCCACAGATTCCGCCATTGGGTTAGTGAACTCACCCAAAAAAATGTAATGACGGATCTAAGTGGTGTAACAACATCCTATGGAAATAAATGATTTTTGATTTTGATTTTGATTTTTTGATTTTTATGTTTAATGTTTATGTTTTAAAGCGCAAACCCATCAGAATCTGGTGAATGCTTGTCAGTGAGAGAGCATTTATATACATTTTGTACAGAGGGCAACAGTATATCAAAATGACGCAGCTGAATCTCTACAGCTGCGATAGTCTGGAGAAGAGGTCTTGGATCTTGGCGCTAAACTCCAAGCGGAGATGGCTCTCATTGAGAGCGGTGGACGACGTGGTACACATTGAACCCGACCATATCATTTACTGCTCTCCATCCCACCCTCCGTGTCGAAGATGAGAGGGTGATCCCTTCGGCGAGGTACTTGTGTCACCGCTTCAAGAACAAAGTTGAATGGCCAATACTTTGGGCGCCCTAAGATTTTTAATTTGGTTGATGATGGTTAATTTATAATTATAATGTAATGATGATAATTATTAACACGAAGGGTTCCAAGAAAATAAAAAAGCAGACAAGCTGGCAAGTTTTGGTGCAGACAAGCTATTTATGCCTAAGCCCAGACTGCCTATATCAGCAACTGTAACCAAAAATATCTTCAACTTAATAGCCACGCGTAATGCGAACCTAGAGTGGAAGAACAATAAAGACTGTAGACATTCGAAGACGTTCCTCTCAAGGAATGATCAAAAGAAAGCTAAGTATTTGCTTAGTCTTAATAGAGATAACCTAGCAACTTTGGTTGGTGTGGTAACAGGTCACTTTAAAATAAATAGTCACTTATCGCTTGTGGCTCTGCCTACCATGCGAGAGGTCCCGGGTTCGAACCCCGGCTGGGGATACAGAAAAGAAAAAGAAAAAACACAGGTCTTGTATGTTTAGATGCGAGTGACGTCGCTGTTTGTGATTCCTAAGACACAGGGTATCCTTGTGGGGCCAGAAGCAACGTATGTGCCAGTATGTAAATGTTAAGGCTTTAAACAAAACCGTTCATGCCCTCAATGTGGCTTGGAGGAAACTAGTCAACAATTTGTGGGAGAATGCGATATGTATTCAAACATAATTTGGCGAACACTAGGTATGGATAACATCAATGAAGAAGACTGCAAACCTCAAACTCAGCGACATACTAGAATTCACTAAAAGAACAAGGCTATTTGTGGAGGGAAGTCGGCTGAATCAACAGTAACCGGTGCTCAAACACTGGGATTTGGGTGAAATAGTGACAATAGAGGACCGATCACCCGCCTGTGTTCAGCGGGAGTCCCATCTCATCATCTATCTATCTATCTAATGTGATTATTATAAAACGAAACTTAACTGAATGCTATGTAAAATGTAACCAACGTTCCTATTCTAGTTCTAGGAAAGATAAATACGGTTATAATATAGTGCTATTAAGTATAAATTTATAATATTTAATTCGTATATTTCGTAGTACAACGACATAGGATACAATAAAAAAGGAAGGACATCTACAAAGGCATGCTTATCTCTATATAGAGATCTTTTCCAGCAAACCCAAGGTTGATAGGAACGATTTAATGTAAAAGATAGACCTATGTGCTCTGGTAAAGAAGAATAGAATATACGTTTATTAGCTGTATCACCACACACACAATCAATTAAAGAGTTTTTACCAAGAAGTTTATCATTATGCTGATCCTAACGTGTGGTTTTTGGACGCAGTAAAGAGGGTTTATGATACGTGTGTAGATAAAATAACATTTCTTGTAACTAATGCCACCGTTTGACAACTGAATGTGCTATGACGTCACAACACAATGTAACAATACAACTGACGGATATAAACTGTTAAGAAAGTTCGTAAAAAGTATCTATGTAAGGGTGGGCAACCCTTATCTAGCAGCCAATTCTGTCGCGAAATTGTATAATTCCGCGCGTACGATGTTTCTACGCCGGAACGTAAAATAGTGTGGTTAAATGCTATAGTTGCTAGCTCACCGCCTGCATGCCGGCGACGGCGCGGTCCGTCTCCTTGTGCTCGCTGTCGGCGCGGTCGTCCTCCTCCTCCACGACCTGCATCTGTGCATCCTCGCCGCCTTCTGGGGGAAACGATATCAAACATGTATATACAGGGCATACACATTGCTTCTGGCCCCACACTAGGATACCGTGTCGTTAGAACCAGAAGCAGCGACGTCACACACTTATGAAGATCCAAGAATTGTATTATTTTTTTCTTATCGGGAATATTATGGTGTTGTCTCAGCCTCTATAAAACCCTTAATTAACCATTTACCCCCAGTTTCCAAAAGAGTTTGCAAATGTAACATGCGATTAATCGATCATTAATTCAAAATAGCGGCATGTGATAGGCTGAAATGCGTTTAACAAGAGTTTAACAAGTTGTCACAGATAATTTACAACAACAACAAGAACAAATTGTCGACGTCTCCAGCCCCAAGAAGACTGGTCCAGATCATCGCCTCCTTCCTGAAGAATCGCCGCTTCCGAGTGATGGTGGAAGACGCCGTCTCTGAGGAACACCCCGTTGCAGCCGGCGTCCCTCAGGAGTCCTGCCTGTCTCCAGCCTGTTACTCCCAATATACGGACGACATCCCCGTCGGGCCGGGTGCCCAGCTGGCACTCTTCGCCGACGACGCTGCCTACTACGCGTCGTCAATCCAGGCACGGCACGCTGCCGTCAAACTGCAGCGCACCCTGGACATCTTGCCCGACTGGCTCGCCAAGTGGCGGTTGTCCGTCAACGTTGGGAAGACACAGGCGCTCATCACAGGCCAGTCCCCCCTTCCACCACCACTCCAGCTCCAAGGACAGGACATCGCGTGGTCTCCGCAGGTGAAGTACCTGGGAGTGACCATCGATCGCCGGCTCTCCATGAAGCAACATGTCGACAACGTCGTCAACCAGGTCAAGATGGCACGCGCCAAGCTGCGTCCACTTCTCGACTCCAGCCTCCCTCTCAGGGCGAAGCTCGGGATCTACAAGTGCTACGTGAGATCCCGCCTCACCTACGCGGCCCCGGCATGGTACGCCCTGTGCTCGGAGACGAACAAACGGAGACTCCGAGCCCAAGAGAACCTCTCTTTGCGTACCATCGTCGACGCCCCCCGCTACGTGAGGAATGCGACGATCCAGAGGGACCTCAGATGGGAACCAGTGGACCAGTTTGTCCAGAGGCTGGCGAAGGGCATGTTCGCGCGTGCGGATAGCTCACAACATCCGCATATCCGCGACATGGCGCCGTACCACGCGCGCCCGCCCGACCGCCGCCGCCTGCCACGCGACCTGGTTGCCTAGCCGGCGATCATCCAACGGAACACCCCAAGTGAGAAGATCTCCACCGCCCGCGAGGGCCCCCCGATGACCTGTCCATAGGAGTGGACAGAGGCGCTTCTTCAGGAAGAGATCCGATGATCTGACCCTGACTCCCCACGCCCCAGAATAGGTGCGTGAGATGATAACTTGATTGATTGACAGATAATTTACCTTTCAGAAACCGGGCGAGGGTCGTAGGGCCGCCACATAACACTGACATGCGCCACTCTTGCGAACCCCACCCCTCTACAAACACGACGCACGCACGTGGTCCTTTTAATATGGAGTATGAAATTGTTGTTTTTTTTAATCCAACAGATGGCGCTGTAGAGGCTTAATTTTCTTGCTTTAGCGCATGATGAATGAAGTTAATACTGGAGGGACATACTTTTGCGTATGTTGGTGTCGTGGTGCATTATTCCATCTTGTAATTGCTCTTTAAATGTGCCCGGAGTTAAAGCAATTTAAAAACCATGTTAATGTTTTTAAATTGCTCAAATGGCAATTTTAAGATCTCCAGAGGTATCTTGTTGTAGTAGAAAATGCACTGACCCTTGAAAGAATTGCTAACCTTCGCTAGTCTAAACCGGGGCGCAACCAGTCTGTGATTATTTCTTAGGTAAACATTACAGCTATCACTAAGTTTGGAAAATGTTGTAAGGTTCTTGCGTGC
Organism: Argyresthia goedartella; assembly: GCA_949825045.1. Lineage (NCBI taxonomy): Eukaryota > Metazoa > Arthropoda > Insecta > Lepidoptera > Argyresthiidae > Argyresthia > Argyresthia goedartella. The sequence goes on from OX463831.1 coordinate 25,025,899, forward strand.
ATACATTACATTTTCGATAAAAAATTGACTAGCTACAGTTAGTATGTCAATTTCTTTAAAAAGCTCTCTAAAAGAGTCTGTGCATTATAAATTATAAATTGCTTGAATAGCTCTTTTCTGTAAAATAAAAATAAATTGAATATCCGCTGCTTTGCCCCGCAACAAGATACCATGGGACATCACACTATGAAAGTAACTAAAATGCCTAGATGTAGCCACATCCGTGTTTTGTCTGATGTTCCTAATAGCGTAAGCCACAGAACTTCATGTACCAGCTAATTTATCTAATTGGGGGCTCCACTGCAATTTGCTATAGATGGTTATTCCAAAAAACTTCGTATCATTTGGAAGTGATAATCTGAAACACTTGGTTTTACCAGCATTTAACAATAAATTATTAACTGTGAACCAATTCAAGGTTAACGACAATACTCCATTAACATCATCAAAATATTATTTGTCTTTTAATTGTAAAGACCAGTGAAGTATCATCAGCAAACAACACTATGCCAGTCAATGTCCCAACCACGAAAGGCAGATTGTTAACATATGTCAGGAATAAGAAAGGGCCTAATATGGAACCTTGTGGAATGGAATGGAACCAATTCTTACTCCCGATCCATCAGATTTAACGCCGTTGACTTCTGGCTGTTGAATTCTATTGCTTAATCAAATCAAATCAAAAATCATTTATTTCCATAGGATGTTGTTACATCACTTAGATCCGTCATTACATTTTTTTGGGTGAGTTCACTAACACAATGGCGGAATCTGTGGAGAAGAGCTCACCGAAGAAACTCCACAGTCGTCGCATCTTTTGCGTTTCCTTTTTTAAATAAAATATTGTCAAATTACAAAATTAATGCTAATTATATATCGAAACAGCCTGTTACTCAAACAATCTATTTCCATGGACATCTGTCCTCTAAGTAATCAGATATCCTATAGTAACCTTTTTTATACAATTTCTGTTTTATTATTATTTTAAACTTGTCTAAAGGTAAGTTTTTAATATCAGTAGGGACCTTATTGTAATAGCGTATACAATTGCCTTTAAAAGAATTACTAATTTTATGTAGTCGGCTTACATAAGCAACCAACTTGTCTTTATTTCTAGTATTAAAATTGTGTATATCACTGTACTTCTGAAAATTAGTTATATTTCTTTTTACATACACAAGATTGTCATAGATATATTGAGACACAAATGTCAGAATATTGATTTCTTTAAACTTTTCCCTCAGTGACACTCTAGGCCCTAATCTATAAATTGCACGAACAGCCCGTTTCTGCAGAATAAACATACTATTAGCATTCGCAGCGTGACCCCAAAATAAAATACCATAGGTCATTAGACTATGAAAGTAACTAAAGTAGACTAGTCTAGCGGTTTCTACGTCGGTAAGAGCTCTAATTTTTTTAACTGCGAACGCTGCCGAACTCAGTCTGTTCGACAATTTATTTATATGAGGATCCCATTGTAGTTTGGCGCCTAAAGTAATGCCCAAAAAGACAGTCGACTGCACAAGGTCCAATCTCTGTCCTTTTATAAATATGTCTGTAGTTACCGGGTTCACATTGGGTAACACGAATTTAATACATTTAGTTTTCTTTTCATTAAGTAATAAATTGTTAACAGTAAACCAGTTCACTATACTAGAGATAGCATTGTTTACCTCGTCATAATTTGATTGCTGTCTTTTAACTTTAAATATCAAAGAAGTATCATCGGCAAACAATACTAACCCATGTTTTGCTTTAACAAGGTAAGGTAAATCATTAATATATACTAAAAACAAGAAAGGACCAAGAATTGAACCTTGCGGTACGCCCATACTTATTGAAGACCCAGGTGATCTTTTCCCATTAACATCGACCATCTGAACCCTATCTGTTAGATATGACTCCAGAAGGCCAAGTGCCTGATCTTTTACACCATAATGGCGTAACTTCCTGACAAGAGTGTCATGATGGACGCAATCAAAAGCCTTGGATAGATCGCAGAAGACACCTATTGCATCCATTGCGTCTTCCCAGGCATCAAAAATATTGTCGATTAGTTCAACACCAGCATCGGCTGTTGAACGACCCTTTGTGAAACCAAACTGAGCAATATGAATTAAATTATTGAGATAAAAATGACTTTGCAATTGATTAAGTATGAGTTTTTCAAATATTTTGCTAAGCGTTGGTAGTATCGATATGGGTCTAAAATTGGTGGGGTCTGATGTACTACCAGCTTTGAATAAAGGTATAACTTTACTTAGTTTCATCAAGTCAGGAAACACACCATTATCTATACATTGATTAAATATACAACAAAGGTGAGGTGCAATACAATCTACAATGGAACTAATAATTTTTACTGATAGACCATGGGCGTCAGCTGTCTTTTTCATTTCCAGGGATTTAAACGCTTTTACAATGTCTTCATTATTTACGTGCCTAAATTTAAAATCTGTTTTACAATCCTCAAAGTTTTGTTTAAGTATAGATTCAGCAGCAGCGGGAGATGAATTTAAAGACTTGGTTGTTGAAACTGGAATGTCCGTAAAGAAATTTTCGAAAGCTTTTGCTACTTCTAGGTCTGTACTTAGCAATTGATTATCTATCTTAAGCTTGAAGTTATTATGTGTAGCTTTGGCCTTTCCAGTCTCTCTGTTTATAATGATATGAGCTTACTAGATCCAACGCTTCATTTCTAACTCCGTAATGATTTAATTTAATTAGTAGCGTATCATGATCAACATAATCAAATGCCTTCGACAGATCGCAAAAACACCGATAACATCCCATGCAGAATAAATATGAGATATAAGGGTAATTAATACCTGCATCCGTATTCGATTTACCCCTAGTGAAACCGTATTGTTTGGAGTGGAGTTTTTTTGTACGGTTGAAGTGTGAGAGCATTTGATTGAGTATAATATAATATTATACTCAATCAAATGCATTTGATGGGGGTAAATGGTTAATTAAGGGTTTTATAGAGGCTGAGATAAAATTGATATACAGGATGAAATTTTAAATGTACGTTACTGACGCTAGTGTTGTTTTTTAATGAAGTATCTGCTTCATATGGAGATTAATTTAGACGCTCTGTTGTGAGTAAGGGTACATTGGTGAAGAATGTTTCGAAAGCTCGAGCTACCTCAGCATTGGATTAAACAACATCAACATCTATCTGTAGGCAGAAATCATTGTCCCTTGGTATAACTTTGCCAGTTTCACGGTTTATTAGTAGCCAAACTGTTTTCATTCTACTATTTGAATTTTGTATTTTTCTATTAATGTGTAAAGTTTTTGAAGTTCAACAAACCTACTTGAAAGTTTTGGAGTATTTCTTAACATAGTCATGGATATTTCTTTCAAATTATAGGTTTTTTGTTCATAGAGGTCATTCAAGATAGCTCTAATTTTACGAATTCCAAATGTTGCCCAGTTATTACATTTAGATTTACCGTTGATGGCACTGATTTTCTTTTTTTTTTTTATCGAATGCTGTTTTAATAATGTTGAGGAATAAATTTTGTTCGAGTTCTGTTCATTAAAATCCGGTAGGTACTGGCAAATTTATATCTAAGTCCGACCACTTGTGGTCAGTGGTCGCCACAATAGGCGGCGTTTTGTGGTCCGTGTGCACCAAGGCTCACTGGTGAAGTAATTTATAGACTTGAGTTTTGAAGTCAACGTGTAAAAAGTCAATAATATCACAATACCTACCCCCGAGTATATTACTTGGCGCAAGTAGACCTACATACTATAGGTTCGGAATAAATGGAGTCATTTATTTCAGCTGATTGTTTTGTGGGTAAAAACTGATTATAATCGATGACTTTTCCAGGTTATTTCTAACGCATGGCATGATCAATGTTTGTTTGTGAGTATGTACTTACCTTCCGCGGGCATCTGCACGAGTTGCAGTTTCCCGTCCACGATCTGTCCGCTGATGACGCCGGACAGACCCGACACGTTGATCTGTTGACGCACCTGCAACATAAACATTTAGCGTGTTACTGCAAAAAAATATAAACATTGCTTAAATTCAAAACAAACGTCAAATCATTCTTGTCTTGAACTTGAACAAGTGTTGAACAGGAGTTTTTTTTGTGGTAAGTAAGACTCTTAGCCTTGCCGCACACGGACCGACAAAACGTGGCCGGTGGCCGCTACATTTTACACCACGTTGTTGCTTGCAACATTGCTGTTATAAACGAATTTGCCCAGGTTGACTGAAGCGAAAGGAGTGAGGGATAATGCGGCTAGTCCATATAAAATGTATGGGGAGGGAATGAATGAGGGGGACGGGGTTTAAGAGGCGACGTTTGGTGGTCCGTATGCGCCAAGGCTTAAGGCTCAAATGCACTAGGGACAAAATGTGCCCAACATGTCGCTGCAACGTACCAGAGTGTTCCGTAATATGTCCCGCGACATTTTGACATAGTAAAAGTAAGAAACCAATGATTTCGAAACGGTTTTCTCAGTTTGGTACCCTTGAATTATTTTTACATGGCTAATTCTCTAATTTGCGTGACGTTTTGGCGCAGCTATGGAGATATGAAGGTCTCCTCATGACGTTTATTTACTATCACCATCAGAACATCCGTACAACTTGGTCTACTGTACTTAGGATAATTCACTTATCCCATTGGTATTGGCACACGATCAGCGAGCGATTTAACCACAATACCAAGGACGCCAGATCTTTTGACGTTTTCCTCAAAAAGGCTCGTGGTTTATCGGGTGCAGATAGCAGAAATATTTTTCGTTCCATTAGTCTCGGACCGTGGTCCAACCCGCACTGAGCCAGAGCATGGTTCAATCTTATTCGTTTCCGGGTAAGCGCAAGTGCACCTCGGTGGGTACATTAATGGCCTACATTTATTATTGTCGAAACAGATTTATACAGCGGGTGTGAAAGGAGCCGTCGGACGGGGACGCCCAAGAAGGTCCTATAAAGACCAAATCGGCGATTTGTTAGTGAAGGGGCAAATACGAAGTACCCGTAACCGGCGAGCTTGCATGAAGAGACTTATGAATGTTGAGGAAGCGAGAGATGTATGCCAGGATCGTAGCAGGTGGAGCATATGTATGTGTGTATTTATTATGTATGTGTGTGCATATGTATGTGTGTATTTATTATTGTAATGTAGTCACAGATGCCTTTAAAAATTACCTTCTTGGCCTCCTGTTCCAACTGCTGCTGTATGTAGACGTCCTTATGGTGCACCTTGTTGTGGTACTTGAGGTGGTGGGCCTTCGTGAACTTCTTGTTACACGGCGCGCAGCTGGGGGGCGAAAGTGGACGTTAAGGGCGAGGTGCGAGAAAACGTAATAATTGTAAATCGGGCGTAAATCATGATTCTGAGGTCATTAAATCTTAATTAAACTAGCAGAAAGCGCAGCTTTGTAAAGGCGATTCTTTACTTACCTCCGATTTCGGAATTAAGAATTTCACTGATCAAATAACTACAGAATCGTTCTGTCTCTGCAGATGTCACAAAAAATAACGTGACAGAGCGATTCTTAAGTATTAACTTAGTGAGTTTCTGAATTCAGAAACCGAGTCTCAACAGATGACGTAAGTAGCAGGTATGTACCTGCGTTAGCATTGCAGTTCATACAAAATATTTTATCTTTTATTTCTTGAGATTATTTAGAAAATAGGGTTTAAATAAAGTATTCAATAACTAGCTAACAGTGGGCACAATTGTGCCTCTGCCACCCCGTATGGGAAAAGGCGTGATGCTTTGTTACGCTTATGTTAAGATTTTAATTATTTTCGTGGAAACTAAACATGAAATTAAATCACTACGCTAAAGCTGAAACATAACTCACCAAGTTAAAACTTAAAAAAAAAAAGAGTTCAAGTGCTTTTTATACCTCCCCGGTCGCTGCGAATGTCGTCTACTCATTTCATTAAAAACAACCTAAACACCACTAATAATTCACTAATAATAATAATAAGTTAAAACTTTTAATAAAACAAGCCCTATTTCTTAAACCCAGGTCGGGAAGCGAATGTCGTCAAAATACACTAAAACAAGGCAACGAAATCTGTCTGTCTGACAGTCAAGTCAGTTAAGTCCACACGTATTACACGACCTAAACGAATATACGGTACCTACAGATATAGACAGAATTCTTATTCTTATGACAATGGCTTGATGTCACTGCTAAGTCACAGTAAAGCAATAATACTGCAATTTCGTTTACCTGGATGACATCATAATTCCAGTCTTTTGCTTAAGAAACTAAACTAATGGACCAATTTAAAATTTTCTAAAAATGGGACAAAAAAAATTTTTTTGAAAACGGTCTATAAATAGTACAAGTTTTGAGGTAACAAACACTAAAAAAAATACAACCGAATTGGGAACCCCTCTTTTTTTAAGTCTGTTTAAAATAGGACTCTAATAATAATATTATGTATTATTATTAGAGTCCTATTTTAAACCGACTAATAGTTTGTTCATAAATAGTAAAAAACGTTTTCCCGGATTGCATCATAGCAATAGGCTCTGATCGCTCGTCCTAATTATCCGATTTCAGTATATTTGTACTTGTATTCAAGTCACCTGTGTTGGCCCGAAAGAGTACATCACGCATATTTCCATTACTGTTGACCAAGGTTTAGTGCACTCATGTATGTAGTGTAGGGAGTAGTGTCCACTCAGTTCTACGGGACAGGTGGACAGGAAGTTTGAGCAGGGCACATTGGTCTGATCAATAAGTGACTGACGATATCAATATCGCTTCGAGAAGAAAGCCCTGCTGAATGCCAGCACTGAGCAGCAGATGCTCACAGCATTGCCGGACTTGGCCCTTTGGCCAAAATTGGCAAGAAATGATTTTCTTTCGTTTCCCTTTCTTAAAATATGGCTGCACATATAACTACACATCATCATCACGTATAGAGGTCTTGCCGTCCCCTGTCTGTGCAGCCACCTCCAGTACTCTCTGTCTTGTGCCTTCCACATCTCATGTGATCCACTATTGCTCCAAATCTTTCCCCCCAGGGACGCCCTTGTCGGCGTTTGCCCTCTACTTTTGTAATGAAATCTTTCTTCAAAAAATATCAAATATCAGTCATATATTTGCAAGATAGGTATAAAATAAATTTATGAGAACTTAACTATATTTATCCAGTAGATGTGTTTTTTTTTAATTACAATTAACAGTCAGTAAGATTTTACAGATTTTCATATTCGTATTCTCCTATTCACTTGGCTATTCCGTTACATCCTATACAACACAACGAATATACTTACGAGAATTTCTTCTCCCCAGTATGTGTCAGCATGTGGTTGGCGAGCACATATGAGTAGGTGAATGCTTTACCGCACACCGAACACTGGTAAGGACGGACGCCCATGTGCAATCTGTGTGACAGAGACGTGTGTTAGAAAGCGTGCTGAAACGTTTTCGATGAATATTTTGTTTATTCCTAGGGATACCCACAAGACTTTGGCGCTTTACAAGGCTCCCGTGTCGTGGCAAATAAAGTACGTGGTAAAATAAATATTTTCAGTTTCAGTTCAAACGATCAAGCTGTAAAAGATCAGTTTTTTCTCGGTCGGGATTCGAACCCGATACGTCTGGCTTGTGAGTTGTTGCCACGGCTATCGGTTCTGTCTGTAATTAATTACTGAACGGATTTTAATTCGGGTTTTGAGCTTGTTGATTCGTAGTTATATATACAGCTTGTTGATTCGTAGTTACGCCCAATTTAGGGGTGTTTGTTTACACGACACTGCAGCAAAAATATACATAGATTTTTTCAGTGCAAAATTGTGGCCTTACTTCTATCGCTTGCTACCGCGCTCGCAATATCGGGCCGTTGGCGCGCAGCTCACAAGCGCTTCGTGGCCCGGCCGGGCGCCGGGCGTGACCGTGACGTTGCGGTTATTTCAGGACAAATTGAACACGGCAATTTGTAAATCAAAATTACGCGAGGGATAAATAAAACTAAATAAACTAAACTTTTATGCCCTTGGTTATAAACTGAAGAAATCTCCTACCGCACACAATTCATTCTTTTTTATTTGACTACCATACGACATAAACATTGACGATGACGACATAAATATTATCCTTTTTTAGGGTTCCGTACCCGAAGGGTTCCAAACGGGACCCTATTACTAAGACTCCGCTGTCCGTCCGTCCGTCTGTCACCAGGCTGTATCTCACGAACCGTGATAGTTAGACAGTTGAAATTTTCACAGATGATGTATTTATGTTGCCGCTATAACAACAAATACTAAAAACAGGATAAAAGAAATATTTAAGGGGGCTCCCATACAACAATTCTTTCAGTACCACATACAAACTTATGGATGCACCTGGTTACGTACATGGAGTGTGAAAGTAACCGCACCAATAACTTTGTAAACAATATTTTGCTGTGTAAAATCCAAACTATTCACTCCACACCATCGCTTCCATTGAACGGTGGTACGGAACCCTTCGTGCGCGATTTAGACTCGCACTTGACCGGTTTTTCTATTCATATTATACAATTCTGAAATTTCATCTAATTTAAATCACACAATTCCAATACTATTCCGATACATTATAAATTCAATTTTTATTCAAATTCAATTCCAATAATTAATTCAATTCCATATATTAGTAGATTTTAATATTTTATTTTATTTAATTGCTCTAATAATTTGTGTGTTTTGTCTACTTAAGCCTAGTGCTGTCTCGTCCGCCTTGGCTCTGGCAGAATATCAGCGTCACAGATTCGTCTGTGACATTGCTGAGTCAGGGCCATTTCATTGTCGCGGTACAGTCACAGTGCCACATAGTGATCCTTACTTTCCATATTTTGGCTGTGTTAATTATAACTATTTTCATTTATTATTTAATTTCTTTGATGTTTTTTGTCATAATTAATTTTGTGTGGTTTGTAATTTGTTAATAACCAATAATGTTTTTGTATATGTATGTATAAAACCTTTTTTTTTGTTACAAATGATATGTAAAATATGGGTCCCTGAGTCGGACGTAACTTTAAAAACAACATCTGTATCTATAATTTATCTTTATTATTTGGGAAGGGGTAATAAAATATCAATAACGTTACATACCTGTAAAACAGCCGCGTGTTCAGAGGCTCAATTCTCCTAGGAGAATAGCATAGCGATAGCATATCGATAGCATATCGATTGCTCGAAAGGCTGTAAAATGCCGTATTTTGAATATTTGCCACCGACAAGCAAAATACGGCATTTCCCGCCCTTCGGAGCAATCCATATGCTATCGCTATGCTATTCCTATGAGAGAATTGAGTCCCAGTTATGAGCACCGCACTTCTGATTGTTTCTCTTACCAGATTCATTGTCTTACAGCATCATGAGCCTGTCCCAGTTATGAGCACCGCACTTCTGATTGTTTCTCTTACCAGATTCATTGTCTTACAGCATCATGAGCCTGTCAGTTTTCCTGATATCCTGACTCTGCCATCTGGCATGTGGCATGTGGCATGTGGTCTCTCATTAACTTCTTTATTTACTTTCAATCACAATTCGTGTCTAATAGCCCCTATTCAAGTGTTAGCCGAATATAAATTGATTTGAGTTTTATAATACCTTGACACACATTGATCTAGCCCCAAACTAGGATTCCCTGTATCTTGGGTATAAATATGTATAAATAGTTAGTTAGATAAACAACTATGACTAGGGTACAAACATCCGTTCTCATCAAACAAATATTTGCCCCCACCGGGACTCGGACCCGGGAACCTTGGCTTCGTAGGCAGGGTCACTGCCGACTCGGCCATTCGGGTCGTATTATGCTATACCCGACACACAAACATCTCACCTCTCATGCTTCTGCCGAGTCCCGAAGTCCGTGTACCTGCGTTCGCAAACCCGGCATTTGTAAGGCTTCTCGCCCGTATGAGTCAACATGTGACGCCTCAGCGGCTCACGGTCCACGAACGAGTTCCCGCAGATGCTATTGTGTAATTGTTGTGGTGGAGAGAAATGTTACATACGCAACGTATGTGCAATATCTAGTACTCTGGAGTTTGTATGAAGACCTTATTTAAGTCTGGGCAATTGTGCTGCTAATATAAAATAGCCGAATGCACTTATAAAGCGCCGCTCTAATGTCAGCCCAACAGCATATTTTCATACAAATTCCTGAGTTTAGATGTCACAATATCTAGAACTAGGTATGAGCGCGTGCGGTAAAGCGGATACGTTATTTGATGGCCATGTCGTCTCCATATCGTTGGGACCGGCCGATCAAGCTGATGTCATTCAGACCCGAAATACGAATTTAGTGTGAAAACTGTAGGCTCGACTTCCGATGCGCAATTAGCGGAGCTTGGGTTACTTAGCCGAAACTTCGAATCTTATCAATAAAAATGGGACAAGGCAGATCTCGATCAGATCCACAAGCCTCACACAAGCCTATCGCAGGCTCGCGCTATCTCTCTCTCTCCCGACTCGATGAAACGTGACTTCCGAGCCCGCGATAGGTTTGTGTAAGGCTTGTGGTTAGTAGCATTGGGGCCCCGAGGTCAGATACATCAAATCAAGATTGTCAGAGCATACAATATCAATAATCGCCATCTTTACCAGTGCCTAGAACCACACAGGCATCCAACAGCGTAGCCGCTTCACCCGCGCGCGATCATGCCCAAATCACCTTTCATGTTTTTTCCTATCGCCGCTCTCCACAAATGTTTTATCGCAAAACCGGCACTCGTAGCGTCTGTCGCCTACATGCCACGCCATGTGCCGCTTCAGCCCCATGCGCCACGTGAACGTTTGTCCGCATAAGCTGTTAGGGGTATAGGTAATGTGGCGGATTCTGCGGATGGTCTGGGGATATGGGTGTGGTGTGTGTCGATAAACAAATAATAGAGCGGCGTTGGTTTAGTATGCTACACTGTCTTTTTAACCGATGTAACAAATACGATACAAACTCGAAATCGTCTCATGATTGTACTCGATTTTCATCGCAACTGGTTTCGTACAAGGAAGCAAAATTACTCAATCGCAACTGGTTACTATGCTCCGGTTACTTAAACGCCGGAACGTTTAAAACTAATGTAAAGAAACGAATTAATAGAGCGATACTCGGCGAATCATTTTTTTTTTTTTTTTTTTTTTTTTTTTTATAATTTACACACATTGATCTAGCCCCAAACTAGGATTCCCTGTATCTTGGGTACTAGACAACGATACACATACTTATATAGATAAATACTATACTAAGATAGATAAACAACCATGACTAGGGTACAAACATCCGTTGTTATCAAACAAATATTTGCCCCCACCGGGACTCGAACCCGGGACCCTTGGCTTCGTAGGCATGGTCACTGTCGACTCGGCCATTCGGGTCGTCAATCATTGGCAGTGCATTAGGCGCTCAGAAAAGTAAACCTCTCTATTAGATACGTTTACCGACCCAGCGACACCACCCACACCACCAGCACCCCGGGGGCCCCGGCTCGGCACACTCGCCTCTCGTGCTTCTGCCGGCTGCCGAAGTCGCCGAAGCGCCGGTCGCAGATCCGACACTTGTAGGGTTTCGCCCCCGTGTGCCGGATCATGTGGCGGCGCAGCTCCATGTTGAGCACGCACGCGTACCCGCAAATGCTGTTTGTCAAATGCGAGTTTAGATTCAAACTCGGAGATTGGCGCGGGTACCATCTTCAGGGTTGACATTTTGGGTGTTTTTCTTAGCCTCCAACCGAATAGGATTCTACTCAAAACTGCACCACTTTATCGGAAAGAAACTTCTCTTAGGACACAACTAACGCTGATTTCGACAGGGAATTCTATCCATCTTGTATAATATTTTGTTTGTGAATAAGCGAAGTTCTACTGTTACTACACGCCAAGTTTATTGGTGTTTGAGCGAGCTGTGGCCTCTCTTTCTCGCCCAGAGTAAGGTAGGCAGAGAGAAAGAGCTGACAGCACGCTTAAATACCAAGAAACTTGGCGCTACCTGTGCTTACTATTCGGTTTAGAAGGGTTGGGGTTCTCAAATAGTTTGCCGTATTGTGACAAATAATTTACATGAAATTTAAAGTTATAAATATAGAATTATTGTTCTAATATTTGAAGGAAAATTATCATTATTGATATGAGCGAAAGTTAAACATTTCCTTCCAATGATAAGTGATAATTTTCATCATTAATGCGGGCCAAAGTGACTACTATTTTTCATTGCAACTTCACCAGAATGACTTACGATTTGTAAAATGTTACTATCAGCATTTTCCAAAATATTTACAGAGCCTGAAGATGGTGCCTTCCTGATCCGCAAAAATAAATAACTACGTAAATCTAATTTTAAACATTTTGTCAATAGCACGGGTGCGGGTGCGTCCAAAACAAGTCTTTATTGGGTTCGCGATAGAGAACAAAACAGCGTATGCGGGGATCGAACGCGTGGAAAATGAGCACGGGTGAATATAATAGTAATTTTTACTATGCGGCTGATTTAAATTGCTCTAGTTTGCGATGGAATTTGTACCCACCCGCACCCATTCGAAACATGGCTGGCTTGGCCCCATATTCATAAACACAGTCAATTCCTCCATACTATTATACTGCAAAAACACAAGCATATAGTCTCAAATAAAATTATTACATTAGAGCTATTTATGTACGTAATATTGATCGTAAGTAATATTCTGTTCAGGTGGTCTAAGTTTATGAATATGGGAAAATGATTGCCTATTAGAACCCGTGCGTATCAAACAACATGATAGTTCAATTAACTCCAATGATCATAGCTGCGGCGATGGGCTAGCCCCCTGTCACGCAAAACGTGCGCACAACTGTTCCTCTGCCACCCCATATGACGCTATGTTAATGTTGTGTGTTAGTTCAACTATAACGCGTGACATTTCTAATATGCAAACATTTGCGGCATCATAATAAGTAACATTATAAGAGAATCAAAATAGTAGGGGCCATTCGCCTGTACTGCAAACATCCAAGCTCGCCTTTTCGCGTAAGATTTCATTTAAGTTTACCTATTATTAAAAATTATGAGACTAAAAAAAATATGTCTGAACTTGGATTCGATACCAGTGCCTTACTACCTATTTACCGTGCGATAATAGTAGTTTATGTGACTGATACATATTGGAGGGCATTAAAACTCGAATCACTCGAGAGTTTTAATGCCTAATTATGTACAGTTAAATACACTAGTTTATCTACACATATCATAGGCTTTCTTTAATGTGTTCAGGAACCGCATGTTAGACCGGAATTGTGACATTGATAATTGCTCTGCACTTGTTTAGCTTGTTCAGTAGTGCCTACTTCACAGACATACTAGGGGCGGCACGCAGGCGTCGTCGGCGTTCGAAATTTGAATGTCATGATTTGTCGAAAATTTATACATTATGGATTCAGATAAGAAATGAGTTTAAGTAATATAACATTATGCTGGTCGTAACGTGCGGTTTTTGGACGCAGTAAAGAGGGTTTATGATACGTGTGTAGATAAAGAATTAAAGACTCGATTGATATGTTGTGCGTTGTAATGCTACTGCATCACGAATGTAATGCTCGAACCTGGACTCTTGCATTACAGGCAAATGAACATAACCATTTACATATAGGCATATACATTGCTTCTGGCCCACACTAGGATACCCTGTGACGTGGGAACAAGAAACAGTGACATCCAAGACCTGGGAGTTTTTTCTGTATCTGACGATCAGGGATATTTTTTCCACGCATAGCAATTAACTGAGCTGTGCTGTCGTGACGTCAGTATGGCGTAGGAAGCAGGAATAATAACGCGTCGAAAAAGTATGCGTATCGAACTGTCAGTGTCTCAATGTACAATGACATAAGGTTAGTTTTATCTGAACTCGGAACACTTTTTCGCCCGGCTTATTATTCCTGCTTGAGCCACAGTGCTGGGTCGGGGTGGCGAGGCACTACCGCAGGCAAGACACCCGTTAAGCGATATGGGTGTAAAGTGCATCCAATATAACTTTCCCCTTCGCCCTTAAGGTGGCTGTGGTGCACAATAAAAAAAAATGGGGAAAGCAATATCCGGTTGCCATTTGACCGTTGAACTGTCAAGGAGCGCAAAATGGCTGCCATGTCACGGCGCGCTGCGGCCCGTTTCATAGAAAATGACGATAACTCTGTTTTTTCTATGGGACCTATATATGAATGTTACATGGTTGGAAAGAATATTAAATAAGCTAAACTAATAAAAATCGTTTAGGCCAGTTTAGCTTAGCAATACATTCTAAATTCTAATTTTAAATCAGGATGCCTACTTCAGACCGCGGTCATATTTGATTACGTGACAGACAGGCCCTTTTTTCACGCGATCATATTTGATTACGTGACAGACAAATGGATATACAGCTAGTTTATAATAGTCACGATTCGGATAGCGGACACCTATTTAGTTGCGGCTGTCAATATTTCTTTCATTTTTCAATACGTACCTGTTATACTGTAGATAGCTATGATGCCTTGATCATTTGGGGTAGTTATTATTTTCAGTTTTTCCCTAGCTCTTGGCTTGGGTAAAACATTTTTTTAAAGCTATCGACACTGGTTTCTTTGCTACCAACTTAACGGCGAAGGGAAAAGTTATATAGAATGCACTTTAATATGCAATCATATAAATCATCAATTATTTCTCAATGTTAACATCTGCCATAGTAGACTTGGCACCGACATAACTTAGCCAACAGCTTGCTGCCGCAATCGTGCCACTCGATAGCATATCTACGTAGCGCAACCTAAAACCCATATTTGAATGAACATTCTTTTGCCGGTTGGGAGCGGGTTCGTATGAGTCAGCGATGACCTATACCCTTATTCACATAAAAACGAAGTAAACTGACATCAAATGTCAATTCTTGAAATAATGTTGCCATGTACAGTTTGCTAGTGATGTTCTCATTCATTCGAAATAGAATGAAAAGCTGTATTTTTGAATAGAGTGATTCTTTACAATCAGAATTTGTAATGAATGTTTGTCACAATTTAATGTGACATTAGATTGCATTACTCTTTATTTCCATTTGAGGTAACAGAAGCAAATTGTTAACCCTTTTTGTGAGTAATAGTAATAATGAGTAAGAAAACTTATGCACTGACTAATGCTATTCGCCCTCTCGTTAACCGCAATGGTATAAAAACATTTTGCTTTTCATTTTATTCATAGTATACCTTGTTCACACTAAATGAAGTCAATAAGATATAATTGAATGAACTAATCATTTCAATAGAATGATACCCATATTTTAATGAACAATAGAATGAACTAAATCATACTTAACCCCATCACTATTTTTTTCCACCAAAAAGCGGTAACACTGGAACTGTCATTTTACTTCGTTGTTATGTGAATAAGGGTATAGTGTATTATCCGGAGTGCAGTTGGTTAGTTAGTTAGTAAGTTAGTTTACCTGCACACGAAGGGCTTGATGCCGAGGTGCCTGCGTATGTGAGCCTGCAGGGAAGCGTTGGAGGTGAACGAGGAGCCGCATGACTCGCACGTGTGCCTGTAACACATACAGATAACATTGTTGGATGATGCTTGCAAAAATGGGGTATCCGTTAAACCAAAAAATGGCACTTTAAGTTAAGGTTTTATTTTTTACATTTACATTTAAATACAGGCCTTGCTTCTGTCCCCACACTAGGATTCCCTGTGTTGTGGGAACCAGAAACAGTGACGTCACACACATATAAACATCCAAGACCTGGGGTTTCTTTTTTCTTTACCCCCAACCGGGGATCGAATCCGGGGCCTCTCGCATGTTAGGCAAAGCCACAACCGCTGGGCCACAAAGGTCGTCTACGAAATTATTTATATGAAAAAAATTGACCGTTTTAAGGGGTGACTCGCCCCGACAACAAAGGTTCCCGTTACTCCAGGCGCAAAGACCCGCACACTGTGAGAGGGATGCATCGGAGAAAAATTACATAACGTAGCGCCAAACCACAAAAAAAATGTTTAAAAATAAACTACGCTATTTTGTCAAAAATATTTTCAAGGAGAGTTTAGTAATAGACAATATCCACATTTTGAATGCAATTTCGCAATGAAATAAATTAGGACTACAGAGTTACAGGAAAAAATAAAACAATTTAGAAGTCTTTTCGCAATTAAATTCCATCGAGAAAATTTCACCCATCGCTTTTTCTTTCTGTGAGAATCTTAATCAAATAATCAATAAATGTTAACTTAAAAATCAAATCTGTAGATGACTTTATAGTGGAATAAATGGATTCGAAAAAAAAACATATTTTTTTCGTATCACCTTAACGATCGTTAGTAACATCTGGGTTAATGACGTGTGCTGTTTGGGGGTACGAAAGGGTCGAGCCGAATCTCACCAAATCTCACGTGGGGTAGAGGGCGGGTCTCGGCTAGTATTACGTATTTTTTCCCTAAAAGTGTAAAACTCAATAAAATTAGCAACTTGATTCGTGGTGGTTGAGCTTTTGGGTACAAAAATATTAAAATAAAGTTCATATCATACCTAACAGCTCACAATGCAATATGCCTGTCAGTTACTGCGGTAGACGAGTACAAAAATTGTGTGAGTTTTTAATACATTTTTCAATAACCCTGATTATTTCTATAACTTCAAATATAACGTATTAAGATATTTTGAATAACTATTTTTTGACGCAAGAACCATATCAAAACTTCTATTAGATACTAAGAGATAACAGGTTTTAGGTGAAAAACAACTAGTTAGTGTTATTTTATTCATTAGACCCCATTGGCATTATGACGTTTTCAAGCACTCGATTGAAGGAGAGGGACGTCTTCTTACCATTTTTTTGCTCATTGGCAAAGTCGGCCTTTCCTCGCTACTTGAGTAGGCGCTAGCAAAGTTGTATGGGATTTCTAGTTATGCTCCAAAAAAGGTCAAGTGAAAAAAGATTTCATTCCATTTGGCTGTGTAGACAGGCAGCCTAGAAAAAAACAAGAAAGCGGGGAAGAAACAAAAGCGCGGCGAGGTGTTTTTTTTTTCAAATTTGCTATGTTGTATTTACGTGGGGCACCACGGGTTTTTCATAACTTCGAACCGCTCGAAAAGCCAGAACGCTACAGCGCGACGCTGCGTTGTACCAGCACGGTTTTTAGCGCTCACATTGACAATTCATCCGTCTGAATAGCCCGTGGGGTTGGCTTTTTGTGAATTAGCTTCTAGTTAAATAACCGAAGCGCTAGAACGCTACATCGAGCCTACGTATTTCCTAATTTTAGTAATAGTAATTCTAAATTTATATTTTTCAATCAAGTTTGTTCAAGTTACGGCCAAAAATAAAGGTCAGTTCTTGTTTTTTGCCCTGGCCCCTTCTTCACTGCGCCTATTTTATACTAGAATTTAGAGCCAAATTGGTTGCTATAGGTCATTTTCTCTCCAAATACTACAGTTAGGTTATGTTGGGTCATAACTTTATGTACCACCTGGAGCCGGGCGACCCCATGTATTTTCATTAACCGTATTAGTTGCTTAGTTGGCATTTATTTTCGACCAGGAGTTACATATAAACTTTGTTTTTGTCATTTCACTAAACCAGTTGCTCATCAGCGTCGCACCGCACACACGCTTGGTGCTCAATCTGCTTTCTCTTTCACGCCTAGCGCTTTCTCTTTCACGCACGCGCTGTGCCCCACGGGCTATTCAGACGATGAATTGTCAATGTGAGCCCTGAAAACCCGTGTGGTACAACGCAGCGTCGCGCCGTAAGCGCTCTGGAGCTCTATTTTTGAATTACTCGCCTCGGAAGCGAGCACTTGCCAAGCGACATGATTGGTAGAGACTAGTTAAATCGAGTGATATTAACCAATCGTGGCGCTTTTCGAGCGGTTCGAAATTTTTTAAATCCGGTTTTTCGAGTGGTTTGAAATTCAGAAGACGCCACCGGGAGTGGCGATCCATCTCTCCGCCCATGTCTCGGCGGCGAGGTTCCTTCGAAGAACTGCGACGCGATAAAACTAGGGTCTCCGAAATTTGCTGCGCCCCTGTGCGTTCTTACTGCTGACCGATTCTGCAAAACATTTTCACTGATATGGTTCCTTGATGTCCAATCTTGCCGCTACAATCTCTCGCTTATAGTAATTATAGTAGAGGCTACTCAACGTGGCGGGACTCGACGCCAAGAAACCACATCTTTGTACTCACGTCTTCTCCGAGTGGGGCTTCTTCTTACTCGGGTACTTCTTCTTCTCCTTCGGCTTGGGGTTGAGGATATGCTCCGGGATGGGTTCCGAGAAGGCGAGGATCGTCTCCTTCAGCAGGACATCCTCGCCGTCATCCGACTGCTTTCTGGATTTCTTAGGCGTCGTGGATGACCCGGCGTTCTTGCGGGGCCGGCCGCGTTTACGGGGCGTGTGCTGATCATAAAAGAGACAAGCTCGCCGTTTCCGATCACATATTCTTTAAAAACTTCTCTACCCTGTGTTAACATTTAACAGGGATGTTGATGTCGCAGCCGCTTAGTTAAAACAGGCACTTAGTCAAAAGCCCGGCCCGTTCATTAAGGGCAGGTTTTAAATCAATAGCCTTCTATTAAAATAAAGCATCGTTGAAAACTTTTAATAACCTGCCTTACCAAGTCAGCCTTTTGACTAAAAGATGAATTGGTTGATACAGGTCACTTTCTGTCCGAATACTAAAGATAAGTTGGGTTACGTCACAGCCCCACCAACAACTTGGAACTGAGCGAAGCGACGCGATACCATGGTGAATATTGAAATCCGTCTTGTGTTTATCATAAGGCACGTTTAGGCAACTCGTTCAACGTTTCGTTCAATTAAGTGCCCCACGGACTTTTAGTGAATGCCGGCCTTTAGCTAACGGCCCGGGCTGTTCATTAATACTTAATTTATTCAAATGGCGACGAAGTTGGCATCATTTTGACACTTTCTCCGTGAAGATATTTCTGGTTGGTTAGAATGTGTTAGATCTATTTGAGTTGCTTGCGTGCTGATGATATCTGATGATATGAGAGAAACTACACTAACAAAAAATTGCGTCATGCCTTTTTCCTCCTGCAGGAAGCTAGCCCATCGCCATATATGGAGACAAAGTTCCCTCACGATGTTTCTCATCACCCTTTGGAACATTTAGATGATAAACAAGAGTATTTAACTATAGGCAGATACATTGTTTCTCATACCTCAGTTAATTTTTCCTCTTCATCCAAGACAAAGTCAGGGTCTTCGTCAGGGTAGTCTGAAATAAAAAGACTTTTTGACAATCAGGCCACAGTACACTTAACAAAACCTTGAAAATTACTGGCGCAATAGATGCCCTAAGCAGAGGGTGCGTGGAAGTGGACGCCCATCCACCATAGAACCCAGGATGGCAATTCTGGGAGAAACGACAACAGCCACAGAGCTCTTCCAACGTCCAGGCCTACGACACCAGCGGCTTAGAGATTATCAAGAGGTACTTCACTGAAGGAGCAAATAAGTACCCGTAACCGGCGGACTTCTTCATACAAGTTCGCCGGTTACTTATGGATATTGACGACGGACGACCCGCATGGCCGAGTCGGCAGTGATCCTGCCTATGAAGCCAAGGGTCCCGGGTTCGAGTCCCGGTGGGGGCAAATATTTGTTTGATGAGAACAGATGTTTGTACCCTAGTCATGGTTGTTTATCTATCTAAGTATAATATTTATCTATATAACTATGTGTATCGTTGTCTAGTACCAAATATATAGGGAATCCTAGTTTGGCGCCAGATCAATGTGTGTAAATAGTGTCCAAGGTATTATTGAGGAAGCGAGAGGTGTATGCCAGGATCGTATCAAGTGGGGGTCTTCAGTCTCTGCCTACCCCTCTCCGAGGATAAAGGCGTGAGCATATGTATTTATGTGTATTTATGTAATTATCCAACTGTTATCATCGTGAGTTTCTTTCGAGTTGGGATGGCTGCATCAGCAGAGTAGGCGCAGAGTAGGCCCCGCTCAAGTGGGCCAGGTGCAGGCACTACCTCCCCCTGTTGATGATTGAAGATTGGAGCTGGCAGGCAGTAGATGCAGGAGTCTCAGAGCCAAAGTAGATGGCGTGGTCTATGAGTGAAAGTAAATTTTAAATAGCTGCAATAAAAAATATTTGTTGCGTTCCTTACCATTGTCAGCGAACTGATCTTGATCCTCCGGGTTGTCGTCTCCATCTGCCGGCTCCGTCTTCAGGTCGTCGGGGTCGGTCAGCAGTGATGTCAGGGATTGTGGCTCCGGCTTTGGCTTTTTTGGCTTCTTCCATTGATATGGTGAGAGGTCTGTATGCAAGTATTGGTATTTTAGTGAACGCCTCCGCAACATGGTGTTGATTGATTGATTGATTTTGGGTGAAATAGTCACGATAGAGGACCGATCACCCGACTATAGTTCAGCGGGCGTCGGGACTCATAAATCAATCGTCAATCAAGGTACAGGCTGCGCTAAGTTTCTTTGGCTCTGAGGGAGCTTTGACCTCTGTGGGGTGAGAGAGAGAGAGACATGACAGCTTGCTCCAAAGCCAATGAAAGTTGGCGCGAACTGTTAATGTATAATTAGCAACTTTATTGCTTACTTAATAAACTTCTAAATTGATAGATAATGCATTCGTCAGCTGGGTCAAAAAAGTCGATAATAATCACCAAGTTAAAAACTTAAAAAAACCGGTCAAGTGCGAGTCTAAATCGCGCACGAAGGGGTCCGTACCACCGTTCAATGGAAGTGATGGTGTGGAGTGAATAGTTTGGATTTTACACAGCAAAATATTGTTTACAAAGTTATTGGTGCGGTTACTTTCACACTCCATGTACGTTACCAGGTGCATCCATAAGTTTGTATGTGGTATTGAAAGAATTGTTGTATGGAAGCCCCCTTAAATATTTCTTTTATCCTGTTTTTTAGTATTTGTTGTTAAAGCGGCAACAGAAATACATAATCTGTGAAAATTTCAACTCTCTAGCTAGCTAGGTTCTTGAGATACAGCCTGGTGACAGACGGACGGACGGACGGACGGACGGACAGCGGAGTCTTAGTAATAGGGTCCCGTTTGGAACCCTTCGGGTATGGAACCCTGGAAACCGACTTCAAGTTCAAGCCCTTGTTTTACTCCCCCGTCGGGATGCGAATGTCGTCTTTGTTTGTACAAAGACGACATTGATGACGATGATGATGAAACTATTGGTCTAAGGCTAAAAGACAAACGGTTGCACACCCATACCACCATCAAGTATTGCGTTTCAGGCAACAAGGGGTTACGGAGATGTGGAGCTTCGTATGTTGCCTCTTATATTGGGTGCTTACCTATGAAATTGGCGAATTTTTCTTCCAGATTCAGGAGGTCATAATTCGAGTAATACAATAGCTATTTCTATTTTTTTTTTTTATTGTTTTAAAATTAATGTCAATATCTATGTCAACATCTTCTTATTAAATTTTCTTTTAATTATCAGTTTGATAACTAAAATTTTAACTTCAAAATCAGTGCCTCCTAAATGTCATCCATTTTCATGATAATATTCGTGATATTTTTTTACATCTGACACTTTTCAAAAATTCATACACACAAAGTTTATAAAATTAGGATCTGTCATTCCTAAAAAAAATACAAAAATGTTTGTACTGAAAATTGAGTTAACTTCAATTTCTCCATAAAAAACGCCAATTTCATATGTACCACACCACTTAACACCACACATAATTCGCCAAGGTAAAAACTTTAAAAAGCCAAGCCCTATTTCTCCCATCCCGGTGGGGATGCCAATGTCGTCAAAATACACGAAAACAAGGCTACGACATCTGTACACATGTTTTACACGACAATACAAACGAATATACGGTACTTATAGACAGAATTCACCTTACGACAATGACCTTAACTACCACTGCATGATAGATAAGTCACGGTAAAGCAATTACACGCAATTTCGTTTACCTGGATGACATCATAAGTCCAGGGGGGTTGCCACAATCTTTTTCCGATTCAAATTAGGTAAAAAAAAAACAAGAACATCACCATAGCAACCATTTCCAATGGGCTTTATTTACCTAATAACAAGCTCGTTTTAAACAAACTTATCTCTTCCCTTTAAAACACTTTGAACGCCCGTTTTACCCCCTAGGGGGTAAATTTTGAAAAATTATGATATTTTACGTCAATTTTAGAATTTTAGAATCATTGTTGTTTTCGTAATCAGCCACCCAATAAACCATTCAAACTATACACTTGTTAATATTCAGACTTTGTCACCTCCTATCCCTCCTTTAGGGGTGAATTCTGAAAAAACCTTAAACATATTTTTAC
The DNA here is from genome assembly GCA_949825045.1 of Argyresthia goedartella. NCBI lineage: Eukaryota > Metazoa > Arthropoda > Insecta > Lepidoptera > Argyresthiidae > Argyresthia > Argyresthia goedartella. Next base: position 25,048,189 of record OX463831.1, read on the forward strand.
TTAGTTATCGAGAGGAGTATCTGTAAAGTTTCTAACAAAATAGTTAATCTAATCTTATTTTCCCATACAAACTTCGGACACCCATTTCATTCAACCCCTTAGGGGGTACATTTTTAAAAATCTTGTCTCAGTGCACCCCCAGACCTCATAAAGAACCTACCTGCGAAATTTGGAATCTCTATACCCAGCGGGTTGGGCTGTGCTTTGATCTGTCAGTCAGTCACTCAGTCTTCTTTTATATATTAACATAAAATGAATACATAACAATCTCACATATACGTTATTCTACTACTAAAATATAGATTGCAATGAAAATAAAACTCTGAATTATCATTCTTCCGTCAACAAAATCGAATGGTCCAGCGATTTTGCAAGAATCGTCGCATTGTACAACACTATCTGATTAAATCGACAGAAAAATGAGCAAATCGACTGTACCATGCAACTGTAAGGTTAACGAAAGTATAGTTTGCTTCACTGTTCATTGAGGGCTACGAAAGAGATATCCATGAATTGTGTTAAGTGGAAGCAGCAGTGGATGAAGACCATGGGAAATATACGCTATGGTTCAACCTATCTCAGTAAAAACGGGAGACGCTACTCGAAATTAAAAATAATTGATTATTAAATAAATTAGGCGAATTTCAGAAATAAAATTTCTTACGTATGAAAGGTAACGCCGTCGTTTTCTTTGGAATAAACATTGCCTGAGTTTTTGCAATTCACAACGGCACAGTAAGGCATTTTTATGTTTATTAGTACACGGCTTACATTCGAACAGCCAGGGAGCGACTGAGTCGGGATGAGCGGAGTTCGCCTATTAAAAACACGCGAAGTAGGTAGACTTTCGCTGTCTATCTCGATATCTGGTCTGTGCCTATGTCACATTATTATTTCGAAATTGCCTTAGCTCTTGCTACAATGGGGCTGCTGCGATGACCCCGCACTGCAGCTCACCCACGCTCGCCTCTGCAGCCTCGGCTTGATGGTCTAAGCCTCTAAAGTCTAGCCACAAGACTGCCTAGGTAGTGGATTGCCCTGATTCGGATTTTCTATTCCGAAACGGAAAAACTGAGAAATTTCTGCGAAATATGCACGAAAGGTCAAGGTTGACCTTGACCTTTCGTGCATATTTCGCAGAAATGATCTCGATCAATAAACTTTAACTATATTAAACGTAAAAAATGGCAAAACTGAGAAATTTCTGTGAAATATACATGAAAGGCCAACTTTAAGGTCAAGGTAGGGATGTGGAAAAATAAGGGTGGGGAAACGGCTAAATTCGTTGTTTCCCCACCCTAATACTCCCACATCGCCCACGGTCCTGAATGCTTGTAATGGCTATTTAAAAAAATATATATCTTGAACTAATTATTTCCGACGTTTCGCGCATTTTGAAATCATCTGATTATATAAATACAGCAAGGTTTGGTACGCCTGTACCTGAGTTTGTTTTAGGTTTAGTTGCTGGGTTAGACTCACAAATGTGAGCAATTCTTTCAAGGGTAATACTCCCACATCTCCACGGTCCCGAATGCTGGAAATAGCGATTTTAAAAAAATGACACTCGAAAACTAATTCGAAATCAGCTATAAATACACTAATGAAGAGTAGAAAAATCAGCAAAAGCGAAACCACCTTCTTTCTAAAGGCTAGCCCACAATTATTTGATATGTGCTGTCTTTTATCGCGGCTTTGCTTGTATAAGTAATCTCCATTTCAATAGCATTTCATAATAATGTAAACAAGCCAATTTACACACGATTACGCCGTAACTACTGACATTTGAATATCAATCCTGAACACATTCACATACCAAGGAATCATTTATTGTTCTTACATCATTTCGACACCAAGTAACTCCCCTAAGATAGTTATTTTCTTGCAAAATTATCGGACGACGAATATTTCAATAGTTTGTAAAAAGTCATATTATTTTTTTACTCATCAAAGCGCATCAAAGTCTTATTGTCTTTGGAAAGTTAGTGTGGTTCATTCTTTTGAATCGATCCGATTCGATCAATCAATCGGTTTGTTTGATTGATTTGTTGAATGTTGTTGTTGAATTGTTGATGAAAAGAATAATGAAGATCTAGCTTCCGAAGGAGATGGTGAACCTAAAAAACTGAAAAGACGAAATATATATTTAAAAAAAAATGTTACTTCATTCACTGTCCCTGTCCTGTGTCAGTGGGTATTGTTCCGAGTTCACTGCGTTTTTCCATTTCCAGTAATTATCGACGACTTTGCTTCTTGTATTTTGGATTAAGGAAATTTTCTTTGCCAATTGGTTGTATTTATTATTGAAACGACGACATCTGCTTAAAATCACGGACTTTGATTTTTATACGACCTTTTATGATAGGACCTCTTTCTTAAAAAAACAAGGAGGTAACAATAGTAGTTTGTTACACAAGGAGTGAAAGAGAGCTACGAAAGGAAAGGATGAAAAAATTAGACGGCCTTATGGATGTGGCTAGCGACGCTGTAACTCAGCCTTTTATTATAAATGTGACCGATGATGACACATCAAGTGATGATGAATCTGTCACAAGCGAATGACGCGCGTCAGGTTGGGATATTTCTCTATCTTCGGTTATTTTCTATTCTACTAAATTTTCTAAAACAATTTAATTAAGTTTTTTGGTATGTTGCTAGAGCTCGTCTAAGCTGAAATTACGCGCCCCACTCCTTGGTTTTGTACTACTAATAGAAAACAATCGATCGAAAATCGACAGCGAACTATATCTCTTTGATCAATGCCTTTGACATCAGTGTAGGTACAACACTCAAATCTCGCTCAATCATAGACAACTGTCAACTGACATTCTGTTTACATTATTATGAAATGCTCTTGAAATGGAGTATAGTAGTTTTTCTAGCATTTTATAGATTGAAATGAATCTATTTTGAAATAAATATTTTGATGTTTATGCAACCCTTATTTATGTTTATGTTTTGATGATATCACTTTTAAATTGAAAAATTAACCAATTATAATTACTACAAGTTGATTAAAAAAACATGTTTGTTTTATCATGTCAGAGATTACATAATAACTGATTATTCAATTTTACAAACGCAATGGAAATTCTTAGATGTCAGATTTACAGGGTACTCGATAGATGTCAGAGAATTGAGCCAGCTACAGGTTAAATGAAAATTTAAGGTAATAACTAGAAATTTACCAATATGTCCTTGTTCATTTGGATATTTCCTTGGACGTCCCTTCTTCTTTGGCTCCGGTGCCTTCGTAATAACAGCCTTGTCTGCCGACTTGCTCAGTGTTCGCATCCATGTCGGCTCATGTTCAACAGGCAGCTCGTATTGGAGTAGCACACCATTTTCTTGCTTTATCGTAATCATCTCGGTTTCTGAAGCTGAAAAGTAGAATAGGAAGACATGTTATTGACATGTAACTGATAAAATACATAAAAAATAGAAAAATAAAACATTTGTCAAGTATCAAACTGCTGTGTACTATTTTATTCAGCCGGGGTACAATTTCAAAGAGAAAGAAAAACTTGGGTAGGCTATTTCGGTTTATCTAACATCGAATTTGGTGTAGGGCGGGTTGGGTTTTATATAAGTATGCATAAGTATGCACCAAGTTTGAGGATTGGAGTACTTAGATGGTTATGGGGGGTCTTTAGGTATCCTCTAATACCATTTTCTAATTGAGGAACACCAATTATGCACCAATTTAAAAACTTCGAATTTTTGATATAATGAACAATGACATTTTCCTAAAATTCGGACCATCAAATATCAAGATCAAAAGCTCTGAGGTTGGATATCGGTACATGATTTTAGTACAAATGACAACATACATTGCAATGGTGGGAAATGGCAACGGTGGGATATGGCATCGGCCATTTTTGATGCCAATCGCCATCATGACTCATTCCGTCTCCCTCCATCCATGTTGGGTGAATGTGCCATTAAACCACAGACTTGAATTGCAATAAACCTACCATTTTTTAGTCAGGATAGGTTACAATTAGGTTAGTTTCGGTACCAAAACCGACAACTGGGCAGTCCTTCTTGGGCAGTCTTGTGGCTACTCCCTAGTGTTTTTGGTAAAAATTTTGAATCATGCGGCACGAATTTGAGGGGAGGAGGAGGGGGAGGGGTGGTGGGGAGGGAGGGGAACCCCCCCTGAGAAGGGGGGTTCCCCTCGTTTTATTTCATGTTCTTTTTAGTTTTTGAGGTTATGTTGCCTAAATAATTAATCATCAAAATTTACATGAAAAGTAGCCACAATAACCTACTCTAGCCAGTCGTTTTTGTTTGCATATGCATTGCTCCGCTCCGCTCCGGTTCAGCTTCTTCAACATTCTAACCTAACCTATAACCCGATTGAAAAGTAGCCACTATAACCTACTCTAGCCGGTTGTTTTTGTTTGTAAATATCGAGAGTTCAATAAAAAGAACATTCGCGAAACTATTATAAAATGGAATGGCGTCATGAACGCGGCCATTTTTGTTGGTCATTTTTCACCCACAAATCAATAATGATGATAATATTGACAATATGTCATAATATTGACTAAGTATGGTCTTATTGACATTTCGCTACGTCAATTTTTACGGTTTGTTCACAGAAATTGTACAATTTTCATCTTTGATTTAAAAAAAACTGTATTTCCTAACAAAAGAAAAGCACTTTGGTATGAAAAGTGACTGCCAGCTATCCATAAAACACCTCATTGTAATAAAATTCGACTAGAATGACATTAAAACCAACCCAAAAAAACGGTTGGATATGTTTTTGAATGCACGGTCAGAGTGTCGATAAGGGGGCGGACCGAATGCACTCCTACAGTGTCAAACATGTCACAATGTTAAAATTTATTAAACTTTGAAAGCCTAAATCTCGAAAAGTAAACATTTGCTGAGAAAAAGAATAACACCATTGGAATGTTGATAATTTTCTTAATCTTACAGTATATCTCTTATTATCAAATTCGTGCCGCAGTATTCTAAAGCATAGCCGTGTTTTTTATGAGCCGGAGCAGAAGCAATAGTCATAAATATGGGTTTCCTAGGAGGGAGGGATCCCCCCGGTACCTTTTTATCCCCTTTTCCCCTCTACATCGCTTGTAAATGCAAAAAAGTAGAAATTTTCTTCAATCTTTGGACTATCACGACAACTATGGCTTTCCTCAAAGGGGAAATTGTAAGGGGGGACTCCCCTGCCTCCCCCCTAAATTCGTGCGTACTTATATAAAATATTACCCTGTAGGGCAGTTCTTGGGCCGGTCAGACTCCAGTAACTTCATCTTTTATGGTTAGGACTAGAATAACTAACCTTTGGAAGATTCTCCCTTCGAAACCGCAGCAGAGCTCTTCGCATATTCGTCCAGACATTCTTTCAGGGTGTCGTTGGACGAAAGGCATTGCTGTTTGAACTGGTACGAGAAAGTCAGCCGGTCCACGCAATTCAGGCATATCAGCGTTGGCAAGGTGTCGCTTTTGTCCACCTACAAATATGAAAATGCAAGGATTAGGGAAGGATGAATAATCGATTGCAGTAATTTTAGTGGTTATTTCTTCTGGGATGTCAGCTGCTAATAAAAAAATATTACGATTCTATCAAAACAAAGCAAAATAGCAACATTCGTTGGAAAATGCATGGGGTGGCCAACGCGTAACCATTTTGTCATAGAAAATCCTCCGTACCTGAACTCCGCAGCAAAAGGTGTACTTGTCTGCGAGTTGTTCGTTGTTTTCGTCCCAATCGAACAGGGAAACCATGTCTCCGGTTTCGAGACATACTCGGCACGTTAATTGCCAGTCCATTCTACAGCAAAATAGCAACGTAAAGCTCAGAAACGAACAAAATTTCCGTAAAAATTACATTTTCTGAACCGGAAATGAATGGAGCCAACCTAAAGAAACTGAAAATGGCGTCCTTGTGTGTTCCGTTCTGCTCAAACGGATTTACAGAATTCAATTTTGGGAAATCAATTCACGTTATTAATCAACGAGAACTTTTTATGACTTATTGTCATATATGAATAACTTATTTAATTTATAATGTTCAATGTAGAAATCACCTTTTTTTGGATACCTTGCCAGTTTACAGTGATTAAAATAACGCGTTGATTGGAACGTTCTGAGATAAATTTCAACAGCGCGTTCCGAATGGAGCATACAGCACTAAAACTACCATCACACTACTCACGCCCATCATGCCTTAAAAGCCTTGTAGACGTTGACTGACATTTTTTAATATTTTTTGTTTTGGGCTGAATACATCGGAAATATTATTGCCATTAAAAATATGGAGGACCAGGAGTTGCTGGGGTTTAAATGTTATCGACTTTTAAGAAGGTAGCTTTAACAATTAGAGTAGCACAGCTGACAGATGTCACTGTCACATTTGGTTTGATCGCTCGCTCACAGTGCTAACGCTCAGAGGCATGGGCAATGATAGCAAAACATGGCGTTAATAGGCAGGCATATACACACGGATGTATCCGACAGATCTGCCCGCCAGTCGTGTCTGGTATATAATTGTGTAAGGACAATCAAGGGTGTCAACATAGTCAAATTTCACTGTCATTTTTTATGTTCCTTGTTTGAAGATGGAGATACCATCAACAGCAAATGTGGGGTAAGGGTTCTTTTCCCATGCAGCCTAACACTTAAAAATTGCAAAACAAATGGTTTTTGAAATTCGACAAAAAGTTTAACAAAAGCAAGGGTTTACCGCCACATGCTAGATGCAAGGGATTTTTTTAAATGGGTCTCCTCTCCACAGCTGCCACTGATAATACGTCGTAAAGGTGGTAAGTAAATCCAAGCTATTCTTTGAAATCTTTGCTTTATTTAATTAAGTGTTTTATTGAAAATGGTGCCAAAATAGTAACTTTTCGTTTCACATATCGATTTCCCTCTTAATTACAAAGTTTTTTAAAAACCTCTTAAACTTAGAGGACTTTTTAAAAGGTATGTGGGTTTCTACGATAGCTCAGATTTTAAAAGGCTTATGGGCTCCGACTTTCACTTAGATTTTAAAAAGCTTGCGAGTCGCAATAGGATGTAAAATTAAAGGTTAAATGCGAGTCATTCTCGCGCAAGAAGGGTTCCAAACCAAACACAGATTTGGAATGTTTTCATGTAAAAAATTAGACTATCCCAAAATTAAGACTGATTTGTAGAATAATCTTTTATAAGTAATATGGGTATGCTTTTAAAAGGCTTATGAGCCTCTATCACTATATCGAGCTTTGCGAGCTTTATCGATGAACAAATTGAAAAATATTACCACTAACCAGTCGTCTGTGGTTGTCCCGCTGCGGGACAAGTCGGGCAAGTACGTGTGTGTGGAAGGTGAGCGTTTGTCCCACAGCGGGACAAGGAAATTAGGTTCAATTTTGCTTCCGTTGCAGCATTCATGTTAATCCTATCTCTTTCTAACCTATTCAAATTGTACGAGAAAGAACAGGCTATCTAATGAATTTTACCAAACTTTAGGCCTAAATCTTGCTTTATTTTAAAAATAATACAGAAATAAGTACAACTCAGGGAGCTTCATAATAAAATACACGTATTAGCTGTCATCAAACTGAACTATAAGGCGTTGTGGAAAGGAAAAAGGGTAAAGAATTCTATTAGGAATGTTATTCTAAATATTCTAACAAGAATGGGAAAATTTCAACAAAAACTAAACATCGGCGCTCAAAAGTCATCGAACTGTGCGGGACACACAGATGACGCGTAATTTACAAAATGACCGCGACAGGCGACTGGTTAATGGATTTTTTCGAGTTTTATTCACTAACACCTCAAAGACATTGACATTTCATCTATGCATTGACAAATATATAATGCCTCTTTTACTAGAACATTGGGCAAATAATAACTTATTGTTGGGCTAATAATAGCCTTAATAATAACGTAGTTGATGAGCAGTTATTCTCAAAAGGTTGTAATGAAAAAAATACAAAATTCTTTATTTTTCATACATTTTATCCCTTGAGTTTTATAATAAAACTGTCAATTCCGCAGAACATGCACTCAATTAATATATCGTCGAAATATCTGGGCGTCTACCATGGCAATGCGAACCTTTTACCTAGCTAAAACCCCCATTATACTGTCCTTTTGGAAGGAGACTTGCCCTCGTAAGGGATGCTTGTTATTACACTACTGCGTTTACCACACGGCTGTAAGCCACTGTCCCAGCAGAGGTGACTTTGCTTCCGTGTGGACGGCAGATGTAAGCCAAATTCTAAATGACCTTCATCGTCCTTGGCTTGCGGGAGCGTGATCAAATCCACGGATTGCAGCGGTGGCTTAAAGCCATGTGGACGGCAGATTACAGCCAAACCAGGCAGTTGCGCTGTGACAGCCAGCGGGTGCGCACGTACGTTGTAGGTGAAAATGTCGTCGAGCCGCGAACGCGAACTCGTAAAATGTTTCCTTGTCCATTCTTAGGAAGTTATGAACATCATTGAAGTCTAATAATTCCAATAAGTTTTAATGGCTAAGAATCGATCGTTCTTTCAACCAACGATTCATCCACTTCCTTTTTTTTTCTTTTTTTCATGAATTGCGGACAAAAACCCTAAGGCAAGGCCCACTTTTTGAAATTTTGACAAATTTGGAGCCATTTCTACAACACGGAGATGTTTTCACGCCAGAAGACGACTAGCGAGTTATTCGCGAGCGTGGCTTGGCGCGTTGGCTGACATCCGTCTAGGCGAAACACAATCCGCGGATGCAAGCCAGTTTCCGCCAAGGTGACCCCTGCTGGGACGCTGGCTTACAGCCGTCTGGTACATGTTATCATCTAATTAGGCGCCTACCTCAGTCATAGAGTGAACTTTGAAGCGATCGGACGCCACGCCATGCCACCTCTACTTTCGAAACGACAAAAAATAGCCTTTGCTATGACTCTGGTAAGAACTACAATACTTAGAGAAAAAAGGAAGAGAAGAAGGGTTTGGATCTTTCGCCCTTATAAGTGAAACTTATTCCCTTTTGCTTATTACATTGGCCTCTCTCTTACAAAAGGGTCCTTCAAAAAGCCAGTATAATACCCCTTTAAACGAAACTCTTTGCAGACTATCTACAATAGTTGCTGCCGTCAGTGTTCAGTGCTGACACATAGATAAATAACCTCCCTCCCTGCTTCGCTGAAATTTCCCTCTCGCCCATCACAGAGTACATTATTAGTCATGAATACATGATGTTCTGTGAACTGAGATGAACGAAAATCAAACCAATTTACCAAACGTCAAACAAAATTATTGCAACTTCCTTCAACAACATCAACAATGAAAATTATTAGAAACAGCAAGGAAATCTAATTCAAAATCATCAAAAAATGGAAGTGTTTAGATCTGAACTCTATTACATATTTGTTAGAAACGAAGCCAGCCTGTGGTGGCATCGACAAACAGGGGCGTTTTCAGTCAGATCAGGTACGTAACATTTCCTGTAATTTTCATCCTTATAATTCAAATATTACCCAAATCCCGCTAAGCGACTTGTATTACACCTTGAACCAAATCTTTACAAAGGTAACTTTTAATTGCATATGTACCTGGTTTGCAGGAAGAGATCTCTTATTAGATATAAGGTTGTCTTTGTACACTTTTTTCTGGTACCGATCCTGTTTTTTCTAAGTTATTTGTGTGCAATAAAGATATTATAAATTTTTATTGGTAAACTAGATATTGTTCACCTAATTTAGGGGTCGGAGGTGGTGTGGGGTAGGGGTGAGCTCCCCTGTCCCCCTAGTATATATTTTTTTGCGAGAAAAATTTATAGTTTTTGAGTAATAAATTATAATTTTTTTAAATTTAAGGTAATATTTACAAAATGTTGGCTATGAAAGTGACATGAGGCAACCCATAGTCATATCATTAAATGATGTTATTATTTGCATATGCTTCGCTCCGCTCCCCTTCGGAACGCACCGGTTTTGTTTCTTCTAAGCTCTAACCTAACCTGTAACCCAATTGAAATGTAGCTACAATAGCCTACTCTAGGTAAATTTGATTCAAAAATATATGTAATGTACTTTAACTCAGTCTTCATAGTGTTTATTTTTGTTATAAATAGCAGAATTGAGTTTTAATTTGTGGAAGTCTGAATTTAATTTTAATCGTAATAAAAAAAATGTGTCTCCAGCAATAAAAACATATGCTAAAATACCACAAGCTCCCATAGGAAGCTCTCCCCCAACTTGTTACAGGTTGCAGGCATACTTGCATCATATCACTTTCATAGCAAAAATTATTTAAACAACCTCAAATATTAACAAAATTAATTTATTCCTCAAACGTGCCATCAAAGGTTGATTGTCAAAATTTAATTAAACTGAAACTGGATGTGATTCCCTACAAATTGGGATGAAAATAACAGAAGTAAAGGCTTGTCTACTAATCTTCCTCATTAAACTTAGTAAATTTTTTATACATGCGGGATAAATTAAAATAATTTTAAATTGCCAATTTCAGCATGGGATCTGTCGGATATAGAAGACATAGAATGCTTAGGCATCACCGAAGGCATCATAGGTGTGGTGGAGCACACCAATATTTACGAACCGCGCCTGATGATCATTAAGGAGAGTGTTCCTGTTGGCCAAATTTACTTCCACCATACAATACACAAGATAAAATCTATATTGTTCCTGAACCTGGGTGCCGCCAATGAAGATTTGGATCTTTGTCAGTGCACAAAGCATGGGTCGTCACATGCGGGTGCAGAGGCAAGTCGGTCCTCAAACAGGAAGATGGGTAGTCGGTTGTTTGAGAACTCGGCCTTTTTGAATAAGACTGTAGGGGCAGTCAAGAATGTTAGCAACACCATTAAAAGTACAACCCAACAAGCTGCTACACAGGTAAGTTAGTTTACCTTTTCATCATCATAATTTTTCCTATACCTAGGCTAGCTTGTACCACACTTTTGACAGCCACTAAATACAGTAGTATAAGCACTATAAATGCCTGTCAGCCAGGTATAGGTATATACAGGAAAAAAGAGGTACATGGTTTCCCACAATTTACTGATTGCAAAAAGGTGTTTGATGAAGTAATTAATGAATTACAATAATTTACAACTAAAAATACACATGCATGAAACCAATGTACCTATGACATGAGTAAGTCACCCTTAATACCATACTAAAGTTAAATACAGGGTGTCTGGTGGCAGATTTATGTTTTCTAAATTAATAAAAAAAAATACTGTTCAACATATAATTTTAATAAAAGTATGAAAAGATTGAGTACTCATGCGGATTTCATTTTTTAAAGATTATGTCATCCAAATGTCCATCCTGTTGCACACACTGCTCAAAACGGAGCCTCGTATTCCGCGCCACTCGCTGCAGTAAGCTCGGTTCAATTGAGCTGATTTCTCGCCGTATGTTTTCTTTTAAGTTCACAACAGTTCGCGGATTGTTGGTGTAAACTCTCTCTTTGAGGTAGCCCCACAAAAAATGTCCATGGGGGTTAGGTCGGGTGACCTCGGTGGCCACGGGATGTCACCACAGCGACTTATCAGTTTTTGAGGGAAAATTTCTCGCAGCAAATCCATCGACGCTGTGGCCGTGTGTGCGGTCGCACCATCCTGTTGGAACCAGGTGTGATGAGAATGATGGATGAGCTCGCAGTTTCGGCAAAAATAAATTCGTAATCATTTGTCGATAATTCTCAACATTGACATTCGTCGCTTGGCCCCGTGCATTTGCAAAAAAAAATGGTCCAATTAACCCACTCGTGGATAACGCGCACCAAACAGTTACCCACAGAGTACAATACACGATACAGTTACCCTTGGGCAATGTAATGGTTTTTGGTGCTTCAGTCGAAGATTGCGACTTCTTGGAGCCCAGTAACGGCAGTTTTGCTTGTTAACGTGTCCGTTTAAATGGAAATGAGCCTCGTTGCTCCAAAAAATGGAATTCGTAGTGCGATAACGCTCCAACATGGTTTCACAAAAAAAATTGCGTGACCTAAAGTCATTTTGTTTCAATTCTTGAATGATTTGAATTTTAAAAGGATGGAACTTCATATCATTTTTCAAAATTTCGTGAACAATCGCTCTTGGAAGTCCCAGTGATGCTGCCCTTTTCCGTTTCGTAGGTCGTGCATTTCCACGTAAACTCCGTACCACCAGTTCAATGTTTTCGGGGGTCCTTGACGTTCGGCTAGGCCCTGGCCGTGGTGTGTTCATAGCCGAAGCAGTTGCGCGAAACCTCTCCACCCACGAACGAATTAAATTCACACTCGGCCCATCACTTATCCGTCGAATATTGAAGTGTGAACAAAACTGTCGGCGAGCGAGTACGTAAGAATCGTGACTCTTAAAAAATGCTTCGATAGTGAACGCGCGATGCTCACCCGACCACTGCGGCATCGTGACTGAGAAATCCGCACGAACGACCAGTAATTCTAGTGACACTACCCTCCCCCAGCACCGTTTATAACTTTTTGAGATATTCGTGTTTTATAGTAGTTTATGTGACTGCTACATAATGGAGGGCATTAATACTCGAGAGTGGGCTTATGAAACGAGCCGAACGAGCTTGTTTTGTAGCACCAACTTCGGGCGTCGGCGTTCGAAATTTGAATGTCAGTACCAACTTCACAGACAAACTAGGGACGGCACGAGGCGGGCGTCGGCGTTCGAAATTTGAATGTCATAATGTGTAGAAAAATTACACATTATGGTCATAATGTGTAATTTTTCAGATAAGAGATGAGTTTTTACCAAGTAGTTTATCATTATGCTGATCGTAACGTGCGGATTTTGTACGCAGTAAAGAGAGTTTATGATACGTGTGTAGATAAAAATATAAATCTGCCACCAGACAACCTGTAAAATATTAAGGGCAGACAACTGGAAGTCGTACCGCTGGCGCCACATCGGCTATGATGATTTTGAGGCGGGACGCCCGCTGAACACAGGTGGGTGATCGGTCCTCTATCATGACTATTTCACCCAATTCCCTGCGTTTGGGCACTGGTTACTGTTGGATCAACAGGTGTCCCTCCCCAAATCTAGTTCGTTTAATGAATTCTAGGATGTCGCTAAACTTTAAGTTTGACAAATCATCTGCTTTAATGTTATCCATCCATAGTGTTCGCCATCTTATGTTTGAATACATTACGCATTCTCCCAAGAAGTGCTGGCTACTTTCCTTCAAGCCACAGTGAGGGAATGATGGGTCCTGTATGAGCCTGACTGCAGTGACCCCTCACCACACCTGCCAGTATTGCTAAGTTTTCCCTACTGAAATTAAGTAAAGCCGTCTTTGGGTCCTTCTGAAGGAAGAAGAAGAGAAGGAAGATATGTCTTTTAAAAGATTTTTAAGAGAACTCTTTTTTATTTACACTCAGGCACATTTTTGGTTACAATGTAATGAAGATAATTAAAACTTACAATTTTTTTTTCACAACATTATTAACTAAAAAAACCCACCAAAATTTTCAGGTAAAACAAACAGTAAAGAAACACCGTGATCCAAAACTAGCCGAGCGCTTCGAGAAACGCCTCACTGACGAACTGCACAAGATATTCGATGAGTCCGACAGTTTCTACTACTCCCGGACCCTGGACTTAACAAACAGTCTCCAGAGGCAATATGATGTGGAGAAACTGCTAGGAGCTGAAGAGGGGACGGGGAAACCGGTGTCGGATATCACGAGGTGGTGGAAGCATGTGGATGATCGCTTCTTCTGGAACAAACATATGCTGAAGGATATTATTGCTTTGGGGGTGAGTTTTTATCAAATGTTAAATAGAAATTGCAATATAAATCTTTACACACCTCACTAGGTAAAGGAACCTTAAGTAAAGATTGAATAACTCTTGAATGGTGTGGTACTCCCTACTGAGCTTACAAACTGAGTTATGGCGGGTGGACACTGGACAGTATCCCCTGTTGTACATAAACGGTAAAGTGTGAGTTGGCGCACGAAGGTTCCGTACCACCGCACAAGGGTATTCAAGTTTCTTGCATGGGGATTAGATATGTTTATGTTCCTGTGTGTAAAGATAGCAAAGTATTGCTTACGAAGTTATTGGTGCGGTTACTTTCATACTTTATGTATGTAACAAGGTGCATTTGGTATTGAAAGGAATTGTGCATCTCTTTACAAACCATACATTTCCCTATACTTTTTCTGTTATATTTAAGTAAAGACCTATATTACCTATTAAAAAAATGAGTCAGTAGTTTCGGAGATATGAGGGGGAAAGATCCTTTTAGGTTTCCGTAGAGAAATAAATTGTGCAGGCCACCCTGTACTAACTTTCTCGCATGATGCTCTCGGTGTTGTTATTTAAATAATAGTTTGTGGATATTCGTGTGCAGGCGTTTAGGAGACGTTTTCAGAATTTCTAAGATAAAGTAATAGGGTCTAACAGAAAGGGCGTTACAAGCCCAAAGGTGGTTCTTAGGGACATAATTCTGAACAAATTTTACTATGGGACCGACGTGATCAGAGCAACTCTATTTTTCTTAGCTCAGTACATTTCGGGCCTGCCTAGCGCTCACCATGGTGGAGTTAAAGATAAACTTGCTCTCACCAAGTTGGCCCCATACTAAAAGTTGTTCAGAATGATGTCCCCAACAACCACTCCACCATGCAAAACAATTCCTCTCTACTTAAACCATGCCCGCACTATGAGCTTATTCCGCCCGCCGCCTAATGTACGGGATATATGACACTGTGTGCATATTGTATGGGAGCTATAATTTTTAGAGTTTTGCGGTAATAACCGCGTATACCATGTTATATCATGATATTAAGAGATACTATGACGAGAGGTTTGAAAAAAAAAACGTTAGAATAAACTCAATAGATGTTTGATTTCTATGACAGTTACCTTAAATAATCAAGTTATCCAAAAACAAAAAAAATAGTCGTAGATATTTACAAAATAACCTCAATATTCATTTACTTAATACTCATCAAAATTTCATCCAATTCGGTTCAGTTGTTTAGGCTCTAGAGCTGATAATGGAAAACAGCCATCCATAATACATACATACACACGCACACACACACACACACATACATACTTTTCTTTCTTTTTCGGACTAAGTTAACGATAGAGAACCTATCCTCATCAAAATCTGGGCATACATGGAACTGAAACCAAAACTACTTTTTTCATCAAACCTACATGTGTGGGGTGTCTATAATACGTCTTTAAAAATGACGTTGAGGTTTCTGAAAACAGTTTTCCTCAAAGTAAATCGTTAAAGAGACAGACCCTTCCAAAGTGGAAAAATTTGTGTCCTAATTTTGAGGAAGAGTTAATTTAAAAATTAAAAAATATATATGTTATTGTATCTCAATAAACACTTTCAACGAAAAATTGGTTTGAACAAAATAAAATAAGTGGTTTTAAGGTTTAAAACTTTTATTAAAAACCGCAAATATAACTTTGTCATTCATACAAACACTATAAAACACAGCAATTATTAGCTGGTGAAAAATCATAGTGATATTTTTGCTAGGTGTATTTAGGTGTATATGAAGTGAGTACCTTCCTAATTTCATTTTTTGGCTTATCTACATTTATTACGGAACCCTAAATGCGCGAAGTCCGACGCGCACTTGGCCGCTTTTTTTGCCTATTTTCTTAAATTTTTTCGTAAATAAATAATTTAGGTTAACGAAAAATTAATTGAGAGCCTCTCAACAAGCCCTTTCATTTGACATGTTACACGATATAGTTTGAAAATAGTCCATTTCCCACGAGTTCGCAAAGGCTTCTATTACGAACCAAGAAGGTTCGTAAAAAGCCTTTTCTAACGAGTTAGGAATATAATTTTTCCGCCTGAGAACCCAAAGTCAAGCGGTGGAGGTTCAACTTTTAACTCAGAAGTCGGAAAACTTCTTTTTATTTTCTGATTTGCACCTCAATGCGCCCCGCTCCCTATTTAAACCATACATCAGCATATTTTGTCCTATATTATTGAAACAAAAACCTATATTATGTACTTTTTAAATTGTAGTAAGGGGGTAATATCTTTTTAATTGTGACATCCATTATTTATGACCTAAGACCCAAACTGCATAAAATTTGACGCGTGCGCAGTTATGACACAGACCTCTTTCCATTCCATTCTGTCGTTCGAAATGCACAATGGCCTAATCAATTTGTTCGTGCCAGCGGATTTTACTATGTGGCTTGCGCCTTACTCTTAGCCTTTTCCCTCCAGAGCCCTGGCTGCGACCAGTGGGTGCTCCCCATCATCCAGGGCTACGTCCAGCTGGCAGTCATAGCTGTGGAGCCGGCGGAGGCGAACCCTCTCAACACGGAGTCGCTGAGTAGCAGCAGCAGCTGTGACGAGACCTTCACTCTTGGCCTGGTGTCCAGAAGGTCGCGGCACCAGGCTGGGACCAGGTAATGAAGAAACAACTAGGCCCATAGTGAGCTCAACAAGGCTTGTGTTATGGGTACTAGACGACGATATATGTAATAGAGATAAATACTTAAGTAAATACATAGAAAACATCCAAGACAATCAAATATTCATGCTCATCACACAAATATTTTCCCTTAACCTAAGTGAAATCCCAAACTTCGGGCCGGCCAGCCAAACGTACCTAAACTGCTGAGTGACACTACCCTGGTCAGAGTCTAGTTCTGCTTTCTTATGCCCGTTATAAGGTGAAATAATTCCTCCATATTTTGGGGAATTATAGTACACATAATAATGAACATATTGTCGCAAACAAAAAAAATATATTTGGGACTCCCATAGTAACTTGTATGTAATCAGCTGATCGGGTCAATGTACTTAGAGACGTTTTTTTTTTTCATATGCGATCTTATGTTTCTTCGGGAAAGTTGTTCATATTGATGGGGACTATCATTTCCCAAAATATGGTCAGCTAATTAAATGTCATTCTGTCCAGCAGTGGGTCGATGTGGGCTGATCGTGGTGAATGCAGTGAACGATCGTTCACTGGGTGAATGATATTTTGTTAGGGGAAATATTAAACTGCACTCAAAAATACTGATTTGCACAGCAAATATCTGGGCAAAATGCTGCGGTAGCTTAGGTGAAGGGCGAAGAGGGTGAGCGAAGCGAAGCCCCCTTTATCCTTCGTGTTAGGTTGAACATGCAAGAACAACAAAAAATACATATACAATATTTTATCTACACACGTATCATAAACCCTCTTTACTGCGTTCAAAAACCGCACGTTACGATTAGCATTATGTTAAACTACTTGGTAAAAACTCGTTTCGTATCTGGAAAACTACACATAATGGTCATTATGTGTAGTTTTTCTACATATAATGACATTCAAATTTCGAACGCCGACGCCCGCCTGCGTGAAGTTGGTACTAAAGAACAAGCTAAACAATTGCAGAACCACAATGCCGGTCAAACATGCGGTTCCTGGATACATCAAAGAGAGCTTATGATATGTGTGTAAATAAACTAGTGTATGTAACTGTACATAATTAGGCATTAAAACTCTCGAGTGATATTTTATAAAACTTGCCTTTGGCTCGTTTCATAAACCCACTCTCGAGTTTTAATGCCCTCCATTATGCAGCAGTCACATAAACTACTATTATCTACACACGTATCATAAACCCTCTTTACTGCGTACAAAAACTGCACGTTACGATCAGCATAATGTTGAACTACTTGGTAAAAATTCATTTCTTATCTGAAAAATTACACATTATGACCATAATGTGTAATTTTTCTACATATTATGACATTCAAATTTCGAACGCCGACGCCCGCCTGCGTGCCGCCCCTAGTTTGTCTGTGAAGTTGGTACTACAGAACAAGCTAAACAACTGCAGAGCCACAATGCCGGTCAAATATGCGGTTACTGAACACATCAAAGAGAGCTTATGATATGTGTGTAGATAAACTAGTGTATGTAACTAACTGTACATAATCAGGCATTAAACTCTCGAGTGATATTATAACAATATATTATATATTATAATATATATATATATATTATAAACTACTATAAAACATAAAAAGTGTTTTGCTGATCCTTTTTTGCTGTTCAAATCAGTATTTTTGATGTGCGATTAAATTACCATTATGAACACCTTTCCCCAAGAAACATATGGTCGCAATCAGAAAAAAAAATTGGGTCTCCCATAGTAATTTGTATGCATTCAGCTGATCGGGTCAATGTACTCAGGGACGTTTTTTTTTTCATTTGCGATCTTATGTTTCTACGGGAAAGTTCTTCAGCTAATTAAATGTCATTCTGTACATGTCCAGCGGTGGATCGATGTGGGCTGATCATGGTGAATGATATTTTTCCAGGTACAACCGGCGCGGTATCGACGCCAGCGGGAAGGTTGCGAACTACGTGGAGACGGAACAAATCGTCTCCATTATATGCTCGGACAGCATACACAGGGCTTCGTTCCTGCAGGTATACCTATGCTATTATAAATGTTGCATTTGTCCCCACCGAGAGGCACGCGCCTTTACCCGAATGCGAGTAAAATTGAGCCATGGTCCATCACCCTGGCACAGTGCGGGTTGATGAAGGGGTGTCGGGCTAGTGGCCATAACGAGTGTCAGAAGTTATGACCCTGCTTACAAAGCCAAGGGTCCCGGGTTCAAGTCCCGGTGGGGGCAAATATTTGTTTGTTGACAACGGATGTTTGTACCCTAGTCATGGTTGTTTATCTAACTAAGCATAATGTTTATCTATATAAGACGACCTCTGTGGCGCAGCGGTTGTGGCTCTGCCTACCATGCGAGAGGTCCCGGGTTCGATCCCCGGCTGGGGGTAAAAAAAACCCCAGGTCTTGGATATTTATATGTGTGTGACGTCGCTGTTTCTGGTTCCCACGACACAGGGTATCCAAGTGTGGGGCCAGAAGCAATGTATGTGCCTGTATGTAAATGTTTATGTTTAAGTACGTGTATCGGTCTAGTACCCAAGATACAGGAATCCTAGTTTGGGGCCGGATCATTGTGTGTAAATAGTGTCCAAGGTATTATTATTATTATCAAGCTGCCCTACTAGGGCCTCTGACACAGCTTTACTACCACCGAGTCGCGTCCAATAAAGGTTAACATGTCATCCGAAGCTTCCGATACATATGCCGCATACAAACGGACACCCATCCAGTACCCGTCTCGGCCAGATGTTGCTACCGGATCGTTTCCGAGATTTGATTACCGCTAGGCCACGGACACTTCCTTCACACCTATGCTAGTATCAGTTTGCATATCCCATCCGTTGGTGGTGGTCTTAGACAGTAATTAGTATAGTACGTAATGACTCTCCCCCAGCTCAGCTAAACTATTGAAATTGAAGAAGAAACCCTAGAACTAAGACCAAACCAACATTGTCTAAAAAAATGGCAGGAGAAAGCGAAAGTGAACACGATAATTAAAATTTAAAATCACGCACCGCTAAGTTTTACTTTCTTATTTTGATGTAATTAGACTCATCACTCGTACATTTATACACACATTTCTTCTGGCCCCACACTAGGATACCCTGTGTCGTGGGAACCAGAGACAGCAACGTCACACACATATAAAATCCGAGACCTGGGGATTTTTTTTCTGTATCCCCAGCAGCCGATCGAACCCGGAACTACTTTAACTATCAACTCAATTCTATAAAATAACAATCAGTTTGGTAGGGTTGCGTACCCGAAGGGTGCCCAACGGGGCACTATTCCTAAGCCTCCGCTGTCCGTCTGTCTGTCCATCACCGGGCTCTATCTGATGAACCGTAACAGGGAGAGAGTGGAAATTTCCACAGAATGTGTATTTCTGTTGCCGCTACAGCGACAAGTAATTAAATAAATAATTTAACCAAAATGTGGTTGTGTACATACTGTTTCACGTAAATACTTATTTTATTTTATTTTAAATTGCTACACCCTATGGGTAAAATTAAATAGGACATAAGTGATGCAAAATGTAACACCTTCATAAAAACATGTAATTTATTGCAATAAACAAATTGAAATTGAAATACACGAGATTTTATAAATTAAAGGAGGTCCCCATACAAGAGACGTGGTTTACAATATCCCTGGGAAATATGAAATCATCGTCGTTAAAATATGATCAATAATTTCGCGTCATTTGTTAATTGCTTCAGTGGTTCAATTGGTGTGACGTCCTATCTGTAGAGTTGGGGTGGTCCTAGGTTCGAAACCTAGTTCGGACCTATATTTTTTGTGTTTTATCACTTTTTTGTTCGTAGCTTCCTTACGGAAACCTTCGTGTACCAGTCCTACCCGAACTTGACCGTGTTTAGGGTTCCGTACCCAAAGGGTAAAAACGGGACCCTATTACTAAGACTCGGCAGTCTGTCTGTCTGTCTGTCCGTCTGTCATCAGGCTGTATCTCATAAACCGTGATAGTTAGACAGTTGAATTTTTTACAGATGGTGTATTTCTGTTGCCGGTATAACAATAAATAATAAAAACAGAATGCAATAAATATTTAAGGGAGCTCCCATACAACAATTCTTTCAATACCACATACAATCTTATGATTGCACCTGGTTACGTACATGAAGTGTGAAAGTAGCCACACCAATAACTTTGTAATCAACATTTTGCTATGTAAAATCCAAACTATTCACTCCACACTATCCCTAACACTGTACGGTGGTACGGAACCCTTCGTGCGCGAGTCCGACTAGCACTTGGCCTTTTTATTTGTGATATATCACATTATAATGTTGAAATCAGATATTTCCGCATTCTAACCTCAAAATAGCAACTTCGCCGCTTTATTTTGGGAATTCTATTCCTAACTGGTTCGAAAAGGCTTCTTTAGGAACCTCGCTACGACCCTCGCCTTCGGCTCGTGCCGTAAACTTCTCGGTTCGTAAATATAAGTGTGCCGGCCCGTACGCCCGCCACAGATTACAGATATGCGGAAATATCTCATCACGTACTATGTCTTATGCACGTCATTAATAACATGTACCAACCTTGTATATAAGCTAGGATTGTATTCCAATCAATAGACAAGACTAACTGAGCATGTAGTGACAAGCCTTTTATTACGTCTCCCGTCGGTTACCATTCTGTCGGCAAAATAAGCCTTTGCGAACTCGTAGTAAATCGACTATTTGGCTCCTGTCTGCCTCCACCTATAGGTTGTTATGTGACGATGCTACATTTATGCTTTCAGGTGCGCGGCTCAGTTCCTATTTTCTGGAGTCAACCAGACACCAAGTTCCGACCCCCTCCGAGACTGGACCGAAGTGAGTCACCGCACATATGCAAACAAACCTTCGTTTAGAAACAATTTTTTTCAGTTAGCCTATAGCAATATCCCACAGATGGGCAAAGGCGTCCCCGGTTCGAGCCCACACATCTCTGGTAGCCGCAAGATCGACCCACTCTGGTTGGAACTTGTCCAGATCGTCCCGCCATCTTCTTCTGGGCCTTCCTCTACGCTGGTCATCCGGTTCGAAGGACCACGTAATGTACGAGCCCTTGCTGGCGGTACCTTAAAACTTGATTCGGATGATGATTGCTGGAACAGGAAAGAAGAGTGATAACTTGATAAATCACTTTATTTGTAATGATTGGTGCGCACTTAGTGATGGACGAATGTGAACTGATCGATAATTCTAACTTACAAAATAATGAAAGCAATATACATTAAAGCTGCCGTTAAAATATCTGACGAAGCACGATGGAATCGTACAGCATACATTCTTCATCTTTGCTCATCTGTCTGGGTGCATTAGAAACTTTACTAACATTTTATAAGGTTTCATAACCGTCAGCCGTCCGTCTGTCTGTCCGTCAGTCAGTCTGGCTGTATCTCCTGAACCGTTAATAGGTAGAGAGTTGAAATTTTCACAGAATATGTATTTCTGTTGCCGCTACATAAACACTACGCAATTTTTAAAGTTAAAACGGGTGTCATACAGCGGAGGTGGCCATCTTGGCTATACCCAAGTTCGACTTTTCATTGATGAAAATCTGTGCGAGGGACCAATTAAAAAATAATATTTAATCATTTAAAAAATACTTACAAACAAAATACTATCACAAAAGCTTCAAAATTCTAAAATTTCAAAACTTAAAATTAACCGAATAAACCGCCCCGGGACAATACCGTGCCAAAGGTTCCAATAACGGTGGAAGCATTACCGCGCTGCACAGCCAATGATATTCAAAACCTTTGTCTCTCAGGCGGCGACCTAATTGTCAATTGTCAATTGTAAGACGGGCTGGTTTCCGCAACTCGACGACGAAAGCGCCTATTTTGCGTGTGGGTGGGAATGCGACATCATTCGAGCCAACCCAACTCCTCCAGGAACGCCAGTAGGCCCTTTACGTTACCGACTATCCCTGGAAGGTCCCTCGATTGACCGAGGTGTTTAGCCCTGTAGTCCGCTACTCCTGTGCACTCCATGAGGACGTGAGCAGCCGTTTCTTCTGCCTCCAAGCAGGCTCTGCAAAGGGGGCTGTCGGTAACACCTAGGACATATAGATGTTTATTAAAGAAACCATGGCCAGTAAGTGCTGCAGTTACCAGTCGCATGCGCGGCCTACTAAGTCGAAGCAAGGTCTTAGCCAGCCTAGCGCTAGGGGACGGCAAGGCCAGCTTAGCCTGCCTGCACTCCTCATGGTTTGTCCAAAGAGTGGCATGATCATTCCTGGTCGACTCTCTCAGAAATGAGCGTACCATCTTGAAGGGAAGAGGGATGATAGGTTCGGGACCATACGCTGTCAAGCTAGATCCTTTACGCGCCAACTCATCCGCTGCATCGTTACCTCTTGATCCGCTGTGTCCTTTTATCCATTGAAGGATTACGCGGTTGTGTTGACATACCTCCATTAGTCGTTTGTGACACTCGTAGATTAGCCCTGAGTTAATAGTGTTGCTATTTAGGGCTTGTAGGACGGCCATGCTATCCGAGAGGATTCGAATGGAGGAATCTCTTACCTTTCTCGATGCTATGGCATTAGCGGCCGAGATGATGCCCATGCATTCAGCTTGAAAGACAGTATTATAGGCACCCAGTGGAATGGCTATCTTGATGTTTAGGTCCTCCGAGAAGGTGCCTGAACCAGTGCCTGCTTCAGTTTTTGAACCATCTGTAAAAATTCTGAGCTCTTTAACGTCGAGCCCCTCAACCCGATGGTCTTCATGTAACTGTATATTGTATTTTTTGTCAAAAACAAATTGTTTAGGGATTCTGTCACTGCAAGCCATAGAGATGGGAAATTTTTTGTAAACTTCCCCTAGGATGGCGGTGTGTGAGGTCCTGTTTTTCCTCCAAAGTCCTAAGGTGTTGAGTCTCACCGCAGATGACGCGGCCTCTGCTTAATATACAGCTGGAGTGGCGGAAGACACAGCATGGCCTCCATTGCTGCTGTTGGAGTAGTTCTCATACTACCTGTGATAGCCATGCAGGCCAGCCTTTGGAAGCTTTGGAGTTTGCTTACCATTGTGGTTAGTTTGGTCCTGGTCCACCACACCACAGCTCCGTAGCAGACAAGAGGACGGATCACCGTTACGTACAGCCAAAGAATGATGTTGGGAGAAAGTCCCCACTTTTTCCCCACCATTCTCCGACACTGCCAGAAAGCAATACTCGCCTTCTTTAGTTTGTTGTCGATGTGGCTACTCCAGTTGAGCTTGCTGTCCAAGGTTATGCCCAGGTACTTCACCTCAGTTGCTAGCTGGAGTTCCGTTCCAAAGAGCTTAGGTAGGGTATACCTACCAAGAGCCCTATTGTTAGTGAACATGACCATTACCGTTTTTGTTGGGTTAACAGCCAGGTCATATTCTAAACACCAGCGCTCCACGATGCGAAGAGCTGTTTGTTTAAGGTTGCATACTGTGCTCGCAAATTTACCTGTGATGAGGATTACCAAATCGTCGGCGTATCCTACGGTGTAGTATCCATTAGCGTTAAGCTTGGTAATCAGGTCGTTAATGACCAGATTCCACAGAAGCGGGGAGAGCACTCCTCCCTGCGGGCATCCCCGCACTACCTCCGCCGATAGGGACTCTCCAGCTAGACGTACGATACGTTTGTTAAGCATGTTTGTGACCCAGTTGTTTACAGCTGTTGACACCCCATGCCTTGTTAGAGATGCACTTATACTGCTATACTGCGTCTTGTCAAAGGCACCTTCTATATCAATAAAAGTTCCAAGACAGATGCATTTGTTTTGAATCGCCTCTTCAATTGTGGATACAACTGCATGGAGAGCCGATTCAATAGACTTACCCAAACTATATGCATGCTGATTCTTGTGTAAGGGTATATGTTTCAACGCTCCATCTCTCAGGTGTCTCTCGCACAAACGTTCGAGAGTTTTAAGCAAGAACGAGGTGAGACTAATCGGCCTGAAAGATTTAGCGTTAGTGTAGTCGCTCCTTCCTGGCTTCGGTATGAAAATTACGTTTACTACTCTCCACCTTTTGGGAACGTATCCGAATCTAAGACATGCTTTCATGATTCGGACCATTATATTGATGACGGGTTCCCCACCCCACTGTAGAAGTGCTGGGAAGATTCCATCTGGTCCTGCTGATTTAAAAGGTTTAAAGCTATTAATGGCCCATCTCACCTTGTCAGCAGTGATAATATTATTAGTTATGTCTAAGTGGTCGACAGCTTCATGGTGAAGGCGGCGACCTAACTCCCTAATAAATAGTTTCCAGTCGTCTCAGCCGCCAGTAGAACAAATACGTAGTACGTCATGAGAGCGGCAAATCGACCAATTACATATTTAATTCTTGACAATAGTTAGTAAGGCGGGTACTGACAACTAACCTATAGGTTCCTTACCTTTATCACTATCTCCCTACCCCCCTAAACGCTCTGCTAAAATAGCATGACGTCACATGGACATTAAGTCGAGTAACTAACACGTAACAAGATCTGATTTGACGGGCGGCGCGGAAATTTCACCTGGTTAGCCTTCCAGTATTATAGAATATTCATAAAGAAAAAAAAAAAGAAAATGGGAAATTTATTGCAAAAAACACATTATAAAAGACAAGAGTAGATTAATTTAGACTAACTAATAAATAGAACAGTTTAAAATTTTAACTTTGTATTAAATCAATAATACAAAATTTAAATCTAGTTAAAAACTGGCAAATGGATACATGCTCAGCAAATGCTGTCTGTAAACAATAAGGGCCTTACCACAAAAAAATAAACAAGTGTTCAACACTTGTTTAAAAACAAAAACGTATGGGATTTGACATTTTTGAGTCTAAGCGCTGTTTAATATTTTTTGTGGTAACACGATAACAAACTGCGCTGGTTTTCAGCATGCACCATGGCTGTTGACGTATTTCGCTGATTTCAGTGACAGCGAAACGCATGCAGAATACTGTCCAAATACCAAATGGCATCATAATTTGTAAAAAATCTTAATAATAATAAAAACTATTTCATACAGTGTTTTTGTAGTAGAAGTGAATAGGTGTTATGTAATAAGTGTATAGAAGTATCTATCTATGTATTTTACAATGATAAAGACCTGCTATGCTGCTTATATAATTGCTGTTAATAGTTTTGTAATTATTTATTCCTACTTATATTATAAAATTTGTATTAGTTAAGCACAAGCAATATTTAAAAGAAATCTAAAAATCATCTTTGGGTGTTTCTACGCCCTACTTCTCCCACAGTGGTCCAATGTAGAGAAGTGGCAAAAAATTACGATTTCTAAGTATATGTAAATATCTACAGTAATAAAGAGATTTGGAATTGGAATTTTATAAAATAAATCCAATCTACGTCCCCTCAGGGAGGCGTGCCCAATATCGGTTGGAAACCCATGAACTAATAGGATTCGTCACGATTATTTATATGATTAGCAAGTGGTAGTAGGTAATTAACAAGATCTGATTAGTTGGTATGATGTCTTAAAATTTCGCAGTTTATGAACAACCAAAAAGATTCATTATTAATCATTCTTTATTGCACCCACACATATTAAAATCAAAAGGTTATTATAAATTTTATTTATATATTTTATATTATTAGGTTATAGGAGAATTCATATGTACAAAGGCGAGCTTATCTCTAAAAAGAGATTTCTTCATGAATCATGAATATGGTTCCCTGCGTGTGTGATTACTGATTACAACTCACCTTTTTGTACGATGATATGGAGCCCTGCATGCGTGATTACGACTCAAACGTGACCGTTTCTTTTTGTTTATTGTATCGATTTTACTATCTGTACTTTGGATAAGTGTTGTGGATCCGTTGAGAATTTGTTTATGATCATTTCACGCATTTTATTTTTCGTGGAATCCGTTGGGAAAAAGCAATAGAGTCGTGGTTATTCGTGGTCCTCTAGGAAACCTCACAGATTCTCTCCGATCAGACAGTAGTTTTTAAAACACCGTACGCTTTTTTCAGCTGACGAAGAAAACGAGGCAGCCTTCAAAAAACATTTCGACGAAGAACTCGCACTCCACAAGCGAGTGTGCATTGTGAACCTGGTGGAGCAGGCGGGAAGGGAGCGGGTCATATGGGAAGCGTACGGCAACCGAGTGCTCCAATACAACAGCCCCGACCTGGTGTACGCAACGTTTGACTTCCATGAGTACTGGTGAGAGACTCTTCCCACATGGGGTGGTAGAGGCAGGCTTAACCCTTTACCACATATACTAAAACATATGGGTTTCATAGGTTTTGAACTTTATTACCAAGCAATAAGGGGGAAAATAGCGACATGTTTTATCAGTCGGGGTCCAATTTAGATTGCAAAGATTCAAGTTCGTAGCTGACCGCAAATGTAGACGATGTGTCGCCGGAGACAGCGAGCGTAGTTACAACTCGAGTGAGCGAGTCAGAGTGCCTTCCGTAACAACGCCCGCCGGCGATGTGAATGCAGTTGCGTCGGGTACGAAATCGCACCTTTAATATCACAAATCTGTGCCTCTGCTGACCCGAATGTCTTTTTTGTATGTATGCATGCATGTACAAGGAGCTATCACCACACATGCGCGTCTGCATAGTCAGCGTAGTGGGGCAGACGAGAAGAGAGCGGGTCATTTGGAAGCGTGCAGAAGCCGAGTGCTCGTGTACCCCGATCTAGTAAATGCGACGGTCAACTTCCACGAGTAGGCAGATGTCAGTACATCTTTGATCATTATCTACCAAACAGGTTTGGCTTAGCGTAGATTTAAATATAAAATACTTTACCTACGTGTAAACTACTAAAGACTTTTATTTAAAGAGCAACTATTTTATTAGTAATAATAAAATAGCCAAAATGTCGTGTGAGGATCCGAACCTAACCAGAACCTAACAGCAAACAACCAAGATAAAATTTAGTAGTATCAGTTTATTAGAAGTATAGTATTTACAGTGAAGTCTATAAAAAAAGATGATGCGAAGATGAGGATGGATGAGATGTGAAACAGGTTTTATAAAATACAGATGTCTGGATAGAAAGAAGGAAGCGGAGACCTGGGTGCAGGTGTATTTATTGTTGTAGATGTTGTTGAAATCGTCGTTGTAGGAACAGTAGCGGGCGTACTTGTAGTTACGCCTCGCAGGATCCCGTTGTAGAAATCGTCGTTGTAGGAACATAGAAAATAGAGGTCTATGGTCAGCTGTCACGTCAAATAGACATATTTTTCACAAAAATACTTCATTTTAATATTATTTCCTTTAGACCCATTTATTTATCAACAAAATCCCTTGTTTTTATTAATCTTACCCTTATCCGAGAGCTAAACAACAAAATTATAGTGCAAATAGCTCAAGTAAGTAAATACCCACCCATATGTCACAAGCTGACACCGAATGCCCGCTATGCCCCAGGAAATTCAAGAAAAATGGGCTCCAGCGTCACATGAGATCAGCACATAACGATGTACTAAACCAATCAGCATCCGCTACTCTTAAAACAACCACCGATGGGCAAACACCAATGTCACCTTTGGAAGAAGCCTTCGGATCCCCATTCCTGAATGCCATCCAACCCAAGTCTGGCATCTGGCAAAGGCATTGGGACAACGTCTGTAACCTTCATGGCAAGCTATACGACCTCCCATGCGGTACTGCCAGTAGAAAATTCGTACACACTCTGGCCGACGAAATTGAGCATCTAACCAAATCAACCTACCCCTCTGAACGCGTATTAACCTTTGCTGCGGTCATACTGCAAAGAGACAAAAACGTTAGAAAAATGAAAGATATACTGAGACTACTCGATCGGCGCCTAAAACTCTGGGCAGACAAACGTTTCGAGGAACTCATCACGGAATCCACCAAAGCAGATAAATCTATATGGAATACAAGAAACCGGAAACAAAACAACAATGACCAAGAAACAAAATTATTCACACGACTGATACTACATGGAAAAACGCGGGAAGCGCTCAACTGGCTCCTCACAAAAGACACGAGCAAAGTTTTAAACCCAGACACTGAAGTTGATCCATCCGGTAAAACCGTCAGTGATGTGCTGAGAGAAAAGCACCCCCCGCCTAATACTCCAGATCCCGCTTTATTCACTCTCCCCAAAGACGTCACAAAACTCCCACCACTTCTTGAAATCGAAATAACTTGTGACCATGTCGAAACAGTTGCGAGAAAACTACACGGCGGCGGAGGCCCCACTGGATGCACAGCCGAAAACTGGAGAGATTTCCTACTCCGCTTCGGCCAAGCAAGCGCCCATTTAAGAGAAGCCGTAGCGCAGCTCACAACGAAACTTAGCAACGAAACCATACCCTGGACCCAAATACAAGCATTAATGTCAAGCCGACTTGTTGCTTTAGACAAATGCCCAGGCGTAAGACCTATCGGCATCGGCGAATGCCTACGAAGAATATTATCCAAATGCATGATCTTAGCAACAGGCTCTGAAGTCACTGAAGCATGCGGCCAGTCACAGCTCTGCAGTGGACTGGGCAGTGGCATCGAAGGCGCCATTCATGCCATGACCGATGTCTTCCAAAGAGATTGCCAACCTGGATCAAACTGGGGAATGCTCCTCGTTGACGCGAACAATGCTTTTAACGCCGTGAATAGACAACTAGCCCTCTGGCAAGCAAGAATATACTGGCCACACTGCGCCCGCTTTCTTTATAATACTTACAATGGCCACGCTGAATTGGTATTTCGCGATTCTGATACAAGACTATATAGCAGAGAAGGCGTAACCCAAGGAGACCCACTCGCAATGCCACTGTACGCGCTTGCAACACTACCAATAATTAACAAACTTAAAACCGAAAACACAGTCACACAATGCTGGTACGCCGATGACTCCTCCGCGCAAGGCACTTTCCAAAGCCTACGACAATGGTGGGACAACTTAAACAAAACAGACCCAGCATACGGATACTTACCACAAGGTAAAAAATCATTTCTAATAGTGTCAGAAACTGACAAGTCTATCGCAGAAAAGACGTTCTCCGGTACCAACGTCTCCATAGTTACCGGCTCCCGCTTCCTAGGAGGCTACATAGGGACAGGAGGGGACGACTTCGTAAAAAAGAATGTAACCGAATGGATATCTATCATCGAGAAACTCACAATAATCTGCAAAAACTCACCTCAAGCCGCTTACACTGCCCTAACTAAAGCAGCTCAGTTTAAATGGTCCTTCCTACTACGTGTCTTAAAAAATTCAGAAGAACTTTTTGAACCCTTAACTAACACATTACATGACAAATTCATACCAACACTAATCGGAGGCGAAATCACAAAACTTGAAACCCAGCTATTTACCCTTCCAGTCCACAAAGGCGGACTTGCCCTTTCTGACCCCTTCAACACACTAAACCGTGCATACCAAATCTTAAAACAGGGATCTACAATACTTTCAACAGCCCTAACCGAGATAAAAGACATAAACCTTGCTGAACACTACAATTCTTTGCGTGACGCAAGAAAGGAAGGAAACAAGGAAAAAGAAACATACGAGAACGAAACTCTAGAAAGCATTCTAACAAAATTACCATCCAAAAAGAAAAGAGCAATAGAAAGATCAATAGCGACAAAAATGAAAACAAAAACATCAACATGGCTTTCAGTAACACCGACAAGAAAAGACAACTTCGACTTATCACCCCACGAATTTAGAGATGCCCTGGCCATAAGATACCACCGCACACCAATCTCCATGCCTGCGACTTGCGACGGCTGCGGCAATGACAACTTCAACGTGGACCACGCCTTGTGCTGCAAAACAGGTGGCCTTATCACACGCAGACATAACGAAATAAGGGATCTTTTCTGTGAACTGTGCCAGCAAGCCTGGGGAAACGTCACGAAAGAGCCAGTCATCTCCGAAGGCGATACTGGGCTGCGCGGAGACTTGGCTTGTCGGGGGGTATGGATTGCCCAGAGGGAGGCGTTATTTGATATCCGTGTCATAGACACCGACGCTCCCTCCCACGCATCACGCCCCGTAGCGGCTGTCCTTCGTTCAGCTGAAGAAGAAAAGAAAAGGAAGTACTGCGACCCATGCGAGACGCGCCACACCACCTTCACCCCTTTAGTAACCTCTGTCCACGGAGTTTTTGCTCCACAAATGATATCATTCACTAAACACCTCGCCGAAACACTGGCGGACCGCTGGAACCGGACCCCTGCCACAATAATGGGCTGGCTACGAGCAAGAATTCAAACCGCCATCATCAGGGCTAGCAGCATGTGCATCCGCGGCACCCGCCATAGGTGGAGTCGCACAGGCCTATATGAGGATGGAGCGGCAGTCCCACACGTACTGGCTTGAACTAGAATGAATATCTTATTTATATTCTCTGTACTTATTTTCATGAATCTTTTGCTTAATAAATTTCTTATCGTTTTATTAGTAATAATTCGCCAAAGCGACACTTAAGACGCTGATTAAATAAATATGGGGTGCTGTTTTCATGTGTTTTTCAGGAAATACTGGGCAAATCGTAATTAATTTCTGGTATATGTAATTTGACTATATAATCTAGAGATTCTTAATTGGAAAACATGTTTGGATAAAATTTTCTCGATAGAAAATAAATACAAAGTCAACCCTTTTTTTATGGCTTTATCCTATTACACCGCAGTAGTAAGTGAATATGACTGTGTGATAATTGCAATGTATGAACAATTGTTATTTCTAACGATTTTCAATTTGAAAGTTAGTTCCCTGAAATAGTTTATTTTTTATGATTTTTTTTTACGTTTTGGCGCTTACGTTGTTTCATATTAGTCGCGAGTGCATTATTGGCATCCCGCTTTTTCTTATTCGCGAGTAATTA
This sequence comes from Argyresthia goedartella, assembly GCA_949825045.1. Taxonomy (NCBI): domain Eukaryota; kingdom Metazoa; phylum Arthropoda; class Insecta; order Lepidoptera; family Argyresthiidae; genus Argyresthia; species Argyresthia goedartella. The sequence continues at coordinate 25,079,411 of OX463831.1, forward strand.
TTGCATCTCACTTCCACTCGACAGCGCATTTTTATTCCATCATCGCCTTAAGGGTATTAAGGTATACCATATTACTTATATACACATTTACAATTGAAGTTTAGGTAGTAAAAGATTCACGGGTCAGCTAGTATTATAATAAAAGTGTAAATTATAATGTTTTTTTGTTGCTAAATACTCGGTTCCCAACGAGTATTTAGCAACAAAAAATATATTTTCATTTGTATTTTATTATACAGGTGTCTGGTAGATTTGAATCAACCGTTTGAGCCAAACATACATATGGCGAAGTCTTACCGTTAAATTTTTATTGATGATTTAGTGTTTTTGAAGAAAATTTCCAGATTTTCACAGTTAAGTGATTATCATTGCAAATCTAAACAATAATTGGATTATTTTACAATTAATTATAATAAATCACTTAAAAAGCATTCTAATAACGTATAAAATACGTCAGACTTGGTTTTTCAGACCATTGAAGAGCACGACAAATTACAATCATTAATAAAATAAGGACTTAATTTAACAAAAACAAGTGAAAGTTTTTGATGTGCAAATCTTTATAGAAACATTTTTAGTAATGATCTTTCATTTGAGGTATTATTGACGTAGATACCTCAAACATTCTTGAATTTATGACCTACTAACCAGTTTGAAGAAGAAAAGTAGACTTTTTAGACAGTCTTTTTAATTAATTAAATTTATGCTATTCCTATTTTCGAAATCAAACTCTTCTTTTGTGTTGATGACGTTGGAATGGACCAGTTCCTTGGCTCTTCCCCACACAAAATAGTCCGTTGGGGGTCAGGTCTGGTGGACGAGCAGGAATAGGCCCGTCTCTGCCGATCCAGTAATTGGGAAACCATAAATCAAGATAGCTTCAATAGTCCAATATGCTGGACAGCCGTCTTGTTGGAATATGAGTTCCCGATCCATCCGAGCTCCAGACTCTTCCACCAAAACAGGGAGGTCGTTCTGGACAAAATCCAAGTAGTTTTGGCCGTATAAGGTATCTGGTAAGAAGTGTGGCCCAATCAACGTCCTGCGTTTCACTCCGGCCCACTCATTGACTGAGAATTTCATTTGTAATGACACCTCCTTTTTCCAATGTGGATTGTTATGCTTGTCAGCCCATTTATGCCTATTATGGAAGTTTGTGATGCCCTCTTTGGAGAACTTGCTCTCGTTAGTCCACAATATTGATTTAAAAAACTCCGCATTTTCATTCAAAAGAAATCGGCAGAATGGCATTCTTCTATTGGGATCTTGCTCTTCCAGACCTTGTAACCCCGTCCCATGAAATGGGTACTAGTTGTTATCGTGCATGGTTTGCCCTACCTTCCATCTAGAAATGTCAAGATCTCGAGCAACCACTCTTATGCTGGTGGTAGGATCCGCTTGAAATGCCGCCAAGATGTTTTCTTCGTCGGTATGACTGTATCTGCCTTGGTTGACTCCAAATACAGGTTCCCAACCTTCACACCTAAACGCTTAGCAAAAATACTACGCCCCCTCTAATGGATTCTTTAAGAGGGCGGCGCAATCCACCCCTATCATTATCTATATCATTGATTAATATATGTAAATGTATGTTAGAGTGGTGGCGTAAGCCGTCCCTTCAAGTAAAGTCGCCGTCAATAGAAATTGTGGACTATGTAAACAAACCGTTGTCTTGAGAAAACCTTGAGGTTCTGTCACGGAGTCTCACTGAACATTATTCTCATGTAGCATCAAGTCTTGCCTGTTATTCACTGAATTTCATCATGAAATATTCAATAATCACCAGTTAATTACGGAAAATCACAGAATCAATAATAAATTCTGTACTGCGTCGAGATTGCTGTCATATTTTTTTCTCATCGAAGTCTGTATTGTGTTTGAAAATTAGTGATGTACGAGTATTTATTTATTTTAATTTTATTTTTTTGTGTTGGGACATCAGTAGCAAATAATATAGCTAAGTTACAATATTAAACAATACAAGAATAAAGCCAGTTACAGATATCCACAGAAGATAAAGAAAAAAAGTAGAAGAAAAACTTATATACGTATATTCAACATGCAAAAATATTTCAATGACTATAGTCTATTTGAATAGAAACCTATTTTATTCGTGATGATATTTATTCTTTCATTTTGTCAGTTCATACTGGGATTACCTAACATTGTGAAATTTTGGATTGTGTCTCAGGGTGCGATATTTTAATCACATACCCATCTCTAGATAGTTCACCTATTCATAGACAAAGACAACATGGCGCTTTGTTTACATACTCCACAATTCCTATTGACGGCGACTTTACATATTGTGGTTAATAAGTCAAGTAATGAACAACCTTCAAGTTCTTGGTGAAGAACAAGGAGTATGGAGAGCTGACCGCCATGCTTTGGAGGTTGGAGAAGCACGATAAGCAGTACTGTTATGAATCTTCACATGGCTAACAAGTCGAGTAACAAAGCAACCGAGAGTCATGAGGCGTAATCTTCACGGTTCTTGGTTAGCAACTTCAGTAGAGAGTATTATTGTTTAGTATATATTGTTGGTTAACCGCTAATAAAGTAAAAAACGTGTCTTTCCCAGTAATTATTGAAAATCAATGGTATGCTAGTTGGGGAAATTTGTTCGAAATCGGTAAGATAATTCTGTCAAACATGCGCGGTAAATAAGCAAAATATCAAATTTACAGCCAAAGATAAGACAAGACTCTAGTTTTTGTACAACAAAGCTGAAATTAACATAAAATAACAACCATATGATATTTATAAGTATAAGGCAAATACATTGCTTCGGGCCCCACACTAGGATTCCCTGTGTCGTGAAAACCAGAAACAGCGACGTCACTCACATATAAACATCTATAAGATCTGGGCATTTTGTTCGTTCCTCCCCAGACTGGATTCGAACCCGGGACCTCCCACTTGGTAGATAGAGCCTCGAACCACAACGCCAAAAAGGTCGAGAAATATGAAAATGAATACTTATTTAATATACGAAACATACTTATTATTATTTAAGTATGAAAGGGTCCAATTCTCTAGGTGACACCAACTAGAGCAACTAAACTTATTTCGAAAGTAATATTAGTTTGAATTAAGTTATTTGGCATTCTCAAGTCACCATCTTTAAACGCAAGCTAAGATTAGTTCATGTTTTTTTTTCCAACTAAACGCATTTCGCCTTTGGGACCAGTTCGAAACCACAGTGCATTTTCAAATGCTCGATTATGTTTAACAAAATCGACGTTTTTTTGTCAAATGAAACTTAATAAATCTTTCAATTATATTAACATATTTAATTAATTCATTATTATTCAAGCATTTAATACCGTTTAAAGTGATATTTGTAACATATTCCGTTTATTATTTACATAAGCAAACTCATTGCAAAATAAACTATGACTATGTTCAATCAGTTTTCGAACTTTAAGTTGCTTTCCGCGCCAAGAATTTGTCAGCTGACTTGAGCTGACTGATGCCTTCCTGAGTTTCTTTCTTTTGTTGATGTTTTGTGTTGTGAAAGATAATGGAATTGTCGTCATCGTGAAGGAAAAGAATGACCAAGCGGAAACAGGACTTGCTTCTCCAGGAACAGGAGAAACGCTCCACGCAAATAAAGAGATGGTTCGGGGTATGTACGCTGTCATTTTGTTTGTTTTTGTGTAAGAAATGTATATACATAAAAGTGATAGAATGACAGGGATACACGCATGGCAACGCATATGCACGTTTGGCATTGTACCTACCTATCAATTTAGCTTCTATTCGAAATGAGAAGACGTGCCAAATTTGTTAGAAATGGCAGATATACAAATCCGCCGACAACTTGGCCCGCGTACTTAAGAACCCAGCATTACATTTGCTGTTTAGATTGCAGTGTGGGGAAGGCATTTATTATCTAGCTTCGTATGTGCATTTTTTTACTTTACTTACCTTTTTCAGGGAATATAGCCAGTCCTGATATTAGGGAAATGTGGGGGAATCTGGCTGGCCAGCTGAATAGCCTGGGCTGCAGCCGGGACATAAACAAGTGGAAATCGGTATGTATCATATTATACAATACATTGATCATCTCATGATACACCATGATTGACTATTGAGTTGACTGCTATATCAAACCTAAGTTAGTAGTTATCCGCTGACTTTATGTTAGATGAGAGATAATTGTAGTATTTGCCTGTAAATGTTTATTTTTGTCATGTTGTTGTTTGTAGTATGTTTGTACTTGGCCGTCCATTTACTTAGTTTGATATTTAAATAAGGATATGAATGATGAAATTAATAAATAAGTGTTACAACTACACCTCTAACTTTATCAAGTTATGGCAAGATTGGTGGATTTTTACTGCTACACATACGGTGATGACGACCCGAATGGCCGAGTCGGCAGTGTCCCTGCCTACGAAGCCAAGGGTCCCGGGTTCGAGTCCTGATGGGGGCAAATATTTGTTGATGAGAACGGATGTTTGTACCCTAGTCATGGTTGTTTATCTATCTAAGTATAATATTTATCTATATAAGTATGTGTATCGTTGTCTAGTACCCAAGATACAGGGAATCCTAGTTTGGGGCTAGATCAATGTGTGTAAATAGTGTCCAAGGTATAAAAAAATAAAAAATAAAGATAAAGATACATCATAACATGTTTTTAATCTACTTTGCAGGTCAACCAAAGTCGGCTGCACTGACAATGGTGCAGGCCCCTAATGAAAACTCCCGCTTACTGCGGGATATGATGGCGGCACTATCAGCAGCTATCTGCGCAAACACTTTAGCTCTTACTGCGTGCCCGTGCTGCAACATAACAAACATAGCACTTCCACACACCACAGTCACCACACCTACAATAACTCACCCTGCTTAGTGGGCAGCCAGCCCGAGACCCTATCTCAAGACCTATTTCATAGGGCTAAGCCATTAGTTCTCTTTATTATACTGTGGCTAAGCTGGTACACTCACTCACCCCACATATTATGTACAATGTACCATCTATGTATGTAGTATTTTGTTTAGTTTTTATGTTGCCCTGTTCTATTTCTTATTGCCCTGTTTTGTATTTGGCATTTTATGTTTACTCAATTAATTTTATTTAAAAAAATTGTACGCTATTAAACAGCAAATAAACGAATGCTAGTTTTATAGCTTGTATTGTTAGTGGTATCGTTATTATCAATAAATAAATTACAATCATACCTTGCAGGACCCATGATATGCTGGAAGAAATCTTTTGTTAGAGATAAGCTCGCCTTTGTACGTGTCTTTCATGTAAACATGTTTTCTGTTTATTATCTGGGTACAATAAGAAATTATATCAGTCAGAATAACTTAGAGTAAGCTATTTTGACAATTAAATGTGTATGTAAGCTTATATATATGATATATGACATGTACAAGTTCAAGTTCAAGTTCAAAGATTTTTATTCATAATAGCACAAAAATTGAGACTTAATGAACGTCATAACATAATCAAGCAAGCTTTATATAACATTAAGAAAGTGCCTAATTATTACATAATATATAGGGTGCAATGAACTGGTTAAATTCCAGATGTCGGTGTCTTGTAAAAAATCATTTATTTTGTAGTAGACCTTTGTGCACAAAGTGTGCTTTATACATTTTTTGAATCGAGTTGTAGCTACGGTCAGGTTGGGTAACAGAATGTTATTTTACAGTTTTTTGTTAATATACCTAACTGATTATTATATTACATGTTTATTTTTTTTTAGTTAAAATATCTATTTACAATGTATGACCACTGCCGGCCTCCCTGCAGGAAGTCGAAGACTGCGGCATCGGCGATATTCTCATTGGTCCCCTCTGCATCACTTTCTGCCACTTCATCTGAAATTAAAAAAAACCGGTCAAGTGCCTAAATAACTGATATTAATTTCAACTCGATACTTTCAGGCGTTCCTGAAAAAAGAGTTGACAGACAGAAAACAAAGTGACCATATGGGTTTATTTTCTCCTTTTATGGAACCCTTAAAACCTTTGTTTAACAGTTAGGTACAAGCATAATTTGATCTATGTAACGAATATTATTTCATCAATTACCAGAACAACTTACCAATTATGGTGTCTTGCAGCCACATGTTTTGGAGGGTGCTGCAGGCCACAACATATTTTACTGCTTTTGTTAGCGAATAATGCATCGTGCGATGCTGGTGGAGGCAGCGAAATTTGGCCTCTAGCCGGCCAAAGAATCTTTCAACAACGTTGCGTGCTTTGGCGTGGCAAGCGTTGTCCCGGCCTGCTGGTGTTCCGGTCGTGGCTTCCGCTAGTGGAGTCATTTGCCACGTCAGCAACGGTTAGCCTTTATCTCCTGTAATGGAATATAATCGAAACTTACATACATAGGTACATCTATATATACATCTCCTCAATCATTTTAATACACTTAGTATTAAAATGATTGAGGAGATGTATCAATCATTTTAATACACTTAGTATTAAAATGATTGAGGAGATGTATATATTTATATGCTTATATATATATTTATGATTAACGAAAAATGGGATCCTTTGAAACATAAATTGGTTGGTATTATATGAATCCACACCGCCGCATCGTGGGTCGACCCCGGAAAATTGGGGTTAATATGAATATCTTGCAGTTAGCATCACACACCTATGAGTAAAAGTGTAAGTTTATAAATTGGGACAAACTTATTTTTATGATAAATGTAGCCCATTAATGACCCTACCAAGGGGCACAGGCCTTAACGCGGATACGAGTAAGTATTGAGCCATGCTTAATAGTTCAAACTTGGGGTTCAAACTTGGGTATTAAATTCAGTATTGGGTTATTAAATAACCTGGGTTGAGCCGGCTTTCGCTCGCTCCTAATGTATTTATTATTTCGTGCACAGCGGTTGCTGGCAACCGAAATAATTTTCCCATCGAACAACGAGAACGGGTTTGAGTTGTCCCTCAACACCTGCATTGAGGCGCGCTCCTGTAATCTGTAGGCAAGTCATTGAGCTAATTTTTGTAATAAGAACTGATTGGTATGTAAAAAATAACCTTTTTTACTTACCGCCACCGGTGAGACGTCTCTTCTGCAAGGGCGAGGAGAGCCGCCACGTAGTCGATGTCCATTTTTATATTAATCAATTCACGGCAACAATTGTAACGTGAACTAGTTTGAAAAACATTTCATTTCCCGCGTATTTTCGTGCAAGAGTCACGTTAGTAAGTGTCTGTTAATTGTAAATCATACGAAATCTATCTGAACATGACCTGAACTAATTTTAATGGCCGCCTAAACAAAAGGCCTACTAAAATTACTTGCCATCTGTCAAAAAGTAACTAATACCAGCCGCTTAAAATGCCTTCAGAATATCAAATCAATACAAATTGGCACAGACAAGTTAAAATTAACTTTTAAAAACAAATATCGATTAATTTTGGCGCCTTCCGAATACCGTTTAAAGCTAAGGAAATATGATGACGTTTAGTTGTCTATAGACAACTAAACGTCAACGGTTAAGTCATTACAAAGCCGTACCATCGAATAGCCTTTGCCTATAAAAATTATATGTAAAAATTACCTAAAATTGGCGGGAAAAAGAACTAAAAAGCTCTGCTAAAAAGAAAGTGACATAATATTTTTCTATAGATTTTTCATTTATTTCCTTCCTTTTTTTTATAGATGCCTTTTATAAGCCTCGGCGGTAATGGCAATTGCCTGACTCGTATTATTGAAGTCCTCGCCTGCGTTCGGACTTCAAACTCTATACACGTCCTGAAATTGCTGACCTTCCTCGCCACGGCAGTAACGTACTATTCTTCCGTTACAAATTATGTACCGATCATTGCAGCCGCGGCATGCACTACGAGAACGTTAGCATCCTCATCAGCGCTCTCGCCGACATCATCTCGGAGATGCGATTCTGCTGGCGCGACGACCGCGGGCTGATCTGCAGCCAGGGCGGGGTCTTCCGGGTGAATTGCATCGATTGCCTCGACCGGACCAATGTTGTGCAGGCGAGTTGATATGCCATAAGTTATCCCTCTCGTTGCGCCAGACATTGTGATATTATCTGCTGCGCGAAGTGTGATCCTATCGCCTGCGCCAAGTGTGGTCCTATCGGTTGCGCCTAAATTGACTGGATTTGGTATGCATATTTTATTATACGGGAAATCGTAGAAACTGGTTTCTCTATCCGTTTTTGAAGTATTTTACTAACTGGCTTGTAAGTCTCGCCGACATTATCACGGTGATGCGTTTCTGCTGGCGCGACGACCGCGGGCTGTTCTGCACCCAGGGCGGGGTCTTCTGAGTGAATAACATCGACTGCCTCGCCCGGGCCAATGTTGTGTAGGCGAGTAGTCTAGTAGTTGCGCCACATATGATTTAATCGATGCCCCAAACGTAAGTTGTGCAGATGAGTTGATGAGTTAACCATTGCGCCAAATTCGATTCTATCAGTTGCGCCAAACGTAATTCTATCGGCTGCGCCAAACGCATTTTTACGCCAGTAGCAATGTTTATGTCGTAACCATATCGTAGAATTGACCATATCATGATGTGATTGGCAATTTCATGATATAGCCACCTCAAACTGATCATATCATGAAATGGCCTGACCATATCAATGAATGTTCAGCGTTTGATGATATGAACAAAACAAAGCTTGACTATTTCATGATGTGGTTAAACGTTAGTGAGCATATCGTAAAATAAGTACATTAACCACCGTTAGAGGCGCTGATGTCGATTTTTTATTGTCTTTCACGATGGAGGCGGCGGCCGGTAATTGTAATTCATGAAATGGCCAACCATGGTTAGAACTTTCACTGAACGAAGAGATATTTTAGGGCAAAACAATTCGCTGCGCTCGCCTCCTTTAGCTTCCGTGTTAGTTCGACATGTATATTGCAAAAAATATTAGGTTGTACTGAATAAAAATGCTTTTAAAAAGACATGTTTCATTAAATTCAACCCTTTCTGACCATTTCTTGGTCTGGTCGGTCGGCCGGCTAGATCATGAAATGGTTGGCCATTTCATGAAACGATCAATTCTATGATTTGGCCTAGACAGATATCTTACATTAGTTACGTTTGACGATATGACCAAACGTGCATGGCCATATCGTCATACGTTGAAGTTTAAACGATCTGGTCAGTTTGATTTGATTATTTCATGAAATAGTTATTTTCGTGAAATTGTCAACCACATCATGATACAATCAATTCTACGTTATGGCCCCGACATAAAAGCCTTTATAAGGTACAGCACAGGTGCGCCAGCAATACTTATTTTACAAAAAAAACTAATACGGATCCTAGTAAATATCAAACAAACGGACAGTTGTAAACCCTTCTTTCAAAAACTAAATATTCTGACTTTACCATGCTTATACATATACGAAATGTGCAAATTCGTCCGTGATAATAGGAATCTTTACCATAAGCGCGGAGAAATCCCCGTAAACTACTCTTTAAGACATAAAGACAGACTCATCCAACCCTGCACTTCTACTCTAAAGATGCACTCATCTAGTCCTTATGTTATGAGTATCAAAATATATAATAAATTACCCACCCTACTTAAAGATGAAACGAATAACGTAAAGTTCCTAAAGAAATTAAAAACTATATTAATTAATAAAACATATTACAGTATAAATGAATATTTCATAGACACATCATTTGAGACAAATAAATAACTCAAAATTACACTAACACACAGATATATATATGTATACATAACACTAACTTATAAATATATGCATGTACATCACAATAACACACATCCTCACACACGCACAAACGTACACATAAACATACCTCAATAATAAATATTTTATATTAGTCCTTAGTATTATACCTCTATATTATTGCAGTGCCCTATGGACAGGGTCCATCAATTGTACCTAAATTTAAGAACAAATGTTTATGTACTTTATGGAAGCAATAAACCTAAATTGAAATTGAAATTGAAGTATGCATTAAATACCTCAAAGATTGGATAAATATGAACATTGTGATATTCATGAACATTATAACAGGAAGCATAAACTAAAATCATAATTTTTTTTGAAAAATACGCATTTCTACTGTGTGGGAAATCAGCCTAGCTTTTGACTTTTTAGGTGTTTTATGAATAAATATTAGTATTTTATTTAAAAATATAATTATTCATGCTATAATTCAGTAATTATTGTCAAGGTTTTTTGATTTTTAATTTTCATACATTGGGCCTTTTTATACAAAAGCTTTATTCACCAACAAACTTAATTTTAGATTACAAGTTGATTAGGGCTTCCTTTTAAGTAAAAAATACCTGTACCAGGAAGCCCCGCTCTTCCATATCTGGGTAACATTATGTTAAGCATGTGGATAGCAATCCATACATATTTTGATTTTGAGTAGGTAAAGTTAATTTTAATTTATATCTAAGTTTATATAAGTTTGACTTCAATGCGACGTAATAAAGTTAAAAGAATTTGTTGAAACTGCTTAGGTACCTACATTGATGTAACAAAACTAGTAGATGTTGAAACTACTTAGGTACCTACATTGTTATTCAAATAAAAATAAAAATATAAAATAATGTAAATATTCTAGGCTATTCACTTTCATCTTTGTGTGTTAGTGTGAGGAAGGTTGTGAGGGTGTGTGTGTGTGTGTGTGTGTGTGTGTGTGTGTGTGTGAGAGAGAGAGAGAGGGCGTGTATGTGTTGGGTAGGGGTGTGAGTGTGTGGATATGGCTGTCTGAGGGTGTGGATTTGTAGTGTGTACATACACATGTACAAATTTGGGTTGCCACTTTAAGAGTTGATTTCTCATTTTGTTTTATTTCTGATTAGAACTTCTGTTTCATCATAATTTTTTTTCCATTAGCCAATCAGTTATTAGTTTTTTACAGTGATAGAATGTCATCGGAAATATGTTAAGTTCTTTATTTGCCAAGTTGTATAGTAGCGATGTTTGGTTTTTATACTGCCTGTAGGCGTATTCTGTGCTCACTATGTGTGCAGGGGCTACATTGTGTTTTCTTCTTTTAATTGTTAAATTAGGATCAAATTCCAGCTTTCTGTGTAGTTTCATTATAATGTTAAGTATATAAAGCTTCCTTACTGTCAGTTCCTTACAGGATTGATAGAGTTCGTTTGTGGGAAATAAGCGAGATTTGAAGTACATGATTTTTAGAAGTGATCTCTGGGCTCTTTCTATCTCTATAAATTTTGTTTTAATGGCACCTCCCCAGACAGGAATACAATATATTATCACGGATTGAACTAGAGAGACATAAATTTTACTTAGAATCTGTTTTGTAGCAATGTGTCGTAGTATTTTAAAAACCCAGGTTAGCTTGCGTATTCTACCTATAATAAGATCTATGTGTAACTTCCAGGTCAATGTTTGGTCAAGTATAACACCAAGATATTTTATGTGTGACACCTTGTTTATCACAGGGCAAGAGCATGGGAAGTCGTCGTTCATACAGTTTGTGGACTCATGAATTTTTATATAAAAGTCAGTTTCAGGTTGAGTTTTGACAGTTGTTGTAAAGCAGATATAATTTGTTTTAGAGGAATTTAACGTGAGGAGGTTACGCTTTAACCAGTTACCTATTCTAGAAAGACCAGTTTCTGTCATCTCCTTGACCTCACTCCAGGAGCTTCCTGTGAAAACAATAGCTTTGTCGTCTGCGTAAGTGAATATCTGGCCATTATTTACTTTCATGTTACACAAATCGTTAATATATATTAGAAAGAGTGTCGGGCCCAGGACACTTCCTTGTGGCCTTATTACACATATATCGTTAAGAAGGTCCCTATGGTCAGTTACAAGGCCCTTTAAAATTCAGTACAACTCACTTGACCGAAGGCATCCGAATTTCCGATCAGTAATTATAAGCGTATTTATCATCATCATCAAGCAATTTTGTAACACTCTGTAAAACATTGTTAAATTTAACACTACAGAAACTAGCGGGCTTTATTAGACTGCAGTAGGGTTGAAAGGCTCAGCCGAGTCTTGTATGGCTCGAGCAAAAATTTTGTTGGGGTTTCCTAAACGACATGGGCCTTCCAACACAAATTAATCATTTTCCAAATAAATAGACATGAAATCGCACATGTCTATGTAAATATCAAAATAATAATGATCAAATAAACACTCTAAACAAAATTCTACTTACAAATAGCAGTATAAACAAGTAAAAACTTACGTTTTGTGGGCGCACAATTTAGCGTAATCAGTGGCCGCGACCGACATCGGTGAACAACCGCGCGTCATTGTCAAGATGGCGGCCCCACGCTGCCCGCTGTTGCGTTTCTGCGTTCCTATTGGTCTATTCCATACGTACTTTGAAGCTTGCGCAAATCAACTGTATAGAAGTCAGTTTTCTGCGCCTGGGCCTTGCTAACTGGTGGGCCTTATTAGACGACTGTTCTTATATAAATGTTTGTCTTCACTCCAGACGGCGATAGCGAAATTCGTGTTAGAACTACAACTATGCAGGCTGGGTCTCGGCGCGCCGGGGCTCGGCTTGCCGCCGTCGCTGCGGCAGGCGTTCCTGACTGTGTGGGCGGACAACGGTGACGTCATATCTAGGCAGTATGCGGGGACTAAGGCGCTCAAGGTATTTAGTTATGGGTCTTATTAAATCGAGTGTAAAATAGTAGCACCAAGCAGAGAGTAATTTATTATTGTACAGAGTGCTTATTTGGAGCCCTAGCGAGAGCTCTAAAATTCGCGAGTGTAATTGCTTAAAGCGAGATGCAGAATCTGATTTTATTCAACTACTACAAGGAAAGTAAGTGAAAAATAAAACTGGAGACAAATTGCACGCTCGTATTATTCAGTGAAAATGTCAGTTTACTTTCCCGCCTTTTTATTTTCTTAAATTTAATCATTTATGGCCAGTATTTTTTTCAAAAAAGCTTCACACGCAAACTGTGTAACTTCATACGGCCGTCAGGTTGGCCAACCGAACGCATTGTAAACCTAGAGTTTTACTTTTAGTAACTCGACATGAGCCACCCCTTTGGTTGCGCGATAAAAAAAAACGAATACAGTGCAGTAAAGGATTTCCATATTTTTTTTCTGCTCTTAAGCAACAAAGTGCCGCTTTGTGCTGGATATGTAGTGCAGTTATGGTAGAATTTCAGCGTATTTGGAAGAAAAGTTTAACCTCTACAGAATAATAGGCCGTATGAATTAAGACAGGTATCACCTTTTACTTTGAATATTTGAAGGAAAATCATCATTATTGATATGAGACAGTAATCAAGTATTTCCATCCAATGGCAGGTGATACTTTTGTCTGTTCATTCAGCCCGATAACTATGAGACGGTTTTATTAACTGAGCCACAGACGATCTTGAGTACTGTACACAAGTACTGTTGCTGTACACAAGTCAGAAAGAATGTAGTACTAAGACACAGATTGACTTCCACATTTTTAACCCCCAACGACCAGGTGAGGTGTTATTAAAGTTTGAAGCCTCTGTAGGTCGGTGGGTCTGTATATCTGTCCGTGGAACCCTAGTATGGAACCCTGGATGGTAGTAGACGTCCCTGTGAATGTTTTCTTAGATCTTAGAGATCTTAGAGAAATCTTAGATATGTTTTATTAAAATCGGTTCAGTAGTTCGAAAGTTCTCGGCTTAATACGGAATAGCGGTCTAACGTGGACTGATTTTAATGCATTTTTATAGTAGACTTCACTGCGACTGTTCGTAGATATATGTTTTAAATTAAAAATTTATAGTTATTAGAAAAAGGCCGTCATTGTGAGGCCGACTGGGCAGCAGCTGAGATGATCTGTGAGCAGATGGCCCGAGGTCGGAAAAAGTAGAAATCTGTATTGGGAGCCCTTTCTTTACCACTGCTGAGTGGCGACAGGACGAGATGCTGACTATGATGATAGTTTTCCATTATTTATTTCGTTGGTTGACGAAAGAAACAACATCGTGAGGAAACTTTAATATCTCCACAACTGCGGCGATGGGCTAGCCCCCTTTCATGCCAAATGGAGTTTCGAATAACTGGCTAAACTTGGGCGCTCCGAATTGAAAAAGTATATTATACCTGACGTTACCTGGCTTTAAGCCTAATATTGAGAGTAGCATACTTGACTTCCTTTCCGGTGCGACGAAATTAGCCCCAAACAGCTCACTTCCTGTTTAAAACTCCTAAAATAGATGTCATATCCGTTTTGAACCTCAGCAACATTGCGCGCGTAAAGTTTCAGAAATGGCGGCAATTGAAGCCAGCGTTAATGCGCGCGCTCAATTTTCAGGTCATTGGCGTTTTGGATTTCTTTCCGTGCGCACGCGTTTAACAAAATAAAAAATATTCCTAGTTATTTTTCGAAATATCCTTGGAATTTTGTTACGGTTATAGTGTTAATTATAATAGCAAAAAAATAATCCGTTTAATAAAAATCGCGGTAAATAGCCCCGCGTAGTGAATCATCGAGGAGTGATCGCTTCAGCAAGTTCCGGTTCCACGTCTCCGGAGAGGAGGAGCAGCCGGAGGAGAAGACATCGGGGGAGTAAGAAAGAATTCAAGGACAAGTGAACTGGAAAAACTTTCCAATATTCAGCTAGTAACATCTCGGCAATGCATTATCGTATGGTGAATAGATCGAATGATGCAATGTTTAGTAACTCACACAATCTCGCAATATGATGATATGTTTGATTCTGACATTGAATTTGACAGGAATATCACGCCCTTTGATATAGGAGTGATATTAATAAGTAGCTAATTGTAACTACCCTCGAAAATACAAACATTGCACTCATCCGAATCTCACGCCGAGATAATCATAAGTAAATCCAATCCAATCAGGTTCGGTATTTGCCGTTCGCATGAGTTACAAACTTTTATTGTTCTGTGCTGGGGTTCATTGAACTCGAGTGCGCCAAGTCCTTCGATGGCAATCATAATTGGCGGGAACGTGGTTTGATCAAGCAGAAGGAGGCGCAAAAAGGGATATTTTCGACGGTCATGTCTCGGCTTGTTGAGCACCAAGCAGATTCCGAATACAGGAATAAGGTATGTAATACAATCAACGAGAGGTCTTCCGAGGGGGAATATAATAAAATCGATTCTTATCAATTGCGAACTATTGACGTTGGACGAGTGGACCTCGTCCTCGTCGATCTCGTCGTCACGAATCTATACTCAATGCATTCACGACCGTCGCGTGATGGTAACCTCGTGCAAGATTCCGCCCTCGGTGGATATTCCATAACTAATCCCAGTTTTACAGATTTTATGTCCGAAGAAGGAGAAACCTGGAGATTTTTCGTGAGTTTGACCTCCAGAGCAAGGCAAACAGAGGAGGCAAGCCCTTGCGCAAAGGGCTCCCCGCAACTGTTAGCCCGCGCCCGCGCGCAGCGGTGTCGCGCCCCCGCCGCCCGGAGCCCGGCTAGCGCTCCGGGCCGCCAGCCTGCGCAAGGCTGGCGCGCGCGCGGAGGGGAAGCAGGAGGCAAACGACGACACGGCGACTGCGTGTATTTTTGTGAGTTCGACCTCCAGAGCAAGGCGAGTAGAGAAGGTGAGCCCTTGCGCTGCTGGCTGCCTGCTACACTTAGCCCGCGCCCGCGCGCAGCGGTGACGCGCCCCCGCCGCCCGGAGCCGGCATACGGCGAGCGCTCCGGGCCGCCAGCCTGCGCAAGGCTGGTGCGTGCGCGGAGGGGAGGCAGGAGGCGAACGACGACACGGCGACTACGAGCCGCAGCGACGTGTTGGTTCCGGACCCCAGCCTGAGTGCCGTAGAACATCAATCAGCGCGGCTTGGCTACAAAGAAAGTCCCGCGTGAAGTTGATCAATTTTTGATGGTAAAATACCGCTGATACAGTTTCTGCAACTTAGTCCACCTGCGCAAGGTTTAAAGGGACATTGACATGTAGTTACGTCAGCCATTCGCGGTTATGCCGATAGTGCCTGCGCGTAAGGGGACATCGCTACTAAACGCTGCTGAGTATGAAATGAATCAGTCTATGCGAGACGGTTCAATTAAACATCTTGCGCAAAGATGTAGATATCTGATGGCTGGTTGTCGTGTATTTCTAATATCCCGGCGAAACTTAAGATCTAGCTCAGTCTCTGCAACGTTTCCATCTGTACAAGGTTCAAAGCGACATTTTCATACAGAAACATCGCATGACGTGGCTAGAACGAGGCGGACAGAGTGGAGGCAAACAATTTTCCTACAGTTTTATTGTTACGTTTTACTCATTTACGTGATATCTTAACCCTTTCTAAGCCAGTGACGAAGAAATATAAAATCAACACTATTTTATACCCCATTTATACAAATTACTTTATGTAACTTTCTTTACTTTGAAATCAATAATTTCCATTTCAGCACTGCTGCTTTTAAGGGATTAAAAGGGAGTTCTAAACATTAGGTATGTGGCTGGAGGACCGGCTATCTATATAATACGATACTCAAAGGGTAAACGTCATAAACTACTCTTATGTGGTGTTGGACTTACCTTTAATAAGTTAAACCACATTGTTAAGGAACTTTGAGTACCTACCTAGATGATTGTACCTTGTAAATAATAGTTTTAAATCAGTCAGTCTTGCGTTTGCGCCGCGCACACACGTGTTTTGCTGCCGCCGACTCCCAGTGGTGCTCAACCTTTTATAGTCTAACTATGTCATTGCGGTGTCACGATTGTGGGATCGATTTTAGTGACGGGGTCCGGTGTGAGGGATGTGGAAATGACTACGATTTTGACTGTGCAAAGGTCACTGAAGTCGGGTGGAGGAAACTTGGGGGTCGAAAAGCTACTTGGAGGTGCCCTAGTATTTGCCGGAAAGCACCCGTAGTACCGACTACCGCTCACGATACTATAGCCACAACGACTAAGGACAATGTCTCCGAGACCCCTGGCGATACGGTCAACCTATCATCCATCATGGCGAAATTGGTGTCTATTGAATCTCAACTCAAGGATATAGCTGAGATAAAACACGACATGAAGGAGGTAAAAACACAGGTCGAAGATCTGAAGACATCCTGTCAGTTTAACGGCGATGAAATTATCAGCTTGAAAGCTAAATTCAGTGGCGTGGAGAGCCGACTTGGTGCTCTTGAGCAGCTTTCCAAGGAGGAGATTACCAGCAGCGATGACTGGACCCGCATGAACAACGCTGAAATAAAAGGCGTCCCTGTGAACAACAAAGAAAACCTATTCGATCTACTTGAAAAGATCACAATTGCTATTGGCTACACAGTGTCTAAATGCCAGATAAACTACATATCCCGTGTACCTACATTTGGTTCTAAAGATAAGCACATTATAGTCTCTTTCGTGAATCGGTATGTCAAGGAGGAGTTCGTCGCGCACGCTCGGGCCATGACGAACCTTACGACCGCCCACATTGGCTTCGCGGACGAACCCAGGCGCTTATACGTGAACGACCATCTTTCGCCCATCAAAAAGAAGCTACTTACTAAAACGAAGGATGCAGCGAAGGCTAAGGGATTCCAGTATGTGTGGGTCAAGTTCTCGAAAATCCACGTACGCAGGAACGACACCAGCCCCTCCATGATTATCCAGAAAGTGCAAGATTTAAACTTATTAGTGTAATCCGTAGTCCAACTATTGATATCGGTTTTGTGATTTCGTTGCTTATTCTTGAAATGTTGCTCACTGCTACTCGCTGCAAAAGGTTTAGTACCCCATCGTGCGCTCGATGCCTTATCATCTCTTTTGTTCGCATGCCACTAAACCGTCGCTCTGTTTTCCGTCCACTGTTCATGTCTTTTTTTGTATTTTCCAATAATGATGATCCTTGCTGCCTGCATATTAGAAGTTATCTTTCCTTAAAACACTACCTGCCTAACATATCTACCCACTATTGGTTCATGGTTGCGCCTACCAACAAAATATATTCACTACATTATTTTTATGCTTATTATCTCCCTGTAGGCCGGAACTATTCAGTCTTTGTCTCTGATTATTGTCGTAATGGCTAACAAAAAGGGATTAACGGTATACTATCAAAACGTACGTGGTCTAAGGAGCAAAACAAATACTTTCAGACGAAATTTAGCATTATTTGATTATGATATCATAGCAATTACAGAGTCGTGGCTCGTCGATAGTATTTACGATTCCGAGTTATTCGACGATAGGTATTCTGTGTTTCGGCGCGATAGGTGTTACGAGTTGACAAATCAATCGCTGGGCGGTGGCGTGCTAATAGCCACACACAAACGCCTTACCGTTAATGCTAGGCCTGAGTGGAACTCATCTGCCGAGGACACTTGGATATCCATAAAGCTCCGAAACTGTGTCTTACACGTCTGTACTGTCTACTTATGTAAACAACAGTGTGGTTTTTCGTTTTCTGAGCAATTACGTAACTTCTGGGACAAAACCGGTGATCTAATTTTACAATACCCGACCGATAAATTTCTAATACTGGGTGATTTCAATTTGAGTGGAATAAATTGGGGATCTTACGCCCATGATAATGTCTCCTATTATTCGGGTGTAGCTAACACTGCTGACGAACTATTTTTATTAGACGAATTATCTACCTGTAGCCTGATCCAGTACAATTTGGTCCCTAACATTTATGACAGATTCTTGGACCTTGTTTTGGGTAACATCGCTACTTCAGTATCGAAATGTGATAACCCACTGGTCCCTCTAGACCCCTACCACATGGCTCTTGAAGCAAGCCTACATGTTTCTGAAATCGAGTCTCTCAACGCTGCGCCGCGCACTAAATATTTATATAATAAGGCAAACTACGTTGAAATTAATAAATGTTTATTGTCGACTAATTGGGACTGCCTTAACGTGTCTCAGGACGTGGATGACTCGGTGGAAGAGTTCTATAACATTCTTGTCAGTATTCGAGATAAACATGTGCCAAAGACTGATGTTCGATTAAACAAATTTCCCTGTTGGTACTCCCCATCGCTCAAAAAAGTCCTCAAAGAAAAGTATAAGTTCTATAAAAAGTATAAAAACTACAAAATGACGGCTGACTTGCAGACTCTAAACTTACTATCCAAACGAGCTAAGCTACTTGAACATGAATGTTATAGAAAATACATATCTAATGTCGAAAAATGCATTGAAAAAAATCCAAAATACTTCTGGTCTCACTTAAAAAATATTTCAAAATCTAATGGCATTCCAAGCACCATGATCCTTGGAGCCTCAACGGCCACTTCAGGTGACCACGTGTGCGACCTTTTCTCGGAATACTTTCATTCTATGTTTTTAACTCCCAACATGGCCAATAATACTGTTGGAGTGACTCCTGTCATCCAAACTGCTGAACCGACAGCCACCGGTATCTGTGATCTCTCCTGTATAGAAATATCTGAGGCCCTGGTTAGTAAAGAGCTACTCAAACTCGATATAACTAAATCCGCTGGACCTGACGACATTCCCGCCGTTTTTATCCGGCACTGTGCCGTCTACTTAACGGAACCCATATGTATTATCTTTAAATTATCACTAAAACAAAATAAGATGCCAAGTAAATGGAAACGCGCGTTTATCACACCGGTTCTGAAAAAATCTCCGAGCAACCAAGTGACCAATTACAGACCAATATCTAAACTGTGCATCATCTCGAAGGTATTCGAGCGAATTATTTATGATCAAGTGTATTCTGCGTTACGACACTCATTTAGCCCCGTCCAGCACGGTTTCCTTAAAGGCCGATCGACTGTAACTAATCTTGTTCTGTTCAACGACAGCATTACGTATAATATGGAAAGAAGTCTACAGACCGATGCTATTTATACAGATTACAGTAAAGCTTTTGACAGGATAGATCACTCACTGCTTCTACAAAAGCTATGTGCCGTTGGTATAAGGGGAGACCTTTTGAGGTGGTTCTCTTCTTATATTGATAACCGCAGCCAAGCCGTTGTTATCAGCAACTATACTTCGGGCTGGGTGAGAGTTCCAAGCGGTGTGCCGCAAGGCTCTCTTCTTGGACCGCTACTTTTCACTATATTCATAAATGGTATCGATTCTTGTTTTCTCAATTCAAATGTTCTTATTTTTGCGGATGATATGAAAATCTTTAAGCCCATTGCCAATACCTCTGATGCTGTCTCTCTTCAAGGTGACCTAAATAGACTCGATGTTTTCTGCGAACACAATAATCTTGACCTTAATCCAACAAAATGTCTCGCTATATCGTATACAAGAAAAGTATCGCCTGTGTATCATAATTATTCTCTAAAGGGGCATATTCTTAACCGCGCCTATAGCACCCGTGATCTAGGAGTCACACATGACTCGAAACTTCTATTTGACGTTCACATTAACACAATATGTAAAAAAGCTTTCAAGGTCCTCGGATTTGTGATGCGCGCTTCACGTGACTTCAAAAAAATTAAGACTGTAAAATTATTGTATTGTACCTATGTTAGAAGCATACTGGAGTACGCATCCCAAATCTGGAACCCCCAGTATGATATATATGTTAACCGAATTGAAAGGATCCAAAAGAAATTTGTTAAATTTTTAAACCGACGCATTAGGTCTACTAACGATTATTTACCCTCTTGTCGCTCCATGCACCTTCTCCCCCTGACCGAGAGACGCCATATTTCAGACATAGTATTTTTGTTAAAGATTACCACAGGCATCATTGATTGCCCAGAGTTGCTATCTCGAATCAACTTCCACGTACCTAATAGAACCCTCAGGCGTAAGTTCACATTCCTCGTACCGCAGGCTGCAAGGAACTACAGAACTAACTCGTACCTGTTACGAGCCTGTTCCGCTTTCAACAACCTAATCCGTGACCCGAGCACTGACTTTGACATAAATCATGATAGTATTGCAACGATTAGGCGACGAATAACACTGAACTTCTTTGGAGGCGAGTAAGTAGTGAGCAGGCGAATTTCCTTTATCGTTTATTTTATCATTATATTTTTCTTAGATAGGTTTGTCACCCACCCTGGCAGCAAACTTTTGTTTTACGTGTTTTGCGTGTTTTGCATATAATACTAAGTAGCTATAAGTGGTAGCCTATAAGTGACTTTCTGTTTTATAAGTTGCCTTGTAATCAGTTGTTGTTAGTCGATGGCTTCCCTAAAATCTAATAAATAAAATAAAAATAAAAAATATAAGGAACGAGTTGACATAGTGAGCCTGTCTGTTGAGCGTACCATGGAAATAGCCTGTATTGAACTTGAACAACTTATTGTAATGAGCGTATACAGACCACCAGATTCATCCTTTGATTTATTCGAAAAGAAAATGGATGAAGTGTTGATTAAAATCAGCGATAAAAACAATTTTTTTATAATTTGTGGTGATTTTAATGTTAATCTGTTAGAGGATAATAATATTTGTACTAGATTAAAATCTTTATTTTTATGTCACAACATGAACTATCTGTTTTTGGAGCCTACTAGAATTACTGCAACATCTGCTACCTGCATTGACAATATATTTACAACATAACATTACGCCCATTTTCAAATCGGTCATCAATAAATTAACCTCTGATCACTCTGGTCAGATAGGTATATTCAATATAAAAATAAAAAAGGACCAAAAAGAGGATATTACATGTGTGCCCGTTAGTGACACTCGGCTTGAACACTACAGGAATAATATTTTAGATAAACTATGGGAAATACCATACAGTGACGATCCAAATTTGTTGTACAACTCAGTATTTAACCTTGTCAAAAATTAATATGATACGGTATTTAAATCAAAAACTATAAAAGTTAATAACAAAGCTTTGTTTAGTGATTGGGCGACAGTTGGAATTCATAGGAGCAGACGAAGATTATATGAACTCTATGAAGAGAAATCATATAACAAAAATACGGCCTTTCTAGATTATGTTCGTAGTTATTCAAAAATGTTTAAACGCGTTTGTGCCGTAGCTAAATCTAATTTCATTAAAAACAAAATTGAATCTAGTAGCAATGTAATGAAAACGACTTGGCAAATTATAAACAGAGAGACTGGAAAGGCCAAAGCTACACATAATAACTTCAAGCTTAAGATAGATAATCAATTGCTAAGTACAGACCTAGAAGTAGCAAAAGCTTTCGAAAATTTCTTTACAGACATTCCAGTTTCAACAACCAAGTCTTTAAATTCATCTCCCGCTGCTGCTGAATCTATGCTTAAACAAAACTTTGAGGATTGTAAAACAGATTTTAAATTTAGGCACGTAAATAATGAAGACATTGTAAAAGCGTTTAAATCCCTGGAAATGAAAAAGACAGCTGACGCCCATGGTCTATCAGTAAAAATTATTAGTTCCATTGTAGATTGTATTGCATCTCACCTTTGTTGTATATTTAATCAATGTATAGATAATGGTGTGTTTCCTGACTTGATGAAACTAAGTAAAGTTATACCTTTATTCAAAGCTGGTAGTACATCAGACCCCACCAATTTTAGACCCATATCGATACTACCAACGCTTAACAAAATATTTGAAAAACTCATACTTAATCAATTGCAAAGTCATTTTTATCTCAATAATTTAATTCATATTGCTCAGTTTGGTTTCACAAAGGGTCGTTCAACAGCCGATGCTGGTGTTGAACTAATCGACAATATTTTTGATGCCTGGGAAGACGCAATGGATGCAATAGGTGTCTTCTGCGATCTATCCAAGGCTTTTGATTGCGTCCATCATGACACTCTTGTCAGGAAGTTACGCCATTATGGTGTAAAAGATCAGGCACTTGGCCTTCTGGAGTCATATCTAACAGATAGGGTTCAGATGGTCGATGTTAATGGGAAAAGATCACCTGGGTCTTCAATAAGTATGGGCGTACCGCAAGGTTCAATTCTTGGTCCTTTCTTGTTTTTAGTATATATTAATGATTTACCTTACCTTGTTAAAGCAAAACATGGGTTAGTATTGTTTGCCGATGATACTTCTTTGATATTTAAAGTTAAAAGACAGCAATCAAATTATGACGAGGTAAACAATGCTATCTCTAGTATAGTAAACTGGTTTACTGTTAACAATTTATTACTTAATGAAAAGAAAACTAAATATATTAAATTCGTGTTACCCAATGTGAACCCGGTAACTACAGACATATTTATAAAAGGACAGAGATTGGACCTTGTGCAGTCGACTGTCTTTTTGGGCATTACTTTAGACGCCAAACTACAATGGGATCCTCATATAAATAAATTGTCGAACAGACTGAGTTCGGCAGCGTTCGCAGTTAAAAAAATTAGAGCTCTTACCGACGTAGACACCGCTAGACTAGTCTACTTTAGTTACTTTCATAGTCTAATGACCTATGGTATTTTATTGTGGGGTCACGCTGCGAATGCTAATAGTATATTTATTCTGCAGAAACGGGCTGTTCGTGCAATTTATAGATTAGGGCCTAGAGTGTCACTGAGGGAAAAGTTTAAAGAAATCAATATTCTGACATTTGTGTCTCAATATATCTATGACAATCTTGTGTATGTAAAAAGAAATATAACTAATTTTCAGAAGTACAGTGATATACACAATTTTAATACTAGAAATAAAGACAAGTTGGTTGCTTATGTAAGCCGACTACATAAAATTAGTAATTCTTTTAAAGGCAATTGTATACGCTATTACAATAAGGTCCCTACTGATATTAAAAACTTATCTTTAGACAAGTTTAAAATAATAATAAAACAGAAATTGTATAAAAAAGGTTACTATAGGATATCTGATTATTTAGAGGACAGATGTCCATGGGAATAGATTGTTTGAGTAACAGGCTGTTTCGATATATAATTAGCATTCATTTTGTAATTTGACAATATTTTATTTAAAAAAGGAAACGCAAAAGATGCGACGACTGTGGAGTTTCTTCGGTGAGCTCTTCTCCACAGATTCCGCCATTGTGTTAGTGAACTCACCCAAAAAAATGTAATGACGGATCTAAGTGATGTAACAACATCCTATGGAAATAAATGATTTTTGATTTTGATTTTGATTACCTCCAACCCCTAATATAACAACGCGTTACTATCTAATAACAGAGCCGTCGTTTTTCAATCCGACTACTTTCCTCAATCCGGCAGGATATGGTCTAAAATATGCCTGATTCACTGCTTCAGGCAATTATCATTGTAGCATTCACCTTTTAGATTCACTATCCAAAGATATAGTCTGCTAATATTATTCAGACAGTCATCCACCAGGATATTGACGGAGCCATATAGAGAAGCTATCTACATTACTTCTCACAAATGACCTACGTGTCACTGGACCGCGCAGGTCTTCATAATTCACTAGGCAAGCGGCTGTAAGAATTCACTTTTCTGTATATTAGCCAAAAGGAGAGCTGATGACAGTCCTCGAGTCTCTCAGGACACTAATATAAATTTGAGATCGTGTTTTTTTTTTCACATCTCCACTATTTATTTGGTTGTTTGTCAATAGTCGCATTACTTCGACATATCCCAAGCGAACAGCAGAGGCAGCTTTAACCAAATCGACGAAATAGAGGCAATTTAAGCGTAATGTGTCTTGGATGTGGCTGGTACGGCATACAGCCCACAAGCAGAGTTCCTTAATATTTCTACAGCTGTTCCGTGGAGTAGGTACTCCACATAGTAGAGGAATAATAATTACATATAAAGTGAGTAGCAATGGAGCATTGAATATCGGACTGAGCATGATATACATTAGCGTGCATTAGTATATTGAGCGTGGGCGCCATCGTGCCTCTGCCACCCCGTAGGGCAAAAGACATGACGCTATGTTATGTTAGGACACCAACCTGGTATTTCTACCAGTGAACTAGCTTAATGACAGTATTGCAAAACTTTTATAACCATCTACCTACATTATTATTTTAATGAATGTTATGACCACGCCGAATTATTCCACTGAAGTATGTATATGTATGACTTTTATGGTTCAGTCCTAGGTAACATGGTTTCAGTAACGTTATCTACACAGCTGCGGGTAATAATGAAAACGCGTTCAGATACTTGTATTAGGTATCTGATCAATGATAATTGAATACGATGGATACTAAACTTCTTTATCACTATAGACAAATATGCTTATTACGCGTAAACTTGTCTTTTTCTCTATGCTTGACCACTGTAGAAGCATCTTCAGTTGAATCAGATAGCCACACTAGCTTCTGTAATAGAATCAGCCACATCTAGCTATTCTTCTCAGAAGTGATACGAAAAGGTACTTAGATTAATTGAGTAACTTTATTATTAAAGTCAGATTACAGACTTGTTCGCCAGTCTTTTGCAAAGACCAAAGACCAAAGAAGAATATGTGGAAGCACATAATCAATGGTAGTGCATCCAGGAGGCGCACTCCCAATTCAAAATACAGCAATTGTAATTTTATTATACCTACTGCTTATCACTAATTTCATCAATGTTTTATGTTAAAATCAGAATGGCCCTGTCTGTACAAGGTACAAATTATAATATAGTTATAGTAGGATTTTCGGAACGCTGCAGCTTGTCAACATCAGCTCTGTAATATTTGCTTAAATAAAACTATAGAAGTGGCTAGAAATACAAGAATATCACTCACTACCAAAGGAGAAGTGTTAAACTCAGTGAAAAATTGTTATCCACACCATTCAAGCAACAGTGAAGCAATAAAATATGAATTTCCTGTCATAACGACCAACCGAAATAATTTACAAATACAGTGACAATACACAAAGAAATCACAGCAAGAATACGTTTTGAAGGTTAGTCTACGTGTGCCAATAATATTACTCAATACTGCACTCCCTAAAAGACTTCTAAGAAAACATAACCTATAATTTTCATCATATGTATTCTAACGGTTATTTATTATCGTAAACAAGTTATGTGACATTTGCGGACGGCTACAAACTTGACGGACTTAAAGGTGCGTTTCAAAGTCTAACCAACGAGTGGTGGAACTCACCAAACGAAGATTGCGTTTTGTTTCACTGCATGCAATCTTACATTGTCGACCAATATGGATCAAACCGACTTCGTTACTATTAGATCCCGATACCGGAGAAACTCGTATGGTGATGAACCAAACTCATCCCTATTCGAAACTACAAGCCAGAGCCTACCCAACACATCGTGTGATATCAGTCAAAATGTAATATCACAAGAAGAAATACAAAAAATAAAAAATGATTTACATTCAGCAGAACAGGAGATTGAAAACCTGCTAACTGAAAATATGAAACTGAAAAGTGAAATAGAAAAATCTAATAAATTAATCGAAGTATACAAAGCATTTAAATTTTCTGAAACAATTATGACACCAATAACAGCAAGACGAAGAAAAAAGCCCAGAAAGGCACTGTTGGACTCAAATATAAACAAAAAACTGATCTTTTTATCAAGAGATTCAAATCAAAACAGTTCAATACAAGACAATGACGACGATGTATCAAAGATCATTAACGAAAACAAAAAAGAACACAATGATAACAGTCAAACAAAAGAACGGAATGAAGACATACATCCAGATCAACCAATAAATGACCAAGAATTCAATACAAATACGGAGAAAATTACAGAAGCGATTATCGAAACCATGGTGGAGACTAGCCCTGGACCCTCGCTGGATCCTAACGTCAATAACACACTGAAAGCAAGCGCTGAAACAACTACGAAAACAAACGATGAGGCCAACAACAAGGGAAAAATAACAACTCAGATTGGAAAGACAAATAATGAAATCATACAGCAAGAAGAACGTACATTGGACTTATATATGGAAGCAAATAAACCCCAAGAAACAAAACAAAGTGAGAAAGACAAAACAACACAAGCAAACAATGAGACTAAGGTCGACGCAAAAATACCAAAACGTAAGAGGAAAATTATAATAATTGGCGACCAGCAAAGTGGAGGGATGAGAAATGCGCTTCAGACCCTAGTAGGACCTAAATTCTTAGTGACATGTTTCTGGACAGTTGCGCGTGAGACGGTTACGCGTTCGCACGCGTTCTTTGTTATTTTTTGTGCAAATTTTGTAGACGTTCGTTTGATTTTGTTTCGGATTTCGCAGTTATTTGTGAGTTACGATGTCGGAAAGTGTTGATGAAGAACCCGATGGTACTGGTGAGTTGTTGACAGATAAAAACTCGGACGTTATGTTTACTGAGCAACAACAGGAATTAGAGTGGGACAATTCTCAAGGTTCTTTAGTTCTACCCTCAAATAGGCCCGGGAAAAGGTTGAGAAATTCCGACGAGTCGTCGGAAGATAAAGATGGCGTGTTTACTATGGTGATAAATAGGAAAGCTAAACGTTTTATCCGGAGTATGTCTGAAGTACAAAAAAATAAAAATGAAGAAATTATTCTGCAGGGGTCTCAGGAGTCTGTCAGTCAGGGGTATGAAGTGTGTATGATTTCAGAACAACCTTTGCCAAAGCAATTCAAAATGGCAAAATTATTTAGAGAACTTAACATCGTCGATGTCCAGAAAATTAAATACAAATCACCATACAAGGCATTTATATTATTTGAAAAAAGGGATGATGCGGAAAAAATGATTAAGTGCACAAAACTTGAAGAGTTGAAATATAGATGCAATATGGCACTGGAGTTGAGTTGCTGTTACGGTATAGTGAAGCAAATTGAGCTAGACATTGAAGACAAAGAAATTATGGAGTCATTCAGCTGTAACTTCGATATCATTTCTATACGAAGGTTAAAACGTTTGACTGAAGAAGGAAAGTGGGCAGACTCTGAGACGGTACGTTTTTGCTTCAAAAGTACTACTTTGCCTCAATGCGTCACAGCTTTTGGTTGCAGGTTCAAAGTCGAACCGTATATCTTCCCAGTATCTCAATGTTCCAGATGTTGGAGGTTTGGCCACTCTTTGAACAAATGCCCTACAAAGAAAGTTATTTGCCCTAAATGCGGAAAGGATCATCCTAACTGTGATACAAAAGCATATATCTGCATTAACTGCAAAAATGAACACATGGCGATTGACAAATCATGCCCTTTGTATGCAAAAGAACGTGATATTCGCAAAATAATGTCCGAAGAATGTACAACCTATAAAAAGGCCCTGCAAGTATACTTGATTAGGCGCAAAGAATATAAGAATGACCTATGCGCTGTAAATGAAGGAAAACCTCCAAATATTTCTTCCGATATCAAAGAGAATGGCTCCACAAAGAGATTGTATCGTGACGTTGTATTGACTAGAAACTCTTATGCATCCTTGGAACATACAACAATAGTAAATGAACATGAGGATGATCAGTATGAAGCCGAGAATTCTTCACAGGAAGAAAATTGTATAGAAATGACGGAAGATAACAGGAAAAGAGTCAAACGAGTGAAGGAGAAAAGAAAAAGTAAAGACAATAAAAATGAAGACTATCAATTCTTAGAATCAGAAAAGCAGAATGTGGAAGATATGAGAGAACAGGAAACTAAAGAAAAGGAAAAAAAGAAGAAAATATCTTTTGACAACAGTTTTAGTCTAATACAAAAGTTGATTGAAACATGCTGGGCTGAAGGACATTGGTTTGGCAAATTACTAAAGTGGTCGTTTAATGAATTAGTTAAGTTTTTGAAGACAATCACAACAGAAGGAAATTTGATCAGTAAATTCCTAGGTAACTTAGTTAATGGATAGCTCACATCATACAAGAAATTTTAATGTTAAAATTGTGCAGTGGAATGCTCAAAGTTTAAAACCTAAAAATAATGACTTCGAAGCCTTACTTTGCAGAGAGAAAATTCATATTGCTATAATATCAGAAACTTGGCTGGACCCAGAGACAGTTTTGAACCTATCTAACTACCAAATTTTCAGAAAAGATAGGGATGATACATATGGTGGTGTTGCAATAATTGTTCATAGGTCTATTAAAATTCAAGTCTACCCTACAGTATGTAGAAATATTGGTATAGAACTACTTCACTTGAGACTTATGAATTGTAGGAAACTTGAACATATCATTGCTGTTTATATACCGTCTTCAGCATCTAGTGGACGTGTTCAAACCTGTCAAGCTGATTGGGATCAATTGTTTTCTATTGTAAAGGGAAAATGTCTAATAGCAGGAGATTTTAATGCACATCATACATCATGGTCTTATAAAAATGACAGTAGAGGTAATCAATTATTTGACTCCGCTTTAGAGTATAACTATGTCTCTTTGAATACTGGTCAGGCCACCAGGGTTAAGTTAGTCAATGGTATCTTACAACAGACATCTCCAGATGTTTCTTTCGTTTCTTCTGATATTGCAACAAATTTTGATTGGAGAGTCCTACACGAAACACTAGGTAGTGATCATTTAGTTATCAAAATGTCTTTTAGTTTTATAGATTCTTTAAATTTTGTATCTAAGCGAAACTTCGCTTCGGCTAACTGGAGTGAGTATAGTGAATTCCTTACCCAGCATCTTTCTGATTATAATAGTAATTTATCTATACAAGAAAATTATGATTACTTTGTAAATCAAATTAACAAAAGTGCTTCCTTAAATATACCATTAGTTAAAATTTGTACAGATCCCACCACGAAATTTTATCCAAAAAACTATTGGGAACCATCCCTCTCACATAATGTAGCCCAGCGTAGATTAGCGCTAAAAGAGTTTAGGAAAAATCCCACCCCATATAATCTTACGAAGTTAGAGAAAAAATGTAAAGAGGTTAATATTAAAATTACGAGGGCTAAGTCACAGGGCTGGAGGCAATTTTGCTCGGATTTGGATCAGATAACTTCCTCTTCAGAAATGTGGCGTAAGATGCGATGGATGAAAAAAGCTAGACAAGCCAGGGTTTATCCAACAGAAGAAAATAAAGTTCGGCTTCTTTCTGAACTTGCTCCTGATTTTGTTTTGCCCGTGATTCCTAGCTTTACCTCCAGTAACCCTTTATTAGAGCAAACCTTTCATATTCAAGAGTTAGTAAACTGTTTAAAAAAGAAGGATACTGCGCCAGGAGTTGACAAAATCACGTATTCAATGATTTTCAATTTACCTAATTCAGGAAAGTTATTTTTGTTAACATTATTTAATGAAATTTTCTACACTAGTATTGTTCCTACCCAGTGGCGTAATATTCAAATTATACCTATTCCCAAACCGCTCTCTAATGATGATACCAGTGTTCAATTTAGACCTATCTCTTTAATTTCTTGTATTTGCAAGCTGTTTCACAATATGTTAGGCAAAAGGCTCGAGTGGTATGTGGAAAAGAACGAATTTTTATCCAGAAATACTTCTGGTTTTAGAAAATCGCGGTCGTGTCTAGATTCTCTTGCAAGATTGATTATGTACATACAATTAGGTTTTTCGGAAAATAAATCTACACTGGCTACTTTTATTGACATAAGTAACGCGTACAATAATGTATTAGTGGACCAGCTTGTGAAAGGTTTAGATGACTTGGAAGTCGGTACAAAATTTTGTAAATATTTTTGGGAATTTTTGAGTGAGAGGTACATTAGTAGTCAAGAAACAGGTTGTTCAGGAAAAGCTTTATGCAGAAAGTCATGTATCGGCCTAGCTCAAGGTGACCCAATATCTCCATTATTATTTAACATTATGACCTCCAAAATTGCTACACTTGTCCAAAATTTATTTGTTGCTCAATATGCAGACGATTTTGTATTTTACCAAAGTTATTACAAGCGCAACCTTCAAAGTTGTGTTGTTGACATGGAAAATGCGTTGAATATCATGCATATTTTTTTGAGACAAATTGGTCTGGATATATCAACAAGCAAATCTAAAGTTTGTAATTTTAGTAGGGGTCATAAAAAAGTGGTTGTTAACATCAACTTTAACTCCACTGTGTTGCCTTGTGTTGACTGTTATAAATATTTGGGGATATGGCTGGATAGTTCGTTGCGATGGAGCAAACATATTAACGAAATCGGGGAAAAATGCGGTAAAATGCTTAACATTCTAAAAGTTTTGGCTGGATCAGGATGGGGTGTACATCCCAAGCATCTACGTAGGCTGTACATTTCTTTAATCAGAAGTAGATTGGATTATGGTAGTTTTTTGTTTCATAATAGTGCTAAATGCCACTTGCAAAAGTTAGATAAAATTCAGAACCAGGCGCTTAGAGTAGTAGGTGGTTTCATCCGTAGTACCCCAATCCACGTAATGGAGTCAGAATGTGGTATTCCACCACTTTCTATAAGGAGGCAGTTTTTGGCACACAAATATGTTTTGAAAAGTCTGTCGTGGAGAAACAATGACGTAACTAACCTTTTAAGATATTTTTGTAACCCTCCTCATAATGAGTTTTGGGAAAATAAAGTTAGACCACTTCTACCTGTAATTCAGAATGAGCTGCGATACATACATGTTTCATCATCTGACCCTCTCCCCATGTTCAATTTGAATACCTGGGTGACTAATATAGATTTGAGGAATGTAATATGTGCTGACCTGAATTGTATTCATAAAGCCAAAAGATACTTTCTGCCGACATCATTAAAATTTGATGTTTTAGAAGAGATTCGTAATAAATATGATGGCTCGTACAAATTATTTACAGATGGTTCAAAGAGCATAAATGGGTCAGGTGCTGCATATTATGATCCTCAGGTTAAAACTGTGGGTACTTATAAAATTGTATCAGGTGTCTCCATTATGACACTAGAGTTATTTGCAATTTTGGAGGCTATGTCATGGGTTGAGACAAATGTTAGTCTCTGTCATAGGAATGTTGTCATTTTCACGGATAGCAAAAGTGCCCTACAGCATTTAACCCGTTGCTGTACTGGAAATAGTGGGAGTGGGACATCTTTAGCTTACAGTATCCTTAACAAAATTCTTAAATTTGTTAAACAGGGTAGACTGTTGAAGATACAGTGGATACCATCACACATTGGTCTCGCGGGAAATGAGGAGGCCGACAAGTTTGCTAAAGAAGCTATTAATCAAGGTGTTGAAATATTTATAAAACCTCACTATACAGAAATGCTGTATATAATTAGAAGAAAATTGTTTGATATTTGGAAAGAATATTATGATGTTTTGTCTCGTGAAAAAGGAATATGGTACAAAACCTTCCAATGTGAACCTCCTCATGTTCCGTGGTTTAATAATGTAGATTTGTCCCGCAAAGATATTGTGACTAGTAATAGAGTTCGATCTGGCCACATTCCATTAAATAAATTTAAGTATTTAATGAAATTAGTTTCTTCCCCAAAATGCGACGCATGTGGTGTGGTCGAAGATGTTTTTCACATTTTGATGGAGTGTGTACGGATGAAACCTAAAAGATTAAATGTTTTTAATTATTTAAATATAGAAGTTAATAATGTAGGTATTGTAAATAGTTATTTATCAGAGCCGAGTAGTGAGGGCGCTCAAATGCTTTTTAGTTTATTTATAGAATAATTAAGAAGAATTTTTGTTTTGCTACTATAGAACTGGCATGTACTTTGTATAAAAAGTTCTTAAATAAAGTGTGATTAAAAAAAAAAAAAAAAAAAATGTTTCTGGAAGGCCGGAGCTAGACTTAGCGACATAAATACAGCAGAGAGAGCAGAAATATCAACACTAACTGATCAAGATTACGTGATACTGATGGGTGGTATAAATGAAGTAAACCCGTTTGAATTTACGTCAAGCATGATAGTATGGCTGCATTCTAACAAGAATTTAAATATCATTGTGTGTGAGATTCCATACAATAAGAATTTACAGGAATCCAAATTAAACTACGAACTTAGACTGATCTGCAAACAATACAACAACGTCTCGTTCCTTGATATGAACTACGGAAGATTTCAATCCACAAAACATACTTTTACAAGAAACCTTAGCAGATCACTATTAATAATGCTGTTGCAAAAAGACTATGCCGCCGAAAGAGATAAGTATCAGAACATGCTTAATCAACGACACGTTTCCAATCAACTGCGGGCTTCCAAAGAACAGATAGACAGGTGTACACAGACGGATGCAGACTTGAATGAAAATAACGACACATCAACAAGTAACATAAATATATCAGACAAAGACAAATCTGCGAACTCTGTAGTGTCAAATAATAACAAAAGTAATAAAACAGCAGGTGACAAAGAAAATGAGAGAGACAAGAGCAATAGAGAGTTATTTCGTGTTTAAAAAAATAAATATATTGCACCAAAACATTAGCGGACTCATAAGCAAGTGTGAACTACTAACTGTACATTTGGATGAACTAGAAAGAGATGACGTTTCTGTGGATGTTATATGTGTAACAGAACATAATATGATGCAAGGTGATGAAAATCAACTATGTATTCCAAATTTCCAGTTAGCGTCATGTTATTCACGCATGAGCAGAAAGGGTGGATCATGTATATTGGTAAGGAATAAACATAAATCAAAAGATCTTGACGGTTTACGACGCTTCAACATACCCAATACACTAGAATGTTCTGCGATTGAACTCGTCAATCACAACATAATAATTATGTGCATCTATAGAATCCCTAAATATCATTTGACAGATTTAAATCCATTCTTTGAGAACCTCTATGACATTCTGCAGGAATACGCATGCAATAATAAATATCTTATAATAGTAGGTGACTTCAATATTAATACTTTAAAAGTTAGTCCAATGTCTAAGCGATTCCAACAACTTATATTAAGCTTCAATTTAAAAATATCAATCAAAGAACCCACAAGGCTGAGTAGTGGTACTTGCCTTGACAATATAATTCACAATATACGCGGAGCAGAAAGCCAAGTGCAAGAATTTGCGCTGTCAGACCACACTGCACAAATACTTAAATGTCCAGTAAAAAAAACCAGCAGTCTTGGTCACTGGTATACTATGAAGCGTGACTATAGTCTCGAAAATATGTTTAAATTCAAAGAACATCTTAGCAAATTGGGTTTTGCTGACGTATACAATACATCAGATCCTAATGACGCATTTGATCGGTTCTCAGATATTTTCAAATTGTTATATGATTTATGTTTTCCCAAAATAAGAGTTAAAATCAGTAGTAAACGAAGGCCAAAATGGATTACCAAAGGTATTATAAAATGTAGCAAACGCAAAAGGGAGCTCCTATGGCAGTACAGACGAAGACCAAACGCCGAAAATAGGAACACTTACAAATCCTATTCCCAAAGACTGCATAAAATTATAAAATTGACTCAAAAATCCCAAAATAACTATTATATCCAATCATCACAAAATAAGTCAAAGGCCACATGGAATATTATTAATAGTACTAAGCCAAATCACCCCAGGGACCAAATAGAGCAAATTGAGCATAATGGGGATAAAATAAAAAACCCTACGGACATAGCAAAAGCATTCAATAATCATTTCACAATACCAGAACCATTAGATAATACTCGTAGTAATCATCCTCTAAAATCAACCTTGACATACAATAAATTAAATTCTATGTATTTAAGTCCCACCAATCCTATTGACATAACAAGGATAATTATGACCTTAAAAAACACAAGCAGCACAGGGTATGACGAGATTTGCACGAAAGTATTAAAATATGTGGTACATAATATAAGAGTGGTGATCAGCTACATCGTAAATTTATGCATCGAATTCGGTACGTATCCAAATGCTTTGAAGACGTCGATAATCAAGCCTTTATTTAAAAAAGAAGATAAAGAAAATATGAACTTCTATAGGCCTATCGCCCTAATACCAGTGTTTTCCAAAGTATTCGAAAAGGTAATATATAACGCCCTATACAACTACTTCGAAAAGAATGATATTCTGGTTCCCGAGCAAAAAGGTTTTAGGAAACACAAAACAATCAATCTGGCTATATACGACTTCATAGGAAAGATAGTTTTCAATTTAGACAATAAAATACCTGTGTCAGCCATATATATGGACATGACAAAAGCGTTCGACTATGTAAACCACAAAATATTATTACAAAAGTTACACACATACGGAGTCAGAGGCAACGTTATAGATTTGATAAAATCATACCTATCTGATCGGAAACAAATAACTCAAATTCAGAGATTGTGTGGCCAAAGTAACATGGAGCAAATCTACTCATCTGAACCTTCTAAGGTAACTCTAGGTGTACCACAAGGAAGCGTTCTAGGCCCGCTGCTATTCCTGATCTATATTAACGACATTGTTGACTCGACATCAAACCCTATGATCCTATTTGCTGATGACAGTACCGTAGTTTATAAAAACGTAAGTAATGATAATTTGATATTTGAAAATGAAATAAACAATTCACTTAATGACATCATAACATGGCTACAGCATAATAATTTAAAAATAAACTTAAAGAAAACATATATAATGAACTTTAAACAAATTAAAGAACGGATACCATTAACTATCAAACACGACGACAATAACATTGACGAAGTACCATCAACGAAATTTTTAGGATTACAAATCGACAATAAACTAAACTGGAAAGAGCAAATTGAAAATGTCAGCAAAAAACTAAACCGGTTTTCATATGCACTGTATATGCTCCGCAAAGTTGTGGATGTTACCGCAGTTCTGACAGCTTATCACGGCTACGTAGTGTCTACACTCAGATACGGAATAATATTCTGGGGTAACGGAATAAATAGGGAAATTGCGTTCAAGTCTCAGAAAAAATGCATTAGAGCTATATTTTCGTTAAAAAGAACAGACAGCTGCAAACCATATTTTAAACGCCATAAACTTTTAACAATGCCTTCCTTATACATATATGAAATAATAATGTTTATTAAAATAAACCCAACCCTATTCGAAAACCTGAAGAGTCGCCGCAACAACAAAAATATACGCGCTACCAGACACAAAACTGCACTGTTCAGCAACAGTGTATTCGGTATGGCCTCGACAATATACAATAAGGTTCCTGTCTCAATTATGAATATAGATAACCCAAACAAGTTCAAGCTTAGATTAAAAGATTATTTGGCTGATAAAGCATACTACTCTGTAGGTGAATATTTAGCATAGTGTTGACATGTTATATCTACTAAACTATTGCCATTGACATCTTTTTTAATTTTTTTAATCACCTTTTACTAAATACAATTTTACATATGACATACAATAATAATATATTTGACATTTTTTTTTTTTTTTGACATCATTGTAATATTGTAATGGTTTAATGTATTGTTTGTTGCCTATATTTTTTAACTCACCTGTTGTTTATTTGGTTATTTGTATTATTTGTACGCCTCGCGGCTGGACGTAAGGACAAAACATACTATGTAACATCTACTTTAAACTACGTACCACAATAAAATATCTGATTTCTGATTTCTGATTTCTGATTATAATAACTCATTTTCACATGTATTCGATTCGGCATTCCGACGTCTCTAGCTCCGAGTTTCGTATATAGGTCAGGCGACCGACCTGATTTCCTGACCTCACAACTGCAGTCTTGGTAGTCGTCGAAGTTAATGGCGAGCTAGCAGCCAACCACCGAGCACCAATCTCGGTGAACTTGTACGTAAGTGCTGACTGAAGGGAAAACCTACTGGAGGTAATAAAGCTTTGCATATTCTTAAATTCATATAGATCAGATGAGTCTTAATAGCCAGAAACTAACTAACCAAGTCTAACCTAGCCAGCCCGAAACTCGGCTGGCTTCAAAAGATGACTTCATCAGACCTTTCTTAAGTTTGTGTTTGTTTCCATCTATTGGCCTTATTTGTGAGTTGCATTTGCGCAGCCTATCTTTGCATCACGTACACGATGATGCATACACATTCTGTTTCATAATTTCTATAAGGTTTCCATAAATGAACTCCTAGTCATATCACATTGGCGTTTTTAACTCAGCAGTCGATACCAAACACTACTCAATATTAGGCTTAAAGCCAGGTAACGTCAGGTATAATATAGCAATTTTACCTGAAAATAAAATTGTTATTATACGTACTTACCTGGCTTTAAGCCTAGGTAAATCGCTGCCTGCTGTGCACATTACTGTGCATTGCATGATCGTGACACATACTTAGACACGATCAGCTTCTTATTGAGTTGCCAATGACCTGAAAATTGAGCGCGCGCATTAACGCTGGCTTCAATTGCCGCCATTTTTGAAACTTTACGCGCGCAATGTTGCTGAGGTTCAAAACGGATATGACATCTATTTTAGGAGTTTTAAACAGGAAGTGAGCTGTTTGGGGCTAATTTCGTCGCACCGGAAAGGAAGTCAAGTATGCTACTCTCAATATTAGGCTTAAAGCCAGGTAAGTACGTATAATAACAATTTTATTTTCAGGTAAAATTGCTATATTTTTTGGATTTCGTACACTACAGAACCTTTAGTGCGCGATTCTGACTCGCGGTTGCCCGATTGTTTATGGTTTTTATATCTGTATGACATGTATGTTGGCTGGCGAGGCAGAAAAAATGGATGTTTACATGTTTGTGACGTCGCTGTTTCTGGTTCCCAAGACACAGAGTATCCTAGTGAAGAGACGAGGGCCGCTAGATAAAGAAGAGGTACGGTGACTGCGTTGGCTGTGGCTATTAGGTCCGTAAAAGGGAGTCCGACACTGGTCCGACAGCTTTATATCGTTCTATATATAGTTAGTAACCGAAGACACTTCTCTTATGCGATGCAGGATCGATTGTCAATTGTTTCTGCGATCCGTGATGACATCTCTTGACAACTTCTGTCAACTTTTGGTTTGTTTGTTTGGCATCCATCTTATATGTTTGTATGTGGATCGCCTGATAGGTGACGCCACAATTGTGTGGGGCCAGAAGAAATGTATGTAAATGTTATGTTCTATTTGTGTTTATTAATCGCAGGGTGACTACACGCGGACAGGCGAGAGGAAATTCACGGGAATGATGAAAGATGGCGTCGCTTCCGCCAACAGGTGAGCTTATCATAGCATTGACAAAGACACCAACCAATATAAAAATATTTCCAAATAGACGCGTCACCATAAGGAATACCAGTTGCGTTAGGTCATGACAATCTTTTCTGAAATAAATAATGGTTAAAACTAGAACTAACTTACAATTATATATAAATATATTCATAGGTTTCAGTTATGCAATAAATAGAATTGACAACATAAACAAGAAACAAAAACAAACAAACCGGCCAAGTGCGAGTTGGACTCGCGCACCGAGGGTTCCGCACAAATCGCATTTTTTTTAACTACAAATTTATGTTTTTTTTACCTACAGTATACTTCCCGTTAACCTAGAATCATGAAATTTGACACGAAACGAGGTCTTATAGCACAAGTGAAGGAAGAAATCTGGAAACAGTAAATTTGTAGTTCCTTCACAAAAAACTCCCAACACGCACTTGGCCGTTTTTTATTATTATTGTCAGATGGTAGCGTCATACAGATGGATATTTCACCGATGCATGTAAAGTTTCAAAAATTGATTTTAAATTGAAATTACCCCTCTTCCAGATACTACCTA
The DNA here is from genome assembly GCA_949825045.1 of Argyresthia goedartella. Lineage (NCBI taxonomy): Eukaryota > Metazoa > Arthropoda > Insecta > Lepidoptera > Argyresthiidae > Argyresthia > Argyresthia goedartella. The sequence goes on from OX463831.1 coordinate 25,117,731, forward strand.
TCGACGTTCAAGGACGCCCTACGGCAAGTAGCAATCGACGTGATGACGGGCGAGTCTCGCTCCATCCCGGAACAGCTCATCGTGCCCGATGCTCACTGCGCGCACATGAAGGTACTTACCTTCCACGTGAGTTCGGAAATTTACCTCTCGCTTGTGTCAAAACTTACCCCTTGCGTGTGACAAAATTGAGCCCTCGCGTGTGTCACACTTAAATTGGCGTGAATGTCTAAATTTACCCTCAGAATGTGGACCCACGACTTTCCAAATTGAATCCTCGAATGTTTCGTAATTCACAATTGACCCATGGCGTTCCCATCTGACCCACGAGAATACAAATTGACCCAGGACTGTCATAAATGACCCATCGTCTCCTAGTTAGCCAGAGTATCCGAAACGATTCTCAGTCGCTCACAACGCCGTGCGTCATGCATGACCCTGCTGACTTGAGCGGTTGACTTGATGACTGGTGAGTCACGCTCCAAAACTTTGTCAAAATTTACCCCTCGCGTGTGTCACATAAATTTGACCTCCGAGTGTAACCTACGAGTTTTCAAAATGAATCCTTGAGTGTGTCGTATATTCAAAATTAACAACATAACATAGCGTCACGCCTTTTCCCATACGGGGTGGCAGAGGCACAATTGTGCCCACTTTGAGCCAGTTATGCAATACTCTATTTTGCGTGACAGGGGGCTAGCCCATCGCCGCAGCTATGGAGTGATGAAGCTTTCCTCACGATTTTTTGTTTTCCATCACCGTTAGAAGGTCCGTATAATGTATTTAAGATAAATTAATTATCTTATCGGGACATGGTCAGGAATCGAACCTGCATCTCCTGTGTGAGAAGCAAGCGTGAAACTCATTGGACCGCGGAGCCACGGAGATAATTAACCCAGGAGATTATTTATTTACCGATGACGTTCCTATCCGACACACGAGAATCTTTATTGATCCCGGAATGTCATAAAACTGAGACCTATCGTCTACTAGATAGCCATAGTATCCGAAAATATTCTCCATCGATTACAACACCGTATGTCTAATATAAATATTGATGCCTTGTGCGGTTGAAGTGATGTTCAAGTTCAAGTTCAAGTTCAAAGTTCTTTATTACTGTAGATATTAACAATATTCTTAGTACACGTCATATTTGCCACTTCTTTACATTGGACCACTGTGAGGAAAGAAGGGCAAGAAACTCCCACAGATAGACGTACGAGATAACTTTAAAGGTATCAGTATAATCTTAACATTGAGTTCAGTGTTAACTCCATGCGTTTTCATCATTAACATAATGTTGGACATCATAGTATCCCTTTTTACACAAAGATGTTTTTATATGGTTTTTGAATAGCTCAAAAGGCAAATTCAAAATCTCCAGAGGTATCTTGTTGCAGAAGATAATACATTGACCTTTAAAGGAATTGGTAACCTTCGCGAGTCTGAACCGGGGTGTAACAAGTTGGTGATTATTTCTTAGGTTAACATCACAGCTATCGCTAATTTTGAGATATGTTCCAAGGTTCTTACGTACATACATTATATTTTCGAAAACATATTGACTAGCTACAGTAAGTATTCAATTTCTTTAAAAAGTTCTCTCAGGGAGTCTCTGCGTTTTAAATTATAAATTGCTCGAATAGCTCTTTTTTGTAAAATAAAAATATTTTGAATATCCGCTGCCTTCCCCCACAACAAGATACCATAGGACATAACACTATGAAAATAACTAAAATAGACTAACCTAGCTGTAGCCACATCCGTGTGCTGTCTTATGCTCCTAACAGCGTATGCCGCCGAACTTAATCTGCCCGCCAATTTTTCAATGTGGGGTCCCCACTGAAATTTGCAGTCAATGGTTACTCCAAGGAACTTCGTGTCATTTATATATTCCAAAGTCTTGCGGTCCAACACTAAACTCGTCTCAACCTGCCTAACGTTTGGAAGAGAGAACTTTATCACTTCGTTTTACTAGGGTTTAGTAATAAATTATTAACTGTAAACCAATTCAAGGTTAAAGACAATGCACTATTAACATCATCGAAGTTTTCTTTTTGTCTTTTAACCTTAAAAACCAGTGACGTATCATCAGCAAACAACACTGTATCAGCAAATCTCTCCACCATAAAAGGCAAATCATTAATATAGACCAGGAACAAGAAAGGGCCTAAAATGGAACCTTGTGGAATGCCTATTTTCACTGCCGATCCATCAGATTTAGTGCCGTTGATTTCTGTCTTTTGAATTCTATTGCTTAAGTACGATCTTAGTAAATCTAACGCTCTATTTCGAACACCGTAATGATTAAGTTTAATTAGTAGCGTATCATGATCAACACAGTCAAACGCCTTCGACAAATCTTCCTTTGCTTCTTATTTACCACTGTCCAGCTATCCTCCTTTTCTACCTTTTTCTGCGTATTGCATTTTGAGGTCGAGTTACGAACAACGTCCACTGGCGGTGAGTTCACTTGTTTCGTGGCCACAACCTTTGATTTTGTATTGCAGGTATGGCTCGAAGTTTGGTTGGCGGCTACGGTTGCAAATGTTTTTTTTGGCTCCTCGGGTACTTGCATTGTGGAACATACTGGAATTACTGATATGAGACCATTTTCTAATTGCTTATTCCTACTCTTGTGATCATCATTTTGTTTCTGTTACTCATCAACTTTGTCCGCTTTTTGTAGAACTACCTTCAAAATATTTTTCAACTCTCGCAACTCAGTTTCTGTTTTACAGAATCGGCTGTCAAGACTTGCGTAATCTCTTTTTTGAATGTCCATTCTAGATTCCATTTCTAGCCGGAACTGCCGCAACTCATCCAAGATCTTTCTATCGGTATCTATCACTGTTTCGTCTTGAATACTTCCATCGCAGCCGCTGTCGCCGCCGCGTTCTTTGTTTACGTACTCAAAACGACTCCCAGGTGTGAACGTTTTATTCATGACAACGTATTACGCAACGTATTACGCACACAATCCGGACATACCCATTTATCCTTCTCTTCTTGTGTGAAATTCTGGAATCTCTCCGTTGTTATGGACAAACACTTGTGATGATACATCTTTTTGCATGTTTGTTGACAACATTCCATAAAATCTATATCATAGATCACTCGCTCACAACCACCACACTTATTCTCCATCACTAAATTTTGCGAATATTATAAGAACAACAATTATAATAAAACAATTTGCTTAACACGTCCGTACGCTCGCAGCGCAGTTGCGCAAGCTGTCTGGCGACTGATGACTGGCGAGTTGCGCTCCATCATGGAACTACTCATCGTGCCTGATCCTCACTGCGCGCACATGAAGGTACTTACCTTCCACGTGCGTTCGGGAATTCACCTCTTGCATGTGTCAAATCTTACCGCTAGAGTGTGTCAAAGTTGACACCTCGCGTATGTCTAAAGAACAACAAATATGAGAATCGTCCATGTTTGATTGGTTTGTTGTTCATAAGGTTGATCCTGTAAGAATCTTTGTTGCTTGAGGCCATTTTATAAATATTGATGAAAATAAAGTTTCAGGTTATGTTTATTTTCAACATACCCGAAAAAGCGTGTGAGTGTCCTAATTGATCCAAGAGAGTCGTTATTCAAGTAGGAGTGTAATTTTTCATTATTTTATCTACACACGTATCATAAACCCTCTTTACTGCGTTCAAAAACCGCACGTTAGGATCAGCATTATGTTAAACTACTTGGTAAAAACTCGTTTCGTATCTGGAAAACTACACATTATGGTCATTAAGTGTAGTTTTTCTACATATAATGACATTCAAATTTCGAACGCCAACGCCCACCCGCGTGCCGTCCCTAGTTTGTTTGTGAAGTTGGTACTGACATTCAAATTTCGAACGCCGACGCCCGCCTACGAGAAGTTGGTACTACAGAACAAGTTAAACAATTGCAGAGCCACAATGCCGGTCAAACATGCGGTTCCTGAACACATCAAAGAGAACTTATGATATGTGTGTAGGTAAACTAGTATATGTAACTGTACATAATTAGGCATTAAAACTCTCGAGTGATATTATTATGAAACTCGCCTTCGGCTCGTTTCATAAACCCACTCTCGAGTTTTAATGCCCTCCATTATGCAGCAGTCACATAAACTATTATAACCAGGCCCACAAGAGTCCTACTTGGCCCAGATGTATCATATCGTAATTAATCCACCAGTGTCATAAATCATCCATCCTTTCTTATTTAGCTAAAGTATGTGAATATATTTTAAATCTTTTTTTTAAAGGCGTTTCCAAGTCAAATGTCAAATACACCCATCAAATTGACTCCCAAATATTAGGTCCTTACATATGAAATTGGCGTTTTGCATGGGAGGAACATAAAGTCGTTTTTTTTTAAATATAATATATTTATTTAATCAAAGTATGTACCATTGCTATCTATACACTATTGCCATCTCATAGGTAGTTCTTCGATCCCTTTACTAAAAAAATCATTCGGACGGGAATCAATAAAATCTTTGAAGGCGGTTTGGACTGCCCCATCGGAGTTGAATTTTTTCCCGTTCAAGAAGTTATCCAAATTTCGAAAAAAATGGTAATCTGTTGGAGCAAGGTCCGTAGAGTACGGTGGATGTCTTGGACATTCCAATTGAAGCTCCTCTAATATGGTAGCCGTCTGTTGTGCAGTGTGTGGTCTAGCGCCTCGGTTGTTTAGCAGCTAGCTTTTCCATCATGATTTGCAGTTGTTGACAATATACATCTGCCGTAATCGTCTGGCCAGATTTAAGAAAGCTGTAGTGAACGACACCAGCACTTTTTTGGAGTAAATTTTCGCTTGGGGCATGGTTTGGCTGGTTCGGCAGGGTTCAGCCATTGCGATGAGCGCTTCCGATTATCGTACAGGATCCACTTTTCATCACATGTAATGATTCGATTTAAAATCCATTCATTATTGTGCCGGGTGAGTAATGCAACGCAGCAGTCAACGCGCGTTTGTTGATTTGCTTCACTCAGTTCGTGAGGTACCCACCTTTCAAGCTTTTTCACCTTCCCAATTTGCTTCAAGTGGATTTAAATAGTTTTATCACTAACACCGCAGCCTGCAGCTAACTCGGACGTGGTTTGCGATGGATCCGCTTCCACAATAGCCTTCAATTCTTCATAATCAACTTCGGTCTCCGGCCGTCCACAGGGCTTGTTCTGCAGGTCGAAATTTTCAGAACGAAAACGTTGGAACTAAAAACGCACTGTGTTTTCTATTGCGGCACCGTCGCCATACACATCATTAATCCTTCGAGCCGTTTCTTGCGTACTGGTGCCACGGTAGAACTCATACTCGTAAATAACGCGATATTGCAAGTTTTCTATTTTCTACGCTGAGTGACGCAAGAAAAAAAACAATTGAGGAAAAAACAAATGAATTATAATTTTAGAAACACAAATACATGAGTAAATGGCTGTATAAATTTGAATTTGGAAGTCCTAACCATAGAGGAGATATTTGAGATCAAATTGGCCAGTACGGCGAAACGCCAATTTCATATGTAAGGACTTAATAATAATAATAATACCTTGGACACTAATTACACACATTAATCTAGCCCCAAACTAGGATTCCCTGTATCTTGGGTACTAGACAACGATACACATACTTATATAGATAAATATTATACTTAGATAAAAAACCATGACTAGGGTACAAACATTCGTTTTCATAAAACAAATATTTGTCCCCACCGGGACGCGAACCCGGTACCCTTGGCTTCTAGGGCAAATATGACCTAACAGTGCCGTAAATGACCCCACACTGTATTCCGTAGGAGCAATCTGCGCAGGACACGACAGCCATGGTGTCCCACGTCAAGTCATTGATAGATGACTGCAAGAAGCTGTTAGTTGATACGGAGCCGGTGCTGGGCGCGTGGGGATTGATCGACGCTGACCCTTAGTAAGTATATATTCACGCCTTAAACCTACACGGGTAGGCAGAGACTATGGACTTCCACCTATTCATAAGTTCATTGCATGTGCATTTCTGTTGAATCGATTATCTTCGTTGTAAAAGTTGAATAAGGGCCACTTACGCCAATCCATAAATCCAGAGTTATCAAGTCATTGTTAGAGTACTGCAAAAAGCTGTTATTTATATATAGCATTAACTAAGAATGTTTTATTAAGATTTGCACATAAAAAGCTTTCATTTGTTTTTTGTTAAATTAGATCCGAAAAACTTATTTTATTGATGATTGAAATTTGCCTTGCTCTTCAATGGTCTGTAAAAACCAAGTCTGACGTAGCAGATGAACAAATCAAGATTTATTAGAATGCTTATAAAGTGATGCATTAGAATAAATTGTAAAATAATCCAATTATGGTTAAGTTTAGCAATGATAATCACTTAACTGTGAAAATCTGGAAAATTTCTTCAAAAACACTAAATCATCAAAAAAAATAAATAACGGTAAGACTTGGCCATATGTATGTTTGGCTCAAATGGTTCTAAATGGTCTGTACTAACTTCGGTTTAGGCCTTTGCATCGATCTACCGGACACCCTGTATAGCTTCGTCTAGTACCCATAACTCAAGTCAAGCCTTGGTGAGTATTTTATTTTATTTTATTTATTTAACACAAATCGACAGCTTGTCAACTATAGTAAATTAACAATATATACTTTAAATATGGCCAAGTATGGGCTTAGTTCGGTTTGTGTAAGATTGTCCACTAATATTTATTTATTTTTTATTGGTTCAGTTAGTGGAGTTTCTTTTTCCTGTGCGATATTCAGCCATACTCAACACTTGAAAGGGAAATTTCCTTTTTTAAACTCAAACCAAAATCAGGTTAGTTAGATAGTTTCACAGATATCGAGAGATAGGTTGAGGGGCGTGGCACGTGCGAACAAATGTAGCTCCGACAGGTTAGATATTAAAAATTCTCGGTAGTCACCGGGCGACCGCAGTGACGAATTCATTTCCGTTGTTTTTGGAAAATGCCGACCTGTGCAATACTCACGTGCAAAAATAGAAGCGAGATTGTGAACTTCAAGAACGCCGGTGTGACATATCAATTGTAAGTCTCATTCGAACTATTATTTCTTCTTAAAACACAAGAAATAAACATTATTATGAAAATAAATCATTCGCGGAAAATTCGTCATGAATTGACATTAAAGTGACAATGTCATGTTGTTCTCGCTAAGTTTACTATACATTGCTTGTTTTGTATCTTAATTTCACTACTTATTGCCAAGCTAACACGCAATGAATATTTCACACTTATCTAAGTACGAAAGCAAACATGCATCGTGATACGGAGGCGAACTGTTACACGCACACAGAGACGACATATAGTGAAGGGGATAGTGATAGGAGAATTATGTTTTTGAATCGATAGATTTTATCATTCCGCAATTAGTTATTTCGACGTACTTCTGCCGGAAAATCCCGTCACGCTTCATGCGTCGTTCCATCGACAGAAGCCGCGTCTCGGCTGCATGGTGTGAACTGCCCAGCGGTGGGCGATCACTCCGGAATGGAAGACGTGTGAGAAATCGACCTGACCGAAGGCGACCAGTATTGTTCCGATAAAACTGTTCACACTCTTCTTCAACCGGGTCGAACCGGCGGACCGTAGGTGGTTCCTCCACCTCCCAAAACTTCTGTATCACCTCCGAGAGTACAGAACCGAATAAAGGACTACGAGTCGCTAGGCGTGGGGCAGCCGGCATGACCGGACCCATTACCGCATGGCCCAGTCTGGTGTTGACCGAAACCAGACCAGTCGCCTGCAACACGTGGACACCTGGCACTAACAGGTATTCCAAGGCATCGACACCCAATAAAATGTCTACTGGGCCCGGAATATCGAACTCCGGGTCAGCCAGTGACAACCCAGCGACCAACTGTCGCACCGAGGGCGACAACCGTACGTGAGGGTGTGAGCCCATCACATTAGGCATGACTAATGCCGTGACCGTCAGATTCACCGATGAATCCACCCGTGACGAGAGAGTAATCCGACATACTCCCTTAACGGAACCGACTTCCGTGTTCCCAATTCCCCGAATGGAATGTGGATACTCCCTTACCGAAATGCCCAACCGTCTTACAAGGTTGCACGAGACTAAGCACCCTTGGGCCCCCGAGTCCAATAGTGCTCGTGCCACACATGATTTGCGCATGTGTGGCACGAGCATGTTACCCCCCGCGCAGTCCCCTTCCCCTCGGGGGGGGTCCCGTCCGCGGGTACCCCAGTCACCCCGTTGGTGACTCCCGTTGCCCGGAGGGGGACTGGGTCCGGCCCTGGTTGGGCCCTGTGGCCGACCAACCTGAGTCCGGCCCTGGTGACTGTCCGAAGGGCCTGACCGATTCAGGCACAGCACTATGTGGTGCTTACCACCACAGCACTCACAGGGGAACGCGCGCGAGCACTCGCTCAGCGTGTGCGGCCCCAAACAACCGAAACACAATCGGTGGCGGAAGACTATCTTCCTGCGGGCAGCTACCCCGAGCCTTAAAGTTGGCGCGACTGGTCACTTCATGACCGGCACTGTCGCAGTGCACACAGCCGTCACCCGACGGCGCGGCATTCAAAACGCCAAATTGTTTCGACCGCCCACCCCCCCGTGGAGGCGGGGGGCGCGGCCCCTCCCGCATCCGCGCGGGTTGGCGCTGCACACTGGCCTCCGTTTCCAGTGTGTCACATCGCCTGCATTCACCCTCCAAAAAATCCGTCAATTGGACGAGCGTGGGCAGTTCCGTGCTACTGCCCCCATGCAGCTGTTCAAACCGACTTTGAACAGCTGCAGGCAAACGTGACAAAACCATATACAAAACAATGTATGACCATTGGTCTACCGGAAGACCAAGGTTCTGAAGGGCCTTAGTGGCCACCAGCACAGGGTTGAGCACCTGTAGTCGGATGTCAACATCCCGGGTTACTTTAGGGATGCTAAACAGCTTCCCCAGCTGCGCATCAACCAACCGCCGTTTGTGTTGGTAGCGGTCAAACAATATGGACCTGGCTATCTCATAATTGCCCGCCGTGACCGTTAGGTGACCCACCAACTCCTTCGGTTCACCCCGAAGAGCCATCAATAGTTGGGCCAACTTGTAGGCGTTGTCCAGGTCGTCCCGACCGTGGACCAAACTATCAAATAAATTAATGAATGCCGGCCACTCATCAATTGCCCCACTGAAGGCCGGAATCTCCAGGTGTGGCAGCCGTCCAACAACACCCTTCGGGGGTGGGTCTGCGTTACCCTCCCCACGGTCATTCCTTCGCGACCGCTTAATTTTCTCCGCGCGACGCTCGATGTCACCTAAGCATTCCATCGCTTGGTCAGCATCCGCGCAGAGCTGTTTCACTGCAGCCACCGAGGCTTCATCCGTAAGCCCGAGAGCTTCAGCCTCCGCAGCCAGCCGACACACCTTCCCGACGCGTGTCATTGCGTCCTCCACACGCTTGAGCAGGACATCGTCCATGTCAGGTCGCTCCACATACTTATGAGTATGGGCGAGCCATCTCATTTCCTCCCGGATACCATGCCGCAGCACCGTTAAGGGCGAAGGTGCCATGTTGACCGATTTAATAGATTCTGGTCTTATACTTCACTACCGAACTGAGTATAGCCAGAGACCAGCACTTGCCCGTCTGCGCTGGGCACAGAAATTAAAACTAAGTTGTCAAAACTAAACCACTAAAACAATTAAATCCTAAAAAATATTTAATATGGTCGCCCTGTGGACATACACCTTATAACTATACACTCTAAATCAATTAGAGAATGCCACCATAAAGCACAATAAAAAATAACACACAAAAATTTATTATAAGAAAAAAGGCTATTTTTAATATAATGAAGGTAGCTGTGAACCTTCTAGAAGTGGCCCCTCCGATATGACCCACACTTCTACTGAGGTCAGCAAAATCAGCTTAATACCCCTTAAATAGCCTGACCCTGCTCTGTAATCCGAAATAACACTGCAATGCTATGGAACCCGACTGCAATACTATAGTCCGACCGAATGACTGTTTCTTATGCACACCGAGTAGTTTCCGACTACAAATTTATAATAATTGTTAACTAAATCGTCAATTATACGTTCACTAACCGAAAATGAACCTAAATTGTGGTATACCGACCACACGACTCACTCACAAAATGGTTGCCGACCAATCTGAGGTGTCCACCCTCTCCCAGCTACAATGTGTCAAAAAAACAACCCTACAACCGTCCGTGAATCGATTTCCCACTAGGAAACCGCGCCTCTGCTACCAAAATGATTAAATTCCACGCCTCAACCGAACGGGCGTGGAATCTTGGCAGGGTTGTTTTTCACCAGGAGTACTGACCTTTGACGCCGTGGACCGGAATTCGAAAGCTCAATTCGAGGCAGGAACACGGGATGAGGAGCACAAGGGTGGGGGAAGAGGAGTCGAATCTTACTCTCGTCGTAGCCCGATGCTGTCGCCGTCGTGTTACTTGCCGACACAAAGAGTCGCCCTCCGAATGCGACGAATTGATCCACGAAGCACTCACTCCGATGACGTGAATCTACTTATTTCCCGACGATTGTTCCGTGCTTATTATAATTAACATTCCGACCAGGCCCGACACCTGTGTTAGACAATTATTACAAATAAAATACAGCCAAGGCCCGAATGCCATGTGCCGACATTTTCTCCAAGTGCAAAAAAGTAACCTCTAACTCGTCATCTCGTTTCTATACAAGTGACAGCTGCTAGTTCCGTTCCGATCACTCGCGGTCCGAGTCGCGCAACAAAAAAAGGTGCGTTCCGAAGCATAAATATTAAACAGGGGTGTTATAAGTATTGATCGGAAATTCCGATGCTTTCAGTCAGGTCCGAAGAGTTCACAGTTATTCTACCTTCAGAAACCTCTTTGCCTCTCGTTCTAGCTGTAAGGATTCTGTTGAAAAAAAGAAGAGAGGCAAAGGGGTCTCCTATGTCGTATGTCGAATAAATATGTCGTATTTACAAACAATTTACTATTTTATTTATAGAACCCGGCATTGTATACGACTGTCTATACCAGTGTCTATAAATTATAATCGAACGATGATACACGCTGTCCTTGCATTGTCCCAACACTAGCTCGACTAGCTAGTATACCTGCGGTAGTGTGGGTGTGTTCGGACGATAGGTGCATGACATTGCACTGACCAATAAAAGCGGAGGGATTGATGCACGAGTGGTGTAAATGTATGCGTGTTCTTAGTTTTCGGCGACACTGGTTCCGATACAAGCTTAGCGCCAAGGGCCTATCTCTCGATATCTGTGGATAGTTTACTCATTAGTTAAGTTGGTCATATTTGATTTATTTTTTATTTTCTCCATGTAATAAGTGTCTGACTTGTAAAAGTGTACTATTTGAATACTCACAATAAAATATCTGAGTTTAAGTTTTAATTAGTTTTATTGCAAAGTGGAGTATTAAATAACTGGGTAGACGTAGCCACAACTGTGCCTCTGCCACCCCGTATGTGAAAAGCCGTGACGCCATGTATGTTTGTTTGTACGACTTTTCTTATCACGGCGTATTTTCGACAGCACCGGCGATCCGCACGAGACGGAACTAGACAGCGTGCTGCTGCTGACGCACTCGGCGTACCTGGTGGCGGACTACGACGACTCGTGCGACCGCTGGTCGGCGGTGCGGAAAGTGCCGCTGTGTGACGTCACGCGGATCGAGCTCGGCACACGCGACAGTGGCGCCGCGGTGAGTCGCTGTTGTAGTTTGAGCTAATTTACCGACAGTATTAAAAAGATAAGATGGTGCTAGAAGGGCGTCAGTCTTGGCTTGTTAGTGAGGGCATATTGCTTTAAAACATCGATTAATCAAATTAATTTCTTCATCTATTAAAACATTTGTGAATGCTGCACCCAGCAAATTTGGATAGATGAAAAAATTATCCTAGTGTATAAAAAGGGGATTTTATGAATTTGTAGGTTATCTGCCATATAGCTTCTAAGGTCTCTAAGATATATGAACGTAGAAGGCGGTATTGTAAATTCGATCGATTGATCAAGAACAGTTCTTCAAGGACGCCGTAACACATAAATCCTTGCGGGAACGTGTGTGACGTCACGCAAATCGAGCTCGGCACCCGCGACAGTGGCGCCGCCATAAGTCCCTGTTGTAGTTTGAGTTGAATTCGCTAGTGTCGTTATTGTGTATTCTAAAGCGCGCAATGCTATGTTTTCTGTACCAAGTATACTGGTTTCTGGGTATTTAGATTAGTTATACGCCGCCGTATTATGAAATATGAATGCACCTATACTCCTTATCAATCAGTTTAGTTCAAATACAAATACAAATACGTTTATTTTGCCAAAATAGATTACAATTGTGAAAACTTACTAATAGCATGTGTGGGTATTTGGATAAATTTTAATATAGTTACTGCGATTTCCGCTCTAGGCTAACCTGTATCGCGGAAACCGTCACAAATCGAGTGCCATGAACTTATCGATCGTAAGCGGAAAATTGTGAATTGTGTTGCATTGATTAATTTCATTACGTGCTAGAGTTAGTGTGTGTGAGGTATGACTTTTAAACTAATTAATGTGTACTTAAACAAGTTTAAATATACAAAATGATTCTAAAATTGTAAAAAATAGGTTTCTATGTTGACAAAAGATTAACAATTTTAATAAAAAAATATATGGTTAAAAGCGCATCTGAAGTTCGTATATTTATTATTTATTCGTATTTATTTTATTAGTTAAATATATTCGTTTATTTTAAAATATTTTCAGTTTCATCATAATTTAAGCTAGTGAGGTATTTTCTTACTTTAATTTTTGTTTCTTTTATTGTAGACGTTTTGAGATCTAGTTTTTGTGTGATCTTATTGTAAATGTAGGGATGTAGATAATTGGAGTATTTCTGGGCAAATGATGTTTTAACGGGGCTGATACAAAGTCTAAAAACTCTTCTTGAGAGGAGCCATGGGTACTCTGGTGAAGAAAGTATTTTTTTGTGTTGAATTTGCACTGATCTTTCAATGTATAACTGTCGTACGCATAGCAGTTTCAGTGATTGAAAGAGACAGTCGGTTGGGTAACGGCGATTTTTGCAGGTCATAACCTTAAGCACCGATCTCTGCGCCCTTTCAATTTCAATGAAAATCGTCTTGGCTGCTCCTCCCCATATAGGTAGACAGTAGCCCAAGAGGGACTCGCAAATAGCTTTGTAAATAGATTTGAGTAACGTTATTTCTGCACTATGCCTCAAAGCCTTCATAATGTGGATGGTTTTTCTTATTTTGCTTGACATCATGTTGATATGATTTTTAAACGATAACGTTTCATCTAGCAAAATACCAAGATATTTTATGGTCTTAATACGCTGTATACGTGGGCATAAGCAGTCTTGTTTGAATGCAACAGTTTTTATGTACTATAATATCCTTCGAAATAGGAGGAGCCGAGGCACGAGTTTTATGAAAAGCTATGTATTTAGTTTTATCAGCATTCAAAGTCAGGAGATTCCTATTAAGCCAGTGTCCTAAGTTTGTCATACCATGTTCGGCTCTTTCCAAAACATTTTCCCACGAGCTGCCATTAAATATTATGGCAGTATCATCTGCGTAACAGAAGAGATCTGTATTCATGTTTTCATGGGAGGAGATGTCATTGAGATAAATCAAAAACAGTGATGGGCCTAGAATGCTCCCTTGGGGAACGCCATAGCTGATAACTCTCTGTGAGCTTAGTTGCTGGTCTATCCTAACACTCTGCCTTCTATGTGTGAGGTATGTTCGAAACCAATCATGAGCTGTACCTCGGAATCCCAGATGTTCAAGTTTTTGCAGCAGGATGTTGACCGATACGGTGTCAAAAGCCTTTGCCAAGTCTAAAAACACACCTATGCATGCTTTTCCGTCATCCAAAAAGTTGGTTACGAGGTTCGTGAGTGCTCCAACTGCATCTTCTGTAGATTTTTCTCGCCTGAATCCAAACTGTTTTTAATTTAGAAGATTATTTTTCTCGAGATAGGACATTAGCCTTTTGTTCACCAGTTTCTCGAGTATTTTAGAAAAACTAGTGAGCAACGAAATCGGCCGGTAGTTTGCCGGGATATTTCTGGGGCCACTTTTGTGTATGGGACATACCAATGCAACTTTCCAGCATTCAGGGAATTCTCCGAGCGATAAACTGAGGTTAAAAATATGGGTCAGCGAGGATAGAAGGGTATGTTTAAAGCGCTTAATGAAACTATTACTGACATCATCAAGTCCTGGAGCGCTCTGGACCTTTAGGAGTTGGATAAGTGATGAGACCTCGACTTCGTCTGTAGGATGCATGAAAAAGCAGGAAGACGGACTGCCATCAGCTGCACAGATTTTTGATGCTAAGGATTGTTCTGTTTCTTTTGTGATTTGAAGGATATTGTTAGCCAGGGTTTGACCAACACCTGCAAAGTATTCATTACAAGAGTCTAATGAGCTGCAGGTGTTATTTTTAATGTATTTGAGTTCTGATGCTGATATTCTTACTATAATGGCATATATCTTTGATTGTTTTCCACAGTTGTTTCGGATTATTTCTATTTTCTTCTAATTGATTTCTTTCAAATTGATGTTTCAGCTTGTGCAGTAGGTCAGTAAAGAAGTTTCTGTACCGTTTATAGGTGATTTGTAATATTACGTCGTTTGGTAGTTTCCGTGCTTTCAAATGGAGAGCGTCGCGATGTCTCATACATTTCATTCAAGTCCCGGGGTTATCCATGGCTTCACATTATACTTGCTGCGGCTGACTTGAAATGACTGTTTATTTTGACTAATTATACTGTTTAATGTATCTAAGAACAAATCTGTGGCAGCCGACACGCTTGTCGCTTCAGTGATAGGTGACCAGTCGACGTTTTTTAGTTGGCTCTCAATGGTATCAAAGTTGTATTTGGTGACTAAGCGCTTTTGTTTATCCGGCTTGATGGCGTTATGGATTCCCACTATTATCATATTGTGGTCTGTTATTCCAGAGTTACAAACTATTCCCGTAGTGATGTGATGCGACCTGGTAAGAATGTGATCCAGACAAGATAAAAGTCGGGTTGGCTTGTCCACCGAATGCACCAGGTCATGCTCAGCGGTTAGACAGAGGTACTCTGAGCGTTCTGCTGGAGTGGTCGTGTCAGGCATCGTATTGATGTTAAAATCGCCCGCAACAATCACACAATTTTTGTCTTTTATGTTTTCAAGGACCGTGTCTAAATCAGAGATGAAGGATTTTATACATGTGAACGAAGGTGATCTATAAATTCCTACTATTGTGAATTTGTGCGGCACCTCCACAATGATACAATTTGATTCGTTGAAATGTGGTTCGTACATGGACGCATTCCAGCAAGATTTTACATACACAACTACTCCGCCAGCCTTGTTTATAAATAAATTAGAGCGAAAATGGGTATACCCTTCAATTGAGCCAATTACAGTCCCTTCTTGAAGCCAGCACTCCGTTAAAATTATTATGTCAATGTCCATATTTAATTGTTTAAAAGATATGAAAAATTCGTCAAAGTTACGAGTTATGCTACGTATATTTAAAGCAAGAATTTTTATATTATGTTCATTAGTAATAATATTTTTACAAAGTTCTAAGGAATGAACAATATGACATTCCCTGACTAAAGTTTCTTCTAGTTCCTTTTCTATGTCAAGGCCTGTGGTAAACAAAAACTGCGAGTTGTTCTAGCTTACCTGAGTTCCTGAAGTGTCCAGTGACGCTTAGTTTGTGTTTTATGTATTGGAAATTGTGATAGCTTAAATTTTGAGTGTCGTTATGTCGAGTTTGCCTATTTGCTAAAAGATGCTTTGTCTCTAGGAATGAGATGCGCTTATTAACAGTAAAAAATAATAAAGTGTAGGAAAAAGTAGGTGTTAGTAATATTATGCAAGGTAGATAAGTAAGATAAGGTAGAAGTATAGACAGCAAATCATTTTGGACGGTAGGTCCGACCATTTGCAGATTATTGAATGACAATCCAGAAGTAGTGGGGCTGCTGGCATTAAAAACCACCCTTAATTTCGTCGTGGTGCTAGCTTCGCGCATTATACCGTGATGTGGAATGAAATACGAGTTCGGTTTTAATTCAGGTGAAGTGTATTCGGACATGTGACCTAATGAGTCATACTCCGTCATAAAGCTTTTATACATTTCGCCGTATGAACCAATCAATTTGCGCTCCAAGGAGAGGAAACAATTTTTCGCTCGCTGAGATGAGGTACCTAAAACACTAGGGTCGTCCTTAGCCTCCTAAGGCCCCTCGTACAATATTTTGTACAAAATAATGTTTATCTGTCAGGCTCAACATTATCTTCAACCATGTAGTAGTAAAAGCCCACCGTGCAAAATTTTGTACATATTATTTAATGAGGCGGCATATATTGTCAAATCTCCCGGGCTGTGTTTAGATGCACAGCCATGATTGGTTGGATTATTGTCTTTATGGTTTCAATGCTACCAACCTGAAAAATGTTGACCTGTCAAAATCATTCGAGGATATCGAGAAAATATGGCGCACCGCCGCGTGAAGGGTAAGTTAAATCCAGATTTATCTAGTGAATCAAGACCTTATTTCATTAAATTTTACTACCTTTACGCTGTTAGTGAACTAAATATCTTGAAGAAGTAATTATATGAATGATTTTTTGCATAAACAGGAGTATAAAATGGCGATATCTTATTTTGTGCATTTTTTTGCACAGTGGGTCTCAATTTCAAATGGAGATTATTTTATTATGTACATTTTTTTGTACCTTGGGTCTTAAGTGAGCAAGTTTTAAGCATTTTTTGCGGTTTTGTTTACAGATATCAGTAACAATGAAAACGCTATCATGGAGTGTCTTGATGAATCAGATTATGGAGGAGATGATTTTGAAGATAATGCTACAGATGATGAGTTTGTGCCTGCAAATGAAGAAATATCTCGTGAGACCACGAGTTCCGAATCTTCATCAGAATCTGCAGATGAAACTTTGTCCTCACAACCTTGTACGCGTGGTCGTAGCAGGACACGTGGAAGTAGTGTGAGAGCTATTCGTGGAAGAGGTAGTCGGGGAGGAGGAAGTCAAAGAAGAGGAAGTGGACTTCGTTATTCAAACGTAGGAAATTCTAATCAACTTAGTGTCCAACGCGAATGGCAAGTTAAAGATTTCAGCCCCTCTCACCCACAACTAAGCGAGCCATCCTACATTCCAAGCGATTCAACTGATTTCGATCATTCACAATATTTTCAAATATATATTGACAATGACCTGATTGACCTGATAGTCAAGAATACGAACCAAACCTCTGTATTCAGAACAGGTAAATCAATACAACTTACCGAAAAAGAGTGTAAAATCTTCATTGCCATGACCATGATGATGTCCTGTATAAATTACCCATACATAAGAATGTACTGGGAACAAAAGTGGCGTATTCCATTAATTGCAGATGCTATGGCGCGTATGCGATTTTTCCAGCTGAGAACATCGTTGAAACTTGTGTTTGATCCTGATGTTACACAAGAAGAAAAAACTAAAGACAGGATATGGAAAGTAAGGCCTATCATTAAAAAAATTGAACAAGGATGTCAGAAACAAGTTAAAAGTCAGCACATTTCAATTGATGAAATGATTATTCCCTTTTCGGGCAGCTGTGGCATTAAACAGTATTGCCCTAACAAACCCAACCCTGTAGGGTTAAAAGCCTTCGTTCTTGCAAATCCAGATGGCAAAGTATGTGACTTCGTTGTATATGAAGGTGATACCACTTTTCCAGATGAAAAAAGTGCTAGGTTCGGCCTTGGAGAAAGTGCTGTTTTAAAATTAACACGATCATTAGTTCCTGGACACATACTTTACTTTGACCGATATTTTACATCGCTAAAATTAGCTCAAGAATTGAATAAATGGGGTTACAAATGCGCGGGCACTATCATGCAAAATAGGATTCCTCGTACATTGAAAGATAATTTGCCACAAGACTTGGAAATGGAAAGAACAGGAAGAGGATGCACTACTACCTTCGTGAACTCTGACGATACTGTCGCAGTTACAAAGTGGTATGATAATAAACCGGTGATATTAATGTCTACCATTTATGGCAGTGAGCCTCAAGATGACTGTCGCCGGTGGTGTAAGACACAGAAGCAGTACATAACCATAAAGAGACCTGCTGTAGTCAAAATGTACAATAGCAACATGGGTGGGGTAGATTTGGCCGACCGTAAGTTGGCAGTTTGTCCATCACGAGCTAGGACCAAGAAATGGACCATACGCTTCATTTCTCACATGATTGATATGGCTGCGTCCAATTCGTGGATTGAATATCGTAATGCCCAATTAAAGAAGGGGATTGAAAAGAATTCAGTCATTACGTCAATGGAAAATGCAATTAGCTGAGAATATGATCGAAACAAACTTCTCTGAAGCAGACCAACAGCCACTAGAAGATGGCAACGACACCGATCAAGAAACACGTAAAAGAGGCAGACCAGCAACAGTCCCTCTTCCATCCAAAATTCGAAGACTGCATAAGGCATCGCATATGCCTATCTTTGTTGGTGTGCCAAACAGATGCCGACTACCAGGCTGCGATAAAAGAACAACAGCAAAATGTAGACAGTGCAAAATGGCCTTGTGCTTGACATCCGCCCGCAATTGTTACTCACAATTTCATGGGTGGGATGAGTGATTTATTTTTCTTATTAAATATTTCATTATACTAGTTGTTATATTCTTTTGCCTTTCATTTTATTATTGTTTTACTTTCTATAAAGTTAAATATTTCATTGTTAGCTAGAACCATTGTACAAAATTTTGTACAAAAGATGGGCTAATAGAATTGTAACTCAGACCCAAAGTACATTTTTTTGTACAAAAGATAGGTTAATCTTACCTACGCTAAAAGGTTCCATACATATTAAATGCATATGCTAAAATAGTAATGGACATAAAAAGGTCCTAATTTTGACGTAATATGGTAATGTTGCTCTGGGTCTGACAGCAAATATTTATTATGTGCAAAAAATTGCACAGTGGTTCTAAGTTCCTGAGAGATTTTAGGAACCCTGGGCCTTAGGAGGTTAAGTGGAATCCGAACACAAAAACTACCATCATCAAGGCGTTTTGTGTTTTTCACAAAATGTTCCTCACACATTTTTTCTTCACTAGAATATTCAGGGAATTTAGGGCTAACTTCTTCGAGTTGCCAGAAGCGCGTGAGTTGGCTTTGAACGTCATCAATTTTCGTGAAATTGCATTTAATAGGAGAATTAGAAAAATCGCCATTTATTGGACCAGACACAATCCACCCGAGGCGAGTTTCTTGTAAAGTCGGATTTCCTGTACCTCATTTAATTTTTTGGGTACCTAAAATCTCCCAAAAAACATCAGCGCCTATTATCAAATCAATGGCAGCAGGTTCATGAAAATTAGGATCAGCCAAACAAACATTCATTGGAATGGAAAACTGTGACAAATCCACACTGCGGCAAGGAACGTTATCGGTGATAGAAGGCAAAACAAAACAATTTAAATTGACTGAAAAATTCTCAGTCAACGACTTCATAGGCACGCTAGTCGATTTACAATTCCTCGAAGCAACATTATTAATGCCTAAAATTGTTTTATCTACACGATCAATTGGTAATTTTAATTGTTGAAACATCTTCTCAGTTATAAGGCACGATGTGCTGCCGCTGTCCAGTAAAGCGCGAGCGATGTATTCACAATTATTCGCATCATACAATTTAACTAAAGCCGTCGATAATAAAACTTCGCTATGTTGTTTACTAATACTGTCCGATGACGTAACGCTCGCTGATAATGACAGGTTCGGCTCAGCGGAGTGAGCACTGGTAGATGTCCGCGCGGACCCGGGCGTAGCAGGTTCGATTCCTGCGCGCGGAGGCGGCGGGGCAGAGGGAACCGAGCCTACTATGTCCGCTACGTGTATCAATGTATTGTGCCTACGCTTACATACCTTGCACCCGGGTTTGTTGCAACGATTCGCGTAATGACCTTGACGTAGGCAATTAAAACAAACCTTAAATTCGGGTAATAATTTAAGACGCGCTTCGTTACTAAGAGCGAGAAATTGGGTACAATTATTTAATGTATGTTCACCACTACATTTCGGGCATAGGTTTGACTTAGAATTCGACGTGTTATTATTATTATTAGACGGGACAGTATTCTGCACGGAAACCATTGTTTTAATTTTATTATTATTTTTCTGGGAAGACGCGGTGCTCTAATTATTAGAAATATGTCGAGATAATTCTAATGTTTCAATTGAGTCGGCACGGTTGCGTAAAAACTTCATAAAAATATCAAATGTGATCGATTCATTTACGGGAACTCGACTTTTGAACTCCGCCCACTCGCGATAAGTTTTCGTATCTAACTTATGAGTTATTATGTAAATTAGGAGCGTGTCCCACTCGTAAGTGGGCTCACCAAGTGAATTTTGTGCCCGTAGGTTTCTCATTATTTGATCGATAACACGTTTTAAAGTAACGGAAGACTCTTTTGTGATTGTTTCGATATTAAATAATGCTGATACATGGTTATTAATTAGTACACGTTTGTTATCGAAACGCTCATTTAAAAGGTTCCACGCCATAATGTAATTTTTTGCCGAAAAGTCAATAGCTTGTATAACCACAGCAGCGGATCCTTCCAGAGAGCTCCTTAAATAATGGAACTTATTTATTTCATCAAGGTCATCATTTTCATGCACAAGACTCAAAAAAGTATCTCGAAAACCAAGCCAATTTTCATAAGAACCGTTAAACTTTGGCAGCTGTATGGTGGGAAATTTAACATTAAATTGTTTGCTTTTTCGAGTGGTCGAACTACTAACAGAGACATTATCAGTTTGAGATTTTTTTAATTTTTCCAAAATGCTTTCCGCTTTTGCTACGGTTTTGAAATAAAGTGACTCGAAATTAGCGCGATCTAAAGTTTGAGCGTCTATCGAACTAGTAATACACTCAATTCTTAACTGCACTTCATCGAAATCTCGTATAAGGAATTCGTCTTACCTAAACGTATTTGCAATTCACATCCTTCCTCTGCGCTCATAGAAGAAACATCTAAAGAATTTAAGAAGTTTATGAAATTAGTTAACTGTCCCTTGTAACTGGCCCGTTTCCGAATCAGTTCCTTTTCTTCAGCAACAGTTTCATTATCAGTATTTGGCATTTTGGGAAGCGGGAGTTAAACCTGGAATTTATACAAACAAAATAATGCTCCTCTGAAGCTGCGAGATATGCAAATAGTAGGTAATATGTACCTAGACACCTTTTCCTACATAAAATTACGTTAATGATGACAATGTACTGATGTATTTTTCTAATTAAGTTAGCTAGTAAGTATTTTAAAAAGTAAATATAGTTGTTTTAATTGTCACAACATCAGTAATAATGAAAACCCTATAGTTTGTACTTGTGTTTTACTTAACTGAGCGATATAAATGATGTACCTATTATGAACAAAATGGTCAGTAAATTAAATATTCCTGAGGTTCATTTAATGTAACTAATGTGAAACTAATGTAACACAATTCTTTTATAAGTACAAATTAACAATTAAACTCAGGTTTTATGAACCACTGTACTGCATAGGTTAACTTTCGCATCAATGTTGCAATTAAAGTAAATCACTGCTACTAACCTGATTAAATCGTAAATAGTAAATAAATAGCATATTAAGATTATATCAGGGGGTATTTTTGGTGTTGGCAGAGACATCACTATAAAAAGAGTTAGGACTTGAATTTGTAGGGGTTTGGCATTCATTTTCCAACTTCTCGTCGTGATGTTCTGGTGAATCGGAGGATGTTGCCAAGTGCTTAGTGGGGGTGGGGCACTTAGGTCCCACTTTCTCGTCCAGTTCGTGGACGTTCTTGATAGGAATGGCTGGTTTCTTTTCTGCTTTTCGTAAGAGAATAGTTCCACCGCTGATCCAGACGAATTTGTAGTCGTAGACACTTGCCCGTTGCCTGGCTTCATGAAATAACTGCCTGTTCTTCCGGGTGAGCCGCTCATTAACAAAGACGTTCTTCGAAGTACCAGGTACAAATTCATTAGAGCTGACTTTGTTGAGTTTTCTAGTTTTAGCTGCTTTTAAAATTTCATCACGCTTCGATTTGCGCAACAGACGTACCACGATGGGGCGAGGTCCCTTAGGTTTAGAGTCAGTATTTTCGGAGGATTGTGTTTGTTTACGTAGACCTGCGCGGTAAGTGTCGTCTACGTCAGTCTCCTTTAGTTCAATGCCTATCTTGCTGGAAAGTACCGTGGCAATATGGTAAAGGCTTTCGTTTTCCACTTCCGGATTTCCCACAATCTCAATCTCATTCTTTACTAGCTGTTGGGCCTGCATGTCTATGAATTTCGTTGACTGACAGCTGCAGATTATCCAAATCTTTTTTGCCTTGGTCCACCTTCTTTTCAACAGAACCCAAACGCACTAGCATTGACAAGATGGTCTCCAGGTTGTTTTTTACCTCGTTTAAATCGTTTCTCAGACCGCGTATCTCTTCCATCACTAGGCTAAGGCTTGGAGATTCTGAGCCTTGTGGTTCCGATGTGGCTTTAGTTTTCGCTGGCCCCCGTTTGGCCCGGGTTCCACCTGCCGCTTTCGGATCCGATGAGGCCATATCGAGAAAAACGCTCCGCTTATCTCTCCGCTTTGTTTGCCGCTATGTTTGTGGCAGCTGTGCGGATGATTCACTGCAGCGGTCGGAGCTGTGAGATTGAGACAGAAGTATCCCGTATCTTCTGATGTAGGAGTGAGACAGCAGATCGCCAACGCTTGATCGCATAGTCTGAGTAATTGTCTTAAAACTCACTTTTAGGGCTTGATGTGGTGTGTTAGTCACTAGGTAACTTCGAAAAAGAATGGTTATCACTGGTAGACCTCTTCTTTAGGTCAAAACTGTAGCATACGCTATTTTTATCAATTAAACTAACTGAAGCAACAGTAAACACGTCCGGCTGTGCCGCTTACGCTTAATGTTTTTCGTTAGTTGACGCCCGCAAACGCTGTTTTTTGTATGGAATTGTGTGACAGAGAAAACACTCTATTAACTTTAACGATACTAACGTAACTAACGTTTAAATGTAAACTCATTTCGGCGCATAGAAATGGCGGAATTCGAACGATGACGCTTGAATCTGGTTTCCTCGACAGGGTGTCATAACCAAACAGGTAGCTACATAAAATGCCATACCTGGACATATTTATGGTTTAATTGTCCCTCTGGATATTAGACCGCTATCCTCTGGAAACGGAAGAAAGTAGGTCATCCCAAAACCACATAGCGACGTTCAACGGAGACTAAAGCCGCCATTGTGAGCTCAGAGCCTCAGAGCGAGCTGTGACCTTTCTTTCTCGCACAGGGTAAGGTGTGGTGAGAGGGGTGGCAAAGGTTAAAGTAACTACAAGAGTACGTAAAATACCTTATTTTTTTTACCTAACAGACGCTGTTCGGCGTCGGACGGAAGACCGACCCAGACCCGGTACACTGCATTCGCCTCAACTACACCTACAACGGAGAACCGGGATACTACCACATGTTCCGCTCCACAGGATTGAGGTTCTTCAACAATATGGCCGTCATGATACAGACACGGGACGAGATGATAGGTTTGTACCTTATTATAATAGTTAGGGGACAAAAATTTCGTTTACGCGATGTAGGATCGGTACTTTGGTAAAATATGGATGGCAACGCGATCTGTGAACGACAATCCGCAACTCAGATCATAGATTTCAACTACACCTACAACGGCGAACTGGGATACTACCACAGGTTCCGCTCCAAGGAAGTAAGGTCCTGCAACAAAATGACAGGGTATAATACAAACAAGAGACGAAATGATTGCTGTGCAACTGTGTACTTCAGTGTAATATGGATGCCAACGACTTATGTAACTTAAACTCTGATTTTTTATTCCGTAGAATTCTGACATTTCAGATATCATAAGGTTCTTTATGAGGACAATTATTATTTTATTCATTTTGATTAGTGTAAAGTGCAGGTGTTAAGTGTGGCTGTGAAGTGTAAAATCAACGTCTGAACAGCCAGTGTTAAGTGTGAGTGATTACTAATCAGTAATTAGCGCAGTGAGGCAAATAGAAGTATATTATATTTTTTGCGAGTAGCCACGTTACCGGCGCCCCATCCTCCCCTTCAGCCTTCACTCGCTGTTTAGTTAACAGCGTCGGGACAGCAAATTCGACTGTTTCACGCTCAATAACCAGTTTCTACTAAACATCAGAGATGCTTCACACAATAGGGCGCAAAACTGCCAATTTCTCACGAAGAATACTGTGGGAAAATGCCTTGTGTATTAAAAAACTTCAAAGGCAAGTAATGCATCGGTACTGATTCGCGGCTGTGCGCATTGTATTTCAATGAAAGGGATTATTTAGGATTAAGTAATTAAAAAGGCGGTAAATAGATTTACGACGAGATACTGTTTATCATAATTTGATGAGATTTGCTTATGTTATGAAGTGGTGTACCAGCGTTGATATCTCGGTATGTATCTGAGGGCACTATACATCAGGATTTTCTTCTGAAATGACTTAATACCCTCCAAAGTGTTTGGTTTCGGTCGTACGCCAATCTTGAACAGAAACCACATTGTTGTAAATGAATTTCATCAATTTGAGGAAAATACGAATCATTACCTCGAATTTTTAACATGTTTACCTTTCTATCAGATGAGCATATTTCCAGCTACTGATGCATTTCTCCTTCGTAGCTCAGTTTAAAGTTCCCGCACAGTCATCAGCGAATACATTTTGTGGTTTTATATCGCATTTATAAGCACAAATTCGAAACCCGATACTTGATACAAACGTAAACAAGGTACTACCGTTGATGTGAGAGTAATATTTGTTCTGTGGCTATCGACGTTTAGCTGTCAGTGTTGCGCTCCATTGGACACTACTTTACACTTAACACTTCACAGCTCCACAGCGAATAATTTAAAAGTTTGCATTCAAAAGACCTGCTTTGTCAGTTGGATGCAGATTTATTTAACATTTGGAACATGATTCTACGCTACGAAGTATATGGCGAACAAATTATATTGGTAGATTTCAGCAAAGATATACCAATGCGCTCATGTTTTCTCGGTGTTTTCTGCTATTTGTTGTTATTATCTTGTTAAATTAGTTAAGTTTCTGTTATTCTGTTAAGTTTTTCTTGTTGACTTTTCGTGTTGTGATTGTTCGTTGATTTTTATAAACGTTATGGAGCCACAGCCCGGCCCTTCCCGGGAAGCAGCCCCATCTGATACAGCACAAGAGACAGACTTTCTGTCTCCCAGAAAGAAGCGTCCTCGTGGTGTATCAATCAAACCGTCATCCTCGACAATTTGATTGATACAGACGCATACTCTTTAATAATCCATGTCAGGATGATGATGATGATGATGATGATGATGATGAAGAAAGTGATATTAGTATTAATGATGATTAGAGATTTTAATAAAAATATGTTATCTTTACTTGTATTTTTTTACTGTTTGAGATGAAAAGGGACGTAATTATCACTCGCCGTAAATCCCCTTTTAATTACGAGCGCCGCACTTAAAAAATGGATGCATTCACTCAGATGTTCAGACTCGTATTGAAATTGAAAAATGTGCCCAGCCAAAAAGGTTTGTATTCTCTGACATGTCAAAAAATGATAGCTGTCAGAATTTTACGGGATAAAACATCAGAGTTTAGTGTCGCGTTAATCTGCAGCGCTAATTATAGATGTCGCCACTAAAAGGGTACGAAATTACGAATGAGACGATACGAGTAACGAAACATTATTGGTGTAGTAAAGACGAACAGTGTTCTCGCTGTATACGGCTGACAAAGGATGTAACAATGGGGAAGACAACTGTCAGATTTGTTCCACGTAGAGGGCGCTAAATATCTGTTACAAACACAGAGTTTGAACTGAGGTTACAAATGAATCACAGAGTAAGTAAGTAAATCCAGTTTGAGCAAAACATTTCATTAATCAGAGAAACTAATTGTCAATATCCGTAGAACTTGGCTGTTGACAATTTTCACATTTGACAAACACACGCATACATTATATACTCTTTGAACACACAGTGCGCTCTACCAAAAAGTTTTCCGTAATCCGTCGAAGCTACAGAGAAGAAGCCTGTGTCTATCAGTGACTACATAACATTATGACGTCATTTATTGCTAAAGCTACGTGTGTTCGACAGAATCGCTGCATTCGATCTGCGAGTCGA
This sequence comes from Argyresthia goedartella, assembly GCA_949825045.1. Lineage (NCBI taxonomy): Eukaryota > Metazoa > Arthropoda > Insecta > Lepidoptera > Argyresthiidae > Argyresthia > Argyresthia goedartella. Next base: position 25,143,998 of record OX463831.1, read on the forward strand.
TATTGGTGGCGCGCGACGTTGCCAAACTTCCGCCGATACCCTTCCACGACGGCATCAGGCTGGAGAAGAGAAAGTCTAAGGTAATGTGAAGTCATCGATCGATGGTGTCGTTATAATTCATCATTTCTTTATTGCATACAAATAATATCAGACAACAAGATTTAAACAGAAATAGTGTACAAAGGCGAGCTTATCTCTTATAAGATATCTTTTCCAGCAAACCAAATCAGGATAAGAAAGGTCGATGGTTGATTAGTGTTAGATCATGTATACAACAATACAATGCGTCACTTGCGTATACTTGCGTCAGTCAGTTAACGTAGAATAAGTTTAATAACACGGTAATTATGACATGTTCATCATACTACAAATGTCATAATTACCGAGTTATTTCATCAACTCTCTGATGCAAGTGGGCCAATGACAAAAAGACGGGTGTTATGTAAAACATGTAAACAAATTATAATCAATGTCCATCGCCATCGGAAACTTTAATTTCACTTTACTTTCCGTGTACCTACTCATATGTTTATCTTTACTACCTAACTTATGTGTATTATTTATATTATGTTTTCTTATTATGACAACAATTGCGTGGCGGTGTACTGTGCGGGTGTGACGCAGTCTGGGTGAACGCACTCTATCCTAGTTTTGGGCCAGAAGCCAATCATAATGACGTTACCTAACATATAAACTTTCTAGACTCTGGAAAAATAATTCTTCCTCACCTAGTCGCGGTTTCGCTTCCCGACCGCTACGCCAGAGAATAAAAGTTTTTTTTTCATTAACTGACTGAGTTTTTCAATTTTATTTCCTCCATACGAACCTTCCTGAGACTTCAACTAATAGTTTAAAAGAAGTTCATCCAAATAGGTCCAGAGTTTTTGCGAGTTTACTTGATTTATTTGTTTATGTATTTGTATTTATTTTTCTATACGTATCACAGGTTGTTGTTTTTGTAAAGTTTCGCCCGACTCAAGAACGATATTTTACGCATCGCTTGTAAAGAGAAATAGTTTTAGTTTTCCCTCGCATTGATTAAAAATTTGCCGTGTTCAATCAGCCCTGAAGTAACCCCAACGTACGCACACGCTCGGCTGACAGTGTCTGATATTTGCGAGCGCAGTAGCAAGCCACAAATTAATTATTTTTATAGGTATCTTTCGATGATAAAAAAACCGTTTTTTGCTTTAGTTTAATGTAAATAACCACCCCTAAGTCTTGCGTCAATTTACAAAACAAGACACTGTAAATAGGAGATAGATAGATTCATTCACATCGTTCATCGTTATTACGCCATATGGGAAAATATTTCAGGTGCACGCGGTAGAAGGTCAGTCGGGCTCCAGCCGGTCTACAATGTACCTCGGCATATCGCGACTGCCAACGCTGACGAAGAACGTCAGCGAGACACAACTCGTCGCTGACATACGCAGTGTTGGTGAGTTTTGACTTAAGTCTTTGAGTTTAAATATATATTCGTATTAAATATATACTCGAGTTTAATTGGCAATAGATGGCGATGCTGTAGTTATTTAGCATACATAAACATTCCTACATCGCGGAATCAGTCGATGACATGCGTAGCGTTGGTGAGTGTTGACAATAATCGCCAAACGTTCGTTGGCTTTGCTGTTGTAAATTGAGTTAACATACATACAAATTTTCGCTGATTTACGTAGCGTTGGTGAGTGTTGACTACAAACGCCAATAGATGGCGTTACAATAGTAATTTGAGTTACCATATATTTCTACATCGCGCAACTCGCGTTGGAGCATTAAGTTCAATCGCCAACACATGGCGTTTCTGTGGTTATTTTAGATTACATACATACCTACATCGCGTATATAATGTCAGTGAGAGACAATCGTAGTGTTTGTAATATTATTAGTTATTGTTCAATGTAGATGACGTTACTTTAGTGAAGTAAATTTAGGTTTACATCGCGTAAACAGATGCTCGCTGTATGTATGTATCGTCTGTACATGCTGACGATGAATCGATATATATGTCACCGTAAGATAGTCAAAACCGTTAGTTGATAAACTAACGCATTAGTTGATGAACTATCGACAGATAGTATACCAGACCGAGAGGGTTTAGAATTTACGTTTCTTTTGTTCTTACATGTCAACCTAACATATAATTCAACTTCAACTAAGCTACCGCAGTGTTTGCCCTGGTATTTTGTTTGCAATTCAAGTTTAAACCAGTTTACTATTTAACGGTTTTAACCGTTAGTTTATCAACAAACTCGTCATATAGTAAGCAGTACGCTACAGTTTAATTAATATCTTTCGATAGTTGACCAACTAACGAGAAAAAAGTTAGTTTATCAACTAACAGTTTTGACAATCTTACGGTAAAATATGTAAAGGGTGGCGCCCACTTCAACTCTTTTGCCCGATGACATTACTTTCCGAAATTCAATTCTTCAAAACAAAACTTTCGCATGGTGCAATTATACAAATGACTTTCTTTTCAAAATCTGCGGCTTCGATTACCGTCCAAGGAAATAGCTTTTTTAATAATCGAATGATGCAGTTTTGTGTTTCACCAAAATCGATATCATGGTTCATAAAAACGGAAACCTCTATAAATAAATAAATAACCGATAAATAAATAAATATGAGAGGACAATCTTACACAACTCGAACTAGACCCGACCCATAGTAAGCTCAACTTGTTGATCTTGTGTCGATAAGACATGGGTACTAGAGGACGATATACTAAATAGAGATAAATACTTACGTAAACATATAGAAAACATCCAAGACTAAGAAACAAATATTCATGCTCATCGCACATGTATTTGCCCTTGTCGTGATTCGAACCCAGGACCGTCAGCTTCTCAGGCAGGGTCACTACCCGCTAGGCTTAACCGGTCGTCAACTTATAGTTTCCGATTTCACCCTACGTGACCCTTCGAAATGGGTCACCTACAATAAAATACAATGACATAAATCCGCCAAACGCTTCGTCATAACTAAACTTAAGAAAAAAATACACATGTATAAAAATAAACCGCCCCTAGAAACGCCCGCACCAAACGTGCCCATTACACTGGCAGCATTACCGCGCTGCACAGCTAGCGAGATCCTCTGTGACAGGAACGATCCGGAGCGGTGATCAAATCCTCGGTCCCTCAAACGACGCCCAATGTCCTTGACGTAGGCCCTACCCTGCGAACCCCACACCCCTGTGGTCTCGACGGCCAAAGGAACAGACAGATAACTTCCCATTAGCTGTGCGTATTTAATGCATTTCTGCCGCGATGCCGACTCAGCAGCAGCACCCGGGGTTACCCTAGTTGAGCTGATGTGGGATGGTGCGTACGTACACACCAGGTCGCATCCCACAATAGGCAACGACCTCTCTTCCAAGGTATTAACGTGAGACCGTCCGTACGTTTCCCGTCGCTGCGGCTCAAACCCGGAGGTTCTAGAACCGACGGAATATTGGCAGAGACTGGCGCCCTCCGGACGATGTCGTTAATTAAGTGATGGCGACAGAGTCTCCCTGCACTTCGAACACGGTGCAGCCCATGGCGCCCCAGCGAGTCAACCGCCGCACCACAAACACAACACCCAAACCTGTATAGGTAGAGTTTTCAGACAATGATATAATTTAATCCTTTATTCCAAGGCAACGACTCGGGCAATCGCCGCCAGCGTCAGCCGCTAGGGGCTTTGCAAAGGCTCATCAACTCCCGACGATGGCCGCAATGTGGCACACAAACTGTTAGTCTTGCAGAATTTCTCATCGGGAAATATTACATTGCACATCAAAAATACTGATTTGCACATCAAATATCATTGCAAGATGCTGCGGTAGCTTAGGTGAAGGGTAAAAGGGGTGAGCGAAAGTAAGCCCCCTTTGTCCTTCGTGTTAGGTTGAACATGTAAGAACAACAAAAAATACTTAAAACACAAACTTGAGTACACATAAAATATTTAAAACATAAAAAGAGTTTTTGCTAGGTTGAACATGTAAGAACAACAAAATAGTAGTCTAGGTGACTGCTACATAATGGAGGGCATAAATACTCGAGAGTGGGTTTATGAAACGAGACGAAGGCGAGTTTCATAATAATATCACTCGAGAGTTTGAATGCCTAATTATGTACAGTTACATAGACTAGTTTATCTACACACATATCATAAGCTCTCTTTGATGTGTTCAGGAACCGCATGTTTGACCGGCATTGTGGCTCTGCAGTTGTTTAGCTTGTTCTGTAGCACCAACTTCGGGCGTCGGCGTTCGAAATTTGAATGTCAGTACCAACTTCACAGACAAACGGCACGAGGCGGGCGTCGGCGTTCGAAATTTGAATGTCATAATGTATAGAAAAATTACACATTATGGTCATAATGTGTAATTTTTCAGATAAGAAATGAGTTTTTACCAAGTAGTTTAACATTATGCTGATCGTAACGTGCGGTTTTTGTACGCAGTAAAGAGGGTTTATGATACGTGTGTAGATAAAATACTTAAAACTTAAACTTGAGTACACATAAAATATTTTATCTACACACCTCTTTACTGCGTACAAAAATTTTTCTACATATTATGACATTCAAATTTCGAACGCCGACGCCCGCCTGCTTGCCGCCCCTAGTTTGTCTGTGAAGTTGGTACTGAAATTCAAATTTCGAACGCCGACGCCCGCCTGCAGAGCCACAATGCCGGTCAAACATGCGGTTCCTGAACACATCAAAGAGAGCTTATGATATGTGTGTAGATAAACTAGTGTATGTAACTGTACATAATTAGGCATTCTGCAGCAGTCACATAAACTACTATAAAACATAAACTTGAGTACACATAAAATATTTAAAACATAAAAAGTGTTTTTGCTGATCCTTTTTGCTGTGCAAATCAGTATTTTGATTTGCGATGAAATACTAGCCTCTCTCATCTTGTTGTCTATGGCAAGTTAGGGGCTTAGAGCTCTGTCAGTCGAAGAGATTGTATGGATGCGATAATATGGCGCCCGCCTGTAATAGGAAATGTACCATGTGCCATTATGCATAAGAGTCATTTTGTAACAAAGAGGGAGACGAATCCCATTTATACCTTATTTATACTCACCTCCTTTATTTCTTATCCGATTTTAGGGCCTATGGTCTATTATCAGTTTCCAGTTTACTGGTAGTTTAGGCTGCGATAATTTTCTTTATCTCTTAGCGGGCTGACACCTCTCTTTCTCGCTTAGGGTAAGGTGGGATGAGATAAAGAGAGGTGACGGCAAGCTCAGAGCCTAAGAAAGTGTGCGTGAACTATAATTAACATTGCATATATATTTCTTTGAAATAACAATACCTACATATTTTCAATATCTCCCTAGTAAACTATTGTGAATGCATCCACAGGATCCAAAGCGCTGAGCAACATGTCCGAGCAGTTCAGTAGGCTGAACCGATTCGGGTCAAGGGCCAAGCCAAGTTTAGAACTCAAGTTCGACCAACAAGCCTCAAGAACTAAACCGTCCTTCACACTATCCAACCGGTTTGAGACAGGTAACTGTTTATCTAGTCTGCTCGCCAAAACGATTTAATGGGAAAGAAATTAACTGTCGTGTGATTGGTGTTAATTGACGCCCACTAACGCTTTTTGTGCTTGTCTTTTGTATGGAATTGTATGACAGAGATAACGCTTCATTACCTCTTTTTGACGAACGTATGGTAAGATTCAAAACTTTTATTCATAATAACTCGATAACGTAGGTCCGACAAATTGGTGACGTACTAGCAAAAGGGCTGACCTGAAGCCCTAGAAGAGACTTAACTCCCTCCGTTGCAGTACAGAGCCCAATCGATATGCCGATAAAAAGCCGAGCAGAATTTCAACCTTAGAGTCTGGCAAACGAAAGCGTGACCTGAGAAAACGTGGTAGAATTCATAAAACCTCTATGTGGTATCACTAACATAGATCACTACACTCCGTTCAGTTATTCTAAAGATCTTTGCCTCTCTTTCTGCTGTACGGAAGCGTTACAGCTAGAAAGAGAGACAGAGCTTTAGAATAACGGAACGGAGTGTGACTATCTATCACTGTGTCGTTTGACGTGCCTTTGACAGCATAATTTTGTTGCCATATTGAAACTTTTAAGAAAACTCCGTGTCACGCTTTCGTTTGCCAGACTCTATGCCATCATAATACAGTGCAACCCTATTATCAGTAACAGACGATCCGCACTGCGGCCTTGGTTCGCTCCGTACCATATTCGATCGTGTGGCGTGCGGTCCGCCGCACATTATTAGTATTAATATCGATGATGCGGTTGGTCCGGTTGGTTGCACATCGAACATGCTGCGTCCGCACCAAGTGCGGTCGTTCAGACGACGCACCGTACCGTCAGTGGCGGTTTAGTTTAGTTCTATTGATTTATGGTTTCACGAGATCCAACAGTTCGGCGAATAATTCAGGACCCATAAGAAAGTCTTCATCATCGAGGCTGTTCTCTTGTCTGTATTTAGAGTAGAATACGACTATTCTTTTTTTTAAATCGGAGGCATGTGGACGGTGGACGACCGCCTTCTATCACGCTCAAAGGCGACTGGACAGTGCGGCAAGCTGTGCTGTCGCCTGTTGCGCAGAGCGCACCGCACAGTGCGGTGGTGCGGTGGTGCGGCCGCATCATGTTCGAACGTCTGTTAATGCTTTATGAAAAAACAATTGTACTGAGGGTGTCCCTGCGCGTTCGAGTGAAATTTATCTCGACCAATCAAGTGCAATACACCATAGAGAGGGTAGATTATCCCTCTAATTCCGGTCTGTATCACCAACAACAAAAAATTGTATGGGGTTCGCACAGGATCAATATTTCCAGACGGCGGCTTCCGGCAAGCGCGGTCGTATGGCAGGTGTGCTTGTGCTAGTACAGGATGGAGGTATCCTTAAATATTGGAAATAGCACGTTCAATGTAAAAGAGACTCCTTTGTTTTTAAAAACAATAAATAATGCATTTATGGATTTTTGAAAAATAGTTTTTTATTCCGTGCCGTATTTTATTGAATTATTGAATTCATAGTGATCATTTATATCTTCGACACATACTCCTATACTAGTAGTTTATATGACTGCTACATAATGGAGGGCAATAAAATTCGAGAGTGGGTTATAATATCACTCGAGAATTTTAATGCCTAATTATGTACAGTTACATACACCAGTTTATCTACACACATATCATAAGCTCTCTTTGATGTGTTCAGGAACCGCATGTTTGACCGGCATTGTGGCATTGAGTTGTTTAGCTTGTCCTGTAGTACCAACTTCACAGACAAAATAGGGGTGGCACGCAGGCGGGCGTCGGCTTTCGAAATTTGAATGTCATAATATGTAGAAAATTTACACGTAACGTGCTTTTACGTGCGTTACTCGTAACGTAGAGTTTTTGGACGCAGTAAAGAGGGTTTATGATACGTGTGTAGATAAACTAAATAAAACCGTGAAGATTTAGAATAACCTACTTGTATTGTGCATTCTCATTACCTAATCATGGTATGTGTCGAAGATATAAATTGTCACTATGAATGACGCTTTCGATCTGTTATCACAAAATGTGTATTTCACTATATATATTTTTACAATTTCGCACGGGATTTGATTTAATTTATTTATTCGTCATTAATAATATTAAGTAATGTTGCTCTGTTAGTCCTCTTTGGTTCGGTGAAGAGCCTTTTTAGGGTTCCGTACCCGAAGGGTTCCAAACGGGACCCTATTACTAAGACTTCGCTGTCCGTCCGTCCGTCTGTCACCAGGCTGTATCTCAAGAACCTAGCTAGCTAGAGAGTTGAAATTTTCACAGATTATGTATTTTTGTTGCCGCTATAACAGCAAATACTAAAAAACAGGATAAAATAAATATTTAAGGGGGCTCCCATACAACAATACCACACACAAACTTATGGATGCACCTGGTTACGTACATGGAGTGTGAAAGTAACCGCACCAATAACTTTGTAAACAATATTTTGCTGTGTAAAATCCAAACTATTCACTCCACACCATCGCTTCCATTGAACGGTGGTACGGAACCCTTCGTGCGTGATTTAGACTCGCACTTGACCGGTTTTTAACATTTGAATCGTATTCCTCAAAAAATAAGCTGAAAGTGAAATTCTTAGTTCCACTGTCGGTGTGCCCAGCCTTAAGCATGTTGAGGAAGCGATAATCATAGCAAGTGGTCTTTAGTCTCTGCCTACCCCTCTGCTAGGAAAAAGGCTTGAGCAGTCATAGGAAAACGCGTACCTATATGTTACATGCTATCAAAATGAGTCAATGTGAATTAGCGGAATGATGCAAGTAGGCCTAAACTACATAAATTCGGTCCTTAAAATCTGGCTTTAGTCAACGACAGCCTACTGCGATATCTATACTTTTATCTCCATGCAGTAGTGGTAGAGCAAGGGCAATCTATGTCCATGTATATCTACGTTCCGATTCCAGGTTCCAAGAAAAAGGGCAGTTTCTCCGACGGCATGAGCTCCGACTACTCCTCGGACGACGAAAACCGGACCAACATCTTCGAGCCGACCCTGGACAACTTCGAGAACAACCAAATCTACATCGGAAAAGGCCCCCAGCCCACAGCCGACGACAATGACTGCGAGTTGATCCAAAACCCGCTGTACTCCTCGAAGATCGAACCCCACGACCCACAAGAAGCGGCGGACGCCGACTCGCTGATCACATTCGCCGCCGCCCAGACAACAGCGAAGACTCCCGTGTCCAACAAAAAGAACCCTTTCAACTCCGAAGAGGCGCCCCAAATCCAAATCGAAACCGAGAACCTGCTACAAAAACCCTCGTCGCTAACGCTAAACCAAAAACTATCGCACAGTTCGAGCGATCTGTCCGAAAGCCAGAACGTGAATTTCCGTCGGTCCAACTCACAGCACGACGTGGCTTTGAACATAAGTCAGTCGCACAGTGAGTCCGCGTTGAAGCAGTTGAAGTACTTGGCGGGTCCTTCAAGTACAAAGGACACGGTGATGTCTCCGTTCTCGAAGTTGGCGAAGGGCGTTCAGTCGTTCAGTGCAAACTTGGATCCGAGGAAGATTAAGGTGAACATAAAAATAAGCATTTACATAGAATAGAGTAGAATAGAAAATTGTTTATTCACTAAGCCACATTACACTATAAAGGAGAGCAACATATAGAGACAAGTTATAGGAAGACAAAATAGTAGTTTATGTGACTGCTACATAATGTCTAATTATGTACAGTTACATACACTAGTTTATCTACACACATATCATAAGCTCTCTTTGATGTGTTCGGGAACCGCATGCTGGACCGGCGTTGTGGCGTTGATCATTGACCTGCAGTTGTTTAGCTTGTTGTTGTACCAACTTCTCAGACAAACTAGGGGCGGCACGCAGGCGGGCGTCGGCGTTCGAAATTTGAGTGTCATAATTTGACAATTTTTTTAATTATGATTTAAATTATGAAAATTGATACAATAACATTATATATATGTGTGTGTATAATATAATAGTAATTACGACGTGCATTATATATAATAGATATGCATTGGAGAGCGATCGCAAAATAAAAACAATAATAACACAGGAAGAGAATGAAAATGGCAGAATAGAGAAAAATAATAAAGAGTTGTCTCGTCAGCTAGTCACCCATCACATCATAGGGACTTATTTTATTTTATTTTCAGGCATCGGGCCACCAACCCGTTATAAATATGACCATCAACAGTCCGCTCCTTGTTGGTCCATTTATTTTTTTTAGAATGCGTTAAGAAAAAACCTACCTTGCTTCTGACCCACACACGACACCAGTGTCGTGTCGTTTTTCATTACTGCAGCCCCAGCCGGGGATCGAACCCGGGAACTCCCGCATGTTAGGCAGAGTTACCGCAGCGCCACAAAGGTCGTCCGGGGTTGGTCGGAGTCACAGACCATTATTCTCGGTAGACGCCGTTAATTCACCTACTTCGCGTGTAATGCCTTGGTGCGTGACACCTCCTCTCAGTCGCTCTTAGGCCTCAGCGATAAGGGTGTATTTGCTACGACTGTTCTCACTGATATCATGGACGAATAAAATAGAGGACAAACAACCGTAGTACTTTGAAGCGTAATTCGATTTTTAGTTTAAATGATAGTTAGAGCTACTTCAAAAGTTCTTTCTAGTATAGGTAGTATCGTGGTGGCGTGGTAATTTAGGAAAGATGGCGGTATAAGCGTTAATTTCCTAAGAAGAAACAAGGCTTACGCTTACGCCATCTCTGATTTTTCGTCGATATTACTGTGGATTATACTACGCCGTCATCCTAAGCACCCAGCATATATTGCATGGTACAGCGAAATCTAGAAATTATACAGAATTTTAGCATTCTAGCAGGGTACGTTTTTTTGTATGACGTCAGTCCTCTAGTCTTGTATAGTCCAGTCAGACTTTAGTAGTAGTAGTAATGATGATGTGTTGTAGCACGTCGCGGAAAGTAAAGTCCCAATCCTTTTTATGCACTTTTATTGTCTAAGTAGGTAAACACAGTAAAGGGTGGTAACTCTTCCGATATGTGTATGTCTTACGACGGTTGGTGACGTACTCGTTAGTTATAAGAAAATATGTTAATTACGATGTAAAAATACTCGCAGCCAAGTATGTAAATAGTAACTTCAGCAAATAGCGGTTGCTAACATGTTCGGTAGGACCGTACATACTGGCAACCCCAAAAGGAGCAAAACTAAGTTATTTTAATATAAGAATAAAATCGGAGAGTTACCCATACAAAGCAAGTAAATATAAAATCGATCGAAACACAAGTAAACATTAATTATGTGTCAAAGGCGACGTTGCCGTGCGTGGGCCACGGGAGCGTGCGTGCGTCGCTACTGCACGGGCGCCGGCACTCTCTCCGTCCGCTTGGGTAGGCTCTGTAGCTCGATGTCTTCGTGAAGGGGTACATCTTTGTTTCCCTTGCCTCTCCTACTGCATAGGAACAGCGCTGCACGGTGCTTTAAAGTCCATTCGACGGCTGCGACGATTACTGCTCCAAGTAGCGTATAAGTTATCGCATACAGATGAGTATCGTAAGTTGTCACGGTTGAAGGTAGAATTTCTTTACTTTTTAATGTGAATATCTGTTTCTCTATCTCATCTGTTTCTCCTGGATTTGTTGGTAAAATATTTCTTCTTCGTTGGTACGATAGATCCACAATATTGTTGACAGTTGTATTCAGATCGGGGAAGTCGAAGAAGTGACTCATCTTCATATTGGTATTGTATTCGTTGTGCGAATAAATAGTTAACTCCTTTGATTGTAGAACACACCCTTCTGATAGTGTCACGACGCTAGACGCCGTTATGGTATGCGCCTTGACGTCACTTGCACATATTGTACGGAACGTGCATGTTCCGCAACACACGGCCAGCCAGCTGTTCGTCGCGTGTAACTCGATCCAGGAATTATCGCATGTAGACTGTTGGACGCTACACGGTGTCCTAGTCAAACTTGTAGTATGATGACTTAACAGTTTTGCTTTGCAAGGAGCGTAGTTATTGTTTAAATTATATACTGGTATGTTTTTGAAGCAAATGAAGCGGTCCGGTTTTAGTCGACTGCACAGCTTCATCTCATCTTCACTCACGGTGATGTAACTGTTCCGCTGGAAGTTCACAGCTACATATTGCGCCTGCAGCTGCATAATAGTTATCTCCGACTCGGTTTTCACAGGCAGAGGTATAGCGCGGTAGACGAGATAATCTTGGTCGGATGTGAGAGGAATGTCTATTTCGAATAGGAAGTAGTTGTTCGTCACTCGAGCCTTCACATGGATAAGTTTATACACATCCTTGATATTCTTTTTGACGTTTTCTACGGGAAGAGTTTTCGGTAGTCTTTCAGAAATCAGGTGTAACTGCTTAATCAGCTCTACCGGAGAGAGGAGATGTACATCCATGTGTCCTTTGTAGACGTCCGTCAAAGAATCAAATAAAAGTTCCTGCATTGTTCTCATGTTTTTCGTTAGTAAGTATGTCGTTAAAGAGGCAGAGTTGAAGAAAGTAGTAGCCATCATAATCTCTAAAGTTGACTCGATTCTGGCCATATTCGAATCTGTCTGATTCATAAATTCTTCTAACATGATGAACTGTCTGTTGATGTTGTCCTCAGTCTTTTTGAGAACTTTATTTTCCAGCTCTACAAGGGAGGTCTGATTTTTTGTCAATTCGAGTAAGTATTTCTCGTTGTTTCGTAATGCGTCAATGTCCTTTTCATATTTATCAGCAGAGTTTTGATCCAGTATACCAAAAAGGCTGTTGGCGATGCTGCCGATCCCGTTAATAAGACCTCTTTTCTTCCTGTCGGATAATTGTCGGTGTGGAGCTAGTAGAATATCGTTGTAGTGGGTAAGTAAGTCCATTTCGTGGTCAACTGATTTAACGTGGACTTGCAGTATCTTGGATCTGTTCTCTTGCACAGTTCAGTCAAATTGTGAAGATAATATTCAATCTTTTGTACACCGTTCCAGTAATTAGTTAGATTGTAGTACATGAGTATAGTCCATTCATCGTGTACTGTTTGTAATGTTCCGGCGGCGTCGTAGTAGATCGGTCGATTCGGCTCCATTTCTGTAATACGAGCGCCTTGCGATAAGTGAGCACCGGCGTTAGCTCGTGCGCCGCTGACTAATGTAAACATTGTCACGAGTAGCGTAATCAATGTTGTAAGTGATCTTTTCACAGCTGTTTTTCTCTTCGGCGCTTTTGGTTTATCTCTTGTATCTTCTTCTAGAATTTCAGTAGCAGATGTATTGTCCAGCGGTAGTGGTGACAATTTCACTACCGGGCGCTTAGTAATGCCTGTTTGCGACTTTAAGGTAGTCACTCGCACGTAGCCGTCGGTGCCCGGGTGTACTTGTAACACTTTTCCCAAAGCCCACTTCCCGGGCGGCAAGTTGTTATCTTTCACTAATACGACGTCGCCCACTTTGAGATTATTTGTCGGCTTATTCCATTTACAACGACTTTGTAGCTGCGTCAAGTATTCGTTTGACCAACTTTTCCGAAATTGCTGCAACATGTTTTCAGTTAATTGCCAGCGACGCCGTAAGTCTAGGGTTCTTATGTCGCTGTGATCGGAGCGGGGCAGTGACATCGTTGGCCCGCCAGTCAGAAAGTGACCCGGTGATAGGTAGTTATAGAACTCCTCCGGATCTTCAGTAAGTGAGCATAGAGGGCGGGAGTTCATGCATGCTTCGATTTGAGTTAGTAGAGTCGAGAATTCTTCGAAAGTGTGCTTTTGTTCTCCCAGGACACGACGTAGATGGTGTTTCATCGACTTGACGGAAGCTTCCCATAGTCCGCCAGCAGATGGCCCTGCCGGTGCGTTAAAATGCCACTGTATTTCCAGTTTGATGATTTCTTCGAAGAATTCTGGTGACATCAGCGTTTTGAACTCCTCGAACTCGTTGCGTAACAACTTGGCTCCTCCAATAATGTTGGTCCCGCAGTCAGAGTATACATGGCTTGGCTTTCCTCGTCGCGCGCACATTCTTTGGAAAGCTGCTATGAAAGTTTCCGTTGACAGGTCCGACACGAGTTCAATATGCACGGCTTTTGTGGCCATGCATACAAAAATAGCTATGTAGCCCTTTGAAGTCCGGACGCCTCTGCCCTTGTTGGTTTTGACCTCTACGTGACCGGTGAAGTCGACCCCGGTGTGTGTGAAAGGTCGCGAAGGAGTTGTCCGTTGTGGTGGCAAGTCGCCCATAAGTTGGCTATTCGTTGTCGTCTTGTATCGGTGACAACGTACGCAGCGGGTCGATTTGGACTTGACAGCTCGATTCCCGCCAACAATCCAATAGCGTTGTCGTATGTGCGCTAGAGTCAGTCGCGCACCCCCATGCAGTACGGTTAAATGTGCTTGCTCAAACAGTAGTTCCGTAAAGCGTCCTTTGTGGGGTATGATGACGGGGTTCTTCATCTTGAATGGAAGGGCTGATTTGTTGAGACGCCCACCCACACGCAGAATCTTTTCTTCATCCAAGTAAGGATTTAGTTTGAAGATCGGGCTCCTGTTCGGTATTGGTTTGACTCTACTAAGACAGTTGTATTCATTTTCAAAGTCACGTTGCTGCACGTGTCTAGTTATACACTGTTTTGCAGCGGTAATTTCTTTCGTAGATAAGACGCCGCCGGTTTCAAGTTTCTCACTGTTCCGTGCATTTGTACCGAAGCGTCGTACCCAGCCGATGATTCTTGTTACCCAAGTTAATGAACTACATTTTATTAGTAATTCACTTATAATATTCTTGTCATCATTTGAAGTTAGGGTTGTCGCAGGTTTTTCAATCTCGTTACTCGCAGTAAAATGACAGACTGGTTTATTTTGGGACTGTGTTTCGTCTTGAGTTGATAGGAAGTCGGGTCCATTCCACCATAATTTGTAGTTGAGTAGTTGGGTGGGATATAGACCACGTGACGCACAATCTGCAGGGTTGATCTCGGATTTTATATAGTGCCAATCTTTCGCAAGGAGCACTAGAGTGATTTTGGTTACTCGGTTTGCGACGTATCTCTCCCATCGCGTCACATCTCCTTGAAGCCAAGCAAGTACCACTTGCGAATAGCACCAGACCTGAACTTTCATATCTTGTTTCTTATAGGCTTCCTTTACTTTCTTGATAAGTTGGGCCAGTAGTAGGGCACCGCATAGCTCTAATCGTGGTAATGTCAATTTTTGTGACAGTGGCGCAACCCTAGTTTTCGCGGCGAGTAGAGTTATAGTAGGTGTGCCGCTTGAGTTGATAACTCGGCTGTAGATGACGCACGAATATGCTTTCATGCTTGCGTCACAGTAACCAAGCAACTCGATACTATCTTGGTTTCCACCAAGACACCGGTTAAGTTTTATGTCTTGTATCACGGGGAGCTCTGATCTCATTTTTTGCCACTCCTTTTGAATGTCTGTCGGGAGGACATCGTTCCAGCCAAGATTATCAACCCACACTTTTTGAAAAAGTAACTTTACTGCGATAGTGATTGGTGAAAACCAGCCGAGTGGGTCATATAGCTTCGAAATCTCTGTTAGTAGTCTTCTCTTGGTTATTGGAGATCCAGAAGGGGTGTCTTCTAATTCCCAATTAAAGATGAAAGTATCGCTCGTCGGATTCCATCCCAGACACAGCATCTTCATCGATTCTCCGTGTTTGAAGTCAAATGAGTTCTGAACTGATAGTTGATCGTTCGACAAATTCTCTAGTAATGCGGGATGGTTCGATGTCCACTTGCGTAAGTTCATACCGCCTCCTTTTAGTAATTCGATAAGGGCGATTTGTAAGTTTTTGGCTTCCTCGATAGTGTCTCTGCCACTGACGAGGTCGTCCATATAAAGTTGATTCTGTAGTACGTTGGCTGCTTCTGGGCTTTGGTGGCCGTCGTCCATGGCGAGCTGTTTGAGAGTCCTCATAGCTAACCATGGTGCGCATTTCATTCCGTAGGTGACGGTGCGTAGTTCGTAAGATTGCAGTTTTTCAGTAGGGTTGTCACGCCACCATATTTTCTGTAGTTTTTGCTGGTGATCGGCTATCCAAATACAACGGTACATCTTTTCAATATCCGCTGTGTAGGCGAACCTGTATGACCTCCAGCCAATAATGAGGGATTGGATATCTTTTTGTAGATTGGGTCCCTTTTCTTGTAGCTAAACTAGACTAAAACTAGAGTCGCCGGAAGTAGCTTGCGATGCATTAAAAACCACTCTCACTTTTGTTGTTGTTGATTGTTCCCGTTCTACGCCATGATGAGTAAGGTAACATTCAGATGTGGAGGGCGAGTTTAGAGGCGCGATTTTCATATGACCCAATTCGGCGTATTCTCGCATGAAGTCTCTGTACAGTCCAGCTAGTTTATTTTTTCGTTGCAGCCTTTTTTCTTGTTGTAGGAATTGCGCCATAGCGATTGGTTTGGAATGGCCCAGCTTTTCCTCGTATCCGGGAAGGAATGGAATTTCTACGATGTATTTTCCATCTGCGTCCCGTTGTACTGTGTTCGAGTAAAGTTGTTCACAGTAGTCGTCCTGCGGTATGTCGTTAGTAGTTTGAGTAACATCTAGTAACATATTTCCTCGATGTTGAGCATAGTTACGTGACATTTAAAAGTCTTTAATTTACCACATAGAATCCACCCTAGTTGCGTCTGTTGGGCAGCGGGTGATGAATGACATCCTTTCAGGACTCCATCTAAAATGATCTCCGAATATACATCAGCCCCTAGTAGTAAACCGACGGGGCGTGAGACGTTAAACTCGGGATCTGCCAGTTTCAGGTTGTTGATGTGTGGCCAGTCAGCCTTATCAAATGTAGAGTTCGGTAAGTTAAAGATAAGTTTCTTCATGATAAGAGCTTCAGTTTCAATCTCGTATTCGGAGTGGATTGACTTGCAGTTAAGTAGTAGACGTCCTTTACAGTCACCGGTTATACTCCCAACTCCTGAGACAGTTGCATGTAGACGTTTCCTTTCCAGTTTCAGTAGTTGTGCAGCTCTCTCAGAAATCAAATTAACTTGCGAGCCCTGATCTAAAAGGGCACGAAGATTTACGTATTTGCCGTTCGATGACATAACTTGTAGCTGGACAGTAGTTAATAAGATCTCCATATTATCAGTGGATGAAAGATGATTGGTGTTAAGTTTACCAGAAGTAGATGGACGTGATCTATCGGCCTCGTTTCTAGTCGGTTTTTTATTAAAATGTAATAAAGTATGATGTTTCATATTACATTCCTTGCAAGATTTCGTAGAATTGCAGTTCGCATTTCCGTGGCTGTAGAGACAGTTTCTGCACACGTGTAGTTTTGCAACTAGGTTATTTCGCTGTTCAGCATCGGTGTCGATGAACTTCGGGCATTGCATCAACACATGATCACCCATGCAATGAGGGCATGAACCGAACGATGTAGTGTGGAATGTTTTTGTATAGCTTTTCTTTGGCTCGAAATAATTCCGTTTCCCGCCAAATTGAAAGTTGTTGGCTTGGACGTAGTTTGTTTTTGAGTGGTGGTGGAGGGTGCTTCCTTTTTCGTATTTTTCGTAGTTTCGTAAGCCATGAATTTACTTTCGAGGAAGCTTAGGAAGTCAGTCAAATTGGGCAATTCCCTGTGGTCTTACAAATCCTTATTGTATTCGGTGAAAGTCGTGGAGTCCAGTTTTTGAGACATTAAGTGTACGATGAGCGGGTCCCAGTTAGTTGTATAGACTTCCATGTTAGTTAGCCCGCTTAGGCATTCAGTCATGATGTCATGCATCTTTTTGATGTTATTGCTGTCGGCATTTTGTATGACAGGCAGGTTCAACATAGAGTTGACGAATGACGTGAATTGCAGCCGACGATTGCCATATCTATGAAGAAGTATCTCCCAGCATGACATGTAGTTTTCAGCACTGGTGTTTAAATGATGAACCAGACGTTCCGCTTCTCCCCTCAGTTTGGACTTTAGATGCTGCATCTTCTGAGCGTTGTTTAGCCAGGGTTGTTATGGATCTTGTATGTATGTATGTATGAAACTTGTATCTTGGGAGTAGATGATTCGTAGTGCGCGGTAGAGCTTATCTTCGTATTCAATGTATGTCTCAATGTATCGTACTTATCTTCCATGGTGACAAATGTATTGTAGTATTTGAGATTGGAGCCTTTGAGTTTAGCTTCCAATTCCCAGTGTTGTTTATCGATAACGTCCCATTTCGACTTGAGAACAGAGAGATGATCTTCAAGCTCCCACTTTTGCGAGATACTTTGCACGTCGATCTTAGACATGGCGCGATCAAGAGCCATAAAGTTGCACTCTTGTTTCTCCAGTAGTTTCCTCACAGCGTCGTCGTCATTGTTGTCGTCCAAAACTCCCGTTAAGTCGAAGACTATGTTCTTCCTGTCACGATATTGTTGCAGTAGTACTTCCATGTTCTTCCGGGTAGTTTCTTACATTTCTTTTAATCTAGTGTTTAATCTAGTCGCAAGTATCCACAAGTGTTTGGTGACGGTCCTCGAAGTCCATCCATTGGGTTATAAGCGACTCGAGGCGTTTAACCAAGTAATCTTCAGTTTTCCTCCCTGGGGAGCCTTTTTTGTAGTTAGTACACAACGTTTTGATGTTGTTGAAACATTCCCGCTGCAGGTTGAGCATGGCGAGAGTTCAAGTTGTTTGAAGTTGATGTAAGTAGTTTCAGTAGGTCGGCGGTAGTCTATCACGTAGTTGACGATGATAGATAGCTGAGGTCGCAAGTTCCCAGCGCGAAGACAGCAGAGTTTCCGCGGTCTTCCCACCTTCCGTATGACGAATATGAAACCGAAGTTGTTCAGTTGTGGTTCCAGTCTTTGCTGACGAGTGGTTGCTGGTTGGCAATAGCACTTTATACTCAACGTACGATATGTGCGACTTCTCAATATAACTGGTGAGACCCGCTTGTGGGGGGCCAGATAAACCGATTTGCTATCGTAAATAAAATACAAAATGCCAAATACCTGAGGCTCGAAGGACCAAAATGTATAGTCCAGTCAGACTTTAGTAGTAGTAGTAATGATGATGTGTTGTAGCACGTCGCGGAAAGTAAAGTCCCAATCCTTTTTATGCACTTTTATTGTCTAAGTAGGTAAACACAGTAAAGGGTGGTAACTCTTCCGATATGTGTATGTCTTACGACGGTTGGTGACGTACTCGTTAGTTATAAGAAAATATGTTAATTACGATGTAAAATACTCGCGGCCAAGTATGTAAATAGCAACTTCAGCAAATAGCGCTTGCTAACATGTTCGGTAGGACCGTAGAAGTCTTATTCGTCCATGTTTATTTGAAAAAATTGACACGGTTGGTTCACATAAGTATTGGAGTGCTGATGGCGTCTACTTCTATGTATGGTCTACGGTTGGAGTGTAGTTTTAGTTTCATACCAGAATGTGTCGCGTGAGCGTGTGAGCGTGACAGCGAGCGTTGTTTCAGGCCACGCCTAGTTTATCTGTGTCTGGGTGCCGTGTGGAGTGGCACAATCCGCATTTTACGTCAAAAGTTCCGCAAATATATCAATATTTTGATATATTAGCGGACTAAGGCGTGTTTATTAGATAAGTCAAATGTTTGAAAAAACAAGCATTAGTCTGAAAATGTTGCCATTTTTTTCTACATTAAATTACCAAGTATCTCCATAAAGATTTTCGTTTTATAGTCAGAAATCAAAACGGAGTATTGCATTAAACAGTGTTTCTGCCACCCTGTATGTAAAAAAGCGTGACCATGCATATTAGTTGCATGTCTGCCCTTCCAGATGTAAATATTTCCATAATTTTCCCCATTCTAAAACATATTTTTAACTGAATATTATTTCGTTCCAGAGCAATCAGACAGGAAAGGATATAACCGAGCAACAGTACGAAGAACACAGGAAGCTGCAAGAAAAATGGCGAGACTGCAATACTAGACTAGTCGCACTGTAATAAAAATATAGAACAATACACCCTATAATAGCTCTCTGTAATAGTATTGTCTGAATGCTGGGCTTGTGACATTGTGTGGATGTAGGTAAGTTAGAAAAATTGTGTGTAGAGTGTATATTATATTAACTGGCTTCGTCGGTTGGTTGGTTTTTTGAACAGATTTTGCGGACAATTCTGAACAACATTCCCCTCTAAGAATGTCCATATTTTTTACGGGGAATGTTGAATGATCGTGTTCATTCAAATAATTATTGCTTTTGAATTTGCAAAAGGCTGAGAGGAAATAGTAAAGACGATGTTGCCAGTTAAACAAAAATATACCAATGAGTAGAAATAGGATGGTAGGATTTTGGTAAAAATATTTGTATGGTAGAGCGTGAGGTAGTATTTAAATACGAACGTATTACAAAGTATAGGTATTTTCAGTGGTCTTGTGTAATGCCTTTTTTTTCATCATCATCATATGCAGCCCACATCAACCCGCTGCTGCGCACAGGCCTCTTCTCTATAGCGGCAAGACGCACGGTCCTGTTCCAACCGTGTCCATTGAGATCCTGTCGACATGATGATATCGTTTGTCAACCTGTGACCGCTTTGGTCCGTCATCCCGTCTAGCCAAGTGTCCCGCCCATTTCCACCTCAGTCCCGTTATTCTCTTACCTATATCTTCGACCTTGGTCTTCCGTCAAGGTTTTGACGTTTGGCACGCGGTTTTTTTATTATGACTTATATTAAAATATATGTTACATACATTCCATTTCTAGACAAATTTCCCTGTGTGTGCTTAGGCTTAGCCTCAATTTAATAGAATACTTAATTAACTAAGTATTTTTATAGAACAATAATTGCATAGGTAATATTAAATGTTGCTGTTTTTTAGCCATACAGATTCCATTATGTTACCGGGATCTATAGATTAGCGACTTGGCGTATGTAATCAAATTATTAACCGTGTAATATTCTCGTCGGGACCTACGATAAATAATGTCAATATTAGTCACATTATTAGGTGGTATTGAACTATTAGTGACGTACAGCGTGGAAATTTGATGTAGGAAAAAAATATGGCAACATTTGCAGCTACTGCCAAATTGCCAAGCTGAATATGTGTATGTGCTATAATTATGATTATAGTTGGTTTAGTAAAGTAACTAAATTGTCTAATAGCAACTTCATTCAGTTCAGCCTCAAACTTGTTTTGATCAAAATATTATCATCAGAATCTTCAAAAACTTATCTGAAAATAACCTTTTAAGAATTGATATCAAAATAAAATATTGCTGTAACATTCATAGGTATTTTAATCCTGATTTTTTTCTAAAATTGCTCAGATAAGAAAAAAACTGCTCGGCAAATTACCTCATCGAATCAGTATTCCAATAAAAGCGATAATATGATAGATGCACAATATTATAATCAAGCACCTAGGAATAAATACTTAGAAGAGCAAATATTACTTCTATCGAGCCACAAACAAAAGACGATAATTCAAAGGTCTCGAGACAGTACAACTCTTAATTAAATGCTTGCTAAAGTTTGCCATACTCCCGCGATTAGATACCGGCCGAAGGTTCTATTTCGGCTAAGGTTCGGTTGCATTATTACAATTGACACAAAGAAAAACATACAATAGGAGAGGTTGAGAGGACATATAGTTGTCCAAGAAATTCCTATGCGTTCTTTAGGGAACTGTGTACATTTCTACAAGATTGATATATTTCAGTTTCAATTTCGGCTGAAACTCCAGATTCGGTCGCTCACTACCCGTGAGCCACAAGCCCCGACAAATGTCAAGTACCTATATGGCCAGAGGCACAACAAACGTTCGCAATCCAACACTGTTTACAATTTTGTATGTTTGTACTCCCGCAGAGTTTGGAAAACCTTGGCGAGCAAAATGGCACAATGTCGATGATAGTTTCATATCGACATATATTTCTATTAAACGCGCATTTAATTAACCAATATGCGAACATGCGAACGATACATGACAGTGCAGCTAATACATGACGAAAGGAATTTATTCAATTGCGTATTGTATTGCAAAGATAATGCAGCTCAGTTTTCATTAAAATGTTGAAAACTACATGTATAGAAGCCTGTTATTTTTAGACTAATAGTATATAACGAACATATAAGGACATATGTTATATCTTCACAACAAGGATATCATTAGTCGTATTCATACAGTATTATTAAATAATAAAGCTTGTTTATTTATCGACATTCTTACTCAATGTAAACAGAAAAACTACTAATACTTAATAATAAAATCACAAATTGGCTAGATACGAGTGACATTACGTTTTAATAGCTTTATGACAATTTTCTTGTTTAGTTCTCTTATCGCTTTTGTTATTTTATCATCCATGAAATCGTAACAATCGTAGATACCATACCCAACAACTTTATTAAAATGTGTGCGCGAAAATAAAGGTTCTGACTTGACTTCTGACTCACTTTATTAGCTTACATATATTTTTTGACTTTTTTTAGTCTTATACATTAATTGTCTATTTAATTTTATTGTATTATGTGATAGAGGCTGCGTAGGGTATTTAACATTTCTGACAAGATTTCCAGTAACTTTCCGTGTTCAGCTTCATAACAAGCTGCTGTAAAATACAATCGGTCTGTGATTTATTTATTTTAAGATTTTTATTTATTTTATTTTAATTTAATGCAATGTAATATTTATTGCACTTACCCGATGAAATGCATTAAATTGTGCTTAAAATATTTCTTGATTTTAATTCGTCAATCCTTCGAGAACACTGATGTTATATGTAATAAGTATTTAAATGTGATAAGTATGTACTTCCTGAGCAGGTTTGAAAATAAAGGTAAAGTGTGGCTTGGACTCGCACACGAAGGGTTCCGTACCACCGTACAATAAAACTCAAGCACAAAAAAAAAACAATATGACGTCCGAACGTGGATTCGTACTCAGAACTTAAAGATTGCGCAGCCGATATCAAACCAATTGTGCCACCACAAGCATGGTAAGCCGCGAAATCTACGACAATATTTACATTCATGATATGGTTTGTTACATCACGGGGGGTGTTCGCATGGCGTCAATCGGCACTGCGTCAACCCGCTTTACTATGCCCGTTACTTTAGCCAGAGAGAAAGGTTCTAAGGAGACTGCAAAATTCATACCTATATTAGTAGGGTTGGCAAAAGAGAAAAAAATAAAATTAAACTGTTACGAGCTTTTTTTGACCGAGCGATTTTATTATCTTATTCTTAGGGCGGTATGCCATTGAAATACTTAGGTATCTAATACAGTTCGTCACATGAGGTCACCCACTTATAAACTCAATTACTCATCATGAAACATATTTGTAGGGTAATAATACTAATAACAATTACCTAACTAAATAACACGGTTTGTGCTACCTACTTTAACATTTTAAATAGGTATACCTAGTCTGGTATTCATTTACTTACCTAGTAGACTCCTTGGGATAGTTAAAATATGAATGTCTTTTCTGTTTCTATTATTATTCATACAAACAGCAGTACACCATTTTGAAAGTCCGAAACGTACACTTAAACACTTTAATAACTATTTACAGTTTATTCTACATCAAACAATTAGATAAGGTAGGTGACAATAAATAAGTACACAACAATAAATAATATTTAAATTAAAAAAACAAAATTGTATTACATAGTTAAGCACACACAACCTATTTTTAAAAGAGATCTAAAAATCAATCTGTGAGAGTTTCTACGCCCTTCTTCTCCCACAGTGATCCAATGTAGAGAAGAGGCAAAAAATGACGTTTGCTAAGTATATGTAAATATCTACAGTAATAAAGTACTTTGACTTTGACTTTGACTTTAAGACGTGGTTTGTGCAGGCCCTCCGTTTGGGCACTGGCCAACGAGCGCAAACCGGTTATATCCAGTGGCGGCGCGTACGCGACACAGCGGCCAGTGCTCACTAACACATGCGCAGTAAGCTTGTAGTAGGTTACCTACGACGACGGCGTGGTTCTATGAACCTTTGTCTCTGGTCCTTTCTTCCTCTATGCTTTAGCTTCACACGACGTCAAAATCAAACTCAAATCATTTATTGCAAGTAGGCAAAATAATGCACTTTTACAAGTCAAACACTTACTTAAGTCTCATATATATATATATATCTATATATAGCCTTAATGGTGTCCCCCTGCTGGGCAAAGGCCTCACCGGTTCGAGCCCACACATCTCTATCTGAAGCTTTATCTGTCCATCCTGGAAAGAACCTATCCAGGTCAACCTTCCATCTCCTTCTGGGCTTGCCCCTACGCCGGAATCCGTCTGTAGGCATCCATTCCGTGGCTGATTTCGCCCATTTGTCCGGATGCATTCGACAGATACGTCCAGCCCAGTTCCATTTCAGTTTGGCGGTCTGCGTGCCCACGTCAACAATGCCAGTTTTGGAGCGCAGTATAGTGTTCCTTAAACAGTTCCCAATGCCCGACCTGTCGCCCTTTCTGTGGAGAAGAATTATATTTGAATGACAAAATGTTTGAGGGAGTTTTTCGGTGTACAGTATGGAGTTACAGAGTTTGGCGAGCTGGGGTAGTAAAACGAGTTTGCCCGCTTGCAGTGCTTCCGTCGTGGTCCCATATACATGGAAGTCTCATATACATGGAAAAAATAAATAAAATATTATTGACTAAACTAATATAGTACATAGGTAACTGTATGTACTATTAGTTTAGTTAATATACTATATTACAAAATGTACAATATAAAAATTATCTAATCTAATGACAATATTATAACATCGTATACATGAAATAACAATCTAGCAAAATAAATAAATAAGAACAAAGGCAAGTTATAATGAACATTTTTTCATGAACATGTTTTTTGATCATTCTATGCTATACTAGACGTCGCGTTTCAGTTTGGTTCGGGTTATTCCTGATTATACCTCAGTGGCTGCCTCGATAGATGCCGAGGAGTGATATTATTGGAAAATTCCCAAATAAAAAAAACCTTTACTGCTATAAGACATAACATTACGGTGCGTGTAGAAAGTGCACTATAAATAATCACCGTATCACCGTAGCAAACGCGAAACGAACGTGTTCTGTTCGAACACAGATGGATTTCTGTTTCAGAAACGCAAAATGTCAGAAAATACTTATAATAATTTGTGCTGCATTTTGTATGGGAAAATACTCAAAAAAAAAAACGTCATTTTCCCAGATGGTGTAGCAGAGGCACAATTTCATAATTTGTATGATTCTGACAGGAACCAACACCATGATACCTGTCATCCAAAATGATGGTCATATCTCCATACATACCAGTGGTCTAGGATCAGTACTTTCCGGTATGTGACAGTTTTTAGTTTGACAGCTGTCATCTGAAATGAAGATCGCATCTAAAGCTTGATAGCTCTAGCCTTAGACCACTAGTATGTAAAGAGATATGAATATCTCCTTACATACTAGTGGTCTAGGATCAGTAGTTTCCTAGATATGACAGTTTTTAGTTTGACACCTGTCAGAAACCATAACACCTGTCAAAAAACATTTCTACGAATTTGTACCCTTAGTTCCCTACCTGTGAAATCGACATACCTAAATTGATACTGACATTGTATAACTATTTGACTTTGTACAGCTGTAATGTTGTATATCGTACTTGTATATTAAATAAATAAAAATAAATAAATAAAAAACATGACACCTGTCAAAAAACATTACACCTGTTGAAATAGCGATACCTGTAAAAATCATGACACCTGTCAGAATAGTGACACTTCTCAATATAGTGAATAGTGTGTTGGAGCCGCCAGGTTTGTGCCGGTCGGATGGGAAGCGTCCGGACGGCTTGACTCTGGTAACTTGGGAGAAAGGGCTTTCCCTGCTATGGGATGCGACCTGCGTCTGCACCTTTGCAGCCTCCCACGTCGGGTCGACAGCGGCCCGCGCTGGTGCAGCTGCCGAGTCTGCCGCAAGACAGAAGTCTCTTAAGTATGCCGGCCTCATGGGAAACTACATATTTGTGCCTCTTGCGCTCGAGACTACTGGGGTTTGGGGGACACAAGGGAAAATATTTATTAAGAACCTGGGGCGCCGTCCAAGGGATAGAGGTTTTGACTACCGCTCTGGGGCATTTCTGATGCAAAGGATCTCCCTGGCTGTGCAGCGGGGAAATGCTGCAAGCATCATGGGAACCTTAGCCTCGGCAATGCCCCGGGGTGGTTTATTCGCGTAGTTGTTTCTTTGTGTCTTTATTTTATTTTTAATTTCTTACATATGTCTAGCTTAGCTTACTTAAATATTGTAACTTATTTTGGTTTACCTTAAACTTTGTCAGCTTTTGATATTAAGTTTTATGATTAGTGAATATAGTGAACCTGTCAAAATTTCCATAAAGGAGTGCCTTTGAAACCCCATCTGAGAAAACGCGTAAAAGAAAGTAAAGTAAAGTAGGCAGAAGGGGAAAGTAGATGGTTTAGGAAAGTGGACGGATCGGGAAGTAGACGGATCGTGAAAAACCAGTAGACCGATTGTGTAACCATTATATTTTATTTTTCTTTATTATTCGAGAACAATGCTTGCTAGCAGTAAGGTCTAGAAAGGAATAAACTAAAAGTTGGTGCAGCGCGATTGAAATGTAACGGGCATAGTAAAGCGGGTTGACGCAGTGCCGGTTGACGCCGTGCGATCAAACTGTTAAAACACGTCTCTTGTATGGGGATCCTCCAACCATCTACATCGTGAATAATTTGGTGTACCAGTTTGAAAGCTGCCAAAGTTGTGGACTTTTTTGGAATACCCATGTTGCATCGATTTAAATACCTTGTGATTTGTTAAAAATTCGGATAGATAACGTTACGTGCATTGATTTTTCAAAAACCTTCGATAACACAGGCCAGGCGAGAGTATAGTGGCAACTAATCTCAAAAGCTTATTTAGCCTCGAGCACGAACGGACGACAGCGCGTAAACGTTTTTCGAGAACGCAGGAAATTATATTTTATGACATAAACGATAAGAATCACTGACATTTGCTTTTCGATAGTGCATGTATCGAATACTTTGCTTATGATTGGGCTACAGATGGCGCTAGTGTAGTTGGAGCTATCTATCTGTAAAAGAGGAATACCCGATGGTCATAGTAACTTAAGCCGCGATTGCACACTTTTGAATACAGTTCAACCATCTTTACAAAAAAAAATATGGGGGCATCTTTATAGGTATATAAAAAAGCAGTACCTATTTATGCTTACCTCATTTTGAGGTTAATTTTGCCAATGCGAACTGTATTGATTTTGAATCTAACCTCAGATGAATCGAACTCTTTGCCTCGAAGTATGCATGCCGCCAAGGGGGAGCAAAGGCGGACATAGCTGCAATTGGACGATAATTTCCAATTTCAGATTTCTCACCCTTTTTGTAGAAAGGTTTTATCATTATCATTGATATTTTTAGTGTGTCTGCTGGAGAGCATCCTGTTACAAGAGACAAGTTTAATTAAATATTTTAATACAGGAGTTATTTCGAAGAAACTAGCCTTAATTATTTTGGTAGATATGTCGCAGTTAGTTGGTTAAATCATACACTGAACTAACTATCTAGACCGTTAATTGAATACCGACGTTTAACCAAGTCACTAAAATTCCGTCAGACAAGTGAATGAACGAAACGTTTAATGGGTTGTCCTAGGCAACAAGACGTAAACAATATAATATATTTTTTAGTGTACCTACTTAAGTTTTGTTACAAGTACATAGAGGTTTTGACTACCGCTCTGGGGCATTTCTGATGCAAAGGATCTCCCTGGCTGTGCAGCGGGGAAATGCTGCCAGCGTCATGGGAACCTTAGCCTCGGCAATGTCCCGGGGTGGTTTATTCGCGTAGTTGTTTCTTTTTGTGTTTTTATTTTATTTTTAATTCATATATGTTTATTAATAATGTCAACAATAAACTTAAGTTTCTGTTTTGAGTATTTTTTATCTTTACCCTTTACCCTTCACCTAAGCTACCGCAATGTTTTGTGACGCCATCTTGTTTTCCTACACGCCGGCTTTCGGTAAGACAGATTGATAAACGTTTTCGACGATGCTTTATTTAAACCAAAATGCTAGTGACCTAACCGTCGGTATTCAATTAACGGTGTAGAGAGTTAGTTAAGTGTCTGATTTAACCAACCAACTGCGATAGCTATACCAGTGCGCATACGCCCCGCAAAAGTTGTTTCCTAGAGGATTTCTGGTGTGTGGAATAATAAGTCCAACATCCCCTGTAAATGTCGGTGAAATTTCAGAATTAGGCGTGCGTACGCCCAGCAAAACAATCTCAATCGCTGATCGTAGGCTGAATAAATTGGTACGCAGGTACTTCATAAATAGTCCTATTGGTCGCTCTTGTGGTTATGGACAAATCCAAGTTCTTGTTCGGCATACGTTTTCGAGTAATCAGTTCTTTGTCATTAAAGCATTCATTGGAACAACTATTTTGTGGAAGGTTGGCCTTACAATTTTTAGGGTAGTTTATTGAATAGTTGGACTAATTTTTGATGAATTTCAAGTAAGTAGTTCTTAAACTCCATAATAGGTATGCAAAGCATTAGTAGGTAATTACTTATTTTAGTACTATAACTAGCTAAATATCGCTTTTATTATTACAAAACTCAACAAATATTTCAATATTGGAATAGGTACCTACATAGATAACATTAATGTCATAATATGAAGAAAAAACCGGTCAAGTGCGAGTCTAAATCGCGCACGAAGGGTTCCGTACCACCGTTCAATGGAAGCGATGGCGTGGAGTGAATAGTTTGGATTTTACACAGCAAAATATTGTTTAGCAGTTATTGGTGCGGTTACTTTCACACTCCATGTACGTAATCAGGTGCATCCATAAGTTTGTATGTGGTATTGAAAGAATTGTTGTATGGGAGCCCCCTTAAATATTTCTTTTATCCTGTTTTTTAGTATTTGTTGTTATAGCGGCAACAGAAATACATAATCTGTGAAAATTTCAACTCTCTAGCTAGCTAGGTTCTTGAGAAACAGCCTGGTGGCAGACGGACGGACGGACGGACTGCGAAGTCTTAGTAATAGGGTTCCGTTCTTACCCGTTGGGTACGGAACCCTAAAAAGTTAACTACGCACGTAGGCGGATTTTTTTATTTTCATTAGACGTTGATTACTGGTAAACTACGGATTTTCGTAACTGTTTTTAGGACTAATTTGGACTAATTGCCATTAACAATCATGCTAATTTTTTACTTCAGACAACGCGTAGTTTACGAAATCTCAAAAAATCGAAATCGTACGCCCAGCAAAAAATTGATTTGTCCATAACCATAAAAGCGACCGATTTTGCTTTTGTAGATCAATTGGACTATTTATGAAATACCAACCAAGTACCAAGTTTAATCAGCCTACGATCAGCAAAAACTTTTTTTGATATTGGATATTGGACTAATTATTCCATACACCCAGAAATCTTCTAGGAAACAACTTTGCTCTCTGCACTCTGCATTGGCACAGAATACTTAATGGTAAGGTGTTATTTAGCGACATTATCAGTTTTTACACAACGTTAGAAAGGATTTCAGAAAAATACTCATTACTGGGATGGCTACCGCCCCGGTAAGAACCAAGTCATCGCTAATTTTATTTGTGATATTTATAAAGCAAAAATTTGTCGGAGCAGTAATAAAAAAATATAAAATGGAGATCTAGATAATGACGATGCCTAGAGATTTAATCCCTTTTGTCAACTAAAGAGACAATATTAGTTTAAGGTTTTTCTTTCAAATTAATGACCTACCTTATATTATAATATTTAATGTATATTATAATATTTAAGGTAATATTTGAAGCTTGTACAGACAAAACCTGAGACAGGTTTTGGCTATCTGCCGTCTTGGATTTCGGTAATAATCAAGAATAACAAATCTTAATTGCAGGTTTTCCTATTTAACTTTTCTTCGTTATCGATTTTCTGAAAATTATCGTATTTACAAAATTGACAAAACGAATTAGATCTATAGGCATCGTGGTTATTTGGATCTTATTGGCCGCGCAATCCTTAGAATTAATTAATCAATTAGAACAACTTAAACAGAGACGTCCTCGCTTCGACCTTCTCTTCGTCTTTAAACTCCTTAATAATAAAATAGACTATTCTCCTTTGCTTAACAAAATTTCAATCCGTGTTCCACATCGGTGATAGACCACGTAATTACACTCCTTTTGTTCGTCCCACAACGCGCACTAATATTAGTCAACAAGCGCCTATTGCCAGATTAAGCGAATTTGCTAATGTCTTTAAAGATAACATTGACTTGTTCTGTACCACTACTTATTTTTTTTAAATTGAAATTAAACTTTTATTTAAGAATAAACTGTTTAATAGATAGTTTGATACTTAAATTAAGTTGATGGACTTTTTGCATTTGTATTCTTACTTTTGAATGTTGTGCGCGCATCTAGAGGATTTGCGACTGCTGATGTAACCTAAGTTCTTTTTATTTTAAGCACTATGTTTTAAAATCTGCTTTGTGAGCCAAATAAAAAAAAGAATAAAAAAAAAGTCCTCCACGTTTTGTTCGCAATTGTATTACCTACTTACTACTCCGACAAATTTTTGATTCGCAGGCTTAGATTTTGACAAATTGCAAAAATGTTTAGTGCCTGCTTGGATAACTTGGCCGAGCAATCGAAACGGACTCAACATGAGATACTTACAGCCCCCTGCACGGACGGGCGTAAAGACATGACATGACAAAAAAAAATATGAAGTGCCTCCGCCTGCTTCCAAATTTTTATTTGATTGGGAGCCGGCACTTGTTTGCCGCACTGCATCACGTGTCCGGCAATGTCAAAATATTGAACGTCTTGAGTCATGACATGAGGTTGGTTGGTTTCAAAAATATCAGGGGCCCAATTCTGTACTGGAGATTCCATCGCGATCGCATCGCAACCGCTCCGAAGGGCGCAAAACGGCGCATTTGACAGTCAGTCTCCAAACAAAATACAAAATAGGTGCCGCTGACAAGCCAAACACGGCATTCCGCGCCCCTCGGAGCCGGTCGCGAAGCAATCCCCAGTACAGAATTGGGCCCCTGGGTAAAACACTGCGGTAGCTTAGGTGAAAAGGGGGTGAGCGAAGCGAAGCTCCCCCCTTATCCTTGGTGCTAGTTTGAACATAAGAACAACAAAACATACTTAGTTTAAAGTACCTAAGCTAACTTTACCTAAACTAAGTATGTTTTGTTGTTCTTACATGTTAAGAAGGATAGCACGAAGGATAAGGGGGGGGGGGGGGTCCGCTTCGCTCACCCCCTTTTAACGAAGCCAAGGCCCCCCCCCCTTATCCTTCGTGCTAGGTTGAACATGTAAGAACAACAAAACATACTTAGTTTAAAGTTAGCTTAGGTACTTTAAACTAATCGGATGCCGGCGCAGGCTGCGGAGGCACTACCTACCTAAAAAAATAGCTCAGAACGTGCTCAGAACAGAAAGTGGCGCTTTCCTTGGTGTGGTAGAATAACTGATGCTAGACAAACAAATGGCAACACTCTCACACGCAGCTGTCTTGTCTGTCTTTCATGCATGTCAATTTAGACTTGCGCAAAGTGTGTCTTTATAGGGAGTAATCATATCTCATATCTATTGATTCGGTGACACATTATATCTCTATAATATCTCACTCATTCTTATCTATGACTTCAAATAACGCTCCAACTCCCACTTATTTCTTACTCTTTTATCTCACAAGGCTCTTATATTTGTTTAATGAGTTGATGAGTTGGAAGAGTTTCGAAAAATAACCTACTCAATACAAAATATATAAACAAACGAATTGCAACAGTTGCATTTTAATTTCACCATTTGAACTATGCCTTAACCAACTTACCTAGACACCACTTTTTATTGCCCGCTTCGATCCCTTGATCACTTTTGCCTTGGCAGCGAACTGAGGCCTCCATAGCTTCTTCATACATTATTATGAACGTTATATCCCATATATTTTTTATTGCTTTTCGAGCTTATTGCAATCCGATAAGATTCAAATCAATAAGCAAACTTTTGGAAACATTATGCCTATTATAGTATGACAAACACAAACTCTTTCTCGCTCATCTTAATCCAACCGATGATAGCCGAAAAAACCCACGTGTTCGTTTCCGCGAATCTCGCTCTGGTGTACAGGTGAACGCACACGTATCCATGCTTATCCGGTCATGCGTGGCGTGCGAGTGCGACAGAGCAACGCGCGAGAGCAGCGTGGTCGTTTCCTTCGGCGCCGTCGATCCGTTCGGTGCGGTTAGTGTGTGTTCGCCTTCGCTATCGCTACTACTAGATATCCGGCTCAAATTTGGACCAAGGATTAAGGTGATAAGGTTGCTATTCGCCTAAAAGTGACATTTAAGACTGAAATACGTGTGGTTGGTTTGGTCAATTGTGTATTTGCCAACAAAATGTGGACCAAATGTAGACCAAATGTTAAGGTGATAAGGTTGCTGTTTGCCTAATAGTGACATTTTAAAACTGGAAGACGTCTGGTTTTGTTGGTTTGTTCTCACACAACTGTGTTTAGTGTAGCCTGGGCAGAGAGAGCGAGATTTGTTTGGGGAGTAAGATATGATTCATATCGCTGGGATGTAACTAGGATATAATGGACGTCAAGCGATATGTGTGTCATATTATATCTTACTCTCGAGTTACCTACCCAAGTCTATGTCAATTAATGTCAAGCTACCAACTTCCATTTTGAGGTTATATAATCACAACCTTCGCATTTTTTCACAGAAAATCCAAATTAATCCTAATAAGCAATAATAAAATAGCTCCAAAATGCCGTTCATGAAAGGAAGAGCCCCGATCCGACGCACTCTCAACTACCTCAACGCCGGAAAACTCGTCCTCAAAGAAAAAATCAAGATAATCTCCATCGCATACAACATCGCCGGTAAAAACAATATCGGGGCCAGAGAGTTTATTTTCTGGTATCTGCCCCAGATCCAGTACAAAAACCCAGACGTGCAAGTCGCTACGATGAAGAACCTAACACCGTCGCCGTTCATCAAATGCTACTTCGACGATGGCCGACAGATTTTAGTCGATATCGACAATAAATCCAAAGAGGACATTCTGGAACATTTAGTCAATACTATCGGCAAAACTAAGGAAGTATTAGAAGCTGAGGCTGTGGCGATGGAGAAGAAAGACAATCCAGCAAACTTTGGTGTTGGTTGTGAACGACCATGCATTTGTGAAGTATATGGTCAAGTACCTTGCCCTGGAGTTGTGCCATTACCAAAGTTTATGAGGGGAAAGTATAAGAATGCTAGTAATTAGCGAAGTTTTAGTTAAGTTAGTGTATGAAGATATAAATTGTATTTTTGGCTTAGTTGTAACACCAAGTGTAGGCACAAAATCTTTTACCCAATAACACTCCTAGATAAACCGTCAAACCCCAATATTATAATATCTTACTGATTATTCATCTTTTCAAACCTTAAATTTAAGAACTATAGATAAAACATAGAACAACACTGTGCAAATATTAACTGTATCATAAATCAGAACAATATTTTATTTTACAAAGCATTAACAAGTTCCAAAGTGCTTATCTGTAATAGCATAATACATCAATGCGGCTGCAATATACTGCATGTTTCGGAATGCATCAAATGTCCGTGAGTTGCTATGCCAGAACAATGAGTCATCAACCTCCTTGCCACGTGGACATGTATGGTAGAAGATCCAGTGTGTGTCTGCCCCTTCTTTGATATCCTGCAGAATAGATAGTAAAGGCTGTGCCAATTTTCTTTGATTCTGAACAAGCTGTGACCTCTCTTTATCGCATAGGGTAAGGTGGGGTAGGGAGAGAGGTGACAGCCTGCTCGGAACTTGGCATGAACGGTAGGTGTTTACATGATATTTTGGTGTACTTATGATCTTCATATGCTAGTTTTTGCAATTTGTTTATTGTGCAAAACAAAAATTCATGCTGAAATCTTTAACAAGATCAATTATCAAAAGTAATTTTATTTCAATTTTCAAGCAAGAAACATTTTCCAGCAAATCTTGAATAGTTAGAAATCTTCAGGAACATGCTATCCCTTTCCCAAAACACCCATTCCCAAAATAACTGTTTCTTTAAACAACCATACTCCAATGGTTGTCATAGAATCCTTAAACCAAAACACTCATTTTTCATTGCATCCATATGCCATAAGATTAGTTTCTCATGACAAGCGTATGCCCAATAGAACTGTTTCTCATAGGATCCCTATGCCAAAAGACCCGGGTCTCATTGCAACCATATACCAAAAAATTTTATTCTCATGACACCTGTATACCCAAAAGACAAGACATGACAGCCTTAAAAAAATACTGATTTATCTTTATTGCTGTTCAAAGACTTGCATAATATTTGTGGATATGTGAAGTTAAAGGGGCAAATTTAGGAGTTATTTTGGAATCTAAAACTACACATACTACTACTACTGGACTATACATAAAAGAAAGAATCAAGATGTTTTTAATTCATTGCTTGCTTCATTGCATGCTTGGTCAAAAATATCTGAACACAATGTTTGTCAAAAGGCATAAGGCATGTGCAGGTATTTTTCTCCCGGGTTTTCTAAAGATATGAAACTCTTTATCTGTACACCTACCAACTTTCAACTTAATAGGTCCAGTAGATTTGGAGCTAAAATTCACAATTCAAAAAGAGTTTATTTCCATACGAAACACATTGGTTACATTTGGAGAATGTCAAATCTTAAACTAACACATATATAAGGTATAGGGAAATATAGAACTCCATTTGAATTCCGTCACCTCAATGTTTTAGATGCTGGAGGCATAAAGGCGACTAGAAACCTCCAGCTTTATACACTATTTTTTTACAGAATTGGAGCAAACACCTTCCCAAGCTTTCTTGTCTTCTACATAATCTGATATTTTGTAGTTAGCCTTTTTACATAAGTGATTTTGTGAGAGATGGACAGACAGACACAGACATGAGTGATCCTAAAAGGGTTTTGGTTTTTCATTCAAACCTATGGAACCCTAGAAACTCCCCATAACCACTCATTTTATTTTTTGTTTGCAAGTTATAAGGGTAAATAAATCAGTCTCGCCCAGTCTCTTCTTTTACCCCTCATCGATTATGCTGATATTTGCTGGGTCAGTGCTAATTAAGAACTACTGAACAAACTCGAACGTCTTCAAAATCTCGGGATTCGGTTTATTTTCGGGCTGCGCAAATACGACCATGTTTCACAACATCGCAAGGAGGTGGCTGCCGATCCGTCTTCGCCGGGATTCTCACATCCTCTATTTCCTCTACAACATTTTACGGAATCCACGCTATCCAACCTTCCTACGAGACGGTTATCAACTTCTTTCTTCCAGCAGGCCTCGGAGAACTTGTGCTATTTCCATGCTCACTACCCCACAGCATAACACCGCGGCCTATGAGCAAGGGTTTAGACTTCGGGCCATTCGGTTGTGGAATGCACTCCCCTGCACCATCAGGGACAGTCCAACTCTGACCATATTTAAAAGTCGTGTGAAGAAGCATTACCTCTCCCTTTAGAGTTATAGGTATTATGTATGTAATTTATGTATTAAATTATAAATTATGTATTTATTAGTATATATCCTCCTGAGACCCAGAGTGAAAAATTATACCGGATCGTGTTGATCTTTGGTTTGGGGGTTATTTAAAATATTTATAGTAAGGGAAAAATAATAAAAAAAATCCCGCCCCCCTCCACTTGCCTAATTAGGGGGTATCATAGATGATACCCCCTAATTAGGCTCGAATGATACCAAAATGTGACTTGCATTATCATTTATTCAGAATTATTTTTTGCAATGTGAAACTCATAAAAACAGTTTCTGTTAACACTGAAACATAGGAAAATATTACATGCAGAACATTTTACAAAAGTGAGTTGGTTGCAAGTCTTCGATCGACATTTGGATCGGCTGTTTTGATTTCCTTTTGCACAAACTGGTAAGTGTTTTGCTTCCTTTATTCGTTTGGACGTGTGAGGAATCGGTTCTACAAGTCTTCGCCTCCTGGAAGAGGACGCAAGTAAAGCATCTTGTAGTTCTGCAAGCTGCAGTGGTAATGGACTTTGACGGGGGCTGTTGCGCGTGATGCGATCCATGCTCGGACTTGAGCATTGTATCATGGACGTTGGCATTGTTCCACCGTAAATCAGATGTTTAGCTAAATCCATTTTAAAGTCCAGGTATTGCATTACTTGCTTCCGCGGGAGCCCACTTTTAACAGCATCATGTCGATATTCTATCCAAGATGACGCCGCAGCAAAATCAAAGAAGTGAAAAATGGCTCTCACTGTCCACTTGCCAGTTCTTCCACGGATATTTTCCTATAATTCTGTCTAACAGATCTATTCCTCCCATGTAACTATTATATTTTTTTATGGCTACGGGCTGTGACACGTCAAGGTACCGTTGATCTATCTTACTCCAGCGCCGACAGGTTCCAAGAGGTTGGACTGCGTTTTCTGTGGATGCAACATGAATCATCTTACTGTCTAGCCACTTCACTACAGCAATCTTTTGGTCTTGCCTAACCACGCAGTCGTAGCTACCTCTGCCCGTATGTTGAAGCTGTCTATCTGTTTTTAGTACAGCTTCTTTCCTATTCTTCTTCTGGTTAGGACGTGAGTATTCAGGAACTCGGTTTTTCATGAGGGTACCAGTGGCATTCATGTTTCTTTCTACCAAATTGTCCAAAAGAGGAACAGAAGTGAAATAACGGTCAATATAGATAGATGTCTTCTGTGGCAAAGTATCGGAAAGTTTTAGCACAATACGACCTCCTAAGTCTATCTTCTCTGGCATAGGATGTAACGCAGAATCAATAGACGTGCCTTTTCCCTGGTAGAGGTACAAATCCAGAGGAAGCCCATCAGGGTTCGCCATTATAAAGACCTTAATTCCTTCAGGATTTGGCTTTCCTTTAACTACCTGCTTCTGCTTGCATTTACCCGTAGAAGGAATCATTTGTTCATCAATGGCTACACACTTTTCTCTTTTATTTTCTCTGCAGGCCCTCTCAATTTGTGACACTATAGGACGTACCTTCCAAAACCTGTCTATCTCTTTCATAGCAGCAGAAACGTTATGGTCATCCACAACTTTAATGTTTGATCGGATGTTGAAATATCTATTACGTGTGATTGTCTCAGTTATGAGCTTAGCTCTTGTTTCTACTGCCCAAAACATTCTTATCCTCGCAAGGCCAAGAATACCTATAGCCATTGAACAATCAATAAATGATCGTACCTCTTCAGATGTCGTATTTAGTGACTTGCCAGTTCGGTTAACGCTAGATACGTTTGTACAAGTTGAAATTGTATCAAAAAATGTGGGATGAATGTACCTGGAGAAGTATTCATGAGAACTTTTCAATGAAGGCTGCTCTTCTAAGGGTGGATCAGTTTCTAGCGTATTATCAAAGTTATCCGAACGGTTCCATAACTGAGGCCGGTTAACTGCTCTTCCACTAGCAGAACCACGAGACGGCTGAGCAAGGCTAGAAAGGGGCTCTTCATCAGAAGCTTCCCATTCACTTTCAGGTTCACGGGGCACCACATCTTCGGCAATAGGTTCCACATCGATCTGCAAATCTTCTTCCAGTTCATCTTCGTCAAAATCTTCACAATCGGAGACATCTAGGTTCGCGAGGTAGTCTGATATTTGGTTATCTCTCAAACCTGAAATCGTAGAATTTTATGAGTTCAGTGCCCAAAGTATCATGTATGATATCGATAAAATACGGTTGATATTAGTAACTAATTAGCAAACTTTTATCACAAATTTCACTTATTGCACACAATAGACATATGATCTAACAGTAACAAGAAAAAAAACACGTAAAACCTTGTAAAAACAAACAATTACCTCGTTGGTTCCCAGCCATGTTGTCGTGCACAAAAATAATAGCATTCAAATGATCGTAAACAACTGTGAAAACTATCCAATCGCGCCATAGCCACCGATGAATGACGCGCCGTACTATCTTATTTACTAACCAAGAAATAGTTCCAGTATATGCGGGTAGATGACGCACAAATAAAATTCTATGTGCAAGTAACATAGGTGATACCGGGGGTCTCAGGAGGATATAGTTTATTATAAGTATTTAGTAATTATCATAGTAATTATATTATTTATTTTATTTATTGTAAGTACTTGATTTCCTTATATTGTTGTACGCATAGGTCTTCCCTTGCTCAGCAATCAACCTTTGCCATCTCATCCTGGTTTGCTGGAAGAGATCTCTTAGTAGAGATAAGCTCGCCTTTGTACACTATTTTCATGTAACTATTGTTTTTTTTTTAAAGTTTTGTGTGCAATAAAGATAATGTGAAAAATGAAATACCGGGCAGCAAAGAATCTTTTCCCTTTTGGGTTTCTATAAATTTAATATTCATATTTGGTTGACTTCAAACCAATCACAATTAACAGCAGACAATCCTTTCTAAGTCAGAAAACAGATATCTTCAGTTAACAAGTTGCCATTATGAAGTTTTATCTATGTAAGTGGTGTGGAATTATAATATTATAAAGATATTACATATACCACTATACGTATATATCTCTTAGTGACGGCAACGGATGTTTTGGGAAAGGGATATCAACACAAACGTGTTTTTTGGGGTAAACACATTCTGGGAAACCGATTATTTAGGAAACGGTAGTGACGGGAACGGCCGTTTCAGGATTAGGACTTTCTGGGAAACGGATATGAAGCCAAACATATCTTTTGAGGAAAACACATTCTGGGAGACACATATATCAGGAATCGGATTATTAAGGAAAAGGTAGTGATGAGAACGGGTGTTTTGGGAAACGGATAGTTTTTCAGGAGCCGATAGGAAAAGTTGACTGTTGAGCTGAAATAGATACATTATTTGTTAAAAAAAAAATGTGTCACCTTACTCTCAGGATTAACTTTCTCTAAATATTCATAATTATTTAGTTGCTCACATTTAAATTAAAATATTTACAACTATGATTAAAAGGAAACTTATGTACAGCCAAAAATTCCTTTAGATCCATTATGTATGATCAGTATCACTCCTCATTTCGTCAGCTTAATGTTGTACCATTTCGACAAGTTCCTATTAAGACAACCCCATTTTGACCACTTCCCAATCTGACCACTTCTCAATTTGACTATTTGTCAATTATCAGTTAATATATGACTTAAAAATAGAATAAAAACACAAAAAGAAACAACTACGCGAATAAACCACCCCGGGACATTGCCGAGGCTAATGTTCCCATGACGCTTGCAGCATTTCCCCGCTGCACAGCCAGGGAGATCCTTTGCATCAGAAATGCCCCAGAGCAGTAGTCAAAACCTCTATCCCTTAGACGGCGCCACAGATCCTTAATAAATATTTTTCTTGTGTCCCCCAAACCCCAGTAGTCTCGAGCGCAAGAGGCACAAAGATGTAGTTTTCCGTGAGTGCGGCATACTTAAGAGACTGATTTGACTATATATCGTATTTACCACTTTCCAGATTGTCAGCATTTCGCCTGAAGGTCAAGGGCAAAAACCCATTTACTTAACCAACTTTCTCTTAACAAGTTTTACAAGGTTAAATGTTAGTAAAACCTGACGATACGGGAAGTGGTCATATTCGATGTGGTCAAATTAGGAACTGGTAAAAATGGGAAGTGGTAAAAATAGGAAGTGGTAAAAATAGGTAGTGGTCGAAATGGGAAGTGGTCTAAATAGGAATAAAGTCAAAATGGGTAGTGGTCAAAATAGATAGGTGTGAAAATAGGAATTTTTCAAAATGGGTAGTGGTAAAAATGGGTTTTGGTCAAAATGGGTAGTGGTCAAAATTGGAAGTGGTCAAAATGTTGGTCAAAATGGACAGTGAAATAAATCAGAAGTGGTAAAATGGGAAGTGGTCAAAATAGGTAGTAGTCAAAATGGGTAGTAGTCAAAATGGGTAGGGGCCAAAATGGGAAGTGGTCAAAACGGGAAGTGGTCAAAATGAGAAGTGGTTGAAATGGGAAGTGGTCAAATAGGGAAGTGGTCAAAGTGAGAAGTGGTAAAAATGTGTAGTGGCCAAAATGGGACGTGGTCAAATTGGGAAGTGGTCAAAATGAGAAGTGGTCGAAATGGGAAGTGGTCAAAATGCGAATTGTCAAAATTGGAAGTGGTCAAAATACCAAGTGGTCAAAATTGAAAGTGGTCAAAATGGGAACTTGCCACTGCCTAATGCTTAAAGGGAAAATATTCACCTCGCAAGTGAGAACAAACTTCTCGATATTCTCTTTCTTCTTACTAGTCGGCCCAGCGATGATCACTCTCGCACACTTCAACACATCTTTGTCCGTACACTGCTTCACTTCCATGCAGTTCTCTGTCGCTACATCCTGAGCCGCTTTGTAGAGAATCGGACTGACTGGGATTTTCTGAAAAACCAATAACAACGGCCAATATTTAAATGTTTACCACATTGAGTACCGAGGTACAAAAAGTTACGTCCAAAAACATACATTTCATCCCAAATTAGCAAATTGTTTACCAAAATTTTACACCCTATTTTATACTATAGGTATCTAAACTACATAGAGGCTGGGGTCTTCGGGTAGGTTGTATTACAAAAATGTGACTTATCAAATCAAGCTTTAGTTAGTTTAGGTTTTATACTAAGTATAGCTATAGGTATCTAAACTACATAGAGGCTTGGGTCTTCGGTTAGGTTGTATTACAAAATTGTGACTTATCAAATCTAGCTTTAGTTAGTTTCGGTTTTGATAGTTGTTCAATGGGCATCCTGTCACGACACTGGGTTATGTCAAACTTAGTCAAATGCTCATCTTTGAAGTGCTTTTCCATATAAAGGAGTCAGTTCCCAAATCGGGAAAACGACATTTTTTTTTTCAATTTTGATGATAAAAAAATAAAATAGACTTTTTAACCTAAAACTTGCTATTTCTTGGGATCTCAAAAGAACATTGATATCGTTCTTGTACCTTAAGTATTTATCAACTTACATCGCAAGAACATTTGAACCGTATATTCGCTCCCAGCATCGGACTTAGCAGTAGATACGAGTTGAGTACCGGATGGGAGGGTCCCACGTACGCAATGTTGAGGTTCAACATGCCGAATTCCTCCTGAAACGTTTACTGCTGAAGCGATTTCTATGATAATTCGAGCAAAGGCCCGTGCCCCTCGATGGGGCCAGGTATTCACTATTTAAGCCTCAGATACACATATGTCGCGCAGCGCTCAATCTACGTAACGAAACATTTCCCCGCGACATTTTACGTGACGCAACGAGCTTCGAGCGAGAGCTCGTGTCTCGCATACACTTCTTTGTGTCTCGGGACATTCACGTAGTTGTTGAGGGACATGTTCCTGAAGTTGTTACTGATTGTCCCTGTGTATCTAAGGCTTTATCTGTATCTAGATACCTTTAACAAACATTACATACAGGCTCTAACACTGCATCTAGCCCTACATCGTTATATCGGATATCGTGTATTTTGGAAAATAAAACCAGCGAACAGATCCGAGAATATTCACCTCGACGGAATCAAACCTAAAACCCTTTGAGGATTCTGCCACCAGGGCGGATGAGTACAGCATGATGAAGGAAAGACCCCTATGCAAAAGGAGCTCAAGCGGGGTGATTTAATAATGTTATAAATACAAAATAGCCATGTCGAATGCAGGGTAGATGTAGGCGGAGAAAAGATAAGGTGATTATGAAATATCCAGACCATTATAGACATATAAGTTGCCATAGACTGTATGCTTGCATGTGCGCGTGTTTTCATACATATGACGGGTACACTTGAGTGCTCGGCGAACCGCTGCACGCATGTGTGGGTTGCTGTGCTCACGAATATAATATCCGTCATCGAGGAAAATATTCTGGAAAGAATGCAAAAGTATTAAGTTTAACAGCGGTCCCTGTCCCTGTCCCTGTCCATGTCCCTGTGCCCATCCCTGTCTCTGTCCCTGTACCCATCCCTGTCCCTGTCCCTGTACTTGTCCCTGTCCCTGTCTCTGTCCGTGTACCATCCCTGTCCCTGTCCCTGTACCCATCCCTGTCCCTGTCCTTATCCTTTTCCCTGTCCCTGTCTTTGTCCCTTTACCCATCCCCTGTCCCTGTCCCTGCCCCTGTTCTTGTCCCTGTCCCTGTACCCATCTCTGTCCCTGTCCCTGTATCTATCCCTGTCCCTGTCCCTGTCTCTGTCCCTGTCCCTGTCCTTATCCCTGTCCCTGTCCCTGTCTCTGTCCTTGTACCCATCCCTGTCCCTGTCCTTGTCCTTGTCCTTGTCCCTGTCCCTGTCCTTGTCACTGTCACTGTCGGTGTCCCTGTCCCTGCACCTGTCCATGTGTCTGTTCCTGTCATTGTCCTTGTCCTGCTAGATATCTATCTTATCGTTGCCTTTCATATTTTTTCTAGTCTGGACTAGACTCTTGGGATAAACAAGAATAGAGATTTAAGCTAGGCATGGAACGTCCTCTTAGTCAATTCACTTTCCGAACTTTAGGTACCTACCTACAGTACCAAAGGGTTCCAGCAGAATTTTTTGGGTTGCCTATATGGTGTCCCACTACTGGGCAGCTTCCTCGTTTCGAGTCCACATATTCGTATATCTAGCTGATGGTATTACGGGACCTTTATTACTAAGTATTGGATAGGCACTAGAAGAAGAAGAATTGCTACGAATTCGCTGACACAGTAGCTTACTTTCCAGTATAGCTGTTCTCCCAAATCAGCTTATCTACCAACGTAACGTGCTGAGCTCCAAGGAAAGACGCTGCCTTCGTGACGGCCATGTTCAGGATCGGCTCGTTGTCCTCATTGAAGATCGTCACCTTCCGGTTACCTAGGTAGCTCTGCAAGTGAGTAAATTAAGCTGGATCATGTTATGCCTAGACATAATTGAAGATAGCCTAGAAATCTTGTTATTCCTGGTTAATGTGGCTAATGTTGGTAATAGAATATGGTTATAGTGAATGTGGCCAAGAAAAGGCCAAATATCAGTCATCACTGCTGCCAAAAATTAGATGATCTGACGACCGACGACGACGACATCAATGGACGTGAGAAGGCACACAACCGGATGTATTGTACGTGAGAAGGCACACGACCGGATGTATTGTCCGTGAGAAGGCACACGACCGGATGTATTGTACGTGAGAAGGCACACGACTGGATGTATTGTATGTGAGAGAACACATGATTGGATGTATTGTACGTGAGAAGGCACACGACCGGATTTATTGTACGTGAGAAGGCACACGACCGGATGTATTATCCGTGAGAAGGCACACGACCGGATATATTGTACGTGGGAAGGCTCACGACCGGATGTATTGTACGTGAAAAGGCACACGACCGGATGTATTATCCGTGAGAAGGAACACGACCGGACGTATTGTGCGTGGGAAGGCACACGACCGGATGTATTGTACGTGAGAAAGCACACGATTAGATGTATTGTACGTGAGGCCTAAAGCCCAACATCGGGTTCCCTGACAGGTGATAACGGTTTATTTTCTGAGATATACTTTTCTCCATAGCTGCAGCAATGGGCTGTAGAACTGTAGGCACTACTGTGGCTCTGACACCCCTTATGGGAAAAGGCGTGACGCTATGTTGTTGTTGTTCTGGGAATGGCCAATAATTACCAATTTGAGGCAACTGGTGTCAGGGTACATTAACTTCAAATGGATTGCACTTCTTATGATGTCGAGCACCATTTTCGCCGTCCATTGCTTGAAGCAGATCAAATGCACGGGCTTGCGTGGCTTACTGTAAATTATCAATAATAATAATAAGAAGCTAGGCTTAAAAAATATTATTGTAAGGC
Organism: Argyresthia goedartella; assembly: GCA_949825045.1. Classification (NCBI taxonomy): domain Eukaryota; kingdom Metazoa; phylum Arthropoda; class Insecta; order Lepidoptera; family Argyresthiidae; genus Argyresthia; species Argyresthia goedartella. The sequence goes on from OX463831.1 coordinate 25,187,342, forward strand.
GTTACCTCTAATAACATTAGGACATCTTGAGAACGTCTGGTTGGCCTAATTAATTACTATCCTGACACGCCGACGCTCTATACCACCGGCTCCCAACCCGGGGGGCGCGTGCCCCCTGGGGGGGGGGGGGGGGAGTGATCCAAAGGGGGGCGTGGCGAGTGGCTTCAGAACTAGATTTATTAAAATTTATAATTTTACGCCCCCATAAAGAAGGAGTTTTTGAAATCTATTTGATGGAGTGCTGTTAACCATGTGTGAGGCGGCTTGTGCCGTCCTTCGTTACATCTGTGAGCCGTATGTAATTTCCACGCTTTGCACCACCCGTCACAATAGGTCTTATGAGTGTTCGTTAGAGTTAGTTATTCGACTATGTAACCATGTTGTGTAATTTAAGGGCGGCTTGCGCCAACCCTTTTTACTAATATTGGACATACCTTAATATGTACTCGAATTGAGGTTGAAATCGGAAGTGATGCGAGAAAGTAAAGGCTAAGCTAGGTAAGTATTTCTTTTTTTGGCCCTTCTTACTAATAAAATAATAATAGCTTTTACTCAAAAAAGCTTTAAATATGTTCATTATACAACCTTCTTTGAGTAAAGTGGGCCTTGCCGTGCTAACTGAATAGGCGCTAGCAAAGTTGTATGGAAATTCATTGCTGATGAGTTTCAGCCACCAACAATTTCCTGTGAAAATTAATTATTGTCGAGTTTTGTTTAAAAATCAGTCAAAAGATTTTCTTCAGAATTTGGCTGTGTAAGTAAAGGTAGAATAGAAAAAAAAAACTAAAGCGCGGGAAGAAACTAAACCGCAGTGCGGTGAACATTTTCTAAATTTTCCGTATAGTGTTCCATCAATATTTATGATAATTAAATTAAAATTACTCGCATTGTTTGAGTAAAGCACTATACAAGCCTTGGTCCTTAATGACTGCACTGCTGGCCACGCTATGATAGCCTCGAGCATGGTTTAGCTACGCTCGCGACCTTTAAGCTTGGTCATCATTGCAGCCTTTGCTGCTTGCTATAAAGGGCTCGACCTTCGGCTTTGGCCTTTGTTCCAGCTTGTCCATCAAATGATGCAACGCTGAGCGCGCTGTGTAGGCCTGAAGCTGCGCTTTCGGTAACCAAGCTGTACGGCACTGCGGCAGTAATATAAGTGTAACTAACTTCAACTAAAAGGCGGGTGCGCTATTTTTACCGGGCGTTTAGGGTGGTGCATAGTGAAAAAGTTTGGGAACCTGTGCTCTATTCTATACCATAGTAATGAGCATGGCACGATCTAAAACAATTTCGTCCAAGTAAAGATGGTTATAATAATTGATACTTACTAATAATTAAATATTCTACAGAAGTACTTTTAAGTATTCTACAGAAGTACTTGTAAATATTCTACAGAAGTACTTGTAAGTATTTTAATTTTATTTTTTATTTTTATTTTCTTAGGGAAGCTTACAGCTTTAAATTTTACATAACATTGGAAATGGCATACTAAAAGCTAATTATAAGCATCCACATATGGTCGTCCAAATAATAACAGCAAGTAACTTAGTTCTTAATATAGATTAAATCAATTCACACAGAAGGGAAGATTTTAAGGATTATACTGCTCACGCACTCCTCCGTCTACGTTACCACGACGTTACCATTCTTCTATTCTTTTCTATTTCTTTTCGATTCTACAGTATTACTTGATTAAGCTACCCACGATACAACTATAGCGACATGCTTCTTCCCTTACTGGGTGGCAGAGGCACAACTATGCCGACGTTTAACCAGTTATTCAAGAAGTACTCCATTTTGCGTGACAGCAGGCGCGCCAAACTCCGCAGCAGGACACATTCTAAAATTTATATTCTTAAACTACCTAAATGGTCTAAAATTGCTGCGTGGTCTAATGGGTTTCAAGCTTGCTTCTCACACAGGAGATGCAGGTTCGATTCCTGAGCATGTACCAATGAGATAGTTCATTTATCTTAAGTACATTATACGGACGTTCTAACGGCGATGGAAAAAATCGTGAGGAAACCTTCATTACTTCATAGCTGCGGCGATGGGCTAGCCCTCTGTCACGCAAAATGGAGTATTGAATAACAGGCTCAAAGTGGGCACAATTGTGCCTCTGCCACCGCGTATGGGAAAACGCGTGACGCTATGTTATGTTATGTTAACTACATGTGTGGGACGATTTTAAACCAATTGAATTTCGCCTCGTCTTCATGAGGAGGTTAAATGATACATTATACAACCAACACTGAGAGATCACTTACCAACAAGTGCTCATTTGAGTGCAAGTATCCAAAAAGGCGGTCGCCCACTTCATAATACTATTGATTTGTGTATGTCGGTAGCGTTGAATAAATACAATAAGAATTCTCCTTAGATTTTTCATGGATTTAACCAAATATTTACATTATTTGGCATTATTGTGGGTGGTCAAAAGTCAAAGCATATATCACAGATAAACATATTGTAGTTCTTTTTAACACACTTCAAAGCAACGAGGTTTGTCAATTCATACGCGTCTGTATAAAAAAAGTATCAAATTCTTTTTAGCGCTCTTTCATTGAGTATACGTATGTCGTAATATGTCACCATAAGACTGTCAAAACCGTTAGTTGATAAACCAACTTTTTTTTTTTGTTAGTTGATAAACTATCGATAGAGAGAAGACTGTAGCGTACTACTTACTATGTGACGCGTTAGTTGATAAACTAACGGTTAAAACCGTTAAGTAGTAAACTGGTTTAAACTTGAATTGCAAACGAAATACCAGGGCAAACACTGCGGTAGCTTAGGTGAAGACTAGAAGGGGCGAGCGCAGAGAAGCCCCCGAATAGTCTTCGTGTTAGGTTGACATGTAAGAACAAAATAAACGTAAATTCCAAAACCTGTGGGTCTGGTTTACTATCTGTCGATAGTTGATCAACTAACGGGTTAGTTTATCAACTAACGGTTTTGACTATCTTACGTAGGTACGCATTCACTAAGGAGGGATTTTTGGAAATTCCACCCCTAAAGGGGTCAAATAGAGGGTGAAAGTTTGTATGAAAATCCGTCAGTTTTGGAGTTAGGATCTTCAAATTTTGTATTTAAGCTGACCAATGAAAATTAATGGAAACGTGAATTAGCGACTTTGAAAATTCTACCCCTGAAGGGGTGTAAACGGGGATGAAGTTATTTAAGTTTACAAAGTCTTTAATTTTCAACGCAGACAACGTAAAAGGGAAGTATATTTCTTATGAGGTCTAGAGGAGCACTAAGTAAGGATTTTTCAAAATTCACCCCCTGAGGGGATGAAACTTTGAAAGTTGAGAGGTCGAAAGTTTGTATGAAAAAACGAGATGTTAAAACTATTTTATTCGAAACTTCACAGAAGTACTGATAACAATAAATGTGTAAACAAGTGTTTCAGGTTTTTTTTCAAAATGTAACCCCTAAAAGGGAAAATGGGGTGAAATCGTCTGAAAATCAACATGGGTATCGTTTGTATGGTTTATTGGATCGCTGATTACGAAAACAACAACGATTTCAAAATACATCATTGTGGAGGTGAAATACCATAGTTAAATTATGTATGTTACAACCTTTGGTTACAACCACGTTAGTTTTTTGCCAAATATCAGATCCGATAGCCCTTTGGGAAGACTTTAAATACCATTTGTCTGAAGATTGTAAGGGCAGGCTGCAAAAAGAGATCGGTGACAATGTAGATAATTTTAAAGATCAAATTTTAAATCAATGTCTATCTGAAATTTAAGAGGAAGTGCTGACGTTGCCAATACCAACCAAGGCACAAGTAGCTGGTAATAGAGAGTTCATGAGAAAAACAAAATTTTAAACAGTAGCTTTGGAAAGCTTTGTAAACAATAATACGAAATCATTGACCGCCGAGCAAAGATCCGTTTATGATCAAGTCTCGATGCTTACTAGATGCTCCCGGTGGTACAGGGTAAGACTCACCTTATAAACTTGCTCTTGGCAAAAGGAAGAAGCACTAGAGACAAAGCTTTAGCTGTAGCGTCGTCCGGGATTGCTGCTACATCATTAGAAGGAGGTAGAAGTGCTCACGCTGCCCTAAAACCACCCCTAAACTTTACCAATGTTGAAACACCCTTATGCAAAATACCAAAGCAAAGCAATCTCGGTGAAGTACTTACAAATACTAAACTAATAGTATGGGACGAAATAAATTGGCGCAAAAATAGGAGTCGAAGCCTTGAATAAGAGTTTGCAGGACATGCGAAATAGCAAAAACATAATGGTGGTATAACAGTGTTGCTTGCGGGAGATTTTCGCCAGACTTTACAAATGAGATCAAAGCGTGTATCAAAAGATCTTTCTTATGGCCGTCAATTGAAGTGCCCAAACTTAATGTACTATGGTACAACATAACTCATATGTTATTTGTGTCAAGCCATCTATTTGTGGAAAAGAGCCGTTTCCGATTTGAAGAAGAAGTTCTGAAAATCTAGCGACAAACTCCACCTCTGAGATGTCCTCTCATGATTTGAATGAGGGCAATAGCCATCATAAACAAATCTGTTAATATATTTTTTACAAGAATTTATAGAAAAAACATGACTCTACGCGGATGAAGTCGCGGGTAAAAGCTAGTTGACTATATCATGAAATAGCCAACCATGGTTGAATAAGAACTTTCATTGAACGAAGAAATATTTTAGGGCAAATCACTGCGGTAGCTTAGGTGAAGCCTAAAGGGGGCGGGCGCAGCGAAGCCCCCGAATAGGCTTCGTGTTAGTTCGACATTTATAACAAAAACAAATAATATATATAATATAATAATAATAATAATAATAATACCTTGGACACTATTTACACACATTGATCTAGCCCCAAACTAGGATTCCCTGTATCTTGGGTACTAGACAACGATACACATACTTATATAGATAAATATTATACTTAGATAGATAAACAACCATGACTAGAGTACAAACATCCGTTCTCATCAAACAAATATTTGCCCCCACCGGGACTCGAACCCGGGACCCTTGGCGTCGTAGGCAGGGTCACTGCCGACTCGGCCATTCGGGTCGTCAATGCTTTTAAAAAGACATGTTTTCGTGAAATTCAACCCTCTCTGATCATTTCATGAAATTATTGACTATATCATGAAATTGTTGGCTATTTCATGAATGATCAAATTCTACGATATAGCTACGACATATATCCTGTTCCGGCAAGGCCACTTCTAGTGTTTCATCTGGTAGAGTAGTCCTTGCTGGATGTATTTAACCAAAAAGTAACGAACATTTGCTGTCCAAATTGTTCATTTGTAGATCTAGTGAAGATAATTAGGCGCGGTATCTATGATGAGTACAGCACTATTGTAATTATGGTAGGAAATCATTCAAACATTAGTCGGAATGATTAGAATAAAAGTGTTGAAACACATCTAGACTTACATAGTAGGATGAAATGCAAATTTATACAATGCAATTTTCCATATGCCTTTAATTTGACAGAACTACAGAACAAATCTGTGCATAGAATGAATATTCATTTATTTAATTTAACATGTCATCACAGAGCGATGCTATTTTATATGTCGACATGAATAATTTTATTCATAACTTTACTCTGACACAGGATACATTGTACCTGTCTAATAAATATAGAAAATTAGTAGCTACATTGTTAGCTTATAATATATGCGACGCAGCTATAGTTGGTTTAACCAAGTTCAACTTGACATCAGCTTATATTAAGAGTAATATGAAATGCACCCCTATTGGGAATTCACCTGTTAATTATACTTTGCATGCTGTGGGGTATTTGTATATATTGTATGTGGGTACCTTATAATAAAGTCAGTTAGCGTTTACTGCTTGTTTCAATGACACAACACTGGCGACGGGAGTGAAAATTAAAGTAATATTATCAATTACGCGCGTGAAACCTAATTATTCAAGTGATTTCGTGTATAATCGGTGTTTTGTATAAAATAATTGTTCGGATAAGTAGCGATAATCATGCCGATCGGTAAAATAGAACCATTCGATCTGAATTCTAAGCAATGGCCGGCCTATGTGCGTCGCGTCAAACAATTCATTTTACTGAACGAGATAAAAACCGAGTTACAAGTACCTATGCTGATAACGGTCGTAGGAGAAGCTACCTATGCGTTAATGTGTGACTTATGTACTCCTGAAGACCCGGAGACAAAACTATTCGACACATTGGTGAAACTCGTGACCGGCCATCTTGAGCCCCAACGCTCGGAAATAGCCGAGAGACATGTGTTTCGTCAGAGGCGGCAGCGAGCCGGCGAAACCCTCACGGAATATCTTCAACATTTAAAGCATTTGGCGGTTACGTGTAATTTTGGCACCAAGCTGGAAGAAAATCTCCGGGATCAATTTGTGTCGGGTCTCGGGAGTGACGTCATGAGGTCAAGGATCTTTGCTGAGAAAGAGATCGATTACAACAAGGCAGTGGAGCTAGCTCTGGCGCTGGAGGCAGCAGACAGGCACGCGGAGGTCGCCAGCACGAGTGGCGGCGGCGGGGGCGGTGGCGCGGGCACACCAGGCGCAGGCGTACGCTCTGCGCGCAACCCCGACCGCGCCCCCGACTCTTGCTGGAGGTGCGGCAAGGCGCACCGGCCAGATCGGTGTAAATTCGCAAATTATAATTGTGATGAGTGTAACCAGCGGGGCCACTTAAAGGTGTTGTGCAATAAAGTGCGCTATCAGGAAAGTGCAAGGTCAGTTAAACGTCAAAATTATCTGACTGTGTGTTCGGAGGACGAGTTCTACAACATTAAAATTTCTTCACAAGGTAATGAGCCCTTCTTTGTTAAGCTTATGGTGAAGAATTGTATCTTGGATTGCGAAATTGATACGGGAAGCCGTATCTCGGCGATAAACTATGATTGTTATTTAAAGCTGTTTGGACATAAGAGTCTACAATCAGATAATTTAATATTACGTAGTTATGCCGGGTCATGAATTGATACCTTAGGTTTCATTTCTGTAACAGTGGAATTTAACAACGCCAAAACAAGTAACTTGTTATTATATGTCATTAAAGGTGGGGGTAGACCATTGCTGGGCAGAGATTGGTTGCGAGCATTGAATATAACACAAATAACGATGAATGAATTGGTGGAGGACCAATTCGTGAACCGGCTAACTAAGGATTATCCAGAGGTTTTTACAAACAATTTAGGGACTTGTAAGAAGTCGTTTCGTTTAGAACTCTCAGATTGCAGCGGGGTGAATGTGCATGCGCGGCCGGTGCCGCTCGCACTGCGCGAGCGAGTCGAGCGGGAACTCGAGCAGCTCGAGCGGGACGGGTCTATCTATCGCGTGGAACATTCCAACTTTGGTACTCCGATTGTACCCGTCATCAAGGGTAACGGGGATATACGCATTTGCGGAGATTACAAAGTAACAATCAATCCTAAGCTACAGCGTGATTTTTACCTGCTACCGCGAATCGAGGAGCTATTCGCTAAGTTGAGTAACGGGGAGGAATACACAAAAATTGACCTTCGGCATGCGTATGAACAGGTTATGTTAGAGAACGATTCACAGCCTTGCACCGCGATAACAACATACATAGGTACGTTTGTGTATAGGCGTACACCGTATGGGTTGTCCTGCGTGCCGGAGAAGTTTCAGAAACTGATGGAGGAGACTGCACGGGCTGCCGGGCACGGTGGTGCTCCTTGACGATATCTGTATCACGGGGACTAACAGGGAGGAGCACTTACGCAATCTGAGGGCTGTACTCGACCGATTACGACACATGGGTTTAACAGTTAAATTATCAAAGTGTAGTTTTCTACGAAAAAATGTAACCTACTTAGGGTTTATTATTGATAAGGACGGATTACATCCAGATCCATCCAAACTCAAGGCGATTACCAGAGTACCAACGCCGAATGACGTCACGCAATTAAAAAGTTTTCTCGGGTTATTAAATTATTATGGTAAGTTTATACCTAACCTTAGTACTATTTTGCATCCGTTACATGCCCTTTTAAAAAAGGACGTTCGTTGGAACTGGAGTTCGCAATGCGAGAAGGCATTTGAAGATGCAAAATGGGCATTATTGAGTGATTGTGTATTAGCACATTACGAGGAGGGGCGACCGCTCGTACTGTCAGTGGACAGTAGCTCGTACGGGGTAGGCGCGGTGTTGGCACATGTATACCCGGACGGGTCGGAGCGCCCGGTCAGCTGCGCGTCGCGTACGCTAAATGATGCCGAGAAACATTACAGCCAATTAGACAAAGAGGCCTTAGCCATCTTTTATGGCGTTACAAAACATCACCAATACTTATTTGGTCGAAAGTTTGTGCTCCGGACGGATCATAAGCCGTTGACATACATATTTGGGGACAAACATGGCATTCCCCAGACAGCGGCGAGCAGGCTGCAGCGATGGGTGGCGCGGCTGGCCGGCTACGACTATAAGGTCGAGTTTGTAAAGTCACAAGACAATGGGCCCGCGGATGCGTTATCGAGACTGCCATTACCATACGAGCGGCGGCTCCCCACCGCACAAACAATTGAATATTTATTTTTGATCGAAGAAATATTGCCGGTAAATTTTCAAGATGTGGTTAAGGAAACTGAAAAAGACTCGAATCTTTGAAAAATTGTGTCTTATGTAACATTGGGCTGGCCCGTGTCTGCGGCAAGTTGTAAAAAGGACGAAATAGAGTTTTTTGATAGAAAAAACAATTTATTTCTGAATCAGGGTTGTTTGCTGTATAAATATAGAATTGTTATTCCGGTTTCATTAAGAAGCAAGGTGCTGCAGGAAATTCACGAAGGGCACTTGGGAATGAATAAGATGAAAAACATTGCTCGCGGGTATGTATATTGGCCGAATATAGATCGAGACATTGAGGAGAAGTGCCGCGCGTGCGGGGCGTGCCGCTCGGTGAGGGACGCGCCCGCACACGCGCCGCTGCACCCCTGGGAGTTCCCGCATCACCCCTGGCAGCGCATACACGCTGATTTCGCCGATTTTGCCGGCAAATGCTTCCTAGTTGTGGTAGATGCCCATTCAAAATGGATAGAAGTAGTACAAATGTCAACTACCACAGCTAGTTTTACTGTAAAGGCATTAAGGTCTATTTTTGCAAGATTTGGGTTGCCGGCACAATTGGTGACCGACAACGGGCCGCCCTTTTTATCAGACGATTTCAAAACGTATTGTTTAAAAAACTGTATCAAACATACGACATCAGCGCCATATCGACCGCAAGGTAATGGTGAAGCGGAGAACGCGGTAAAAATCATTAAAAAATGTATTAAAAGGGCGGTATTTGAAAGCGAAGACATTGCGATCGCTTTGTATATATTTTTGTTCAACTATCGAAATAGTGAGCACGCGACTACCGGGGTGGCTCCGGCGGTGGCACTGTGCGGGCGCAAGCTGCGGGGCCGGCTCGATGTGTTGCGTCCGAGCGGGGCCGCCGCCGCCGCCGCTGCGGTGCGCGCGCGACAGGACCAGCAGGTGGCGGCTGCCGGCGGCCGCGCCGCTGACTATCAAGTCGGTGAGTCAGTTCTCACACGAGACTATTCACAGAGGGGAGATAAATGGGTTGAGGGTCACGTTACGGCGAAAACCGGTCCGGTTTCGTACAGAGTGGATGTCGGTAAGGGCGCAGAATGGCGTCGACACCAGGACCAGATAGTTTCTGTTCATCCCAAGCATAAATATTCCTTGTCGCGTACGAGTACTACGGGTACAGGTTCAGACGGTACTTTGATAGTGTCAGATGGCGGCGATGTCGAGTCGCGCTCGGCGGCTCCCACTGCGGACGTGGATGCGGAGGGTGACACGCGCAGCGATGCGCCAGGCCCCGAAGCCCAGGGTAGCTCGGAGCCCGCGGGGGCTGCCGCTCCGACCACCGGCCTGACTCCGCCTCCGCCTCCGCTGGGAGCCACCGCGCGCACACAGCGAGCATATAACCGATCGATTAAACATAAAAGGTTAGAAATAGATTAAAATATATTTTGTTAGTAGGAATTTCTATTTGTAGTTAGTAGTATAGGTAAACTTATAAAGGGGGGGACATATGTGGGGTAATTGTATGTATTGTATGTGGGTACCTTATAAGAAAGTCAGTTAGCGTTTACTGCTTGTTTCAATGACACAACACATGCAACATTGGAATCTGTTCCAAGTAATTTAAATTAGTTCATAAGACAATAGAGGAAATCTCTAGCATACAAGAGCCACTAAATATGTCAAAATGGAAGCCCCAGTTAAATATTACCCATCAAAACATCCAGGAGCTACCTGGCAAAGAACTTGTATATAATTATTTCTAAAAATTCTGACATTGATATTATTTGTGTTACAGAACACTGGTTGAAGGAAAATATTATGTATTTTAACATAAATAATTACAAAATTGTCAGTTGTTACAATAGAAAGACTGCTGATAGAGGTGGTTCTTTAATTTTAGTGAAAAATAATATTAAGGTGAAACAACGGAAAGATATTCTTGCACTTACTGTTGAAAGACAAATAGAGGTATCCTGTGTTCAGTTAGATAGCCATATTATTGTTTGTGTCTACAGGCCACCGAGGGATAATAAGGCCATGGCAATTTCGAAATATTTGAGAAAATTATGGAGGAAGCCGAAAAGTCAATTATTTGTGGCGATCTTAATGTAGATCTGCTTGTAGGAACAACAATGAAACAACGATTAATAACTTTATTCAAATCGTTTAATTTATATCATGTATTTTTAGAGCCGACTAGATTTACACTTACCAGCCAAACTTGCTAGGATAACGTTTTTTGTGACTGTGCATTCACAAGTAAAAATGTAATTAACTGCTTACTTTCCGATCACAGTGGTCAAACACTTTAATTCCCAATTGCTATTAAGGATAAGACTGGTCCATCATTTTATAGGCCTATTACATCCCATAGACTAGAGACATATACGAAAAACTTAGATATAAATTTGCCAGTACCGGATTTTCATGAACAGAACCCAAACAAAATCTACTCAGACTTCTTCAACATTATTCAGACAGAATTCAATAAAGTTTTCAAATTAAAGAAAGTCAATGACTATAACGGTAAATCTAAATTTAATGACTGGGCAATGTTTGGAATTCGTAAAAGTAGAGTTATCTTGTTTGACCTTTATGATCAAAAAACCTATAACTTTGATCGAAAATTTCATGACTATGTTAAAAAATATTCCAAAACTTTCAAGTTGGTTCGTAGAACTGCAAAAACTTTACACATTAATAGAAAAATTCAAAATTCAAATAATAGAATGAAAACAGTTTGGCAAATAATAAACCGCGAAACTGGCAAAGTTATACCAAGGGACAATGATTTCTGCCTAAAGATAGGTGATGATGTTGTTAAATCCAACGCTGATGTTGCTCGAGCCTTTGAAACATTCTTCACGAATGTACCCGTACTCACAACAGACCGTCTAAATTCATCTCCACATGAATCAGAGACTTTTTTTAAAAATAACAATAGCGTCAGTAATGTATATTTAAAATTTCATCATGTATATCCCCAGGACATTGTCAAAACGTTTAAATTATTTAACTTAAAAATTACGGAAGACCTGTGGGGTATATCAGTCAAAGTAATTGGTTAAGTAATTCTAGTTATAGCCCCACACTTAACTTATATATTCAATAAATGTGTTGACGATGGGGCTTTTCCAGACCTCATGAAACACAGTAAACTGATACCTCTGTTCAAATCTGTTCTTCCAACACTAAGTAAAATATTTGAAAAGATTATACTCAATCAAATGCTCTCACAATTCAACCGTACAAAACAACTCCACGCTAACCAATATGGTTTCACTAGGGGTAAATCGACTAAGGATGCAGGTATTACCCTTATATCTCATATTTATTCTGCATGGGAGGCCGCACAGGATGCTATCGGAGTTTTTTACGACCTGTCGAAGGCGTTTGATTGTGTTGATCATGATACGCTATTAATTAAATTAAATCATTACGGAGTTAGAAATAAAGCGTTGGATCTACTAAGATCATACCTAAGCAATATAATTCAAAAGGCAGAAGTTAACGGCGTAAAATCTGATGGATCGGGTGTTAAAATTGGCGTTCTACAAGGTTCCATATTAGGCCCTTTCTTATTCCTGGTATATATTAACGATCTGCCTTTCATGGTGGAGAAATTAACTGACATAGTGTTGTTTGCTGATGATACTTCAATAGTCTTCAAAATTGAAAGATAAAATGGAGATTTTGATGATCTTAATGGTGTATTGTCTTTAACCTTGAATTGGTTCACAGTTAATAATTAATTTTTACCGCTGGTAAAACCAAGTGTATCAAATTCTCACTTCCAAATGTCAGGCAAGTTGAGACCAGTTTAGTGTTAGACAACAGCACGTTAGAATTAGTAAATGATTCGAAGTTTCTTGGAATAACCATTGATAGCAAATTGCAGTGGGGACCCCACATAGATAAATTGGCTGGTAAATTAAGTTCTGCGGCTTACGCTGTTAGGAACATCAGACAAAGCACGGATGTGGCTACATCTAGGCTAGTATATTTTAGTTACTTTCATAGTGTGATGTCCTATGGTATCTTGTTGTGGGGGAAAGCAGCGGATATTCAAACTATTTTTATTTTACAGAAAAGAGCTATTCGAGCAATTTATAATTTAAAACGAGCAGAACGAAACGATCCTTAAGAGAGCTTTTTAAAGAAATTGACATACTAACAGTAGCTAGTCAATTTATTTACGAAAATATAATGTATGTACGCAAGAACCTTACAACATTTTCCAAACTTAGCGATAGCTGTAATGTTAACCTAAGAAATAATCACAGACTATGTGCGCCCCGTTTTAGACTCGTGAAGGTTAGCAATTCTTTCAAGGGTCAGTGCATTCTCTACTACAATAAGATACCTCTGGAGATTTAGAAATTGCCATTTGAGCAATTTAAAAAGCATGTTAAAGCGACTTTGTCGAAAAAGGGATATTACAATGTTCAAGATTACTTAAAGGACAGGACTGTGGGGTTAATCTGGCTCAACACAGACCTTGCTGTTAATAATTTTGTAATTATTTATTCCTGCTTATTAATCATAACAATGAAATATTTCATATTTGTATTAGTTAAGCACAACCTATTTTTAAAAGAGATCTAAAAATCAATCTGTGGGAGTTTCTACGCCCTACCTCTCCCACAGTGGTCCAATGTAGAGAAGAGGCAAAAAATGAAGTTTGCTAAGTATATGTAAATATCTACAGTAATAAAGTACTTTGACTTTGACTTTGACTTTGACTTTGTTCCAGAACAATGTCCAGGTCCAAAAGTTTTTCGTGTCATACCCTTACCCTACAGGGCTTTGAATATCATTGAGTTGATTTTACTCTTACACCAATGAATGTTAGGATATTTTTAAAACTATAGGTCCTATCAACATACATACAAAGATTGTTTTGTAGATAATTTTATAAAGAATAGGTAAGAGCTAGCCATTTTCTCCTAGCCATAGCCGTTTTCAATAAAATAAAAACAAAATAAAAACCTGCCAGTTTGTTTTTGCCGCTAAATCTGCATTTTCCTGCATATTTTAAGAAGAATCGACTGTCCGATAACAGCTTTAAAAACAAACAACCTTTTTAACGGAAAAGCAGGAAGAAAAACGAGTGAGAATAAGTTTGGATATTTTTCATAACCTCTAAAGTTTAAAATTATAATACCAACGAAGTCCATGATTTAATATCAAAGAAACCAGCGCCATCTATGATCAAGTAGAAGTACTTAATATCGATCGATTGCACTCTCAGATGGTTCCTGCTACTCTGCACCAGATGTCGTAAGGTTTTTTTTTTATAAGGGCAGAATTTTTATTTAATCTAATAACCTTGCATTTCCCACGTATAAAAATGAGAAATTGTGGAGCATGTGGAAAACACGTCAACATAGCGGAATTATTGGATTGCAGTAAATGTAAAGAGCACTTCCATTTCCAATGCTTAAACATAAATAAAGCCTATTTTTTTGAATGCAAGCAAGACCTCGAGCGTACCTGGACCTGCCCAAACTGCCGTCGACTTATGCAGCGGACGAGGAATGATAACATGATGCCTGCCAGTCCCCAGGCCCGTGCGATGGCAGCAGACCCTGCAGTGTCTACTACAGGCGATAAAAAGGGACACAACTACCCCTCAGAAAATACCCAAGAGGTTGCTCGCAAATTGTCGAACAAGTTAGAAATTATAGATAGAAGCAATGTTACTCTCCGACAAAAAAAAAGCATGCCTGATGCACCAGAAGAATTGTACTCCGACGATGAGAAGAGTATCTTAGGCGATACTATCAATCAAGAATTATTAATTAACGAGCAAAACACACAAACAGATAATCAACAAATGCAAAATGCTATAATAGGAGTAACACTTGAACAATTGGAAGCCCTATTTGATAGAAAACTATACTCTATTAAGGAGACTTGGCTATCAGAACTCAAAACGACGGTAGAAACGGTAACCATTAATGAAATAAATAAAGTGAAACAAGAGCTCTCCAAAACTACAACAGCTGTATCTCAGAAACAAGACCAAATTAATAAAGAGATAGATAACATAAACAAAGTCATAATAAATCTAAAGAAAGAAAACGTGCAACTACAAACAGAAATACATAAAATTAACAAAAATATAGAAATAAACAAAAATACTGTACCGACAGGGAAATGCTGTGAAGGAAGTAGAGACAAGAAAATAATTTTATACGGATTGGAAGAAAACAGATGGGAAGAAAGTGGACAATTATACGAAAGGGTAGTCTGCATGTTCCAGGATATACTAAACATAAATATACAGGGATATGTAGAAAATATGAAAAGAATAGGAAAAAAAAGGCTTTCGAAGACCCTTAGAAATTGAATTGATGAGTAAGAACCTCACACGACAAATACTACAACACCGAAGTTATTTCAAGAAAACATGGCTTGCTGTATCGGAAGTATTGGGAGAAGAATCCCTGCAAAAACGAAAGAAATTAATAGAAACCCTAATAAAAGCACGTCGCGATGGGCATCGAGCCAATATAATTGATGACAAACTTATTATAAATGGAAGACATTATAATCCAGAGCCCCTTGATGACAATATCATCAACAGAACAAACATGAATATTGTAACTCAAATATTAGACGCCACGGTGGCATCCCCACCAAACACAACGATTTCTGCAGATTTTTTTCGACCATAATATTAAAATTTTATTCCAGAATATACAGAGCTTCAAAAATAAGCAACATTTAGCAGAAGCCGCAACAGAAGAAGATGAAAATATCCAGATGATGTGCCTTACAGAAACGTGGATATCTCCATCAACGATAGATCTGCTGCGTGTAGAGGGCTTCAAGCTAACAGCATCCTTTTGTCGATCTCATCATGGGGCAGGAGGAACTTGCATTCTACTCGAAGACAATATTGAGTTTATTGAACTGAAAGAAATTGATAGAATGAATATAGAGTTTATATTTGAAACTTGTGCCATTGAGATACCTAAGTTAGAATTAATTGTTATTGTTATTTATTGGCCAGATCACACCAGGATGCCTAATATTTTCTTTAATTCCTTAACAAATCTCTTGCAGCACGTAAAGAAGAAATATTTAAGGAAAAATTTTATAATAGGAGGTGATTTTAATATTGATATGCTAGTAAATTCTATGCTAAGATCAAGCTTTATTGATCTAATGAAAAGCTACAACTTTCACCAACATATAAAAGAGGCTACCAGAATAACTGAAACCTCGTCTACTTGTTTAGATTTAATATTTACTAACTTTATTGTAAAAAAAGAAAACATCTCCGTCCATGAATATGGGTTTTCAGATCATAAAGGTACAACAATATAAATACCAACCGATCATAATAACGCTCGAACTACATGGTCAGTAAAAAAAAGAATATTTAATGACCAAAATATAAACAATTTCATCTCAGAACTTAATAAAGTTGACTTTAATAAATTAATCACTAGAGATAAAAACTTAAATGAAAACTATATGTCATTTCAATCAAAATTAACTTACATTCTAAATAAAACTATACCCCTAAAAAATGTTAAAATAAAACTTAAAAGCAAAAAAACAGGGCTAACAAAAGGTATAAAACAATCCTGTAAGAATAAAAGACTACTAAAACTACTTGTAAATAAAATAGATAATAAAATTCTAAATAATGCCTATAAACAATATAAACTATTATTGAAAAAAATTGTAAAAACGTCTAAAAGGATCCAAAACATTAATAAAATCAAAAACTCTGATAACATAATAAAATCGACTTGGCACTTTATAAAGGAGCAAACTAACAAATTTACAAAAATAGATAGAGTTAACATTAAATTGAATGAACAAAATAAAATAATAGATTACCCGCTTCGTATAGCTAATATTTTCAACGACTTTTCCTGAATGTTGCAAATTCAGATCCCTCGCTTCCCGCACCGAAAGGAAAAGCTGTAATTGAGCCGTCTGAAAATTCAATGTACTTAAAACCAGTTACCATCCCTGAAGTTATTAAAATAATAAAAGAATTAAAAAACAAAAAAAGTTTCGGTCATGACGTACTGCCCCCATTACTAATAAAAAAATGTATAGAAACATTGGCCCCTATTCTGTCGTTTCTTATAAATCAGTCTTTTGCAGATGGTACAGTACCAGATCTCTTAAAACTATCCATAATTAAACCTATTTACAAAAAAGGTAACAAAAGTAACTGCACAAACTACAGACCAATTGCTCTTTTACCTACATTCGCAAAAATCTTTGAAACTGCCATGGCAAACAGACTGTATTCCTTCTGTGAACAATTTAATATATTTAGTAAGTACCAATATGGATTTAGAAAAAACCACTCGACATCACTAGCTGTTGATAAATATATTACAGATATTTTAAATATTATAAATAATGAAAAAATTTGCTATTGGTTTACTTCTCGATATGAGCAAGGCAAATGATCGTGTCCTTTATGATATATTATTAAAAAAATTATATGGAATAGGTGTTCGTGATATTGTGCACCAATGGTTCGACTCTTACTTATCAAACAGATATCAACTTGTAGAAATAGAACATTATGATGGTGAAACTGGTTTGATTAATAAAGTGCGATCTGAAAAAGCACATGTCACTAAGTCAATCCCCCAAGGAAGTGTACTGGGGTGCATTCTCTTTCTGCTCTACATTAATGACTTGCCTAAACAAATTAACCATTCATCCACTCTATTTGCCGACGATATATCAATAGTTATACCTTGCCAAAATGCCACCGACCTCAACGTACTTCTTCAAACTACATTTGATACATTAATTAACTGGTTAAATGAACACAATTTACAAATAAATTATTCCAAAACAAAACTATTACAATTTAAACCACATCAAAAACGTCCCTTAGAAATAAACTACTCATATCTAAGTAATAAAATCGAATGTGCTAAAACTTACCCTTTACTAGGCATTAACATAGATAGCAATATAAACTGGAAAGACCACATTGCAAATATATCAACCAAACTATCAAGATTCACTTACGCGCTGCTCGAATTAAAGAAATACACAGATGTGAAGACTGCTCTCTCAGCATATTATGCCTATACTCACGCGTGGCTACAATATGGTATAGTGGTATGGGGAAACAGTACCAAGGTACCAAACTTGTTTTTATTACAAAAGAAATGCGTCGGAATAATTGCTAATATAGACAATATGACTAGCTGCAAGCCCTATTTTAAACAATATAAAATACTTACACTAACTTCTATCTATATATTAGAAATCAGCAACTTTGTAAAAAAAAACTTACATATGTTCCTAAAATATTCCCGTCCAAATAATTTAAGACCTAAAAGCTACTTATCCTGTCCCCAGACAAAACTTAAAATGGTACAATGTGGTCCCTTTACTATGGCTACAAAAATATATAATAATTTACCCAAAAATCTCCAGGAAATGGAAGATTTAACAAAATTTAAAAAACTTTTAAAATGTTACCTCGCCGAAAAATGATACTACGTGCTGCAGGAATTCTTCGAAGATAAAAATTATTAGGAAAATAAATTTAGTCTCTTTAACCTGTGAACAGCTGATCGGGTCAATGTAAAAGTTATGTGCATGTGTAGATAAATTTGTTATACCCTGTCAGGGTGCATGTACCCTACATACATTTTCCACCTGTATTGTACATGTTATATGCAAATAAATGAATATGAATATGAAAAATAAACTGGGGCGAGAGGGCGAGAGGGAGGGAAAAAAATATTTTTTAGCGTGTTCAATATTATGTATATTGATAGAGAAAATATACAGGGTGTTTGGTGCATCGTTTTCAAAATTAAAATGGCGGATAGAATTTGCTATCTCCTAGGTCCACAAATTTTTTTTTGGCCCAACGGATTTTTCATTTTAATATTATTAAGTTTTTTGAAAAATCCTCCAGAATAACTCCTTTAAACTTGAATAAACAAAAAAGTAATAAAAAAACCTGCAATTATTTACTGTTATTGTTTGTGTGATGTACGGTTATTTTATAGTAAAAAATACTGGACATTAACATCTAGTTTTTAGGGTTCCGTACCCGAAGGGTGCCAAACTAAGCCTCCGCTGTCCGTCCGTCCGTCCGACCGGTCCGTCCATCCGTCCGACCGTCTGTCACAAGGCTGTATCTCATAAACCGTGATAATTAGACAGATGAAATTTTCACAGATGATATATTTCTGTTGCCTATAACAACAAATACTAAAAAAGAGAATAAAATAAATATCTAAGGGGGCTCCCATACATTAATTGTTTCAATACCACATACAAACTTATAAACGCACCTGGGTACGTCCATGGAGTGTGGAAGTAGCTGCACCAATAACTTTGTAAACGATATTTTGCTATGTAAATTCAACTATTCACTCACATTGTACGATGGTACGACGGAACTCTTCGTGCACGAGTTAGACTCTCACTTCACCAGTTTTTTCGACAGGTATGTAAGAATAAACATGATTTTGTAGGTAGAAAGAAATTTTCAATTGTTCTTTAATCAAATAAACACACATATAATTATTATTATAAAAAATAATAATTACAAATCTTGCTCGAATTGCCGACCTTCATTGCGTAAGCATGCGTAACATCGATTATTTATTTAGTGGTAGTTCGTAAGCGCTTTCCTCTTTAATTACGGCGAATGCTGATTGTATCCGTTGGTATAAATCTCCTCTAGATCCGACTTCTGCAGCGTAGAATGACTCTTTCGCCCGTCCCCAGATGTAGAAGTCCAAAGGGGTCAGCAGCCTTATGGCGTAACACTCTGAAGTTCATAGCGTGTGTCTATGGTTCATCTCATGCTCTTACAATTTCATCGATTGCGGGGTATCACCGAAGGCTTTTAGGCTTCATTCAATGAGCTTGGGTTTGGTCTCCATTATGATGCTACTTGCGTGATACCAATTTGACAGATGAAGCTGGTGCAAGGTGTCAAACGTAAAAGTCTATATGAAGTTCATAGCTCATAAGGCTGCAGGTCCGGAGAACGTGGAGTACACAAGTAGTGTACCTACTCACTCGACGACCCGAATGGCCGAGTCGGCAGTGACGCTGCCTACGAAACCAAGGGTCCCGGGTTCGAGTCCCGGTGGGGGCAAATATTTGTTTGATGAGAACGGATTTTTGTACCCTAGTCATGGTTGTTTATCTATCTAAGTATTAATATTTATCTATATAAGTATGTGTATCGTTGTCTAGTACCCTAGATACAGGGAATCCTAGTTTGGGGCTAGATCAATGTGTGTAAATAGTGTCCAAGGTATTATTACTTGCCGGGCGACCGATGAATCACGCAGATCGCTGTCGGCCGGTGGTGGAGGCGGCCGCACGCAAGTGTAGCAACTCCCGCAGCTAAGGGATCGACGTAAGCATCACAAATGCTTACGTCGATCCCTTAGCTGCGGGAGTCCTCTGCACTTACACGGTCAGCTGACGCACGGGCACTTCACGTCATATCGATGACGTGAAGTGCCCGTGCGTCAACTAAGCGGAGTTAACGTTTAATTTATCGACTCTTAAGCTTGTTTGCTATTAATTTAGGCGATTCTGTTTTGCACACTTTGTTTCTCAGTTTTCAATTAGTAGGTGGTAAAAGTTTCACTGCTACATTTTGAATATATTGAATTGAACAGCAGTAAAAGCTAGGGAGCGATTACGGAAACAGCTTAACGGCCAGCGGGCGCGTCAATAAAATATTAATATAGTACTATTTGGAGTCAATGAGACTATATTTTTAGCGCCGTCCCCTGTTGAGGCACCCCTGGACGGACGCCTGTCTACATAAAGAAGCCCGCCATCTTGTCTCGCGCACTTGCCCAGCCGTTGTCACAGATTCAACACCTCGCCATTATAGTTGTCACACTGTCCGATATCTTTATTCGTTTTGATAATTGTTATTAGAGTCCATTTCTGTTCAAATTATAATCAGTCAGTTTCAGTGTGTTTCTTTTTAAAAGATCATCTCGGCTTCTGATTTCTAACATCAGAAGTGGGATAGGATTCCTGTGGTGCTATCTCACACGCCTACATCAATTTTAAATTGTACGAGTGAAAGATATCGGATTGTGAACAATCGACATCAACAACAACACAGCCGCCGTGAAAGTAGTCGTTGACGTGAGCGACGTCATAATGTGAAAAGTGAAAACAATACAAGGAGCATACTCCTGAAGGCCAGTTGCGACAGGAAATGTCTGCGATGTTGGCTCGTCTTTATGAGTTAGAAGACCGCAAAACAGTTGGGCCTGTGGCTCAATTCTACCCGTCGTCGCCGTCTCGCTGCAAACAATTTTGGCGCGACCCACCGCCGCCGCCGCCAGCATGGCGCCATGCGCTTGAGCAGGCTCAATGCGCGACACTCCTCGCCCCCGCACCGGGTGTGCACAGCCGCCACCGATCGAGCCTCGAGTCTGCGGGCCTGCTGGGGCTGTGTCGGAAAGTATTCATACAAACGTGAATACTAGCGAGGTATTTATGCTGACAAAAATAGTACGATGGCAGAACAATTTGTGGATGCGATTCGATCGATTGGTATCTACGATGAGATCTAACCATCATTTTTACATCTATAATTTTCATACCATTGAAGATTTGTGTGAGAAGGTAGATTGCGCCAAATCGCAAAAAATTTTGCAAAATTTTGCGCAATTGCAGTGACTACGAATGGATAGGTAACTGCATTAAAGGAGATGCCCTTACGTAGTTTTATGAATGAATAATCAACATGGTACGTGGAGTAGTTTCAATAATGATGAAACCACTATGCCCGATTGTCCGGGGCCACATTAGAACGGCAGCCACAGACACAAAACTACATCCAAGTAACCTAGTAGATTTTTGCTCAATCTATGTCAAGCCTAGGGTGCATAAAAATATTCCGTCTACCGTTCGTACTAGTACGTCACAAAGTATGATCCCCACGAAAGGCAAACCCGTTGCGTTTTGTAGAAAGCGCAAGTTTTGAAGATGATGATTTTCACATGTTGTGGGACAGTCAGGACACAGGCAAGCTTCCTGTAATAAGCAATCTAGGAAGAATACATGGGGAGGTTCGAGTACTTCAATAGACAGAGGTTCTAATAATAATGTCCCTTCCTAGCGAAGGATATTGAATGTTTTGGCAGGCATGACTATTAGCGAGGGTCAGGTACGGCCAAGCCATGATAAAGTTGTTATTTTGCTCAAAAAACCCGTATGAATAGCTGCTTTCGAGACCGGAACTGTAGGTTGCACGCACAGACCTAGAATAATTTCTCATAAAAAAACAGGTGCTTGCAATCTATGACCCTTCCTTGCCGATTGAGGTGCATACTGATACAAGTTCTATCGGTTATGGAACTTTGCTTATGTTGGTTCGTGATGGAGGACACAAGCGAGTTGTTTCCTGCTACAGTAAGTTATTACAAGGTGTGGAAATAAAGTACGCTGCGAGCTCTGCAGCATTAGAGACATTATGTTGTGGGTGTAACTTTAACACGTGTAACACTTTGGTCACTAACCACATTGAGTCAACAGCGTGCAACGGAGTTGCTCGTTGCCAATCAGCGGCGACAAGATACGCATGCTAATGAAGGTCGTAAGGAACCTAAGACGTTTTCTAATGGTGACTTCGTTTTTCTCTCTAAAAATTCGCAGAGTGCTGGCAAGCTGGACTCCTGCATGAGGGGCCCTTACAAGGTCGTGCAGGAGCTGCCTCACCACCGCTACGAGCTTGAACTGCTGACGGGTACAGCAGCACATGGTGCTGTGGCGTGGCGAGTGGACACCAGACGCCTGCGCAGCTTTCTTCGAGGGCGTCGGCGAGCCGTAGCAGATAGAGGATGCTATGACTGGGCAGCGGGTGTTCCCGGCTGTATGAGACGGTGCTATCGTCTGCAGATACTGATCTGGCGTGAATTTTATCACGGGGGCTATAGCAAGCGTAATATTGGGCATCTGCTAGATACCCGGAGGCCGTGGGCCTGGAGACTGAGTGCCTGGAGGCCGTGGTGGGGCCTGGAGGCTGTAAGCCTGGTTTAGTATAACTTTAGCACTCAAATATGTGCTTAAGTTATGTAGTGTTGGCGAGGACTCTCGTCGCTTAACACCATGTCCCTGTTTTCTTTTCATAAATGCTTTACATTTTGGTTGTTGTCATGGTCCTTTTACTTTACTTTGTTTCAGATTCAAAATTTGGGATCCCCAGTTTTGTTTATGATTACTTGAGTGCACGCTTGTAATCATGCAGCGAAGTTTTCCCGATGCAACGACCAAGGAAGAACTTTAATAAGTTCTATGGTCAATATTTAGATTGTTCTCATTTACAGGCGATTCTGGCATGGGAGGCCCATACCCAGTTATGAAGTTGCTGCCGCATGGGCACTGCAAGCTAAACATCTGGCCGGCTTCTAAAGGAAGTCGACATGGGCAGAGTACGAGTATAGCAGACGTATGCCGCATTATTTGACTGATAATTGAATTTCCCTCTCTGGGTATTTCAGACTGAGTGAGAGAGGGTGCTTGGATCAGCGATGAGTTCACTAATGCTGTGGCTTGCGATACACTTGGTGTGTGGAACCCATGAGTGTTTGTCACTAGCTGGGTGGTAGAAGCAGACCTGTTGCTTCTTGTCTAGCACATGAGACAGATTCGTTGTATCTCATGGTGCTGGTTAAGCTAACGTTTCACGTGTGTCGTGTCTCGTTATGCTAGTTTGGCGAACGAGTGTGTCTCGTTCGTGACACACGAGACAGAGAAAGTCCCGTGTTACCTGTGGTTACCATATGTTGGGACCTCGGTAGTTGGTTACCATGTGTTGGAACCTCGGTGGGTGGCTGATTGCTGGCAAGGGGCTGTCTGGTGGCTGGCTGTGCTGGTGTGCTGCTGGGCGACACTGGTGTAAGAACGAAGTGAACGAGTGGTAAAAAAGGCCTTATTTGACTTACTTCTTTAGCTCTTGAGACGTCTCGATAGGTGTGAAGTATATGAGAGCTAAATGTTTGAATTCCGTATGATTGATGTATTATGAACTATGTACGCTTTTGAAAGTTATGAGTAATAAACGAACGTTGACGTATGAGGAAGTGAGAATTGTATGAAAGAAGGTTATGAGGAGATGTGTGTTTATTAAACCCACTCCATGTTATCACATTTCCTATAACACTTGTTCTCATTTCAGACGATGATGATGATGAGCCTACGAATGCTGCTCCATCGGCTCTGCCCAGTGCTGACCTATCGATGCCCTTGCTAGACCTCGGTCAAGACATCGACGTCACGGGTCCTAGTGGCACCACTGCTTCCGGAACTCGGGTCGAGAACGACCCTGTGTCAGGAGAAGCCGTTTTAGCGCCGTCCCCTGTTGAGGCACCCCTGGACGGACGCCTGTCTACATAAAGAAGCCCGCCATCTTGTCTCGCGCACTTGCCCAGCCGTAGTCACAGATTCAACACCTCGCCATTATGGTTGTCACACTGTCCGATATCTTTATTCGTTTTGATAATAGTTATTAGAGTCCATTTCTGTTCAAATTATAATCAGTCAGTTTCAGTGTATTTCTTTTTAAAAAATCATCTCGGCTTCTGGTTTCTAACAATATACTTATTGAAAGTGCCTAGTTACTGAGTTGATTAATTTCTACAACAACGTTTTAAATTGGATATGTTTGACTCGTTGTCGAGAATTCAGAGTTTAATTAAACAAACCTGCAATTCTCAAATTAACTGAATGATGATAAAGGTTCAATTTCCCAAGACCTTGTATTGCAATCATGGAAGGCGGTCATGGTTAATTTTATTGATACAATAGTTATTAATTAATTGCCTTTGATCAAATTATGGAATAAGCCGTGGCAAAGCCACCGCCAATGTTCACATAACGCCAGAATGAAGCAATAGAAGTACGGAAATTCACAGTTATACTCTATTCAGAGGTGCATATTTATATTACTATTCGGATACATATATTTATATCTTCGCACTTTATGAAGTAACAATATCATTCATGTAACAATTCATGAACTTTAAAATGAATCATGCTAATTACGCACATCTATAGATCTGAAGAAATATTTTATATTTGCATTATTAAGAGACAAATGAGTCTATATTGAAAAACCCATAACATGTAACATAAACAACCAGTGAAACTTCATTGTGTATGTTTATAGTTTTCTATATGTAGAAGAATATTTTATATAATCTACAAAAATATCGGATTTTGACTGATGAGACAGTTGAATGTCTTTCACAAAATAAAATCCTATCCTAATCAGTCATACCCCATCCCAATCCGGTGAATCTATGACTAAATCCAATTCATTATACTTATACGCTACTCCTTTTATAAACGAGTATCAGAACTACAAATTAATTGGTCTCGTAGAATTATCTGGGTAGAAGGCCGAATCAAGTGGTAGGGGTTTTTCCCAAAATATTATAAATATAAAATTTTACTTTTATTATCTTATCATTTTTTATTTTGTTTTAATCAATACCCAAAATATACTATTATATTTTATGGTTTGAATCTGCCTTATAAATTTATTAATCACATGAAGGATATTAATCTGTATCATTCTTGTTAGTGGGGACATATTTAAAAATATATCTTTTATTGAATTTTAAAATTACTAATTATTCAATTTAAAACATTCCTGTTTTAAAATCTATTGTCAAAGTTGACAGCACTTCTTACTAATACCTCTAGAATTAGGGGGTTACTGGTTTCACATGTAGTAGGAGTTCTAATTTACTAGACGATCTATTTATTTGGCCATCACAATTAAAAAGAGACTGCGTTTCAAGGAAGGATAGGTGGAAAGGATTAATAAAGGGGGATTTTACAACCTGTCTAATAAAAAAGAAACGAGTAGCTACATTGTTAGCGTATAATATATGCGACACAGTTATCAATACTATAACACAGTCGCCTTCAGTTTTAGTTAGGTTTAGTACTAATAGTAGTGGTTTAAACTAGATTGTTCGACAAAAGAGGACCCCTCAAAACATAAGAAAATTTTACAAAACAAGCAAGGGTTTTCTGACAATCAAATGACAAATACTAGGACAAAGGGTAAGCCCCACTTAAATAATTCCCATCAAAATATGCAGGGACTACCTGGCAAAGAACTTGTATTAGAATTATTTCGTAATCATTCTCACCGATGTTATTTGTATTAAGAACACTGGTTAAAGGAAAATATGATGTCTTTTAACATAAATAATTACAAAATTATCAGTTGTTACAATAGAAAGACTACTGATAGAGGTGGTTCTTTAAACTTAGTAAAACATAATATTAAGGTAAAACAACGGAAAGATATTCTTGCTCTTACTGTAGAAAGACAAATAGAGGTATCCTGTGTTGAGTTGGATAGCCATATTATTGTTTGTGTCTACAGACCTCCGAGAGATGAAAAAGGCCATGGCAATTTTGAAATATACGAGAAAATTATGGATGAAGCCCTCATTAAACTTTGTAATAACAGAAAAAAGTTTATTATTTGTGGCGATCTTATTTTGTAGATTTGCTTGTAGATACAACAATGAAACAACGATTAATAACTCTGTTCAAATGATTTAATTTATGTCATGTATTCAGAGCCGACTAGAATTACACTTACCAGCGAAACTTGCTAAGATAACGTTTTTTGTGATTGTACATTCACAAGTAAAAATGTAATTAACTGCTTACCGTCCGATCACAGTGGTCAAACAGTTTCATTCCCAATTGCTAGTAAAAATAAGACTGATCCATCATTTTATAGGCCTATTACAACCGATAGACTAGAGACGTATATGAAAAACTTAGATATAAATTTACCAGTACCTGATTTTGATGAACAGAGCCCAAACAAAATCTACTCAGACTTCTTCAACATTATTCAGACAGAATTCAATAAAGTTTTTAAATTAACGAAAGTCAGTGACTACAACGGTAAATCTAAATTTAATGAACCCTAAAAAAATCTATTCTGACTTCTTCAAAATTATTCAAACAGAGTTCGATACATGAATGAATGAATGAATGAATGAATTTTGCTTCTCCAGCCAAGGTTCTAAACCTGTTCCGGTCTTTCGGCCGGCATACCAGAGGGCACGAGTTTTGAGGAGGGCGGAATGACCTGTTCGATAGGAGAGAAAAGAGACATAGACATAGACATTTATTTATTCACTGGACAAAATATGGTACAATCGAACCAACTGAATCATGACCCATTTGCCTGATAATTCCTGATTTTCAGTCAAAACCATATGAAATCCGTGCAGGCACCTCTCAACGATGCGATGTATAGGTAGATATATAGATATACAACAGAAATATGAAATAGGTACATAATAATAATACTAATAATTAAGTGAGTACGGTAAGTGACTTAGGGTGGATTTTACAGCAAAAAGTCATGCGAGAATAACTAAGTTAAAGTTAAGCTTTTGAATATGAGATAATTTATATGACAATGACAGTTCCAAATTGGGTCATTCTTAGAAAAAGTAGAAAATACTCTCAAGTAAAAAGTTACTCCTCGATGGTAAAACTCGCTCTCAGAGAGTTAACTTGTATGTTCGTAGGTGTGGCAGGGGTTTTGGATTAAACTTTAAGAGACAAAGGGAGACTGGCTGTTCGATTCTCGTAAGATGAACCGTAATGTCACAAAAGCAGAACGAGACAGAGCGATACGTGGGTATAGCACTGTTCCCCTCCGCCATCGTGTACATAACCATCCACAACTCCAAAATATAAAAGGCACATGGGCTTACAATTACATTGCAAATGAAAAGTACCTGTTAAATTGTATTTGGATATATTTTAAGTAGATTTGTAATTTAATTACAGTAGTTCGATTGTTATTTGTAGATTGATTATAATTTTTAATTCGATTATCATTTATGCCATACTCGTTATGCCAGTCTTACGTCATCTTATGAAGTCATCCGTCGGGCCAGCAATCTTCTTACGATGGCAAAAGATCAGACGGAATAATGCTCATACCCTGGCAGAAGTCACAGGTGTGGGACGTGACCTGCGTTGAATACTTTGGCACCGTGTCACCTACCAACCACACTTGCCTCGGCTGGCGCTGCGGAAGCAGCGGCAAGGGTCTCCAACGGAGTAAGTACGCCACATTTGGCGACGAGTATTTGTTCATTCCTTTCGGCTTTGAGACCCTTGGGACGTGGAGCCCTGGTTCGTTACGAGCCCTTAAATACATAACTAAGCGGCTCATCGAAGTGTCAGGAGACCGCAGAGCTGGTACCTACCTCGCTCAATGCATAAGAATTGAGATATTGCGAGGCAAAGGTGCCAGCGTTTTGGGCACCCTCCCGCCCTGGGCCGAATTTGTAACTTAGTATTTACTTTTGTTTATAATTAGGCGATTATGTATGTATATGTAATAATAAAACCATTACCTAATAAAATGTTTATTTTTATTTTTTTTATTGAACGTGATTTTACCTTATTTCACAAGTTTCGTGAATAATCCTAAGGAGAGATATTTTTGAACAAAATACCAATGAAAATCCATATTATGACATAACAATTTTATTTGCGATGTTCTTATCGACGGTGTACCGAATAAATTTATATGAAAAATATTAGGTACACCGTGAAGTAGTAAAGCCAGGTAACTAGGTAAAAAAAGGAAATCGAAGAATGTCAAAAAACAATGTCTGCGCTTGTTACCTAAAAAATTGGTCATTTCAAATTTTACCGGGATAACGACACTTTATCAAGTGAAACCAAGATTTTTGGATTTCTTCTTTAACATTGTTATCAGGATCTTAACATTGAGGGCTAGGCCTTTTTTGAATGTATTTTGTTGATACAACGGATACCGCTTCAGCTTCATCACCATATTTTGCCACGATTTTACGTAATTTTTCGAAGTATTTGATTTCTGGTGGCTTTAAATGGACAGGATAGTCTAGGTAAGTAGCCTGCACTTCAAATCCAACTAACGAAGAACACTGAAATAGATACAACTACATTAAGAACAAGACAGCAACATGCAACAAATTACACACTTAAAACGTTAATCTTGGGCCGTATGAATAAAGGAATTAGAGTATTAGTATTAGAATTATCTGTAATTCATAGGAAATGCTTAATTTTTGACGTTCCTTCTTATAAATAATTTGAATAAAGAAATGAATAAAGGATTGAATAATGTTTAACTTCTAATATTTGAAATTAATGAAAATGGTCAGTAATGATATGAGTGAGCGTCGTAATCCATAATCAATCTGTATGTAATGTAATGTAGTAACTAGTAGTAACTAGTATGTGGAAGGAATTACGAAAAGTGTAATCTTATACTTCTAATATAGAATATAGATAAGTAGCACCTGTCATTGGAAGGAAACACTTTTATTTATTTATTATGTAAGCGAATCAACAGAGTACACAGTTATGACAGTGTTATTAGATGATAATTAACTATCATTAACATTATGTAAGCTGAAGCCGTCTTTTAGGTATGAAAATACCTATGCCAGACGACTTCGCTCTCTGAACCAAGTCTTATTATAGATATCATAAAATTAAACAGTTCAAATTAGATTAAGTAAGACATGAAGTTAAAATTTACTTTAAATTCATGCAAGCAACAATTCAAATTAATTAAACTAGTAAAATTAATAAAAATAAATAGACATTAAACTTTCAGCATGCAGGTTGTTAGTGTGTGTGTGTGTGTGTGTGTGTGTGTGTGTGTGTGTGTGTGTGTGTGTGTGTGTGTGTGTGTATTTATGTGTTTCATCCTTCCCATCCCAGGGCCTTCATCAGGGACATTGGGCGTCGCTTGAGGGACCGAGGCCATGACTACCGCTCAGGAGCGTTCCTGGTGCAAAGGGTCTCACTTGCTGTGCAGCGCGGCAACGCTGCCAGCGTAATGGGTACCTTTGGTCCGGGAGCGTTCTGGGGTGGTTTATTTGTGTAGTTTTATGTATTTTAGATTTATTGATTATTTAAGTAGGTTATTATTATTTGGAAGTATATAATTTTTAAGTTGTTTCCCGGTTACTTAGAACTTGAATGTAATGTGACATATGTAAAGTGATAAATTTATGTGTTTGTGTGTGTGTGTGTGTGTGCGTGTGTTAGTATTTGTGTGTGAGTAATTTGGAAGGTTTGGGAATATTTCTCAGGAACTTCTTATATATCATTATAGTGTGTGACATGAAATTATCTACTTATATTAATTATCAAGTTCTCTGTTTCTTCGTATGATTTTATGATGATACATAGTTTCAGTCAAGGCTTTTTTACATTATTTTTTGCTTTCCGAGTATAAGTCAAGGCTTTTATTTAATTGGTTGTATAGGTGTGCTGACTGATATTTAAACTGCCTGCGAGCGAACATAGATATATAATTAGGCAAATTGATTATTACGTGTTTCCTTCTTTTATTTGCAAAATTATCCGGATAATCCCTAATTGAAGGATAAATCGTGATTTTACGCACACCATTTGTGGTTTATCATTGGGCCTCTATTATACGTACCACATTATAGAATTCTTCTGGTACATCTACTTCAACTACACCTCCAGTTTTTTGTGAGTGTAACTGCGGGACGCCCTCTCGTACACCTTAAATATAAAATGATATTTTTTTAAACAAGCTTAGATTAATAGTAAAATGTAGGGTAAACTTAAAAAACCGGTCAAGTGCGAGTCTAAATTGCGCACAAAGGGTTCCGTACCACCGTTCAATGGAAGCGATGGTGTGGAGTGAATAGTTTGGATTTTACACAGCAAAATATTGTTTACAAAGTTATTGGTGCGGTTACTTTCACACTCCATGTACGTAACCAGGTGAATCCATAAGTTTGTATGTGGTATTGAAAGAATTGTTGTATGGGAGCCCCCTTAAATATTTCTTTTATCCTGTTTTTTAGTATTTGTTGTTATAGCGGCAACATAAATACATCATCTGTGAAAATTTTAACTGTCTAACTATCACGGTTCGTGAGATACAGCCTGGTGACAGACGGACGGACGGACAGCGGAGTCTTAGTAATAGGGTCCCGTTAGGAACCCATCGGGTACGGAACCCTAAAAAAGAAAAAGAAAAGTCAAGTGTCTTTATCACAGTTTTTTTTTAAAATAAAAGCGTGTCAGATCAACAGAAAGAGAAAATAAACAGTGTTACAAAATTTAATACTGTGATGAGTACTTTACGTTATTTCTTTAATTTAATTATATATATATCCCGAAGACTTGAAGTCATCGGGATCCCACTGGGTGCGATTGGCACAGGACCGAGGAGATTGGTTCTTAGGAGAAGAGGCTTATGCCCAGCAGTGGGTCGATGTAGGCTGAGTATGATGATGATGATGAATTAAAGCATTTGTTAAAAAGAAAAAATATATATATATTATTTTTACTTTTTAGTATTTATGGTGTAAATTACACTAGACTCAGACTATAGAAACTAACTGGGACCAGAGTACTTGTTAGGACGAAGCTTAAGTCGATAGGATTGCGTCTTTTTATCTCAGAGTTTCCGTGGCCACCTTCCGGGTCGTTTTAATGCAGAATTCCCATGGCCTCCTTCCGGATCCTTCGTCAGCCCCCTGTTATCCTCTAGCACCAATTTACTTGTCAAGGTGAACGAAACGAGCCCAAACTTGATGGGGTTAAGTCGTTTTATTACATAGTTCCCATGGCCACCTTCTGGGTTGTTTTAATGCAGACTTCCCAAGGCCACCTTCCGACTCCAAAATCAGACCCTGAATATGATCTAGGATCAAAGTATTTGACAAGCTGAATGAAATGAGCCCAAACTTGATGGGGTTAAGTCGTTTTATTACAAAGTTGCCATGGCCACCTTCCGGCTCCAACATCAGATCAGCTTCATGTCATAAAAATATTGCATTGTCATCTGGATATATGCAAGTGAATTGCAGCTCAATTGGATATCAAATTTCAAATTTATTTATTTATTTATATTCACGAGTACATTTGAATTGCTTAGGCCTCCACACTAGGTTTGACCTGTATCGTGGAGGCCTAGGGGTATATATAATAAATTAAAATATACAAACACACATACAAAACAGTACAAAACAAGACTACTACATAATTAATGACATATACTTACTAACTAATTAATTAATTCATGAATTATTGATTTGACTGTTTACTTACTTGCTAACTTAATTAAACGAAATCAATAATAATATTAATAATAACATTAATAAGAATGATGAAATGATGATGATGATGAAGACTGATGACTAAAAATGAAAATAAAATAATGAATTAATTTATTTTAGGAGACACTAACTGAGTTGGTAATAAATAATTAAAAATAAGTAGATAAATAAGTAATAGATAGCTAATTCATACTAGATGCTCTATTAGGGCTTCGGTGCTGTTATAATCGAGTGATGCAAGCCATTTGTGCAGTGTGCATTTAAATTCGGGGACAGAACTGTTTTTGACATCAACGTGACTGCACGCGGTGTTGTAAAGGTATGGTAGAGCAAAACGGCTAAAACGTCTGGCGAATGCGGTTTTCACTGGGGGGACCTGTACTCTGAAAACTCTTTTTGTCAGCAGGAGGGGGTATTCTTCCGTGTTGACCGTGCTTCGGTGCTGGAAAAGTGAAGCCCTGAGAATGTAGAGCTGTCGGACTGACAACACATTGCACTCGCCGAGGATGTGTTTTGTGGGGTAGCGGAACGGTTTGCGCGTTATGTTATGAGCGTGGTCTTGTGAGTGCCACCCCATGCCGTGATGCAGTATAAGAGCAGGGACTGACAAAGAGCCAAGTAGACTAGCCTCAGCACTTCTGGCTTAGCTCCCTGGCGTAAAAGTTTCATCACTGGGATGAGTTTACGAACCCGGGACGCCATGCTGGTAATATGATGCTTGAATGATAGTTTTTCGTCGATGGTGATGCCTAGATATTTGATCAGTGACGCCTTAGTTATAGCAAGACAGTCGCAGGACCCTGAGTCGACTGGGCACGAGTGGAGCTTAATATTGTTGTAGTCCAGAGGTGGTTGGGATGCTGCTGTCTTATGAAAACAGAGGAATTTCGTTTTGCTATAGTTAAGTGTGAGCAGGTTATCCTGGAGCCATCTGGCGACATCGCGCTTACAGGTCGTTACCGTTACGAGGGCATGGTCCCACGAGTCTCCACAGCATATCAGGGCAGTATCGTCTGCGTAACAGAATACGTACACTTCTTTTCTTTGACTAAATAAGTTGCATACTTCGTTGGTGTAGATTAAAAATAACGTCGGGCCCAGGACACTGCCCTGGGGTACCCCGAACGTTATGGAGCTTGGTGAGCTCAAGTATTGCGAAACTTTTGTGCTTTGGGTTCTGAGGTTCAGGTAGGAGCGAAACCAATCCAAAGCAGTTCCTCTTATACCGATGGCTTCAAGTTTGCGTGTCAGAATTGTCGGGGATACCGTGTCGAATGCCTTATCCAGGTCCAGAAAGACGCCAACACAGGCTCTGCCGGTGTCCAGGCCCGAGCTGACAACATTGAGAAGGCCCGTGACGGCGTCCTCCGTGGACCTGCCCTGGCGAAATCCGAATTGTCGCTCAGATAATAGCTGGTGAGACTCAATGTAACCCAGGAGGCGCCCGTTAACCACTCTTTCCAAGAGTTTCGAGAGGGCGCTAAGCAATGAAATTGGTCGATAATTGGAGGGTGTTGTTTCCCGCTGCTGTTTCTCGCCGCTCTTAAATATGGGTATAACTATTGCCTTTTTCTAAAAATTTGGGAAAATGCCAGATGAAAGACTGTTGTTAAATTTGTGGGTTAGGGGAGCAAGAATTTGTTTTGAGGCAGACTTCAGCAGCTTGTTAGTGATCCCATCCACGCCTGGTGCGCTTTCGACCTTGCTTGTTAATATTAGAGTTTCTACTTCTTTTTCATCAGTAGGTTGTAGAAAAAGGGAGTATGGATGCGACATCTCTGTCAGGTTAATCTTCTTAGCGAGCTCTGCTTCATCTGTGTTCAGCTTGTCCATTGTGTTATTAGCTAGTGATTGGCCAATGTTGGTGAAGTATTGATTACAATGGTTAATTGAGTCTTCGACTGTAGCTTTGCTTTTTAGTATAGCAGTAGATGGTTCTCTTTGTTTATTTATGTCACATATATTTTTGATTGCCTGCCACATCTTTTTGGGTGGTCACTACTGTTAGTTAGGGTGGCGTTATTATGTTGGTGTTTTAAACGTTTCAGGAGATCGTTGCAGAAGTTCCGATATCTTTTATATGTTGTTTTCAGTGTGATGTTGTTGGGTTCTTTGTGGGTTTGCAGGTGTATCGCGTCACGGTTTATCATACAGCGAATGAGGCCTGGTGTGATCCAGGGCTTCATTGTGTATTTTCGGTGACTTACTGTTTGTGTAACCATTCTTTTTGTTGTTGCCTTTTTTACGAGCCAAAGACTGCCGATTGTTACTCGATGATCTGTTATAGTGTTGTTACAGACAATTCCTTCACCTTCTGCATGCGAGCGAACAAAAATATGGTCTAGGCAGGTGTTTTCTCTAGTAGGTTTGGTGATTAGTGCTCTGAGGCCATTTTCAGATAATAGGTTTAGGTAGTCCGGGCAGTCATTTTCGTCCAGGAGATTTATATTTATGTCACCCGCTAGAATCAGGTTTGGTATGTGGGTCTTTGTCGACAGTACAAGGTCCAGGGACTCAATGAATTTGGTAGGATCCCGGAAAGATGGTGACCTGTATGGGGGGATGGCAACACTGCCGACGTAAACACTGTCTCCGTATATATTTTTAGAGTTTTGAGTGTCCAAAGTGAAAATAGTCCTAATAACAGTGATAAATATCAATTGTCATTCCCAATTTGCCGGAATAATATACAATTTCCTCAAATCAATTGTTACAAAGACGATAAATTGAAGAAATCATGTGCCGTAAACAACCGTTATAAGTGACAATGAACAATAGTGCTAGTGACTGAAAAATACTAGTGTAATCATCTGAACAGTGAAAATATATAAAAGTGATACATTCTTTGTGACCAAGAACTAATATTGAAGACTAAAAAAACCATAACCTAAAAGTGAATAAATACAAATCATTTTTCGGTATCGATCGATCCAGCAAAATCAAATACTCATGTACCTACTAACGCCACCTAGAGAGGAGAAGCTAAATTATCTCACAAACACATACGTTACCTTATTTCGCCAGTAGAAATAGCAGGTTTTTGGCCGGAACTCCAATGAAAACCTTACCTACGATCACGACATGTTCTCGGGGCGGCAGTTAGCGCTAAATAACATGAGAATGAAACAAATCTTTGCAGACCTTAAAGCACTATCAAACGTAATAAGCACTAAAGTAACACAGCAGCATGGTAACATCAACAATAGAGGAGAAAAGGATGGAAATCAGCAAGTTAATGCAGAGGAAAAAAAGGAGCTAGAGTTTTTTCGCCTATAACAGTATCTCTATCTTACATCAAAACATAGCTGGACTCATAAGTAAATCAGACTTGTTAAGTGTACATTTATCAAATTTAGATTCATTAGGAAAATGTATAGATGTAATTTGTTGCACAGAGCATTTTATAGAGTCAGGATATGAGGATCAACTATGCATACCCAACTATAACTTGGCATCATGTTACTCCAGAAAAAATGTAAAAAGGGGAGGTGCATGTATACTTGTGAAGAACGGGATAAAATATAAAAGTGTAGAGCTGCAGGACATTTCTATTTCAAGTAATATGGAATGTTGTGCAGTAGAGCTGACAGACTACGCGTTTATAATACTGTGTCTCTATAGAGTCCCAAAAATGTTAGCTACGGAATTAAAAATTTTCTTCACACAATAAAATAAGTTGCTGAAATTAATTAACAAAAAACGTGACAAGACAGTTGTACTCTGTGGTGACTTTAATATAGACATTTTGAAGCCAAATAAAACCTCTCAAAAATTTATCCATATCTTAACAAGTCACAACTTAACCTTAGCAATAAATGAGCCCACAAGACTACAAAGCAAAACATGCATTGACAATTTTGCTCACAATGATGCTACTTGCTGTCAGGCTGAGGTCGTCGATTTAGGTTTGTCTGACCATACAGCTCAAATATTGAAATGCAATGTCAAAAAAACATGTAAACTGAAATTCTGGCGGATAAAACGGAGGGACTACTGTGACGAAAATCTAAAAAAATTCAAAGAGTACCTAAATCAATGGAAATTTACTGACTTATACACTACTGACGACCCAAATGAGGCATACAACCGATTTCTTGACATTTTTCTTTTGCTGTATGAGCTATGTTTCCCATTAAAATATATTAAAATCTCCTGCGAAAAGAGAGTCAGATGGATATCAAAAGGTATAAAATTATGTACAAAAAGGCAAAGGACTCTGCTTTGGAACAATAGGATAAATCCAAGTGAAGTCAATAAATCTGCTCTAAAAACTTATAATCAAAGATTAAGAAAAATTATAAAATTAAAAATTATAATTAGAACGTCAGTTAATAAGTCAAAAACAACTTGGAAAATTATTAACAGCACTAAACCTTATCAACCCAGGGAACCCATTAGAAAACTAAAGGACGATAATAATACATTGATTACAGACCCAATAAAAATTGCAAACACATTTAATGACCACTTCATAGACCAAATAACAACTCCACCTATGGACCTACATATGACATATAACCTAAAATTCAATTCTCAACCATCTTCATTATTTATATCACCTACAATTTCGTATGACATAATCAAAATAATAAAATCATTAAAAAATAAAATAAGCGTAGGCTATGATAACATTAGCACTAACGTGATAAAATACGTTAATGAAATAATTTCACCCCATCTAAGCCACATAATAAATCTATGCATATGTATCACAATTACAGACCAATTGCCTTAATTCCAATTATTTCCAAAATATTTGAAAATGTTATTTATAATTCGGTCTACAACTATCTCGATAAATATAATATATTAGTAGAGCAGCAAAAAGGATTCAGAAAAGGAAAAAGTATTAATCTCGCAATATACGACTTTCTTGCGGATATAATACGATGCGTAGATTCTAGAGTTCCAGTATCGGGTATTTACATGGACATGAAAAAAGCATTCGACTACGTTAACCGATTGGATGTCCAGGAACATTGAATTTCTCAGAGGCTATAATGTCCAGGATTTTCGCGGGTAACAATTTGCAATTGACTTGCGTTAGATATTTGTTTTTTCGGTTAGGTTATTATAAATGTTTTCTAACATATTATACACCAGAATAATCCTCATGAAATTTCCTATCATATAATGTAAAATACTTACCTATGATAATACAAATGATTAGCTTTTTCTTCGATTATGTTTGCAGAATTTATTATTTTCACAGCAACTTCTAATGATATTTCGTCCATAGAGCCCACTTACACAAAACTGACACTATTTACTGCTTTCCACATGACCACCATTATTTTCCGCGGCGATTACATCTATTATTGTATCACAAAACATAGT
The DNA here is from genome assembly GCA_949825045.1 of Argyresthia goedartella. NCBI lineage: Eukaryota > Metazoa > Arthropoda > Insecta > Lepidoptera > Argyresthiidae > Argyresthia > Argyresthia goedartella. The sequence continues at coordinate 25,224,391 of OX463831.1, forward strand.
AATTACTTCACAGTAAACAAAAATAGACAATCACGAAATATCATAGCTCGTGCCGGTCGCCTTTCATTCAGTAACTGAACCAACCGAGGTAGCGTTCGCAAAGGAAGTTGAAACACGTTCGTAATTTTATATAGAATATTACGAACTTTATGAATAAATGGGTAATTGTTGCTCAATTCATTTCGGACTGGCTTGTTTGTTAATAATTATTATTTTTAATACTTCTAGTAACTATCATAATTTTTTAGTAGGTATAAAAACTGAGTCATAAGCTGATACGGCAGAATAAAAATGTACAAAGTGAAGTCCTAGGAGCAAACAGGTGGTTTTATTTATTACTACTAATTTACTCCCTCACTACAATAACTCCCCCGTCAAACCACCTGGCCAAAAATAGTGATAAATACCTATTAGGACTCCGTTTTCTGATTGATTAATATGAGAAATGCGGTCTCGGCCTCGCCGCCATTATGCGGCTTCAAAGTCAGGCTGTTATTGACTACGGCTCACTACTATATCTGTCCAATGATCTTTTGGCGTGTGAGTGACGTTTTCAGGGGTCGCCAGTTCTACGCAACCTAATGCAATGATCCTGTCAAAAAGCGATAGTTTCTATATACCCTGTGTGTGTGATTTTAACCCACATAAATTGATTAACCTGCCTATGTTATTGTCATTTTGTGAGGATATTCTGGTGGGATTCGAACCCACCTATTTGATCACCTATGTTATTGCCATTTTTTGACGATTATTCTATCGGGATTAACACCGTTATTTGATTACTTGCCTAGCTGTGTGAGGATTATTCTAGTGGGATTTGAACCGACATTTGATTACCTGCTTATTTATCTGATTTTTATACATGACTATGGGGGGATCTGATATTCTGATCCCACGTATTTGGTCACATGAGCTGCGGGGTTTGAAAAGAAAACGAGGAAGAAATACACAGGAAAAATATTTTATTAAAAAAGTAATTATTTTACAACTATAAAAACCACGTAGGCCACATGAGCTGCGGGGTAAAAGAAGACGAAATATACAGACATAATTATTTTTTTATAAAAAAGACCACTTGAAATTACAATAAAAAACAAATGTACTAGGTATTTACAACAAAAAATAAACACATTTGTATTCATATATAGTATATTTATACCATACATATTGATGTATGGTATAAATATACTATATATATAATATAGTGGATGATCACTTATATCTGTAATAAACTAGATGGTTAGGTTGCCCAAGAAGCTATATGTACGTACTTTGCAAAATAATAAATTCGAATGTCAGGGCAATGAGAGAAATGTATGAGAGAAACAGGAAAAAAGGCACTTGTATATTTTGATGAGACTAGTGGAACGAACATCTTACATGAATACTAAGACATATAACAAGCACGAGCTTGTTGATCAAGCCAAGAATTCCGCCTAGTACAACTTACACCATAAGAAAAATATCTGGTTTTTACAATACGGTGTCCCTGATAATTGCCCTATTTATTGAAAGAACATTGTGTGAGTACGTTACATGCAATTGCAAAAAATACCAGCTAGGCACATTCAAATCCCGCTAATAAAAACCTTATATTCATCAACTACCACGCTCAAGTATTCGTAAAAGGGTACATTCTAAACGCGCTTCCGTGACTGGACTCTGATTTGTTTATCCCTGCTAGGCAGCTGTTGAGAACAGTGCCAATATGTCCAACAAGGTTCAAAGCACATAAACTGGTCGCAAGTGACGCATTTTGAAGCTACCGCTTTACGAATATCTGTACTGTAGTACTGTTCCTCCCGGAGAAACTTCCACACCCAGAGCGACGGTGGGTAGGTGATGAGGTCGTGGAGGTGGTCGAGCACTGGAAGATATAAAAAAAATAACATATAAGGACTAATGAAAAAATATACCATTACATTACTGATGATGAGGCATAGATTAAGTGATATAAAATAATGATTTTAAATAAAATACTCACGGAATCACCGGTCTCCAAATTCTCGGTTCTATTTGAACTTCGGCCTCCCTCTCAGTGAAGGCTGTCGCGGCTAACACCATATCCAGGCAACGCCTGGCCCGTAGCTCATCGGATACTCGCTGAGGCACAGGCGTCGCCGACCTCGACCTCGAAGTGGATCGCGAAGATCGACTGAACTTACTAGAAATACAAAAAATAAGATACAGAAAAAAGACAGTTTAAGAAAGAGTTTGTTTTTCAAGATACATGTACGCAAACAATTTCTAAACATTTTTCCTCAATATACATCTGATACATATTTTTTCGTTTCAAATGTTTTTTTTTTATTTATTTATTTAATTATTTACGCTTTTTTTTCATCATCGTAAGGAAACCTTCATTACTCCATAGCTGCATCGATGGGCTAGCCCCTCTGTCACGCAAAATGGAGTATTGGATCACTGGCTGAAAGTGGGCACAGTTGTGCCTCTGCCACCCCGTATGGGAAAAAAGGCGTGACGCTATATTATTTATTTATTTAGATTTGTTGATGTTGCACAGCATATTATTTTAGCTAGACTCAATCAGTCAAATACAAGCAGCGAAACAAGTGCTCATACTGAACCAAAAAAAAATAATGTAGGTATATAAAAAAAATCTCCTGTGGTTACTATAATATTTGTGAGTCGATTCCCTTTGACACTATTTGTGAGACAAATACCAAATACCACCCAATTTTAGAAAACAAAACATTTTTTTGCCTACGGTACTTACATCGAAGATTTGGACTTATTTGTTTGGAATTGCGATATTACATCTTATACGATAAGTTACGTAAAAACAAACATGGAAAACGTAATCCTGGTTAAATTACGACAAAACTGATATATTTATTTTATCAAACTAACATGGAAATATACCATAAAGCTACAATGGACGCCAGCCGTGCGGAAGTCGAATGCCGACGGAAAAAGTTTTGAGCCTTTTTCCTCAAAGATATTTTCCGAAATGGCTAAAACTAATACTTGAAACATATTCAACACAAAATTATCAGTAATTAGGTATATAATACATAACACAAACACTTACCGTTTCAATCCTCTAGGCATGTTTATTCCGTAGCGCACAACACAAAAAACCAATCACAGCAGTATGACAACAATGGCTGAATTTTGGTGCCAACAATTGGTATTTTTTATCATCTGAGTCGTGATTGGCTATCTAATGTCAATTTCGTTCATTCTACAGTATAGCCAACGTAACAACTGATAATATGGGTCCCATTTCCGGCTGCGTTTCAAAATCTAGTTATTAGTTATGGTACCTCGAACTTTGCAACTCCCGTTAGGCACAACTGTCGTGCGCGGGACATTACCCGCCAAATAAAATTCGGCACAACTGTCGTGCTTAGGACATCGAAGAGGTTAATCACAAAATTTTGCTACAAAAAATGGAATTCTATGGAGTGAGAGGTACAGCTTTAAAACTCATAAAATCATATTTAAACGGGCGAACACAACAAACTCAACTCTCAAATATTTGCATAGAGACAAACAACGAAGTAACATATACTTCAAATGACCGCTTGTCTCTACATGGAGTCCCGCAAGGCAGTATACTCGGCCCATTGATTTTTTTGCTCTACATTAACGATTTGCCGCTGAATGTAAGGTACCCTATGACCCTCTTTGCTGACGACAGCACAGCGGTAATAAAAAAATCAGAAAATAAAAATTACGAACACGAAATAAATAAAACTCTCCAAGAAATAATGTCATGGCTAGAATCAAACTGTTTAAAGGCTAACTTAAGCAAAACTAAAATTATGCACTTTACACAAAAAACCAATCCACCTCCTGTAAACTTGGTATACAACAATGTAGCAATCCAGCAAGAACATGTCACCAAGTTTTTAGGTTTGACGATAGATCATAACTTAAGCTGGAAATACCAAGCCGAGGTAACGTGCAATAAGCTTAGTAAATCTGCCTACGCCTTATACAAGTTATCAAAAATTGTTAGTAGAGACGCCGTACTGTCAGCTTTCCACGGGTATGTAATGTCAACATTGCGGTTTGGAATTGTATTTTGGGGCAATTGCACTGAAGTAACTACAATATTTAAAGCCCAAAAAAGATGTCTGAGAGCGATGTGTCAGTTAAAATCTACCGAAACCTGTAAGCCATATTTTAAGGCACTGAAAATTCTTACACTTACCTGTCTATATGTATATGAAATTGCTGTCTTTGTCAAAACAAACGAGTCGCTATTTCCAAAGGCGCATGAAAATAGCTCTAGAACAATACGGCATCCACATAAACTAAAAATTGAATCCTGTAAAACAGCCTTCAAACAAAAAAGCATTGTGGTCATGGGACCAAAAATATATAACAAGTTGCCAGATAATCTAAAATCGCTAAATACTATTCAATTTAAAAGAAAATTATATGACATGCTGACTAATAAATGCTATTATGACATGAAAGAGTTCTTTGAAGATAAATTGTAATTTAGATCAGATATTTATTAATTTAGTTTGTAATTATTGACACGCTGACATGTATATTTTTATCATTGACATTAATTTTGTATTTATTTAAATTGTTTTTTGTAATATTAACTGAATCTTTTAATTTTTGACATTCTGTATTTAATTGTATTTTTATAAAATTATTTAAAAAGATTTACTTGTGACATAAGATTTGTATGCCTATTTAGGTAGAGCACAAAAGAAGCTATATTTTTTCAACCATTACACCTGATGTACTTGTGTCTCACAAATCAATAAATGAATTATGAATGAATTATGAATTATGTATGTTGCCAAAACTGAGATTGAGTTGGGAAAGTCAATGATGAGGTTGTTGGATTCATCTATGTCTGGTTCTGCAACATTAACTTCCCAACCATCCCTGACAAACACAACTACTCCACCACATTTGTTAATAAACTTGTGTGTCCTATGTGCCGAGAAACCAGAGATAGTTCTTAGAAGAGAAGATTCAGTGAGATGGCATTCGGTGAGGATTATTAAGTCAAACGTAATATCGAGTCTCTCAAGTAGCACCAGAAATGAATCAAAGTTCCTTTGCATGCTTCGTATATTGAAGGAAAGCAGCGTAAAACTCCGGGAAGACTTTAGGGTCTCTTTGCAATTTTCTGGCAAGTCTATTACATGGCACGAGTTACTTAGTGAGTTATCTATATCAGTTTCAATATTTAGGGGGGCCATTTAAACCAATTGATATTATTTTTTATAGCATTGCGTTCTCTTTTAGACCACTGTTGAATAGAAGAAAATTGATTCATAGAATTTGCATGATCATAGTTCAGGTGTATCCGGATAATGAGCACAGGAGAAGTATACAGTATAGTAAATATACATTATATATATACTATGTTAGCTAGTGAGAAAATATAGGTAGATAATGTGTAATTGATATATTATGAAGTTAATAGATACAGATAGTGTGATATTGATTGTGATATAGAATAAATTAATATTTTCAAACATACATTATTATTATTCCTGATAGGGATGGTTTTCCGTGAATGTGTTGTTTGCTGCGGTTGGACCCATTCTTTCTTCGACATCTGCGCGGCTTTTAATTTGATAGGCTGGCGCTTTTTTGCGACTACGAATGAAGATGGTACCGTTTTTGATCCAGCAATACTTGAATCCTGTTGTTTTTGCTCTTTCTCTGCACTCCCGAAATAACCGCCTGTTTCCCTGGGTAAGGCGTTCGTTGATAAAACATCTTGTGCTGGGTGGGAGGGTACAAGGTCTTGGGACGATAGCTTCTTTCTTAGTTTTGCCTCTTTGAGTATCTCGTCGCGCTTCGAGCGTCTGACTAGCTTTACGACGATGGGGCGGGTGAACTCCCCGGCTTTTCTCCTTTTTGTTGCGGCAGCATATGAGGGGGGTGGTTCCTTGGGTCCTACTCTGTTTGCCCAGTTGATGTCACAATCGGTAAGCTGAACGCCGATTGTTGATGCCGTGAGTAGGACAAGGTGCTGTAGGCTTTCATTAGGGGTCTCCGGAATTCCGATAAGCTCGATCTCATTGCTATGTGATGTCTGGGCCTGTTGGTTCAGTTGGTCTTGAAGGTCAGTTATTGTTAACTCTAGGCCGGCTTGAATCATCTTGCCTTCTTCTACGGACTGTTACAGAGCGCTGAATTTCACTTCTAGAGCTGTTAGTCGATCGTCAGTATTTCTTATTGCGATATTCACATCAGAAGTTATTTGGTTTTTAAGGTTTATCATCTCCTCACGCAATTCATCACGAAACAGTCTGATTTCCAGCGCTAGTTCAAGCTTGAAATCCTGAGCTGTATCGAGAGTTGTGTTGTTGAAGTTGTCTTTGTCTTCAAAGGGCAGCTCGTCGGGGTTAGTCTGGGCCGGCGCGCCGAGGGACTTCTGCTTTTGATGTTGTCGGAGGGTAACATTAACATTTATTGGGTCAAGCAGTTTTGATTCACAGCCGACAGTTGTGTTTTGGTTGTCTAATTTCGGTTCGGCGTAGCGGCATCCAGGGCATTTCCAGGCAATTACATCCTCTTTGGGCATCAGGTAGAAGCGGGCTGGAGTAACGCTTGAGCACATTAGATCGTACGATAGACTACACACGGAACAGCTCAGAAAGTCTTTGCTCTCGTTGACTTCTTTACAGCCCTCGCAGGTAGCTGCATTCGGCGCAGTAGTAAAGTGCGGTTCAAACTGTGTTTATGTGGTATATACAGCTATGTCTGTAGTGAAGTGCTACACACTAAGACCAGGATATCCGTGGAGAGCTTGATTTTGCAGGGAGTAATCGGAGTAACAGTTGGAAGTACTCACGATTTGAGGTTATGTGAGTGATCTTGATAACATTTCTTTCCTTAATCTGCACTTCTATCACGTTTATTGATTATTTTTGTGTCGGGTCCTTTGTGTACGTCTTTCCTAGCTCAGGGTTGCCCTCCCTATCATCATATCGGTGTCTGCGACCACGCATCGCCCACCCCTGTGTTGTGCCCCGTGCCCCGCGCCACCCCTCGTGCCAATGCCCGCGTCATGCACGCCTCGAGTGCCCCCTTTTATACGTAAAATACGTAATACATGCATTATTTCAAGCAAGAACAAGCATTTTCATTTGAAGAGGCTAACATCCTAAATATTTGGCGACCGTCATATTGACGAACAAACTGGCATGCCTGCCACACGGCAACGCGTTCTAACCTACCAGCGAGCTTCGTACAATACGATTACAATCGGTTGACGATTCGGCCAACCTCGGAAATTGTCGTGAATCCCTCATCTCTCACATAGAGTTATCAATTTACAGATATGACCTTTAATTATATTACTCGTTGTCTTATTGAATACAATACAAGAACGATATGAAAAACAAAACCTCCTTTGTAGCTCAAAACTGACAAAACCTAGTTATATTCTCCTCTCGACCTGACTGTCAACGCTTCATCAGCACTTATCTCATAGGTACAGATGGGTTCCTAGTAAGCATTTCTGCCCATCTATGATACTTTGTTTGTAAAAGAGTGACTTCCAAGAGTTGAGATGACGCGGTCTGCTTCCTGGCAGCCCGTAGAGCCGTGGAACAAAGACAATTAGTCGTCTGGACTCGAATCGTTAGTCTAAGTTTACTTGTCTGTCTCTCAAAGTCGAGCAGTAATTTTAGGTAATATTAAGCTTTTCCAATAAAAGTTGTTTTTAAAAAGCTTCTCCCTCTACGCGAAAACTTGTCTGGCGCAGCCGGTAGGATCGCGTGATAAGGCTGTCTGTGTAGATCCCGCAAATCGGTAATCAAATCTTATAGATTCCGCGAGGTGCTCTACGCGACAGAGCTTTCCGTGATCCAACGAACAAACAGATAAGACAAGCAGCCAGTAGCAGCAGCCGACTCATAGCCGCCCCCGAAGCGTCGAGTACAGCAGCAGCCCCTAGACTGGACAGAGGACGAGCATGGGAGAGATTCTTCGGTGAGTGAACTTTCTTGCTATCCTTTCTCTCCTGTTCCTCATTTTGTTTACGTGGGATTAAACCTTTCGCATGTCAACTGTAGTTAAGTGAATTATAAGTAAAGAAAAATAGGAAGAAACGTTAAAATTAAAAGTGATAAATCCAGTGAAACTTAGTTATATAAGTAAACTTAGTTTTAACATAGCTTTAACTATATTATAGGTAAAATCAGCAAAGATGGCACAGTTAATTGCTATTCCACCGGGATTGGTCAAGTTAATTCCTATCTTTGAAGGCGACAAACGCCAATTAAACTTATTTATAAGAAAAGTGGAATATATTGTGGAAAAATATCAAGGCGATGAACATCAGAACGAATATGTTTTTCACACAATTGCGAGCCGACTATCAGGTGACGCCGCCGCTCTTTTATCTGAGCGCGAAGACATTGTAACGTGGACAACACTTAAAACGCTATTCATTCAACACTTTGGTGGTCCGCGTAGCGAAGAATGTGTAGCGATAGAGTCCCTTAAAATGAAAACAGGCGAATCATACACCCAATTTTGGAACCGAATCCAGTCAATAAGATCCGTTTTGTTTGCAAAGGTAAACCAACTCCAAGACCAGAACATAAAAGCAAGTAAAATTGCAATTTATAACAATACTAGCTGTTACCCGCGACTTCGTCCGCGTGGAATTCATTTAGACATGAATAGCTTCGTCCTCTCAGCCATCTTTGCCTCTTATATATTTATAGATGATTTTTGTCTGGGAAAGAATATGTACATAGAAAAAACATTTATGAATTACATTTCATGCTAACTAACGAATAATTCGAGCCACGTAAAACACATAACATAACACAACATGGTTATTTACCAAGTGTCTGTGATAAATAGACAATTGATTGAGTTATGAGATAAATTTTCATTTTTCTCAGGGTCTCCCCTGTGGGATACGTTAAATTAAGTCCTTTAAAAAATCAGGTAGAGGTGATTGAATGAACAGATATGCAGTGTTCAACAACTTATCTAAGTACCTCCTTATAAACAACATTTTTTGCCATATTTGTAGGTGGTAGCAACAGAACCAAACTTTGAGGGGAACTTACACGGGAGCACGCCACATAGAATTGACCGTGGGAGAAACAATCCTGTCGTAGGTCTACTCCGGCGAATTTAAGGGTTTGGCCCTGTGACTTATTTATAGTCATCGCGAAGCACACCTTCAGGGGAAACTGGAGCCTTTTGAATTCAAAGGGAAGATTGTTAGGTATTAACGGAATACGCGGTACCAACACTGATTCTCCCTGAGCAGGTCCGGTCAAAATAGTCGCCTCAATAACATTCCGATGCAAAGTCTTGACTTGCAATCTAGGGCACATAGTTCCGAGATAAGGTTCCAGTACCTACCCTCCCGCTCGCGTCGTGGATGGAATCTTCGCCACTGTTTGGACATTGAAATGTATCATACGTACGGCATAATCTTTCATACAAACTTCATACATTGAAACGTATCAATTCGTATGAAACGTATCGTACATACGACCATAATCTTTCATACAAACTTCATAACATTGATATATACGTTGGAAACCCTTTTAATGCCGTGTCAAAATGACATCATAGCATCAATGTACAGCGCCATCTAGTCTTCCATAGTACGAACCACCTCACCCACAACTATACCCTAAATCAATACCTTTAGAGGTGGTTCGACTAATAAAGGCTAGATGGCGCTAATTAACCATATCTTATAAATTCCGTTCAACTCGATTTAACCACCATTCTCGCATTAGAGCCCGAGCTGCGAATACCTTGTACAAACCGAATTAAATATCTTCAGATAAAACTAAACACCTATTATTTGGGGCACCCATTTTCATGGTGACCCCGACGTTCGAAATAACGCAGTGAAGAAATTGGACGGAAGAAACCTGCAAATACGCCGCCGCGCCGCCCGCGACAAGGACAAAGGCGCGAGCACATGGTCGCAGCCATCTTGCGTATTGCCGCGTTATTGCCGCGTATTCGTTTCAACAGCCGTCTGAAATTCGTTCCTGCATTAGAACAAGTAAAAGCGACCACGAGGCGTCGAAGAAAGTGATCCTGCAAGGCGAAACCCCAGGAAAACACACTAAGACATCACCACGTGCGTCCCGCGTGTGCCCCCCAACATCTGAAGACCATCAGCCGAGAATCAAATCACCGAGCAGCCGAAACCCAACGGACGTACAAGGAGCAGCATATCCGAAGCCCGGTGGAGCGTCCAGCCGAGACTGGACTCGAGACCCGTCGGAAGCCGAGGAGCCGCCCCTGCTGTTGGACGAAAGGCGCGCCAGAGACGAGAGACATAAAAACATAAGTATCTACCGATCACGTGAGTTGGCACAAAATTTCCCCCCCATTTATTTTATCTATACACCGTTATTAGTAGGTAAATTATTGGTAAATTTCGACATTTCCATATGATGATATCAAGGAACGCGATAGTGTCTGTATGACGCACAAACGAGACTCTGAGGAAATTCGTCGTTAATCTACCTATCAAACAATATCTATCTATATCTATCTATCTAAATATTCCCATTAGCTAAAATGCCCAATAACGACGTGGCAACCGTAGAGAAATCTAAACCTGAGAGCATATCAGAACTAATAAGAAAGCGAGGGATTATAAAGGGGAAAATGACCCTATTTGTCAAATTTATAGCATCCATAAAACCCGAAACGATGACTGCCGAACAAATAATCGAGCTTGGGCTGCGCACAGACAAAATGCAACTCGAGTTTTTACAGTTTGATAAAATACAAAGTAATATCGAAACCCTCTGCTCAGATATTGACAAGCAGTTACTCGAAAGAGACTCCTTCGAATCTCAGTATTATCAATACATAGCTAAAGCCAAAGGCACTTTAAATCAAAAAGCGACAGACCAGACCGACTTACAAGAACCTACACATCATTGCAAACATAGCTCAGATGCTAGCGATTCCATTAGGTACCCAGATATTAGCCTACCCTCATTTAATGGAGACATTACACAGTGGATCGAATTCCGAGATACTTTCGACGCACTTATAAATCAGGGTAACCTGAAGCCCATACAAAAATATAAATATTTGAGAAGTTGTCTAAAGGGCAGTGCTTTGGAAGTTATAGGAGCGCTGGAATATTCGGAGGAAGGGTACAGCATAGCATGGCAATTACTTTGCGAACGCTATAATAACCCAAAAGTATTGGTCTACAATCATTTGCGAGCGCTTTTCGGCATCGATAGCGTACAATCGAATCCAATGGCACTAAGGGGCATGGGTGATAACATATCGAAACACCTTAGAACCCTAAGAAGCTTAAATATAGCAACCGAAAACTGGGATATATTGATAATTTTCTTTTTATCTAGCAAGCTAGAAAAGTCACTACAACTAAAATGGGAAGAAAAATCCAACTCACGTGAACTTCCTACATTACAGGATTTCAAGACTTTTTTGAGGTCCCGAGCTGACCTTTTGGAGTCGATGAACAGCAACCAAGCTGTTGAAAATACAAACCGGAATTCGAGTAATACAACTGAAAAGGCGATGATAACCACGTCCCGCAACAATCCGGAAGCTAACAAGGTAACAAAACCACCTACTACCCAGCATAATCACTGCCCTTTTTGCAAGGGCACCCACTACCTAAATCAGTGTACACAGTTCCTAGCCCTTAGCCCTATAGCTCGCAGCCGAGCTGCGAAGAGGTTACGACTCTGCACTAACTGCCTGAGATCGAATCACGCGGTGCCGAACTGCCGAGCCAGCAAGTGTACCAAGTGTTCAGGTAAACATCATACTTTGTTACACATACCTACTATACCTACTCCAGCGAACGAGCAATCTATTTATAATCCCGAGCGATTACCTACACAACCGAACACATCTCGTCCTACCTATAATCCCGAGCGATTACCTACACAACCGAGCGTATCTCGTCCTATGACGCTATACACCCCACAACAACAATCTACATCCGAAAATCAATCTATAAACTTGCATATTAAGCAAATCAACACGTCAAATGACAATGCTTGCTCACAGCCGATGCAAAACAAGCATGTTTTCTTATCTACAGCTGTAGTAAACATAACCGATCACGAAAACAAACAACAAAGCATGAGAATCCTATTGGATTCCGGCTCGCAATCGTGCTACATAACAGAAAGGGCACACAAAAAACTAAACCTACCTGTACACAACACAGATACCGATGTCATGGGTATCAGCAACACAATAATAAACGTTAAACACTATTGTAACGTTATTATTCACTCTAGAACCGAACCATTTTCTGTGGATCTATCTTGCTATATTGTACCTACAATCTGCAACCTACCTAACTATGATATAGGAAATCTTATCATACCTAAACGATTCCGACTGGCTGATGATGGATTCAATTCAGCCGGCGAAATCGACATGATACTGGGCGCCGAAAAATTCTATGACCTATTGTGCGTAAACCGACACGAATTAGGAACTAACTTACCGACTTTGCAAAAAACCAAATTGGGCTGGATCGTGACTGGCTCGACGACGGGGCCAGTACGCCAGCAAACTAGATGTCATTTCATTCAACAACAAATGAGAAGCATTTTCGAAACTGAGGAAAATTCCACACTTTCCAATGATGATATCACGGAGTGCGAAAGTGTCTTTATGACGCATAATCGAGATTCTGAGGGAAAGTTTGTCGTAAAAATACCTCTAAAAGAACCTGCTTCAAGTTTAGGTAGATCAAGACACATTGCCTATAAGAGATTTCTGTCATTAGAAAACAAATTTAGTAAAAATTCAGAATATAAAAAACAATACGTCCAATTCATGAGAGATTTCCAACAAGCGGGCCGCATGAAAGAGATGGAATACTCCAATGTAGGACCCCAAGTCTACTTACCGCATCACGCGGTAATTAATATCGAAAAATTATCAACCCCAGTGAGGGTTGTCTTTGACGCATCATGTCCAACAGACACTGGAAAATCGCTTAACGATATTCAATATAAGGGTACGATATTTCAAGATAGCCTAATCAATATACTAGTAAGATTTAGAACTTACAAATTTGTAGTAAATGCAGATATACAGAAAATGTTTTGCCAGGTCAATATTGATCAATCACAACAAAACCTACAAAATATACTATGGAGGGAAAACTCAACCGATCCTCTACGTACCTACACATTAACTACTCTCAGTTTTGGCTTGAAGGCGGCCCCCTACATAGCCACGAGATGCCTACTGCAGCTAGCAACCGAATTCGAAGGTAAATACCCTACAGCAGCCGAAGCAATAAAAGGTTCATTCTACTACGATGACTGGATCTATGGAGGCGACGACGAAGCAGCGCTAATCGAGACAGCAACGCAAGTAGCGGCCATCCTGCGTACAGCCTGCTTCAATCTACGAAAATGGAAGTCGAACTCAAAAACCATATTAAAAAAGGTATGTAACACCGACTCAACAAATCCGACCGAGAGCGGAAATAACACACACAAACTATTAGGTATCACATGGTGCAGCCACACAGATTGTTTACAATTCTCATTCAAAGAACAACCAATACCAGATCGACTTACGAAAAGAAAGGTCCTGTCTATAATTTCAGCTATCTATGATCCTACGGGCTTAATTAGTCCCGTTTTAGTGACAGCTAAATGTTTTATTAAAAAACTATGGCAGGATAAAACTTCATGGGACGAAACCCTATCGCCCGCTTTAACAAGAGAATGGATATCTTACTATAGGAGTCTATTTTCTTTAAACAATCTATCCATACCGAGACGCACAATCATAAACAATTACGTAACACTAGAACTGCATGGGTTTGCAGATAGTTCAAAAACATGTTACGGAATTGCAATTTATTTACGTTCCATTGATAATTTAGGTAATATACAGGTGCATTTGTTATGCACAAAGTCTAGAATTGCTAGAGAGGAAACAATACCCCGCTTAGAATTACGCGCAGCGGTATTGTTATCACAAGTAATGGAATCACAAGGCAATAACCTTGCCAAACGAGTCAGTAAAATATACCTATGGTCTGACTCACAGGTGGTATTGGCGTGGATAAAAACACCGCCACCTAAACTAGGTACTTTCATCAGTAACAGAGTAGCGGAAATTCAGAGATTAACCAAGATCGAAGACTGGCATTGGGTGTGTTCGGCTGAAAATCCAGCTGACATTATATCGAGAGGAATTCAACCTCATATATTAAGAAAAAGCAATCTGTGGTGGTCGGGTCCCGCCTGGCTATCTGGTCAAACGGCGCAGTGGCCTCTGCACAATCAAACTAACACACAAATACAAACAAAGGACACAGAACAAACTATATCCTTAGTTAACCCAACAAACATCGAGAATAATTTCATAGATAAATTGTTTCATAAATATTCAAACGACAAAAAATTATCGCGAGTGTTTGCCTATACTCTGCGATTCATCAATAACCTACAAAATCCTTGTAATAAAATAAGCGGACCGCTGTCCGTTCAAGAATTAAATGATTCGATGCATAAACTAATTATGCGCGCACAAATAACATCACTACCTATTGAATACAAACTTTTAAGTCAGAATAAATCAATACCAACGTCATCAAATATTAAATGCCTTAACCCGTTTTTTGAAGATGGCCTGTTGAAAGTTGGAGGAAGGTTAAACCTATCAAACATTCCCGAAACTAAAAAACATCCTATAATTTTGCATCCAAAACACATACTCACTGAAACTATAATGAGAAACATGCATATCAAACTCTTCCATTGTGGTCCACAGCTACTGCTAGCATGCATGAGAGAGCAGTACTGGCCATTAAATGGAAAAGGTCTGGCTAACAAAATTGTACACAAATGCGTTACATGTTTCAAAGCAAAACCACTCATACACGTACCCATTATGGGTCAACTACCTACAATAAGAACTACTCCTTCACCGCCATTCCACACAACATTTTGTGATTATGCTGGGCCCTATTCAATTCGAGATAGAAGGGGGCGTGGTTTCAAGTCTTACAAATGTTGGATAGCTATGTTTGTTTGCTCATCGACAAGGGCAGTTCACATTGAGTTGGTTTCAGGTTTAGAATCACAAGCCTTTATTGCCGCCTTCCGGCGATTCATATGCAGAAGAGGTAAACCAAGTCAAATGGTAAGTGACAACTCGACCACATTCCGTGGAGCAAATAATGATTTAGTAGAACTATACAGATACCTAAACGAAAATTTTAGCGAACTTACCAACTTCCTTGCAAACGAAGGTATTTCCTGGAAATTCTTACCCCCCTACAGCCCGCATCTAGGCGGCCTACATGAAGCTGCAATTGGCAGCTGTAAGCTTCATCTTAAGAGGGTATTAAGTCAAGCCTTATTAACATTTGAAGAATTCTCTACGGTTCTTACTCAAATTGAGGCAATATTAAACTCGCGCCCATTGTGTCCCATACCTAATGCTAATAATGATGATTTTCCCATTCTTACGCCAGCTCACTTTCTGATCGGTAGATCGTACACGTCTCTGGCGGACTACGAATACCAAGATGTATCAAGGAATAAGTTAAATCACTTCCAACAACTCCAACAGATACAACAGGACTTCTGGAAGCGGTGGTCTCGAGAGTACCTGGGTCTCCTACAGCAGAGGTGCAAGTGGAGGAGCACAAAGGGACCTAACCTCACCGTCGGCTCAATCGTGCTGGTGAAGGACGATCGCTTACCACCCTGCCAGTGGAAGTTGGGACGCATCGCGAAGACACAAGACGGTCAAGATGGCGAAACGAGGGTCGCCGTCATCCAAACAACAAAAGGCCTTATCAAACGAGCCTTCAATAATATTTGCCCCTTACCTATTTCTCTGTCAGATACCGACTATTAGTTCTAAGTAATCAGTGTAGGTAGACAGGGACTATATAATTAATTAATCACTTATTACACAAACAAGTGAAATGTAACCTAATTAACTACTGCCTACTTAATAAAAAAATACTTCTCTTGTGTTTTCTTCATAAGATCTAGAATCTTTCTAGGTAGGTAACTAAAACAGAACGCTAGGAGTATACATAAATCTATTAATAAATTAGCTAGTCACATTCATAAATTACAGTTATATTTGTATACCTAGTAGAGTTTAGGCGCTCTGGAGTATGTCAAAATGACATCATAGCATCAATGTACAGCGCCATCTAGTCTTCCATAGTACGAACCACCTCACCCACAACTATACCCTAAATCAATACCTTTAGAGGTGGTTCGACTAATAAAGGCTAGATGGCGCTAATTAACCATATCTTATAAATTCCGTTCAACTCGATTTAACCACCATTCTCGCATTAGAGCCCGAGCTGCGAATACCTTGTACAAACCGAATTAAATATCTTCAGATAAAACTAAACACCTATTATTTGGGGCACCCATTTTCATGCCGTAAGGGGTTAAAATTTGAAAAATCCTGAAACACGTCCTTACATGAGTAAATGATACCGCCAGGACTACTTCAACCAAGTTTCGAAAGAAATGGTCTAACTAATTTTGATTCTTCAGACAAACTTTGACCCCCGTTTTTGAAAAAAATCCTTTCTTAGTGCACCCCTATTGACGTCATTAGAATCCTATGTGCTAAATTTAGAGTCTCTAGACTCAGCGATTTAGTCAATTTACCCTTTTTACCTCTTAGGGGGTAGAATTTTCAAAAACGCGATACATATGTTCATGGACAGTTAACCGTCATCCTAAATACAAAATTTTAAGTCCAAATCTTGAAAACTGACGGTTTTGAAAATTCCTTTCTTAATGCACCCCTAGACCTTATAAGGAACCTACGTGCCATATTTGGAGTCTCTAGTCCCAGTGGTTTGGACTGTGCGTTTACTTTGTATACACAACTTCATCCCCCTTTTCAGCCCCAAGGGGGCAGAATTTTCAAAAAGGCTGAGACACGTACCCATTAGTTTTTAATCGTCATCCTTAACACAAAATTTGAAGACCATAACTTTAAAACTGACGGACTTCCATACAAACTTTGGACCCCCGTTTCAGCCCCTCAGGGGGCGAGTTTTGGAAAATCCTTTCTTAGTGCACCCCTAGACCTTATAAGGAACCTACGTGCCAAATTTGAAGTCTCTAGTCCCAGTGGTTTGGGCTGTGCGTTGACTTTGTATACACAACTTCATCGCCCTTTTCAGCCCCAAGGGGGCAGAATTTTCAAAAACGCTGAGACACGTACCCATTAATTTTGATCGTCATCCTTAACACAAAATTTGAAGACCATAACTTTTAAACTGACGGACTTTTATACAAACTTTGGACCCCCATTTTAGCCCCTCAGGGGCCGAGTTTTGAAAAATCGTTTCCTAATGCACCCCTAAACCTTATAAGAAACCTACGTGCCAAATTTGGAGTCTCTAGTTCCAGTGGTTTGGACTGTGCGTTGAATTTGCATAGACAACTTCATCCCCCTTTTCAGCCCCAAGGGGGCAGAATTTTCAAAAACGCTGAGACACGTACTCATTAGTTTTTAATCGTCATCCTTAACACAAAATTTGAAGACCATAACTTTAAAACTGACGGACTTTCATACAAACTTTGGACCCCCGTTTCAGCCCCTCAGAGGGCGAGTTTTGAAAAATTCTGTCTTAGTGCACCCCTAGACCTTACCTAGAAGGAACCTACGTGCCAAATTGGGAGTCTCTAGTCGCAGTGGTTTGGGCTGTGCGTTGATATATCAGTCACCAATCAGTCAGTCAGTCAGTCAGTTCCTTTTCTTATATCTTTAGATGTAACAGAATGTGTTTTTACACAACTTACCTGAAAATATGGTGAGGATTGTTTGTCTAAAAGGCCCTACATCCTTAGAACAAGCATAGTATTGGAAGAGGTAAACTTTTACGATCAATATAATGCGCGTAATAAATTATATAACTGACCCAACTTTAGTACAACACAATCATCCGGATTCAAACCTTCATTGCCCAACAGCAACAATGCCCCACAAAAATTCCACCCTGGGCAGTTTGGTGTACAGCCACAAAATACAGGCTTCCGCCCAAACGCACAGGTAGAACCTAGGTTATTCGGTTATAAACGTCAACTACCAGGTTTCCGCCCACAGCAGTTTGGCCAGCAAACTGGTCCTCAACAACCAATACAGCTGGAATATAGGCTTCCGCAGCAGTTTGGTTACAAACCACCTCAACAGATAGGCTATAGGCCTCCGCAGCAGTTTGGCTTTAAGCCACTGCAACAAATAGGGTATAGACTACCTCAGTAATTCGGGTATACACCTCCTCAGAATACGTACAAACCCCCACAGTTACATAACGATGTATCAATGCGAACGGCAAAGCCGAAATTCTCACTTAACAAACTTGAAGTGGATGGTGAAATAGATCAATCATATGAGTATTACGATGACTCATGCGAGTATGTACCCGAGAATGATGAATGCAACTATGTAGAGCCGCAACATTGTAAAGTTACCATGAAATAGACGCAAAGTTCATGATCGATACTGGGAGTAGCCGATCTTTCATAAGTCCTCATAAAGCAGATCGATACTATCAGGCTCAAAAGTGATATGAACCATTTGAAGTAATTAGCACCCATGCTACTAGCAGTCACAACTAGGTAATATATATACCATTGCCCAGAACATTCAGGACTAGAAATCATCACAACTTTTATGTGTTTGAAGTAGACAAACGATATGATGGATTGATAGGTATGGACTTATTGAAGGAGCTGGGAGCCACAATAGACATCGGATCCCAAATCCTTCACACGAGAACAACTTCTATCCCGATCTATTGTAGCATGACCCAATACAAAATAATCATCTCATCACGCACCGAACAACGAGTGCAACTACCGACAAACCTGTATTCAGGCAAAGCTATTATGAATTACGTGCAGTTTCATGAAGGCGTTCGTATGCCTAGTGCTATGCTAACCTGTGAAAATGGCTATGCCACCACCGTTATTCAGAATAGTACAGAACGAAAATTCAACCTAACAATTAAAAGTCCGTTTAAAGTCAGTCGATTTAACAACAACAAATGTAAGTTATTCAGTATAAATGATGTAGATATGAAGATCTGGAACTGGATGACATGCTAACGAATAATCTGAATAAGCTGCGAATAGAACATATGAACGAGGAAGAACACGAGCATATTCAAAGACTCTGTATGGAGTACAAGGATATCTTTTACTGTGAAAAGATACCCTTGTCATTTTCCAACCAGATCAAGCACACTATTAGGACCAAAAACGAAGACCCAATATATGTAAAGCCATATAGGCAGGCACCTGCTCAGGTAGCTGAAATAAAGCAACAAGTGGATAAATTATTAAAAGAAAACGTCATCCAGGAGTCACATTCACCTTGAAGCGCACAGGTGCACCTGTCTTAATGAAATAACGGTGGACGATAAGTATCCGTTGCCCAACATAACGGACCTGGTTGATAAACTTGGAAAGAGTAATTATTTTTCTACTATCGACCTGGCCAGCGGGTACCATCAGATAGAGGTAAAGGAAGAAGATGGGGAAAAAACGGCGTATACCACCCAGCACGGAAACTTCGCATTTAGTAGAATGCCTTTTGGACTAAAAACGGCACCAGCCACATTTCAGAGAACCATGGACTATGTCTTGCGAGGTCTTCAGGGCATACACTGAATGGTATACCTTGATGACATCATAATATATTCCCAAAGCCTCGAAGAACACGTAAAAAGGCTTAGAGCAGTTTTTGATAAGCTCAGAGCCACAAACTTAAAAGTACAACTTGACAAGACCGAATTCTTTAGGAAAGAGGTCCTCTACCTAGGACACACCATAACCCCTAATGGCCTTATGCCAAATGAAGATAAAGTCTTTAGGTATACTTGTGTGTATTTACCTAATAATGTCTTGTATCCTTGTAGGCGGCGGAAAGTAAAGTCCTTAGTTGCACAAGCACACTATGTTTATTTCACTCCAGAACACGGTACAGTTTATAAGCAAACATAAGCCAGGCAAGCACAAGATAGTGAGAAAGTATTAGCGAGCACTGAGTACGAAATAAAGCAATGCGGTAATACGACAAGCGTGCGCTACGCGTCGTGATGGTGTATCGACTGTCCTTGCCTTCCGTGCGCCGGCGACGCCTAGCTAGACGATAGGAAAGGAATGCGCCGGGGCGCGGGCGGCGGGGCGCGGGCGGCGGCAGCGGCCCGTTCCCATATCACACATCAAGTCAAGACGCGCCCGTCATGTCGCGATCTATACAATTGTGTGATGGATTAAATTTACTGATTTACTTTGTTTATATAATACTAATGTGTATGTATTATGTTGAAATATATAATAGGTACTTTATTTATTTGATATTACGTATGTATACTATTTATCTGTTTGCTAAGGAATACAACATACTTATATCTATATCTAATTATTTATGGTGAAACTTATTTCTATTACTTAATATATCTATATCTATACAGCATGTATCTAAGAACGCCATATCACTCCCCCGCCGAGACCGTTGCTACGGGCGATAGTAATTTGGGAAATTCACCCGCCGACCAAAACGTGTTATTCTTCTAATGTCGCTCTGATCACTAGTTGTTGGAGGTTATATTTCGTCGTCGACATGGATCCGTTTTACTGGATCCATGTCGCGAAGCTGGTATTGGTCGGATATTGTCCGCAAAACGTCGTAATCGAGTTATGAAATCGGTGATATCCGTATTTTCATGTTTCTGAGGTGCCATGAAAAAGTCACCTGGGAGACGCAAAGGCTCGCCGTAGACAAGTTCTGCCGTGGATGCCTAAAGATCTTCTTTGAATGCGCTTCTTACACCCACGAGGACCACAGGGTAGCGTTTCAGTCCAGTGGCTGTTAGCGTGGCATACTATCGCTGCTTTAAGGTGACGATGAAATCGTTCTATTAACCCATTGCAGGCTGGGTGGTATGCTGTTGTCTTTTAGTGTTGAAAACCTGCCATCTTGGAGAGGTTCTGAAAGAGGTTGGACTCAGATTGACGGCCTCGATCTGTCACAATCTCCGCAGGACAGCCAAAACGAGCTCTCCATCCTGATATTAGGGCTTCAGCGACGGTCTCTGCTGTTGCATCCGGCATTGGTATCACTTCAGGCCAACGCGTAAATCGATCGATGGCTGTAAGGTAATAACGGTTGCCTTGTGACAATGGTAGTGGTCCTATGAGGTCATTATGTACGTGCATAAATCTACTTCTAGGTAAAGAATATGTTCCCACAGGTGCGTTGATGTGCCGAGATACTTTTGACCGTTGACAGGTCAGACATGAGCGTGCCCATTCGCGGCAGTCCTTTCTCATACCCGGCCAAACGTATCGCTCGGCTATCAGTTTTGTAGTGGCGTTCGCCCCGGGGTGGCTCAGTGAATGTAGTGATTCAAATACTTTACGACGCATGGACTTTACTACAAAAGGCCTTGAGAACTGTGTACTGACGTCGCAATAAAGCTCATCTGTGCTGTCGGGTACTTTGAACTTCTCCAGTTGAAGCGATGAGCCATACTCTGTCGTGTGACGATATGAACCTAACCAGAACCTAACAAGAAACAACAACCAGGATAAAATTTAGAAATGACAGTTTATTATGTGTATATACAATGACTATTTAGAAAAATGATAAGAAGATGAGGGTGGATGAAGTGAGACAGGTTTTATAAAAAATACAGGTATCCAGATAAAAAAAGGAAGCGCAGGACACGGAGAGTAGGTGCAGAAGAAGCAGCAGACGTCTGGCGAACCGGTCAGTGGAGGCACTGGTGGGCGATGTAACAGTTGCAGTTGGAGAGCGTGGCCGGCGGCCAATCGGTCATCAGTGTCCTGGAGACTCCGACGGGCAGTAGAAGTAGTGGCCCTGGTAGTGAAGCACCGGCCAAGGTAGAGGCCCGCAAAGTGTCGGCCAGAAGTTACCGACGGGCAGGTGAAGTAGAGACCCACGAAGCGCCGGCCAGGGTAGAGGCCCGCCAAGTGTCGGCCAGGAGTCTACGACGGACGACCCAAGTGAGGTGGGACGCACCAGAGGAGCCTCTCCTTCCAGAAGGGATCAAATAGGATGCACAGTAAAAGTCACTTCTTATAGCAGATTCTTCAAGGTTCTTCCCTGGTCTCTTATTATCTCTCTGGTTGGAAAGCTGTAGAAGACAGGAGGCGTAGCAGCAGAGGCTCGCAGGATCCCGGGGCAGTGCGGCCCCGGGATAAGGCCTTTAGGTGATGCTTCTTGCTCAAAAGCTGAAGTGAGACTCCCGAATTTCAGAAATGTTCCGCTCTTTTACCCTTTTTGGAGAGTTCTAAAAATTATTTAAATTAAAAGCAATTTTTGTGAATGGCCAAGAGGGAAAAAGTATTTTCGTAAAAGTATTGAAGTAAACATATCAGACCGCTAACGAGTTTGAATGGACATTGCCATGACAACCAGATAAACAACAACATAATAAATGTCAGATTTTGGTTTCAGGCTCGTAATAGAAAAATTAACAAGTTCACATAGCCAAAATTACATAACAGCGAAAGATAAAAGGGTAGCGCACCAGCGCGCACGAAGCCCGAGATTGCAGAGTTTCGGAGAAAGCCAAATACAAAGTCACCAAAGGTAAACCCCTTCGCTATCGATTTAGAAGTGCTGATAGTGTGAAAATACGAAGTGAAAATGATTTGTTATTGTGTTCTTATGGTTTAAAACGTTACAGGGTCCTATGAAAAAAAGGTGATACAAAATATCAAGCTGTACAGCTCAGCAAGTATCCAGCTGAACAGACTGGAAAATGGCATGTAAGTAGCATAACACTACAACTCCAATAATTGTTTTATCTCTGGGTCTGAAGCTTGCAGCTTTGCTAGAGTGCCATATTCTATGGGTGCCGCAACTTCCTCTACTCGCGAAAGTGTATCAGCGACTACGTATTCTTTCCCTGATATGTGTCTTATGTCAGTGGTAAATTGGGAAATGAAATCCAGGTGTCTGTACTGTCTCGGAGAGGAATTTTCTTTTCGTCCATGGAATGCGAAACATATTGGTTTGTGGTCTGTATATATTATGAAACTTCTCGCCTCTACCATATGTCTGAAATATTTTATCACTTCGTATATAGCCAAAAGTTTCCTGTCATGTGGTGAATACTTTTGCTGAGCGGGGCTAAATTTGCGCGAGAAAAATGCCAGTGGCTGCCATCTGCCGTTTTTCAATTGATGGAGGGCTGCTCCCATGGCTGTGTCGGAAGCGTCAGTTACCAGGGAAAGTTTGGCATGACAATCAGGGTGTGCGAGAAGGGCAGCCTGACATAGACTTTCTTTTGATTCTTTGAACGCTTTAAGTGTTTCACCGACTAACTCTATTGGGTGTGAACCTTTTACCGAGCCTGTTAGAAGAGCGTTGAGTGGGGCTTGAGCTTGAGCCGCGCCAGGGATGAACCTCCGATGAAAATTCATCATTCCAAGGAATCTTCGCAGTTCCTTAATGTTTTTGGGAGGGGGAAACTCTTGAATTGCTTGGACCTTTGTTTCAAGTGGTTTGAGTCCGTCTGCTGAAATGCTATAACCGAGAAATGTGACTTCTGTTTGGCCGAAAACGCATTTGGATGTATTTATGAGCATGCCATACTTGTCTATTTTTTCGAAGAGTTGGCGGAGGTGTGCTTCATGAGTTTCTTTATCCGGGGAGTAAATAAGAAAATCGTCCAAATATGCAAAACAAAAGTCGAGGTCTCTAGTCATTTTGTTGACAAAGCGTTGGAATGTTTGTCCTGCGTTTCTAAGCCCGAAAGTCATGTAAGGGAATTCGAACAAGCCGAACGGTGTAGTTATAGCCGTCTTCGTGATATCCTCTGCATTTACCGGTATTTGGTTGTAAGCTTTCACTTAATCTATCGTTGAAAATACGGTGCTGCCGGCTATGCTGTGCGTAAAGTCATGGATATGCCGTATTGGGTAGCTATCAGGTATGTTTCTGGCGTTAAGCATCCTGTAATCACCACAGGGTCTCCACTGATTTTCTTTTTTAGGTGCCAAGTGTAAGGGAGACGCCCAAGGGCTCTCAGATGTCCGCGCTGTTCCGTTTTGCAGCATACTGCTAAATTCTGTCTTGGCTATCTTTAGCTTGTCAGGAGCCAGGCATCTTGGTGCACAAGGTACGGGTGGCCCTGGTGTGGTTCTTATGTAGTGAACTGTGTTATGTTTGATAACACCTTGCAATCCTGCTGGGCGTGTAATATCTGGAAATTCTTTTAGGATCTCGTGATATCTTGTATCTCCAATCACTATCTTCACTGAAGATATATTGTCCGTGAGGTGTGTAGGCGAAGCTGACGTCGTCATCGAGGTGCTATTGTCAATCAAACACTGGTTTCTACAATCAACAATTAAATTGTAAAAAGACAAGAAATCGATGCCGATAATCGCTTTGGTGACGTATGCTACTATAAATCGCCAAAAACAATCACGACATAGTGCCAAGTCCAGATGCAAGTGCGCGTAACCGTAGGTGGGAATGATCGTCCCGTTTGCCGCAGAGAGTTCGTAGTTTGTCTTGGCACGGCGATCTCGTATGGCAGACCGTGGGAAAACGCAGAGATCGCTGCCGGTGTCGACAAGAAACTGCGTCTTCGTTTTTCGGTCTGTTACAAACAGGCAACCAGATGATATTGGGCAATCGTTCCTCGCCGTTATCGACCGCCCATGGAGTTTCCCGAGGCGTAATCATATGGTTTCATGCATCTGTTTGCCCGGCTCCCAAATCTTTTATGGTAATAGCACACCGGGTAAGTGCGATAGCTAGATTCCGATCGCGTCGATGGTGATCTTCCGCGTTGTTGTGATCTTGATCCAGATCGGCCCCTACGGTTGTCTTGGTTGCACTTCGTCGAAAGAATGTCCACTTTTTGTGTAAGCGCCGACACTTGTTTAGTTAGTTCGTCAAGCGGCGACACGGGAATTGTGCTTGAAGTGCTTGCTACTTGTGGACTATATGGTGCGATGTCATGCACTCTATCTGCCAAATCTGCCAATGCTTCCAGCGTCATCGTTGGTTGCGATGCTATAGCGGTCTGGATGTTATTAGGGAGCCGACTGGTCTAAATGGTTTTTAAGAAGTCTTCTGGTATTTCCATACCTGTCAGATGCTGCATGTGTCTTAAAAATTGCGATGGCTTCCTGTCTCCTATATCCTCGTGCATAAGTAACTGCTTGATTTTCTTGTTTTTTGACGCAGTAAATCTCTTGGTCAGTTCTGTCTTCAACTTCTCGTATTTGTTCTGTTGAGGTGGATTGATGACAATGTCTTCGATTTCCGCCGCATATTGATGTTCCAGTTGACTGATGACGTAATAAAATTTTGTGTCGTCCGCTTTTATGCCAGATATGATAAATTGTGCTTCCAATTGTGCTAACCATAGTGCAGGTCGCTCTGGCCAAAAAGGCGGTACACGCGTTCCGATGCGGTGGATATCTAGTAATGGTGCAGTGGAAACGCGCAATTCATCATTCTTGTCTGACTGGTTCGTCAGTGATTCGTCTTGCTGCGTCGTGGACATGGTCCTTTATAATCTTCTACGTTATTGTTTGTTCAATTCGGGGTCACCAGTTTAGGTATACTTGTGTGTATTTACCTAATAATGTCTTGTATCCTTGTAGGCGGCGGAAAGTAAAGAACTCAGTTGCACAAGCACACTATGTTTATTTCACTCCAGAACACGGTACAGTTTATAAGCAAACATAAGCAAGGCAAGCACAAGATAGTGAGAAAGTATTAGCGAGCACTGAGTACGAAATAAAGCAATGCGGTAATACGACAAGCGTGCGCTACGCGTCGCGATGGTGTATCGACTGTCCTTGCCTTCCGTGCGCCGGCGACGCCTAGCTAGACGATAGGAAAGGAATGCGCCGGGGCGCGGGCGCCGGGGCGCGGGCGCCGGGGCGCGGGCGCCGGGGCGCGGGCGGCGGCAGCGGCCCGTTCCCATATCACACATCAATTCAAGACGCGCCCGTCATGTCGCGATCTATACAATTGTGTGATGGATTAAATTTACTTATTTACTTTGTTTATATAATACTAATGTGTATGTTTATGTTGAAATATATAATAGGTACTTTATTTATTTGATATTACGTATGTATGCTATTTATCTGTTGCTAAGGAATACAACATACTTATATCTATATCTAATTATTTATGGTGAAACTTATGTATATTACTTAATATATCTATATCTATACAGCATGTATCTAAGAACGCCATAAGTCCATGCAGTCTTAAACTACCCAATCCCGAAAACCACAACAGAAATCAAGAGCTTTTTGGGCTTAATTGGATACTACCGCAGGTTCATAAAAGATTTCGCGAAGATCCCGAAGCCATTAACCAATTGTCTCAAGAAACGCAATAAAATCACAATAGACCAAGATTATATCGAGGCATTTAACAAATGCAAGGAGCTTCTTACCAACGCCCCTTTGCTTCGATATCCCGATGCAGATAAAGCATATATCCTCACTACTGACGCCTCCGCCTCCGCTTTAGACGCAGTCTTGTTCCAAGGTACAGTCGGAAGCGATAAAGCGTACGCGAGTAGGACTCTTTCAGATACTGAATCCCGTTACCACACGATCGAGCGTGAGTTATTAGCGATCGTATGGGCTACGAAACACTTTAGACCCTACTTGTACGGACGTAAGTTAACAATATACACCGACCATCGTCCCCTAGCGTGGCTACACTCACTCAAGGACCCGAGCAGCAAGTTGACACGCTGGCAACTACGTTTACAGGACTACGACTTCGATATAGTCTACCAAAACGGTAAGCAAAACACTTACGCCGATGCTCTTTCCCGCACAAAGATCAACGCGATGGACGACGAAAACCTCTCGATGAAGGTAAACATCGGTAAAAAAGACAAGAAGACCAAAAAAGACAAGGCGCTGGAATCTTATATAGATACAGTCACGAAACAGATTGAGGATCTAGTTGGCAACAGAAAAAGAAGACAGTCCTCTTCAACGGTCACAATAACAGATGAAGAAAAAACCGTCTCGGTAAGTAAACCAGTATCGAGACCGGGCTCGTTACCCTCAAATAAAGACAATGAAAAACATTATCCTGTACCATCACTCTCTTCAAGTGATTATACCATTCATTTAGCTAGAGATCTAGAGTCATTAGGTATTCCCATATTAAATGAAGCAATTGACACCAAACCGAATCAAATCTTAGTACACATGTGGTTTAAAAACGAATTACAAGTTCAGGATATGTCCCGTGAAAAACAAAAGGTATTACAGATTTTCCTACCCATAGATAACAACGATCTTGTAAAACAATTCTTAAAGGAATACATCAAAAATAAAACCAAATATTTCATCTGGTTTGAATGTGAACAACATAGGAAACAGTTTTCTAACATTATCATAGAATTATTTAAGCGAGACGCAATAACATTCTTTGAATGCACTGAGAGAGTGATGTTCATAGAGGATGAGCAAGAACAAAGAGCTGTCATACTTAAACATCACATAGGTAAAACCTGTCATAGAGGTATTAAAGAAACAACCGAGAGAATCCGCTGCAACTATTTCTGGCATAACATGCAAGACACAGTATCAGCAGTGTGAAATGGTTGTGAAGCATGTAGAAAAATGATATATGAAAGACACCCAATAAAACCAATTTTACAACTGACACAAACACAAGAGGCTCCATTTCAGGTAGTCTTCGTAGACTTATTTACCATCGAAGTAAAATCTTATCTGACTCTTGTGGATGCATTTAGCAAACTTGGACAAGTTAACCAACAGGTCTACGCCTGAAGTATCTCGCGCTTTGATTAAGTACTTCTCATTTTACGGCACCCCTAAAAAGATTAGTTGTGATCCGGGCTGCGAGTTCAACAATGAGGTCATGAAAGAACTCATGAGTATGTAAAAAATTCAGTTACACATAGGCACCCCTAATAACCCCAACTCAATGGGTATTGTTGAACGATTCCATTCCACCCTGATAGAGATATATAGACTAGCAAAATATGAGCAGAAATGTACGGACGCAGCGTCCATAATGACATACTCCATAATGGCTTTAATATAATAATTATATTTTATTTTATCATAACGAGGTATTAAACTAGAATATGTTTGAGCTTAATTAATACATGTAAAGCATTATTTGAACTCTAGTAAAAACAGAAAACATCTGAACATCTAGGTGGTTAACCTGTATTTCAGGACTCACCGCTCTTCCCAATAATTACATTATAAGTGCTATACATTACGAAAAATGAGTACATGTTATTCATTAGACTAAGTACAGCTAAATCAGGT
This sequence comes from Argyresthia goedartella, assembly GCA_949825045.1. Lineage (NCBI taxonomy): Eukaryota > Metazoa > Arthropoda > Insecta > Lepidoptera > Argyresthiidae > Argyresthia > Argyresthia goedartella. Next base: position 25,252,704 of record OX463831.1, read on the forward strand.
AAAATAAACTACAAAAGGGAGCAAAATTTACATAGGCTTAAGGCCTTGAGTATAAGAGAGTATAAGAGGGACCTCTCTTTGAATATCGTGAGTGTGAATGAGTATGTGTGAGAGGGTGTGTGGTGAGGAGTTTACAGGTACTTGATATGCTTTTTGGTACCATACTCTTTAATATATTTAATAATGTCAAGGAATGCAAAACAAAGTAAGACAGATTCAATTACAAAAAGTACACATATTATTATTATCAGGAATAAATATAAGAGCTCAGATTGATGTTTAGCACCTAATCTATAGTCGTAGTTATTAGTAGTTGTTCTGTTTGGTCATAATTCAGAATTTGAAGAGTATTAAAAATGGTTTTCTTGAAATGATAGGTGGTAAGAGAGTAAATGTCTATTTTTCTATTGATTTTATTATACAGCAAAGGTCAAAGGAAAGGGAAGAATCTGTGAGCAAAGGAGGTCTGGAAAGTTTTAGGTTGTGGACATACCCTATCGTTACGGCGCTTGATCAATAAGTTGGGATAAAATGTCATAAGTGAGTGCTGTTTCAAAATGGTAAAGTAAACAAAGAGATGGCTAACTGTAAGAACATTACATGACCTGAAAAGAAGTTCAGTAGGGTAAAAGAATGGACGGAAAGTGCAGACCTTTAAGATTACCCTTTGAGCTCTCTCCAAATATAAAAGCGTGGTCTTGGGAGCTCCGCCCCACGACGTGATGCATTATGCCAAAATAAATTGACAAAGTGCAAGGTAGACACTTTTCATCAATGTACCGTCAGCAACATGTCGTAGGGTTTTGAAGACATATATGAGTTTTCGAATCCTGCTACTAATCATATCAATATGGGGTCTAAATCCAAGATTTTGATCTATTATTACCCCAAGATACCTAATGCTGGAGGTTTTTACCAGAGCAGGACATGAGCATAAATTTAGAGTGAGTCAGAACAACAATGAGCCAAAAGTACTCCATTTGTATTATGGGTATTTCGAATTGAGAAAAATAAAAACTTAGTTTTATCTGCATTTAAGGTTAATAAGTTTTCCTTTAGCCAAGAAGTTGCTCTATTGAAACCAGCCTGTGCAACATTAAAAGTATCTTCCCACGTTTTTGATGAGAAGAGCAGAGCCGTGTCATCCGCATAAGTTATAACTTTTCCCTGAGCAGGATTCAGTTCGCATAGGTCGTTGATGTAAGCGAGAAATAGAGTCGGACCCAGAATGCTACCCTGTGGTACACCGTAGAAGATGGGTAAATCGCTGCTTCGATAATTACTTATCCTCATAAACTGAGACCTAGCGGTGAGGTAGTCCTCCAGCAGTTTGAGTTGGACTCCGCGGATTCCCATTCGGTCCAATTTTGTCAAGAGAATGGGGACAGAGACCGTGTCAAATACTTTGGTGAAGTATAGAAAGATACCTATTACATTATTGCCTCCATCAAGATTTTTTTAATATAATCAGTCAGTTCATGAACTGCATCGCCAGTGGAAATACTTTTGCAAAAACCAAATTGTGACGTCGACAAGAGTTTATTGCTTTCGAAGTAGTTTACTAGTCTTGAGTTGATTATGCGCTCAAGTAATTTGGAAATTGATGGAAGTATTGAAATAGGCCGGTAGTTATTAACACAGTCCCTGTCACCAGACTTGTGGATGGGGAGCACCATTGATCTCTTCAAGGTCCTAGGAAAAACGCCGTTTGAGAGGCACATGTTAAAAATATGGGTTAAGGGAGGAATGAAGAAATTCTTATTCAGTTTAAGGATTCGGTTTGAGATTTGATCCCGACCCACTGCACATGTGTTTTTTAGACCCAGAATCAGTACCTTCAGTTCGTCTAGATCTGTCTCCAGCAAAACAAACGACGACGTAGTTGCTTTAAAAGATGTAGTAGTTAACAGTGGCACTGCTCCAGGGGAAGTTTGGTTACCAATAACTCTTTTAGCTAGATTTTCTCCTATATTAGCAAAAAAGTAGTTTACTTTGTCAGTAGTGTTATTGTTTCCTTCAGTCCCTAACAATTCAGTCGCAATAGTTTTCGTTTTGGTTGTGTTTGTGATTTCCTTGAATGCCTTCCATAGCCCCTCAGGATTATTTCCAGCTTTTTTATTTGATTTTTCTCGTACAGTCTCTTTAGTTTTTTAAGTAGATTATTACAAAAGTTCCTATATCTTTTATATGTGGTAGAAAAAAATAAAGTTACCTGGAGAATCTATTGACTTTTTGTGCAACCTGTCTCTGTTTCTCATACAGCGTAGAAGTCCCGGAGTTATCCATGGCTTAAAGATCTTTTGTTTCCGTAAGAGTTTAATAATGGATGAGTTTAGAATAATGGCTTGTTGCACAGAGGATATCAGGTTATTTAAGGATTCATTTGCATCCGAGGAGGAGAATATCGGTTGCAAGTCAATGTTTTTTAGTTGAACGCTAAGACCGGCATAGTCTATATTAGGTGCAGTTGCTTGAAATATAACCATTTTTTGTTTGTTTTTGATACATAGTAATACTAGTTGATGGCCAGTCAGAGTAGAATTCGTAACTAGGGTTATTGACGGCTTTTTCGATTTTATTATAACATGGTCAAGGCATGTTCTTTCCAATCTAGTTGGCAAGGAGTGAGCGGGAAGAAGACCATGAGAGGCACAGATACTGAGATATTCATGCGCCCTAGAGTGAAAGGAGTAGCCCGGAAGTATGTTTATATTAATATCGCCAATAATCGCAACGTTACTGAATGATTTCAAGTTGTGAAGAATTGTGTTCAAAGATTCAAATAAACATCAACATGAGAGAGGGACCGATAGATAGCAATGACAGCGGTTTCCGTTCCCATCTTAATTACAAGGCAGTTTGAATCGCGGCATATGGGTTCTTCAATTACCACTTTCAGTTCCTCTTTAACATAAACCACGATATGACGACACTCAGTGAAAACGTTAATGTCACATTTAAAATTTAATCTGTTTTGTAGGACGAAAAAAACATCCATATTGCCCGAGATACTACGAATATTCTGAGTCAATAACGTGAGAGAGTCGGAGGATTTGGGAAAATACTTAATACAGTCCTCTGCCTCGCAGGCAATTGACTCAGAAACAGCAATATTGTCTAGGTCGTTGATAAAGACGTCATCAAGCTCTCAACCGAGAGAGAAAGCAGCAGGTGTGTGTCAGCGAGTTACAAGGGGGACACTTAGGCTGACATAATTTTGGATATGGTGAATAATAGCAGCCAAACTTATGAAAAAAGCGACATATGTGTAAAGCAACGCAAATTATAATATTATAATAATACAAAGAGCTGCATAAATAAGCGATTATAATCATCATCATCATCATTTCAGCCTGTTAATGTCCACTGCTGAACATAGGCCTCTCCAATCGCACTCCAGCGTGACCGGTTATAATCATAAATACTATATTACTACCTTGGGATGGGTTATTCATTGTTAAAGGAGTATAACTGTGTAGTTATATGTGTGAGTGTGAGAATGGAAAATTCAGATTGTTATTAAAAATATATCTACATAGAAGCAAATATAACAATAAATAAATTGCATTGAGTACAAAAGCTAGTCAAACAAAATTGGCCTTCAAGCTGCCCAAGATGGACTCATCATCAACCCGCACAAAAGGTGAGCCAACTGCTTTCCGTAGGTATATTTTACCGTAGGAGACCCAGCAAAACGTGAAATTATGCGTCTTAGCGATATCACGTGCAAGGTAATAGAGCCTTTTTGCTTTGGTAGTTTGGCTCTCAGAGATGTAGATTGGGCTAGCAGGGTCATTGAGCTTAAGGTGTCTTGTATTTAGCTTATCATTATTTTGTTTTTTATCATTGAACTTCTTAAGTCCCTTCATCAGAATTTCTTTCTTAATTATATAGTTGCAACTGTGACACCGGCACGAACGGTCGCTTCCTAGCAGCGTCCGTGACGATGCCCCGGAAATTAGCGACTACCTAGTTTCGCAATATTAATACCATGGCTGTACCAGCCAAGCGCGCAGACACAATCTTGGTGAACGAGCTGCTCGCCTTCGTCCAACAGAAGCTGGACGTGATGGACGAGCTCTCGCTGGAGCAGATCTGCTCGACCAGCTTCAAGGAGGCTGAGATCGCCGCCGCCAAGAAAGTGCTGCAGGAAACCGCCGTCACCACCGTGCGCCTCGTCGGGCGGAGGGGTGCTGCGAGCGGGAAGAAGGATCTCCAGGACATCTTCCGGGTGTTCAAGGAGACCGAACCCGATGATGTCCCGACCTACGTGGCCCGCGACCTCAACAAGCTGCCGCCGGAGACATTCGACCACGTCGATGTCACCCGGCTGCTGAAGGATATCGTGCGGCTCCAGGGTGACGTCACGGAAATTCGAAGCAAGTTGGAGGCTTCGGAGGGCATCTGCGCTAACCTCAAACGTGAGTTGTCAGTATTGCGTCAGGCTCATACCTCGCTGCCGACGCAGCGAATAGCCGACGCGCGTGCCGACAACGCGACGGTCAGCAAAAACGCCCAACAAGCGACTGACCTAGTTACGCGGGTTGCTAAGCCCGCGTCGACGAATACCGCACCGCCTCGTGACGTCACGAATCCAATTCGACCAGCACCTGATGCGGTCTCTTCTGGTCCATCCAAAACACCGGAACCCCAGAAGGACACGTATGCTGCTGTGTCCCGCCGTGCCCGCCGCCGCCGCCCGCACCCCGCACCGCCCGCCGCCGAACAACAGAAGCTGCAGGCTGCGCCGCGCGCGCCGCTGGCCAGGCCCGCCCGCGGCCCGCCGAATGCGACCGTTGATGGAGACGGATTTATCCTGGTCCACAACAGGAAACGCCACTCCAGACGCAGCCGCAATCAGCGTGGCACCGCCCCCGCCGCCGAGTGCAGCCTCAAAGCTGCCGCTCCCACGACGCAGATATACCTTTCCAGGCTCGACGTGAATATGACCAAAGAGGACATTGAGCGTCACATCCAGGAAAGGGTAAAGAAAGTCCAGGTTCCGCCTTGCAGTCAGAAGACGATTACGCTGCAGATAAGTCCTTTAGAGTCAGAAAGACCAAAGGACTTCCTGTCGTTTAAACTTCGGGTGCCGGCCGAACTCAAGAAGATGTTCCTGGCCAAGGACTACTGGCCGGAAGGCATCGTATACAGACGCTATAGGGAGGCGAGACCGACGAGGAAGAAAATCCCTAGCTAGGTTTAAGTTAAGTTAAAGTACGTTAGATTAGGTTCATAAAATGTTATATATCTCTAGTTTTTAAGGTATTTGTCAATATGGGTTTTTATACCTGAAATAAAAAGATTTATTATTATTATTATATTATTAATTACAGACACTAATTCTACCACAACGGGTTTACCATTTTCTGGTTTAGCGAATCCGCGATAGATATCTTTGATATCGGTTTTATCAATCTGGACACCTAGGACCGCGCCAATCTTCATAGCAACATCGCAAAAACCTTCCTTATCCTCCTGGGGCTCAATTTTAGGAATGTTTCGTATTTCTATTTTGGTGGACAAAGAGTTTCTTTCCAGGTTTTCAAGTTTTCCTTCTAATTCCTTTATGTAGGAGGTATGTTCCTTACGCTCTGATCTAAGACTTTCGATTTCTTTTTGTATTTCGTCATTTTTAGAATAGAGTATCTCCATAGAGGACTGGATGTCTTTATTTTGGGACTTAATTTCGTCTAAAGCGGTCTGTAGACCATTAAGCTTGCTAATCTGTTCGATTTCAAAACAGGAGAATAAGTGTTTGATTTCGTCTTTAAGCTCAGACAGCTCATTTTCTCGTCTCCTCTTCAAGCGGTTCAGGTTAACATTATGAATGTTATCCGCAGCGGCGTAGTCTACTTCCGATTCTGAGTTGGTCTCAGCGGCAGAACAGAAGTGTTGGGTGGAGGAGCACGTGGCGGGGGTGAAGGCTTCGTGGACATACTTGATAATGTGAGCGCACCGGGAAGTCAGAAGTTCGTAACGCATCAACTGATACGTAGCACTGCAGAACAAGCCGTGCGCTCTCGTAGCACGATGACGTCAGCGTAGCAGTTGTGAAATGAGGTGTTGTGGTGAACTCACGCGCTCGTTGCGGAAGCGAGATGAAAATATCGGAGCACATCTCTTTACCTCGAGGTGTAGCGGGGGGTGGTAGGACTGATCCATAATTTTATAGGCCTATTACATCCCATAGACTAGAGACGTATATGAAAAAGTTAGATATAAATTTGCCAGTACCGGATTTAGATGAACAGAACACAAAACAAAATCTACTCAGACTTCTTCAACATTATTCAGACAGAATTCAAGTTTTTAAATTAAAGAAAGTCAGTGACTACAACGGTAAATCTAAATTTAATGACTGGGCAACGTTTGGAATTCGTAAAAGTAGAGTTATCTTATATGACCTTTATGAACGAAAAACCTAAAACTTTGATCGAAAATTTCATGACTATGTTAAAAAATATTCCAAAACTTTCAAGTTAGTTTGTAGAACTGCAAAAACTTTACACATTAATAGAAAAATACAAAATTCAAATAATAGAATGAAAACAGTTTGGCAAATAATAAACCGCGAAACTGGCAAAGTTATACCAAGAGACAATGATTTCTGCCTAAAGATAGGTGATGATGTTGTTAAATCCAGCGCTGATATTGCTCGAGCTTTTGAAACATTCTTCACCAATGTACCATTACTCACAACAGACCATCTAAATTCATCTTCATATGGAGCAGAGACTTTATTAAAAAATAACACTAGTTTCAGTAATGTATATTTAAAATTTCATCATGTATTGGACCTAGGACATTGTCAAAACGTTTAAATTACTCAACTTAACAAATACGGAAGACCTGTGGGGTACATCAGTCAAAGTCATTGGTTCAGTAATTATAGTTATAGCCCACTTAGCTTATATATTCAATAAATGTGTTGACGATGGGGCTTTCCCAGAACTCATGAAACACAGTAAACTGATACCTCTGTTCAAGTCGGGAGATAAGGGTGATCCTTCAAATTTCAGACCAATATCTGTTCTTCTAACACTGAGTAAAATATTTGAAAATATTATACTCAATCAAATGCTCTCAAACTTCAACCGTACAAAACAACTCCACGCCAAACAATACGGTTTCACTAGGGGTAAATCGACTACGGATGCAGGTATTACCCTTATATCTCATATTTATTCTGCATGATAGCATCCTGTGCGGCCTCCGCACAGGATGCTATCGGAGTTTTTTGCGACCTGTCGAAGGCGTTTGATTGTGTTGATCATAATACGCTTATAACAAAATTAAATCATTACGGAGTTAGAAATAAAGCGTTGGATCTACTAAGATCATACCTAAGCAATAGAATTCAAAAGGCAGAAGTAAACGGCGTTAAATCTGATGGATCGGGTTAAAAATTGGCGTTGCACAAGGTTCCATATTAGGCCCTTTCTTATTCCTGGTATATATTAACGATCTGCCTTTCATGGTGGAGAAATTAACTGACATAGTGTTGTTTGCTGATGATACTTCGATGGTCTTCAAAATTGAAAGACAAAAAGGAGATTTTGATGATGTTAATAGTGTATTCTTAATAGTAAAGTCTTTAACTTTGAATTAGTTCACAGTTAATAATTTATTGTTAAACGCTGGTAAAACCATATCAATCAAATTCAGTAAGTATCAAATTCTCACTTCCAAATGTCAGGCAAGTTGAGACCAGTTTAGTGTTAGACAACAGCACGTTAGAATTAGTAAATGATGCGAAGTTTCTTGGAATAACCATTGATAGAAAATTGCAGTGGGGACCCCACATGGATAAATTAGCTGGTAAATTAAGTTCTGCGGCTTACGCTGTTAGGGAACATCAGACAAAGCACGGATGTGGCTACATCTAGGCTAGTATATTTTAGTTACTTTCATAGTGTCATGTCCTATGGTATCTTATTGTGGGGGAAAGCAGCGGATATTCAAACTATTTTTATTTTACAGAAAAGAGCTATTCGAGCAATTTATAATTTAAAACGAACTGACTCCTTAAAAGAGCTTTTTAAAGAAAATTGACATACTAACTGTAGCTAGTCAATTTATTTTCGAAAATATAATGTATGTACGCAAGAACCTTACAACATTCACCAAACTTAGCGATAGCTGCAATGTTAACCTAAGAAATAATCACAGACTGTGTGCACCCCGATTTAGACTCGCGAAGGTTAGCAATTCTTTCAAGGGTCAGTGCATTCTCTACTATAATAAGATACCTCTGGAGATTTTGAAATTGCCATTTAAGCAATTTAAAAAGCATGTTAAAAATTCCACGCCTTTACCGACAGGGCGTGGAATCTTGTTAGGGTTGTTTTTTAGTAGAATGTCACAAAGCAGTACTGACCTGGACGCCGTGGACCGGAATTCGAAAGCTCAATTCGAGGCAGGAATACGGGATGAGGAACACCAGGGGGGGGGGGGGGGGTGGAATCTTACTCTCGTCGCAGCCCGCTGCTGTCGCCGTCGTGATGCTTGCCTACACAAAGGGTCGCTGTCCGAACGCGACGAATTGATCCCCGCATCACTTCAACCTTTCACAACACGAAGCACTCACTCCGATGACGTGAAATCTACTTATTTCCCGACGATTGTTCCGTGCTTATTATAATCGACATTCAACCAAGCTTCCCGATGCTGGCGCCGACTTTTTTGCCATGTGCAAAAGTATAACGTCTAACTCGTCATTTCGTTTCTATACTAGTGACAGCTTGTGATGTCCCGATCACTCGCGGTCGATCCGCGCAACGAAAAACCGGTGCGTTCCGAAGCATAAATATTAAACAGGCCCGTACCTGTCCCTAATCAATAGGAAGGCGAGAAAGTGTTGCGACCGCTCTCTTGAGGACCGAGTCCCCCACCTTGACTTCTGCTGATCGAGGCGTGCCATCCCGACCCGTGTACAAATTGACGATCCGTCCTCGTCTCCATCTCAATGATGGCAGGTTCGCATCCTTAATCAGCACCAAATCACCGATTTGAGGGGGGCTCGTCCGGTCAGTCCACAGTCCACAGTCAAATTTGTGCCGTTGTCCGAACGGATTAATGACGGGAGGCCCCTTCGTGAGACGAACCGATCCAGACATGCGATAAAGGCCTCTGTAGTGAGGTCACTGACCACCTCCAAGTGGACTGCCTTCGTGGCCAAGCACACAAAGACGCACAGGTATGCCTTCACTAATCTGGCGTTCCGTAGCTGTGAAGACTTGACCATGAATGGTCCCGCGAAATCCGTTCCGACACCCGCAAAGGGCCGGATTTCGTTAACCCTATCCGAGGGCAAATCACCCATCTGGGGCTGCATCGTAGCCGCCTTGGCCCGATAACAAGGCAGGCACCGAAATACGACGCTACGCACTAAGCGTTTTCCCGATAGAATCCAGAACTCGCGCTGGAGAAACGCCATCAAGGCGTGGCATCCGACATGCCCATTCCGAATGTGTCGATCCTGTATCAACAGTTCGACCAACTTCCCCTTCCTAAGGAGTAACAACGGGTGGCGAGCCGCATAAGGCAGGTTGGCATTCCGCAGCCGACCTCCTACCCTCAGCAATCCTTGAGGGTCAATAAACGGGTTGAGCCGAGCCACAGCTCCCTTCAGTTGGACGCGTCCGCGTCTGGTAATGTCCAGTTCGGACTTAAAGTGCACCGTCTGCACGTTCCGTACCACTGCGAACAACGCATGGTTCCGTTCCCGTGGTGTCAGAACCTGTGTCCGCACTCGTTGCGCCTCAGAATTGCGACAATTCTGCGCAAATTGGAAGATCCAGGTGGTCATATTGACCAGCTTGTCGAGCGAGCTGTACCGTTCCAGCAGGCTGAACTCCTCTTCCGGCTCTGGTTGCGTCGTACAGACACCGACTGTCAAGGCGCCGTTCGCCGTGGTAACGCGTGGAATCATTGGCCAATCCCATTCGGCTTGAGTCAACCATTTTGGACCCCACCACAAGGGATGTCCAACTAACTCCGGAGCGTGACACCCACGAGACGCACAGTCTGCTGGGTTCATTTCCCCTGGAACATGTCTCCAGATTAAGGGAACCTCCGAATTCAAAATCTGCGAAACCCGATTCGCCACAAAAATCTCCAGCTTGTGAACTGAAGCCTTCAGCCAGCATAACACGATCTGGCTGTCTGTCCAAGCGTAGACCGTTACTTCTAACGCTATCGACCCACGAAGAACCGTCATCGTGTGGTTGAGCAGACGAGTCAGGAGAGCCGCTCCTGAAAGCTCTAATTTGGGAATGGTCAGGCGAGTGCACAACGGCGCAACCTTGCTCTTGGCCATGACCAACCGCACATTAACCTCCCCCGAGGAGTCGACCATATGCAGATACACCGCAGCTCCGTAGCCCTTCTCCGAGGCATCGCAAACCCATGTAGGGTGGCGGTGTATCGTTTGGTGGGGACCAACCTCCGTGGCAGTGAAATCCGATTGATGCCAGGGAGGGTCGAAAAGAATGATTCCCACACTGAGCTCAATGACCCACCGATCGGGTCGTCCCATTTCAGCTCAGCAGACCGCAATTGTTGCATAAAACACTTGAGCTGCAATGTTACCGGGGTGATCCACCCGTTTGGATCAAATGTCCTAGCCACCGTTGAAAGGACGTTCCGTTTCGTCCAGACCTTCGGGGAGTCCAACTCGACCCGATACGAAAACATGTCTGACACCGGCTGGTACTGGACGCCTAATACCGACAACATATTCGGATTTTCCAAATTTTCAAAAATGTGGGGATCCTGCTGGTAGTCATCCGGAAGACCAGACAGTAACTCTGGAGAGTTCGACATCCATTTCCGGAGCTCGTAACCTCCACCCCGTAAGAGCTCAACTAGCTCGTCCCGTCGAGCGAGCGCCTCCTCTACGGAATCTGCACCGGTACAGATATCGTCCACGTAAAGATCCTGCTCCAGGATCGCTGCTCCTCTAGGGAAATTTAACCGTTCTCGATCCTCTAACTCCCGCAGAGTGCGAATCGCCAAATAAGGACTAGACCGTAGCCCGTACGTGTTGGTGTTCAGCTCGTACACCTTGATGGGCTGATCTGGGCTCTCTCGCCACAGTATCAGCTGATACCGTCTATCGTCAGGGTGAATGACCGTCTTTCTAAACATCATCCGGATGTCAGCTACAAACATAACATTGTGTCGACGGAACCGTGTGATAACATCCGCGATGTCATGGTTCAACTTCGGCCCTGAATGCAAACACTGGTTCAGGTTCATGCCGTTAGATGTTGATGCCGATCCATCGAACACTACCCGTATTTTGCCCTCCGGGGTCCTCAAGACCACGTGATGGGGCAGGAAGCAGTGGTCTTCACGCTTCCAGTCGATACCCGAAACCGACATGTGGCCGAGCGACTCGTATTCCCGCATGAAATCGACGTACTTCTGCCGGAAAATCCCGTCACGCTTCATGCGTCGTTCCATCGACAGAAGCCGCGTCTCGGCTGCATGGTGTGAACTGCCCAGCGGTGGGCGATCACTCCGGAATGGAAGACGTGTGAGAAATCGACCTGACCGAAGGCGACCAGTATTGTTCCGATAAAACTGTTCACACTCTTCTTCAACCGGGTCCAACCGGCGGACCGTAGGTGGTTCCTACACCTCCCAAAACTTCTGTATCACCTCCGAGAGTACAGAACCGAATAAGGGACTACTAGTCGCTAGGCGTGGGGCAGCTGGCATGACCGGACCCATTACCGCATGGCCCAGTCTGGTGTTGACCGAAACCAGACCAGTAGCCTGCAACACGTGGACACCTGGCACTAACAGGTATCCCAAGGCATCAACACCCAATAAAATGTCTACTGGGCCCGGAATATCAAACTCCGGGTCAGCCAGTGACAACCCAGCGACCAACTGTCGCACCGAGGGCGACAACCGTACGTGAGGGTGTGAGCCCATCACATTAGGCATGACTAATGCCGTGACCGTCAGATTCACCGATGAATCCACCCGTGACGAGAGAGTAATCCGACATACTCCCTTAACGGAACCGACTTCCGTGTTCCCAATTCCCCGAATGGAATGTGGATACTCCCTTACCGAAATGCCCAACCGTCTTACAAGGTTGCACGAGACTAAGCACCCCTGGGCCCCCGAGTCCAATAGTGCTCGTGCCACACATGATTTGCCGTCCGAACTCCCCGCTATCACAGAGGCGGTGGGGAGCATGACCGTCTGTGGAGTGGCGGCACCCTGTAAGTGGGCGGCGTGTCCCTAGCGGGAACCTCCGCGGGATCGGGACCCGCTCAGACCTCCGTCGGCCTTGGAGTAACTCGGCTGCTGATATGCAACCGGCATATCAAACCGTGTGTGCATCAAGGGGTCCCAACCCGTATAATAGGCCCCTCGCTGTCCTGGTATCCGATCATACCGGACGGTGTACGGTGTGCCCGGTGCGCACCGTGGATGAATGGGGGAGAGCGGATCCAACCTGGGGCGCTCTAGGAATGGGGGCGACATCCAACTGTTCGCCTCCCTGTTTGCCTCCCAGAGCGACGGGCAGGGTGGCGCAGAAGGTGGTGGGCTCCCAGCCTTCGCGCTACTCATAGGTGCCATCTGACACCCGCCCGTAACACGCGGTGAGCCAGCGGCCCGAAGTCCTCGCTGACCGTGGACAGCGGCGACCGAACCCCGGCTGTCCCGCATGTTACCCCCCGCGCTGCCCCCTTCCCCTCGGGGGGGGGGGGGTCCCGTCCGCGGGTACCCCAGTCACCCCGTTGGTGACTCCCGTTGCCCGGAGGGGGACTGGGTCCGGCCCTGGTTGGGCCCTGTGGCCGACCAACCTGAGTCCGGCCCTGGTGACCGTCCGAAGGGCCTGACCGATTCAGGCACAACACTATGTGGTGCTTGCCACCACAGCACTCACAGGGGAACGCGCGCGAGCACTCGCTCAGCGTGTGCGGCCCCAAACAACCGAAACACAATCGGTGACGGAAGACTATCTTCCTGCGGGCAGCTACCCCGAGCGCCTTAAATTTGGCGCAACTGGTCACGTCATGACCGGCACTGTCGCAGTGCACACAGCCGTCACCCGACGGCGCGGCATTCAAAACGCCAAATCGTTTCGACCGCCCACCCCCCGTGGGGGCGGGGGGCGCGGCCCCTCCCGCATCCACGCGGGTTGGCGCTGCACACTGGCCTCCGTGTCCAGTGTGTCATATCGCCTACATTCACCCTCCAAAAAATCCGTCAATTGGACGAGCGTGGGCAGTTCCGTGCTACTGCCCCCATGCAGCTGTTCAAACCGACTTTGAACAGCTGCAGGCAATCGTGACAAAACCATATACAAAACAATGTATGACCATTGGTCTACCGGAAGACCAAGGTTCTGAAGGGCCTTAGTGGCCACCAGCACAGGGTTGAGCACCTGTACTCGGATGTCAACATCCCGTGTTACTCTAGGGATGCTTAACAGCTTCCCCAGCTGCGCATCAACCAACCGCCGTTTGTGTTGGTAGCGGTCCAACAATATGGACCTTGCTATCTCGTAATTGCCCGCCGTGACCGTTAGGTGACCGACCAACTCCTTCGGTTCACCCCGCAGAGCCATCAATAGTTGGGCCAACTTGTAGGCGTTGTCCAGGTCGTCCCGACCGTGGACCAAACTATCAAATAAATTAATGAAGGCCGGCCACTCATCAATTGCCCCACTGAAGGCCGGAATCTCCAGGTGTGGCAGCCGTCCAACAATACCCTTCGGGGGTGGGTCTCCGTTACCCTCCCCACGGTCATTCCTTCGCGACCGCTTAATTTTCTCCGCGCGACGCTCGATGTCACCCAAGCATTCCATCGCTTGGTCAGCATCCGCGCAGAGCTGTTTCACTGCAGCCACCGAGGCTTCATCAGTAAGCCCGAGAGCTTCAGCCTCCGCAGCCAGCCGACACACCTTCCCGACGCGTGTCATTGCGTCCTCCACACGCTTGAGCAGGACATCGTCCATGTCCGGTCGCTCCACATACTTATGAGTATGGGCGAGCCATCTCATTTCCTCCCGGACACCATGCCACAGTACCGTCAAGGGCGAAGGTGCCATGTTGACCGATTTAATAGATTCTGGTCCTATACTTCACCACCGAACTAAGTATAGCCAGAGACCAGCACTTGCCCGTCAGCGCTGGGCACAGAAATTAAAAATTAGTTGTCAAACCTAAGGCAACCACTAAAACAATTAAATCCTAAAAAATATTTAATATGGTCGCCCTGTGGACATACACCTTATAACTATACACTCTAAATCAATTAGAGAATGCCACCATAAAGCACAATACAAAATTACACACAAAAATGTATTTTTAATATAGTGTAGGTAGCCGTGAACCTTCTAGAAGTGCCCTTTCCGATATGGCCTGCACTTCTACTGAGGTCAGCAAAATCAGCTTAATACCCCTTAAATAGCCTGACCCTCCTCTGTAAACCGAAATAACACTGAAATACTATAGGACCCGTCTGCAATACTATAGTCCGACCGAATGACTGTTCCTTACGCACACCGAGTAGTTTCCGACTACAATTTTATAATAATTGTTAACTCAATCGTCAATTATACGTTCACTAACCGAAAATGAACCTAAATTGTGGTACACCGACCACAAGACTCACTCACAAAATGATTGCCGACCAATCCGAGGTATCCACCCTCTCCCAGCTACAATGTGGCAAAAAAACAACCCTACAACCGTCCGTGAATCGATTTCCTACTAGGAAACCGCGCCTCTGCTACCAAAATGTTAAAAATTCCACGCCTTTACCGACAGGGCGTGGAATCTTGGTAGGGTTGTTTTTCAGTGGAATGTCACAAAGCAGTACTGACCTTGACGCCGTGGACCGGAATTCGAAAGCTCAATTCGAGGCAGGAATACGGGATGAGGAACACCAGGGGGCGGGGGGAGTCGAATCTTACTCTCATCGCAGCCCGCTGCTGTCGCCGTCGTGATGCTTGCCGACACAAAGGGTCGCTGTCCGAACGCGACGAATTGATCCCCGAATCACTTCAACCTTTCACAACACGAAGCACTCACTCCGATGACGTGAAATCTACTTATTTCCCAACGATTGTTCCGTGCTTATTATAATTGACATTCAACCAAGCTTCCCGATGCTGGCGCCGACTTTTTTGCCATGTGCAAAAGTATAACCTCTAACTCGTCATTTCGTTTCTATACAAGTGACAGCTAGTGATGTCCCGATCACTCGCGGTCGATCCGCGCAACGAAAAACCGGTGCGTTCCGAAGCATAAATATTAAACAAAGCATGTTAAAGCCTTTGTCGAAAAAGGGATATTGCAATGTTCGAGATTAATTAAATGACAGGACTGTTTGGGGTTTATCTAGTTCAACACAGACATCGCTGTTAATAATTTTGTAATTATTTATTATTGCCTGCTTATTAAATAAAAAAAAACATAATTGTATTAGTTAAGCACAACCTATTTTTAAAAGAGATCTAAAAATCAATCTGTGGGAGTTTCTACGCCCTCCTCTCCCACAGTGGTCCAATGTAGAGAAGAGACAAAAAATGACGTTTGCTAAGTATATGTAAATATCTACAGTAATAAAGTACTTTGACTTTTGACTTTGACTTTGAAAAGCTTTTAGAAAACAAGGGGAAAGTTAGAGAAAAGAAAGTAAGTGAAACCGTGGAAAGTTTCCCTGAAGGAACTCCAATTTTCGTTAAGGTTGTAAACACGCGTAAAGGAAAAGACAAGCCCCGCTATCAAAAAGCTATCGTAATAGGCAAGACTAAAAGAAACATTATCCCGGTAAATATTGGACAAAGACCTTCTAAGGTCCCTGTCAAAAACGTGAAACGCCCTCCACGGGTGGTGTTGGCTCATGCTGACCGTGACGAACCACAGCCTGGTCCTTCATCTTCAAAAGACTGACCAGAACCCTGGCATCCTGCCTGTGAAAAAAGGCCAAGCTTGTGTTCAACAAGATAAGTAGACAATAATTAAGATTCTAGACACAAATGGATTAGATTTTAATATTTTAAAATATAAGGAATTTTACAGGTTAATTAATGTCGATAAGCCCTATGCTTACAAATTTGTAGGATTAAAAGCACAAGTAGAGTATTTACGTAACCTAACCTCTTTTAAATTTCAACAGTTGATACCCACTAAACGTTTTAAGTGAGAAATATTAGACCCTCTAGGTTCCATAGTAAAACTTATTACAGGTAATTTAGACCATAGCGACGCTATCAGATATGACTCCATAATCCCTAACATTAAATCTCAACAGATTATTACGGCAAACAAGCTAACCCTGATCACCAAGGATTTGGACAGTTTCATAAATAGCACTAATGCTCTTAACAGCAATCCAAAATTGTTAGATGGACGACTCAAAAGAGTCGAAAGTATGATTAAAGATAGAGCCACTAAAGAAAATAACGCTATTTACTCTACCTATGTTTTAGGTTTATAAAACTTGTTTTTGAGTAATTTTTGTACAATTTATATTAAGTTAAGTGAAATTGAAACTGCACTGGCCTACAGCAAAATATCTGTTTTACATCAATCCGTTGTTAACTCTACAGAATTACTCCACCATCTCGAAATAATATCTGAAACGGAAAACTTAATGTATAAAGCAAATTTGATAAATCTCATTAAACTGTAAAACACTATTACTGTAAAAACTAACATGAACATACTTAAAATTATTTTAAACTCTATCCCCTACCTATCTTCCATGAACCTGAAAATCGAACCCTTGTAATCATTCCTAAATATCCTTACCTATTGGCAAGAGGTTCCACATACTTACCTATCGCGAAACAATGCAGATGCATGGCTAAAGAACAGTCCCTATGCACCAATGAAAACCGAGTCATCTATACCAACATAACTCACTGTCTTCAAGTCCAAATATGCATCGAAGCTACCAAGGTGCAGCAAATTGGACCTAACAGCTGGATCCTGTATGCAAGAAACAAAGCAATCCTGACGAGAAGATGTAACACTGACGTCACACGGCAACCAATAACTGGTACATACATATTGTCTATAGACGAACCATGTGAAGTATACATAGATCGTGCACGGTGGTCTGCTTCCTGGCAGCCCGTAGAGCTGTGGGACAGCAGTCGAGCAGTAATTTTAGGTAATATTAAGCTTTTCCAATAAAAAGTTGTTTATAAAAAGCTTTTCCTTCTACGCGAAAACTTGTCTACATTTTTATTGAAATAAGAAAAATAATTGACTATTTTGACAGTCTGCCTTCTTAGTGTCAATAAAAACAGTGTGACGTATATGATACATTTATTGTTATGAACGCTAATTTCATTCGTGAAAATATTCGAGTCTATCAAATTTTATCAAAATTAACTTACTTACAATAGTTATGTATCATAGCTTCAATAAATTTAAAGCGTGGTAAAAAAATTGTTACCCAATCTCGTAATTGTAAACAATGTACTTATGTATAACTATTTTAGAAAATAAGCAAATTTATTTAAAAAAGAAGAAAGTAAATATTATCAAAAAAAATTGGACAGGGTTTGTGGAGCAACCGGAGTTTCGAAAAGCAGCGTGTTAAATTTTTTGAAGGAAAACGACAAGCTCTCAGGTCAGTCGCCTAAAGATCAACAATCCAAAGAAGTGCCCTGCAAAAAATATCGTTTAAAAATGGATGATTATGATTATTGCGTGATACGACGAAGCCACAGAAGCGGATAGATTAGCCAACCCAAGGAGCTAATAGCCGGATAAACCAGGAGAGTGCCCTTCCTTTTACCTACAAATTGCCCACCCTACCTACCTTGTTTATGCCTAAGTACTTGTGTGTGCGATATAGCTATAATTTTGTATTGTGCCTACTTGAGTTCAAATGATCTTTTTGCAGCATAATCCCTAATCTATACCGATACTGACGCGCGATTTGAAAGAAATTGTAAGGTTACGTTTTTCTTACAAGGGTAGGGTAACAAGTTTTATCAACTTTCTCAATGCCGTTAGACAAGCCAATCAAGCGAATGTTACTGAATAACAAATTAAGGGATTGATCATAAGGTGTGAAAAACTAGAATCCGTAGTCATAGACTTTGATAAAGTTCAAACTAAAATAGAAATCATGATTTCGGACGAACATACTGTTCAACGCTGAGTGACGTGTTGTGTTGTCGAGTCCCATTTGGGGAGAACGAAGAAAGTATAAATATACAGGGCAGGGGCAAATGCAGGGCATACAAATGTATGGCCTGCCCAGAAAGAGAGAAAGGCCGGGACCTATTTAAAGAACTTGTAGGGCATCAAGAAGCTGCATGCGTGAAAGAGCCGAATGTAAGCAGCGCATGACAGTGCCCTAGATTCGGTCTGTAAGCCAAAAGGCAGGAACGACCATGACGAGGTGGAAGCCCTATACACTGTATGTCATTTAGGAAACTTTGTGTCGTAAATCTGAACCGAGGCATCGAATAACACCCGGACTTTTGTGGATTTGCTTCTTTCGTGGATAACTACATCATTAGGCATGTAGTATCCAAACTCTGGTTTATTTATGCTTGCTAAGTGTCTTAATAATTAGTATTCCTTTATATTAAAAAATATACTGTTGTTTCAATTCAGGATTTTCATTAAATTTTCTCAAAATTAAAGAATCTTTATGATGCCATTTTGTATGAAACACCTAACGCAATTTCAGGTTGCTCCTTCAAGGGCATTTTCACTGAGAACCTGTGAAAATGCCCTTAAAGGCAGGCGAGTAGTGTGTTTAATGAAATGGTTAATGACAAAATTCCTCGTCCTCGAACGTAAGTGGTTTTGAAGTTGGAATTTCCTGAAGACTCCAAAACTTTGACAAGTTATCACTTATCTCCTTTGTAAAGTGACAATGAAGTTTGGGCGGACGTTAGTTTTCTTTTAAGATACCATAAATAATAGGCATGTTATGGTCTAAAGATAATTTCGCAGAGGTAAGTATCTCATAAAATACCTCAGCGCTCTACAGCAGAATAACGTCAGCTGGACGGTAAAAGTGAGGATCTGCATATTCGAGGTTTTATGGTGAATTGAGCTATGTGATTTCAATTGACATGTTAAGTAGTTAGTACTTAACATGAGGCATTAATAAATTCAGGTTTGTGTTGAATAGGCTTGTTATAGATTGTAAAGTTACGTTACATGCTTCTGTGATTGGAACTTGTGTGTTGTGAGTCCACAGTAGGTCGTTCAGAGGACACTACTTGTGTTTTACTTACCCAACAATAAGACACTTTTGTCATTGAATGGACCTCCAACAACCACTGAGATAAATAACGATAAAATCAAGGCTGCCAACATTGTGAAAAATGTGAAATTCGAAAAAATATGAAACTTTATATATATGTATTTTCCCGGTAATGCCTAATCATTATCACTTATCAACCAAATCCGAAATACGTAATATAAAAAATACGAAAGTAAATCTCTCTGTCTGTTACGTTTGATTTCCTAATCTGCTGAAAAATATTGGATGAATATTGTTATAGTGAAAAAATATATGACCAAGTGCGAGACGGACTCGCACACCGAGGGTTCCGCACAAATCACATTTATTTTTGAAGGAACTACAAGTTTATAGTTTTCGGATAATTTCTTATACTTGTCATATAAGACCTTGCTTCTTGTCAGATTTCATGATTATAGGTCAACGAAAAGTACCCTATAAGTTTTGATTCATTTGCGAGTATCAAGCAAATTCAGCAATTTTTAGACATAAACATAAATCTGTCGATCGCTTTGACCTAGTACATTGATTTTTTCATAGCGCTAAGGGACCACAGACTTGAGTAGTTGATATTAATTCTTGACAGACAGACAGACAAACATATACGGATGGACATAAGGACAACCATAATGACCTTTAACAACATAAGGGCCTTTAGGGATTCCTGGACCCTGAAAAGGTCAGTAATTCTTTCCTCCAAAAGTTTTCTTTGAAGGATATGAAATATGGGAAAGAGGACGTCGTTATTTAGGAACCAGTCATCCTATTTTCTCAAGCTAGAAATATTCCTTTCCCAAATTATGATATTCGTAACAAAAACTACATTTTACGCAGACAAAGTCGCAGGCACGAGCTGATGCTGCAAAATAGCTAAAATACTTATATGTAGGTACGAAACTTAATTACCACGTAGTGTAACTAATTTAATTTTCATGTACCTTCATAATTAGGTATTGTGTTTGAGTTTCCTTAAATAATTGGGTTAAGGGGTTTTTTTTTTGCAAAATAATCAATTATTAGTGGAATTTAATGCGTAACAGGAGTTGTTTTTTCAATAGAATTTAAGCAAACTCAAAGAAAGCTTCTTCTTATATCATAACTGGTTGCCACTTGCCGATTGCGAGATAGTTTAATGTAATGAAACCTGGGTGGTTACCACAATCTTTTTCCGATTCAAATTAGGTTCAAAACAAGAACATCACCATAGAAACCATTTCCAATCCAATTCGCCATAATGGACTTTATTTACCTAATACCAAGACATGTTTTAATACGCTCACGGCAATTTTGCGGATCAAATTAGGTTCCTAATCTGAATCGGCATTAGACGTTGTGGGTTACCTGGTCTAAATCTGGTAATATACCGAGTGACGTTACCTTTCGGTGCCATTGCCATGCCATTTTGATCACTCCGTACGTCACGTAACCTATAAATACTCTTGCTCAAACATACCATCCATGGTTATTATATATCGGCAAATTTGACAGCAACAGACATACCTACAACTTGCAAAGAAGTCCGCTAAAATGACAATTATTTTGCCATCATTTATTTTTTATGATTTCTTGCTAAGGTATACACGAAATACAGCTGAAATTACTGTCGAAGGGTCAGTCAGTGCCTAAAAGAAGTCAAATCTATTGAAATTTAAAAGGGCTAGGTACGCTAATCTTAGGCTACTTCTTACTAAATAAAAATCTCGCAAGATCTTATAAGCATATTATATGCTTTTCGTAGTTTAATAAATCACGCAGTCCTGTCATACCCGCTCATGTATGTTCATAATATTTTTTCTTTATTGCAGAATTTTAATATAAAATAACATATGTTCGATTCCAAATCGATATTCGATCGATGGTTTCTGAACGGTCATTTTAATTTTGACGTTACCTGTCAATCAGGCAGTTTTGACAACACACAGACGAAAGCCCTCGCAATGTAAACGCGTTTTGGTTAGGGGTTGAAATTAAATCGCAGGGCATCTGGAATGTATTCGGGATTCCCTCAGGATTGTTAATATAGCTGAGTGTGCCGTTGTCTCTCGAACCAGATAAAGTTCGGATTTTCGTGCCCGATTTTTATTTACCACGTAGAACATAACCTGTGTTGGAACACTGTGCTCATTGAAGCTGGCCCGCCAGTCATACCTGGTTGGCTGAAGAACCTGTCTACCAAGAAGAGCCTAGGGTGCACCCGGGCCTTGCAGAGAGACAGGAGGTTGACGGTACCGAAACACAGACCAGGTTAGATCTACCCCACATAACTTCAGCTCGGTGAATCGCCGACGTTCAGCACTTCTTGGCACCTGATCGTCACGCTACCTCGTAGCTCATGGGCCCCTACGAGGTCATTAGGTGCTGAGAAGCCTGAACAACATAAGACATAGCGTCACGCTTTTTCCCTTACGAGGTGGCAGAGGCACAATTGTGCCCACTTTGAGCCATTAATTCAATACTCCATTTTGCGTGACAGGGGGCTAGCCCATCGCCGCAGCTATGGAGTAATGAAGGTTTCCTCGCGATGTTTTCTATCACCGTTATAACGTCCGTGTAATGCAATTAAGATAAATTAATTATGTCATTGGTACATGGTCAGGATACGAATCTGCATCTCCTGTGTGAGAAGCAAGCGTGAAACCCATTAGACCACGGAGCTTTAAGTAAAGTAAAATAACATAAACATAAACATACAAGCACATACTTTGCTTCTGGCCCCACCCTGTCTCGTGGGAACCAGGAACAGTGACGTCACACCCATATAAACAACCAAGACCAGGGTTTTTTTTTCTTTATCCCCCAGCCGCATGCATGCATCTGGTATGGTAGGCTGAGCTACAACCACAGCGTCACGGAGGTCGTCAGAGAATATACAGAGATTCTATATTAGAGCAGGAGCTGTGTGATGCCCACAATCAAACAATTAGAACAAGAGCCTCATAGCTCTGAAGCAAAAAAACTCAAATATTTGAGGAATAATACGCGGTTAATTAGCGGATAATGTGGTCGGCCAAGTTTCTGTTGCAAGTAGTGATGTACCCAGTACAGTGGTTGATTTGACTCTTGAAGACTCAGTGGTGGGCACTGGTTCAACATGCAGCAAAAACGTACGAAAAATACATGTTCAAATTAAAAAACACATCACTAAAACATCAAAAATCTTGAGAAACATTTTATTTGTATCATACCTATGTTTGGTTCTGAAGAAATTGGTAGGGCTAATATTGGAAAAAATATTAATGGTTTTTTCAGGTTTACTTTCCCAATCAATACCATTTTCTTGGGAAGGCTCAACACTGCCCCCATGCAATATGACATCATCGCTGTCAAAGTCATTGTCTATATCACAAATGATAGCCGAAGAAGCCTGAAAAAGTAAACGTTTGTAAGGCAGGCTATAATAAATTAAATCATAACATATAAATAGATACATGCATAACTATCATTAAAAATGATACCTCTTCTACTAATGTAACCAGTGGCGAGTTGGGAGGCATACTTGGTCCACCTCCGGTCCGGATCAAGCTGCCTCGTTCAGCTGCCCGAGACTTCTTAGTAACAGCCTTCATGTTGTCCCATGCCCTTTTCAGAGTTGTAGTATCACGCTGTAAAATTAATATGTAAATTGTAACATTATATACGGTTGATGATGAGTCAAGTTGGGTACAGAAAATCACAGATTTGACTTCACTACTTTATAGATACTTTTACCTTGTTGACATGTAAGTTACTATTGAATTCGGAGGTTATGAAAACCCATGCAGCCCTTTTCTTGACCTGGCCGTCTGTTTCTTTACATTCCACTATTGATCGTTTCTTGACCAACTCAGCCAAAATAGCCTTTTTATCGGGATTGAAAATTTGCTCTCTCTTTCGTGGTATTTTGGCCGGCGATTGTAGATCCTACAAATGATAAATGCAATTCAATCAATGAATACACCTCAAGTTATTACTATGCTTAGGTGCTGACCATTGTGAAATAGCGTCCCAGTCACACACAGCACAGTAAAGTACAAGAAAATTAAGTTAGGAATGAAAACGTCCAGATACATTTTCTCTTAATTTATTTTATTAATCATTGTTCAAAACATAATTTACAATTCGATTAATCTGCAGGAAGCTTCGTCAATAACTTAAAACTAAACTTAAACACTTGCTAAACTAAAATAAGATAAGTATACAACTAATGACTAACTAAATAATCCCACCCCGGGACACTTCCCTACCAAAGGTCCCCATGACACTAGCGGCATTGCCCCGCTGCACTGCCAAGGAGATCCTCTACATAAGGAATGCTCCGGAGAGGTAGTCATAACCAACTTCACGCAGATGGCGCCCCAACTCCTTTATAAAAGCTCTGCCACATATCCCCCAAACACCGGTCGTCTCCACAGCCAAAGGTACAAAAATGTAACTCCCCATTAGAGCGGCATATTTAGTGCGCTTGCGCCTTGCAGTAGATTCTGCTGCAGCGCCAGCGGGAGCGGTAATCAAAGCTACATGTGACTCCGCAAAGGACACAAGTCGCGTCCCATAGGAGAGAGCGCCCTCTCTCCCACGGAACCAAAGCAAGGCCGTCTGGCCGCTTCCCATCGGAGCGGGACGGACCGGGAGGCTCCAGCACGCACGGAATGTTGGCCGAGACCAGCGCCGTCCGGACAATGTCGTTTATAGCATGGTGCCGCGAAAACCTACCGGCGCTCCTAAGGCAGTGGAGACCGTGACGACCCAGACCGTCCACCCACGCGCCACACACACAATGATTCTTATCTTTTTTCAATCTATTATAGGTACTATAATTATTATAAATTACTATAATCGATGCAGTTTTCTCTAGATATCTTTCTAAAACATATCTATTTCATCATATCATATCTTATTTCTCATACCATAAGTCTATTGTCTTGGTCTTGCCATCAACCAAAGTAATTACTGATGTATCCGACAATGAAAATAATGAATAAAAATAAAAATCTACTCAGAATATAAATTTATCAATGAAAACCCATAATAAATTTAAATATTTTTATCTACACACGTATCATAAACCCTCTTTACTGAGTACAAAAACCGCACTTTACGATCAGCATAATGTTAAACTACTTGGTAAAAACTCATTTCTTATCTGAAAAATTACACATTATGACCATAATGTGTAATTTTTCTACACATTATGACATTCAAATTTCGAACACCGACGCCCGCCTGCATGCCGCTCCTAGTTTGTCTGTGAAGTTGGTACTGACATTCAAATTTCGAACGCCCGAAGTTGGTGCTACAGAACAAGCTAAACAACTGCAGAGCTACAATGCCGGTCAAACATGTGGTTCCTGAACACATCAAAGAGAGCTTATGATATGTGTGTAGATAAACTAGTGTATGTAGCTGTACATAATTAGGCATTAAAACTCTCGAGTGATATTATTATGAAACTCGCCTTCGGCTCGTTTCATAAACCCACTCTCGAGATTTAATGCCCTCCATTAAGTAGCAGTCACATAAACTACTATTAGAAAATGAATATATGTATATACGTAAATATATTATACATATATACAGGGTTGCAGGTTAAGTCGACCTAGATCCGTTATGGCCGTGTAGTACCCATCTTTTCTGACTGATTTCACTATGAAACACCCTACCCCAAACCTAACCATTTTCGAGATCATCGACTTTTATTTTTTTTAGAAAAATTACCGATTTTTTTGCCATTAAATATGATATTTTGAAATTGGTGCGCCTTATTATTATTGTTATTTATTTTTTACATGCAATTTAAGATGCTCTAAGAACTTAGTAACCAAAATCCTACGTAAGTTAACAAATTACGTTGTTCTGGACGATTGAAAGTTCAAAAAGTTAATAAAAAAAATGAGAATTTACCTTTCTTTAAGGAATATCTAAAAAAAATGTAAAGAAGACGTTTGGGAGATGTGCCTAAAAATATCTACGTTTCATTAGCTATTTAACAACGTGTAACACTCTAGGGTCTTATGTATCTCGTAGGAAAAATCTTAGTTTCATAGGCGATAGTGGACGTAAAAATAATTACGCTTATTGAGCCTAATTTATTCTTTGGTCCTAGTAAGTAAAGCAAAACAATAGGTAAGTTTGTACAAAATAACATTAATTAACTTCCTAGATTAAAGTTCGTGTTCAACATGTCCTCCTCTGTTTTGTACACATCTTCGCATTGTTCTGCGAAGCCCAGTTTTTACTACACCAGTAGTCAATGTTCTTCTGATTTCGTTGGCCGCGTTGATTATCCTGACTTCCAATTCTTCGACAGACGCAATTGGATTGGGCTCGCTGTAGACGAGACACTTCATGTGCCCCCACACATAAAAATCCATGGGGGTTAAGTCCGGACTTTTTGCTGGCCAGGGTAAAGGCCCACCTCGTCCTATCCATTTATGGGGATAATTTGTGTCCAGCCATCCTCTGACACTTCTTCGGAAATGTGCAGGGCAGCCATCATGCTGGAACCACATGTCCCTGATTAGTTTCAGTGGCAAATCATCCATCAAATCGTTGAGGAAATCATCCATCAAATCTCTCAGGAAGTTTTCATAGTTCTCCCCATTTAAATTATCGGGTAGAAAGCTAACTTTCTAAGGTCCAATCAAATAATTGGAAATAATGCCCTTCCACGTATTACATGTATTATATGTCTGCAATAAAGAAAATTAATTATGAACATACATGAGCAGGTATGACAGGACTGCGTGATTTATTAAACTACGAGTAGCAGATAATATGCTTGTAAGATCCTGCGAGATTTTTATTCAGTAGGAAGTAGCCTCAGATTAGCGGAGCTCTTTTAAATTTTATATATTTGATTTCTTTTAAGTACTGACTGACCCTTTGACAATATCTTCAGCTGACTTTGTGTACACCTTATCAAGAAATGATAGAAAATAAATGAAGGCAACATAATTGATTTAAAGGCAAAATGATGATTTTAGCCGACTTCTTTGCAAGGTGACCAAGGTTGGTGTCGAATTTGCCAATATATATTGGCTTGTGTTTAAACGATTACCAAAAATGCACCTATTTTACTACCAATAAATTCGAAATGACTGCCAGAATGGATAAATGTCCACCAAATTGTATTTGGATAAATGATCACCAAACTTCTTTTTATGTTTTGTGTACTTAAGTTTATGTTTTAAGTATTTTTTGTTGTTCTTACATGTTCAACCTAACACGAAGGATAAAGGGGGTTTCGCTTCGCTCACCACCTTTACCCTTCACCTAAGCTACCGCAGTATTTTGCCTTGATATTTTCTGCAAATTTTGGTGATCATTTAGCCATTTTGGGTAGGAAAAAAATATTTTGGTGGTCATTATATTTGTTTCTATATACACAGTTCTGTCACACAATAAAAACTTTTGAATTTAGAACGCTGGCCACAAAAAAAATTATTGAATTCGAATTTCGAATTTTTCATGAAAATAAAAATGTGTACTTTTTAGAATTTTCCTCATTTTTAAATATGGAGTGGACACTTAAAGAAGACCGTGTCGCAGTTATTGCGTTGCATCGTTGCGGTTACGCGCCAATTCAGATTTTCGACTTACTGAAAAA
The DNA here is from genome assembly GCA_949825045.1 of Argyresthia goedartella. Taxonomy (NCBI): domain Eukaryota; kingdom Metazoa; phylum Arthropoda; class Insecta; order Lepidoptera; family Argyresthiidae; genus Argyresthia; species Argyresthia goedartella. The sequence goes on from OX463831.1 coordinate 25,279,546, forward strand.
TTTGAATATAACCAAAAAATTCGTTTATCGTACCATTAAACGATACAATGAAGACTCTAGTGTAGATGACAGGTCAAGAAGTGGTCGCCCTCGCTCTGTTAGGACTCCAGCAGTGATAAAAGCTGTGAAGGCGCGAATTCAAAGAAATCCCATACGTAAGCAGAAACTGTTGGCCCTTCAGATGGGGTTAAGCAGGACCACGGTGAAAAGGGTGTTAAATGAAGACTTAGGGCTTAGGGCATATCGAAGAAAAACAAGACATCGTTTGGACGCTCGTTTAATGGACCTGAGACTGAAGAGATGCCGCGCTTTGTTGAAGCGGTACGCGGGAAAAAAGCATCGGGAAATTCTTTTTTCGGATGAAAAAATTTTCACCGTGGAAGAGAGCTACAACAAACAAAATGATAAGGTGTACGCACACAGCAGTGAAGAAGCGAGCAACCGTATTCCGCGTGTTCAACGAGGTCATTTTCCATCCTCGCTCATGGTTTGGTTGGGAGTCTCTTATTGGGGCTTAACTGAGGTACATTTTTGTGAGAAAGGCGTAAAAACGAATGCAGTTGTGTATCAAAATACAGTCCTCAAGAACCTTGTGGAACCTGTTTCTCATACCATGTTTAATAACAGGCACTGGGTATTCCAACAAGATTCTGCGCCAGCTCATAGAGCGAAAAGCACACAAGACTGGCTGGCGGCGCGTGAAATCGACTTCATCCGGCACGAAGACTGGCCCTCCTCCAGTCCAGATTTGAGTCCGTTAGATTACAAGATATGGCAACACTTGGAGGAAAAGGCCTGCTCAAAGCCTCATCCTGATTTGGAGTCACTCAAGGCATCCTTGATTAAGGCAGCCGCCGATATTGACATGGACCTCGTTCGTGCTGCGATAGACGACTGGCCGCGCAGAATAAAGGCCTGTATTCAAAATCGCGGGAGTCATTTTGAATAAACTTTATTACCATAAGAATCTATGTTTTATTAAGTTGATTTTTCTATATAAATGTTTACATAAATAATAAACATGTCTAAATTATTTCATATTGCACATGTGACAGAACTTATGACCTGACTATGTATATTTGTCGTGTCGTATATATTGTGGTAAGAGGACATAACCATGAATGGCAAACATTCCTATCATCAAGAGTGTATAAGGGTTACGTGACGTACGGAGTGATCAAAATGGCATGGCAATGTCACCGGAACATAACGTCACTCGGTATATTACCAGACTTAGACCAGTAACAACTGGATTTATTACAGTAAACAATCATGAAATCGTTGTAAGTGGCAACGGCTTATGAAATGATAAAAAGCTGAGCTTCCTTTAAAACAACTCCTGTAATGCATTAAATTCCACTTATCATTGATTAATTATCAAAAATCAATAAAAAAACACTTATCACAATTATTTAAGCTGAATATAAACTGAAACACGATACCTAATTATGAAGGTACATTAGAAGAAAATTAGAAACAATTGTGTGGTAACTAATTTTTGTACCTACATATAAGTATTTCTTAGCTGTTTTACGGCTGAGCTGGTGCCTGCGACTCTGTCAGCGTAAAATGTAGTTTTTGTTGCCAAAAAGTAGCTTGATAAAATTAGTTGATTGGTTACTATATAAACAACGACCTCTCCCATATTTCATACCCTAAAAGTATATTTAAAAGAAAAAAATACTGACCTTTTCAGGGTCCAGTAAGCCCTAAAGGATCACTTCGTTGTCCTTAAATCCATCCGTATAAGTTTGTCTATCTGTCTGTCAAGACCGTTTTTCTTAGAAATGCGTAAAATTATTTTGAAATGAGTATCATTTACTCAAGTCTGTGGTCCCTTAGGGCTATGAAAAAATAAAACCGGCCAAGTGCGAGTCGGACTCGCGCACGAACGGTTCCGTACCACCGTACTATGGTAGGGATGGTGTGGAGTGTGGAGATGGTGCTATGCAAAATGCAAACTATTCAGTTTGCATTTTGCATAGCAAAATGTTGTTTAAAAAGTTATTGGTGCAGCTACTTTCACACCACTCCATGTACGTAACCAGGTGCATTCATAAGTTTGTATGTGGTATTGAAAAAAAAATTGTATGGGAGCCCCCTTGAATATTTAATTTATTCAGTTTTTTAGTATTTGTTGTTATAGCGGCAACAGAAATACATCATCTGTGAAAATTTCAACTGTCTTACTACCACGGTTCATGAGATACAGCCTGGTGACAGACGGACAGACAGACAGACAGAGTCTTAGTAACAGGGTCCCGTTTTTACCCTTTGGGTACGGAGCCCTAAAAACTTCTAGTTCAACAGATATGGCCGTTTATGCCGAAAAAATAGCTTGTTACTTCCTGTTCACATATAATCATGAAATTTGACACGAAGCAAGGTATTGTATGACAAGAAAAGAAAAACTTCGGAAAACTGAAAATTTGTAGCTCCTTCACAAAAAAAAATATTTTGTTTGGAACCCTCGGTGCGCGAGTCCGTCTCGCACTTGGCCGGTTTTTTTTTCACAAAAACAATATTCATCCAATTTATTTAGTGGTTTAACCTAACAAAGAGACAGATTTACTTTCGTATTTTTAATAATAAGTATTTTGGATTTGGTTAATTTGTGTAAATGATATGGCATTACCGGGAACAACTATATAAAGTTTCATATTTCTTGGAATTTCACTAATTTCACAATGTTGGCAGCCTTGATTTTACCGTTATTTATCTTAGCGGTTGTTGGACTTCAAGTCAGTGAAAACGGGTATTTATTGTTGGGTAAGGCCTTAAATACAAGGTGACATTTAATGAGCTGACCATATTTTAGGGAATGATAGTAACCTTCATCATTATTATTTTTTCCTTTGCGACCATATGTTTCTTGGAGAAAGTTATTTATAATGATGGGTACTACCATTCCTCAAAATATGGTCGGCTAATTAAATCAAACTGTATATTTTTTCAACTTTAAAAATGTATATGTAATAAACGAGTAGTGTCCTCTCAACGACCTGCTGTGGACTCGTGTTATAGAATATATATTTGTATCTGTACACGTATCATAAACCCTTTTTACTGCGACCAAAAACCGCACGTTACGACCAGCATAATGCTATACTACTTGGTAAAAACTCATTCCTTATCTGAATATTATGACAATAATGTATCTATATATATGTATATATTTCGACATATGATGAAATTCAAATTTCAAACGCCAACGCCCGCCTGTGTGCCGCCCCTAGTTTGTCTGTCAAGTTGGTACTACTGAACAAGCCAAACAAGTGCAGAGCAATGGTCAATGCAACTATGCCACACTAGAGTGATATTATTATGAAACTCGCCTTCGGCTCGTTTCATAAACCCACTCTAGAGTTTTAATGCCCTCCATTATGTATCAGTCACACAAACTACTATTAATGACGCTTACTTTGACACGAACTTCCATTCCATTTTTAGGGTTCCGTACCCGAAGGGTTCCAAACGGGACCCTATTACTAAGACTCCGCTGTCCGTCCGTCCGTCTGTCACCAGGCTGTATCTCACGAACCGTGATAGTTAGACAGTTGAAATTTTCACAGATGATGTATTTATGTTGCCGCTATAACAACAAATACTAAAAAACAGGATAAAAGAAATATTTAAGGGGGCTCCCATACAACAATTCTTTCAATACCACATACAAACTTATGGATGCACCTGGTTACGTACATGGAGTGTGAAAGTAACCGCACCAATAACTTTGTAAACAATATTTTGCTGTGTAAAATCCAAACTATTCACTCCACACCATCGCTTCCATTGAACGGTGGTACGGAACCCTTCGTGCTCGATTTAGACTCGCACTTGACCGGTTTTTTCAAAAACTCATGCAGGTTTTGCCAGAGGCAATTATAAGGAGAGCGACATCTTCGGGAGTAAAGTAAAAGGCTTGAGATGCGCGCAAATACTAGACTAATTTATTATAGGGAATCCCAGCTTATATACTAGGTTGGTACATGTTATTAATGAAGTGCATAAGACATAGTGCGTGATGAATATAAATATACCTTATCTGTGACGGTCGTCAACTTATCTTAACATTACGTGGAAATATGACTAACATAGTCGACCGGTACAGATACTCCCCCCTTTAGGGAAAAAAATAAATGAATGTACTTATAACAATGGAAAAATTTTAGGTTAGATACCATAACAAACTTATATCAACTGCAATAATAACTAGTAGTATTTTAATAAACATAAATCAGATAGTAATTGTGCATACTTCAACTTAATCTAAAGGTAAATCTCACACGAATTAGAAAAATAAAGGAACTACGGTTATGTGAATTCTACATAAGTTTGAAGAATTACTTAATATTTACCTACAGGCAGGTCTTGTATCTGGCTGCACACTACATAAAATAAACTAAAAACTGAAAAACAGAAAAACACTAGGAAAATGGGGCTTCGCGGTTAGTAAACTAACCTAACCTATAACCTGGAAAAGATCCGCGGGAGAGTCGTCTGATGCTGCAGCCGCCCACGTTTTCAGGAATCGATGAGTCAATTTGCTTCGCACGTCGTTGAAGTTGTAATCACTGTTTGTTTATAATTGCAACCGTACCTACACAAGGATGATTGTGCTGAATCAGCGTCAGCATTAAATCTGTAACCTTGGCTGTAGGCAGTCAATGATCTCGTACGTCATATGTACGTGCGTGCTCTTCACTCTTGAGTGAATATTAAGTTGTCGATTGATGAAATTTGTGTGCCTAAAAACCTTGGAATTTGGCAACATAGGGCACATCTTGTACACCAATCGTTTATATATAAATATATATCTCTCTCTCTTCAGTGATTTGATTATTCTTCGTGCGGGGATCTTCCTGGATGATTTCAATATTCGTTGAATTAGGTATATCGATGATGTTTCAATACTCTTCTGGAGCCTGGAACGGCTTCCTATGTCTTGAACTTGAAAAAGCTGCTTGCTGTGAATGAATTTGCCGACGCGTTCGTTTCTGCTGGTGCGAGCTCCATTTTGATAAATCAGCAGTCGGCTGACTACTTATCAGTTCATTATTCTTGCGGTATCTTGAGTTCCATGCGGGAAATCTTCAGTTGAAATTATTTTGCTACTGGTCCGTTTTCAAATCTGGTCCGGTCATGGCTTGCTTGATGTCGTCTTGGTTGCCGAAGTCGGGGCTCGGCGATCTTGGGCGAAGTGCTTCTTGCTTGCACTTCTAAGGTGGCAGCACACGGAGTTTTCTTCGCGGCTGGGTCCATGCTGCTATTACCGAAGGTTGCTGATGTTCAGAAGTCGGGTCACCACTTTTCCAGAGGCAATTATAAGGAGAGCGACATCTTCGGGAGTAAAGTAAAAGGCTTGAGATGCGCGCAAATACTAGACTAATTTATTATAGGAAATCCTAGCTTATATACTAGGTTGGTACATGTTATTAATGACGTGCATAAGACATAGTGCGTGATGAATATAAATATAACTTATCTGTGACGGTCGTCAACTTATCTTAACATTACGTGGAAATATGACTAACATAGTCGACCGACACACAGGTATTTCATTATTTTGTGGCAGTACCGGCAACAGACAAACAAATTCTGTGAAAATTTCAACTTGCAGGTTAGAAACGTTTTCGATTGAGCTAACATTTTGCATGCTTATGTAAACCAGATGACAATGCAATATTTTTATGACATGAAGCTAATCTGATGTTGGAGCCGGAAGGTTTCCATGGGTACTCTGTAATAAAACGACTTAACCCCATAAAGTTTGGGCTCGTTTCATTCGTCTTGACAAGTAAATTGGTCCTATATGATCCCAGGGGCTGATGATGGAGCCGCAAGGAGGCCATGGGAACTCTGCATTAAAACGAGCCGGATGGTGGCCATCGGAGCTCTGCGATAAAAAGACGCAACCCTATCAACTTTGGGATATTTAGATTAGTCTTGACAAGAACTCTGGTCCCAAAAAAATTTCTGAAGTCTAAGTCTAGTCTAATTTAAACCATAAACACTTAAAAGGATTTTTTTTGTCTTTTTTAAAACATGATTTTAAAAAATAAATAAATAATATAGGTCTAAAATTTTCAATTTTGTAAAACTCGTTCTTTTCTCTTTCTGTTGATGTATCACGCTTTTATAAAAAACTGTGATAAATACTCTTAGCTTTATTTCTTTCTTTTAGTCCTTCCTATATTTTACAAGTAATAAAAGCATACGGGGTAGCAGAGGCACAACTGTGCCCACTTTGAGCCAGATATTCAATACTCCATTTTGCGTGACAGGAGGCTACCCTATGGAGTATTGAAGGTTTCCTCGCGATATTTTCCATCACCATTAGAACGTCCGTATAATGTACTTAAGATAAATTAATTATCTCATTGGTACATGGTCAGGAATCGAACCTGCATCTCCTGTCAACTTGCTATTTGATTTATGTTTTTATACACTTCATATGGTGTCTTTATCTATGGCTTTCACTGGCATCTTGGGATAACTAACGTCAACATTCAAAATCAAAACATGTTTGAAGTTTCTAAGTCTGCAAGGAAAAGCAGTTTTATTGACACTTCAAAAATGTGGTCTTTCGTCTGAAAATCTCTAAATGAGGAGGAACTAAAAAGCCAGATACCCGATCTCAACTTGTAACCGGGTAACGCTGAAGAAAGAAGAAGTGCTCTAAATGAACTCCCAATTGTGCATCCACACTAAGACGTTATTTAGGTGAACTCCTTATAGTGCGTCCACTGAAAAGGTACCCATAGTGAACTCCATACTGAGGGTCTATCCACTTCTGGCCGCCGCCACACGGCCTTAGCCCGCCAGAGACACTGGTAGCCTCTACCTATCACCGTCTCCGGGTCCCTCGCGACTGATTGACCGCCAACGACCCTTAGTCGGTGCTGCCTTTTCCTGCCCGCCTGCCCGTCTGCTCAACACCACGATTTTCCCAGGGGTCAGTCATTCATTAGGTCTTATGAAGTTATGTAGGTACTATTATTCAAATGTTGTAAATAGGTGAGAGAACTTGTCTTAATAAAAACTGACTCGTTCTAATTTCTTTCTTTCATTTCTTTTAGGAACTACTCTCTAAATTCCTTTATGAAGCTTCCGTTACGGGGGCTTATTCGCCAACCCTTGGTAACGTGACAGTTTTGACGCTCAACAGGTTTTTATTTTACACAAGTTTTCCTATTCTCTAAATTCTAAAACTCACTCCCACTAGTGATTAAATCGCATCTCTTTGGCTAACTCTTTCGACCTAGATTTAATTTTTCTCTTTCTTGACTACTACTTAGGTAGATATTACTGCATAGGTAGGTATATATTGCTTCATAGGTAGATAGGTAGAATACCTTACTTCATTATCATACCTTACTTCAGAGCAATGTCTCGTCTCTTGAAGGTATCACACTTGAAGAAAGCGGAACTTGAATATGAGGTGCGAATCCGTTTTTAGGGTTCCGTACCCGAAGGGTTCCAAACGGCTGTCACCAGGCTGTATCTCAAGAACCTAGCTAGCTAGAGAGTTGAAATTTTCACAGATTATGTATTTATGTTGTTGCTATAACAAAAAATACTGAAAAACTGGATAAAAGAAATATTTAAGGGGGCTCCCATACAACAATTCTTTCAATACCACATACAAACTTATGGATGCACCTGGTTACGTACATGGAGTGTGAAAGTAACCGCACCAATAACTTTGTAAACAATATTTTGCTGTGTAAAATCCAAACTATTCACTCCACACCATCGCTTCCAATGAACGGTGGTACGGAACCCTTCGTGCGCGATTTAGACTCGCACTTGACCGTTTTTTTTTATTTAATTTAATGACTGGGCATCATTTGTAATTCGTAAAAGCAGAGCTATTTTGTATGACCTGTATGAACAAAATACCTATAACTTTGGTAGAAAATTTCATGACTATGTTGAAAAATATTCCAAAACTTTCAAGTCGGTTTGTAGAACTTCAAAAAATTAACACATTAGTTCGACGCGGATTTGTTGAGTAATCATTCCTTTGTCATTTAAGTATTCATTGATATCATAGTCAGTGTGATCATCTGTGAGTCAGGTGAATCAAATAAGAAACGATCTAGACAACATCAATAATGTGTCAATTATTAACATACAATCACAGAATGAAGGAAGCGCTAACCAACCTGCAGCGCTGGAACCCATTACAGCTGAGTGAAATCTTTCGCGCAAACGGTCCAACAAGGCACTTTATTAAACCATCAAAGTGAAACGAGCAAAAAAGAGGACGAGTGGACTGAAGTACGCAGACGACCATCGTGGTACCGCTACAGAGGAAGGAAGGGAAACGTGGAAACAATTCCGGATGAGAAGTTTAAAGCGGCTGACATAAGAACCCCGCTTTTTCTTTATGAAGTGGACGAGAACGTCTGTGTTGAACTTGTTGAAAAATATATTTTGAAGAAAACTGGTGTAGTTGTGAATCCCATACAGAGCAAAACGCGAAAAAAGAAGAATTACAACTCTTACAAAGTGTTGATACCAAAGCATAAACTATCAATGTTTTTGGATGAAGCTCTCTGGCCGGAAGGTATATGTTTCCAGAGATTTGTTTCCGTAAACCTACCGGGGATGTAAATATTCACATCCAATGCCATATGGCTGATTGCAACACTAACGCTTAGTGAATAATCAGACCAATAGTGACAGCTTTAACTGTAAAAATGTGCAACGTTTGATTGAGGACATAAGGAAGTTGTATAAAACATCTGATGTACTGGCACTGCAAGAGACGTGGCTGCTGCCGCAGATCTTCCATACCTCAGCAGCATCAGTGTAGACTTCGCTTGTACGGGAACGTCAGCCGTGGATACCTCTAAGGAAATTTTACGAGGTCGTGCTCACGGTGAAACCACATTGTTGTGGAAGAAAAGAGCTTTTCCTCGGTTTCTGTGGTGCAGTGTAATAACCCTCGCGTATGTGCTATTAAAATTGTGACGACGGATAAACTGGTCCTGATTTTTTGTGTTTATATGCCCACGGATTGTTCTAATAATCTACCCGAGTTCACCGAGTGCTTAAGTACTATACATGCAATAATAAGTGATAACGACATACAATCAGTCTCTATATTAGTTGACTTTAATGCACATCCCTTCAACGGTTTTGTGATGAGCTATTAGAACTTTGTACGGAGCAACACTGGATGTGCGCGGATATAGTGAAGCTAGGTCTATATCTAGCGTCTATACGCTAATACCTATATATTTGTGGGCAAGGCACATGGGTACAAGCGCTTCTGGTTAGATCACTGTGTAGTTACTGGAGCCGCGTTGCCGTTCGTTGTTAGTGTATCCGTTAAATATGATGTTTACTGGTCGGATCACTATCCGTTAATAATAGAATGTAATTTAGCTCTAAATAGGACATCTAAGATGAATAACAACTCAATTCAAACTAACCGAATTGTTTGGGGAGAAAGAAAAGCTGAGGAAATAGAACTTTACAATAATATCAGTAACGAAAAATTAAGACTAATTTATTTCCCTGATGATGTGTGTCACTGTTGTGATGATATGTATAACAGATTTTAAAGCAGCGCATCTAGAAATAGACCAGTTGAACTAAGATAATTCGAACCTAAAAACCAGCTTAGAAGACTCACTAAAGAAAATTAATTCATGAAAATAATCATTCAATTAATTAATTCACAATTTCACCCCGAATTTTATAACCGGAGATACGAACCCAAAGATCTACTTAATTACAAGTAACAGACAAATTCCAAATTCCAAATGTCTTTATTACTGTAGATATTGACATATACTTAGCAAACGTAATTTTTTGCCACTTCTCTACATTAGACCACTGTGTGAGAAGGAAGGGCGTAGAAACTCCCACAAATTGATTCTTTAAAAAAGGTCTCTTAAAAATAGCTTGTGCTTAACTAATACAAATGGTATAACATCATTTTATCATAATTAATAAGCAGCAATAAATAATTACAAAATTATCAACAGCAAGGTCTGTGTTGAGCCAGATTAACCCCATACAGTCCCGTAATTTAAGTAATCTTGAAAATTGCTATATCCCTTTTTCACAAAGTCGCTTTAACATGGTTTTTAAATTGCTCAATTGGCAATTTTAAGATCTCCAGAGGTATTTTGTTGTAGTAGAGAATGCATTGACCCTTGAGAGTATTTGCTATTATTATATTGCTAACCTTCGCGAGTCTAAACCGGGGCGCAAGTAGTCTGTGATTACTTCTTAGGTTAATATTACAGCTATCGCTAAGTTTGAAAAATGTTGTAAGGTTCTTGCGTACATACATTATGTTTTCGAAAATAAATTGACTAGCTACAGTTATTATGTCAATTTCTTTCAAAAGCTCTCTTAAGGAGTCTGTGTTTTAAATTATAAATTGCTCGAATAGCTATTTTCTGTAAAATAAAAATTGTTTGAATATCCGCTGCTTTCCCCCACAATAAGATACTATAGGACATGACACTATGAAAGTAACTAAAATATACTAGCCTAGATGTAGCCACATCCGTGTTTTGTCTGATGTTCCTAACAGTGTAAGCCGCAGAATTTAATTTACCAGCTAATTTATCTATAATTTATCACTGCAATTTGCTATCAATGGTTACTCCAAGAAACTTCGTGTCATTTACTAATTCTAATGTGCTGCTGTCTAACACCTAACCGGTCTCAACTTGCCTGACATTCGGAAGTGAGAATTTGATGTATTTGATTTTACCATCATTTAACAATAAATTATTAACTGTGAACCAATTCAAGGTTAAAGTATACAATACTCCATTAACATCATCAAAACCTTCTCTTTGTCTTTCAATTTTGAAGACCAGTGAAGTGTCATCAGCAAACAACACTATATCAGTCAATTTCTCCACCATGAAAGGCAGATCGTTAATATATACCAGAAATAAGAAAGGGCCTAATATGGAACCTTGTGGAACGCCAATTTTTACTCCCGATCCATCAGATTTAACTCCGTTGACTTCTGCCTTTTGAATTCTATTGCTTAGGTATGATCTTAGTAGATGCAACACTTTATTTCTAACTCCGTAATGTTTTAATTTCATTAGTAGCGTATTATGATCAACACAATCAAATGCCTTCGACAGATCGCAAAAAACTCCGATAACATCCTGTGCGGCCTTCCATGCAGAATAAATATGAGATATAAGGGACCTGCATCCGTAGTCGATTTACCCCTAGTGAAACCGTATTGTTTGGCGTAGAGTTATTTGTACGGTTGGAGAGTTAGAGCATTTGATTGAGTATAATATTTTCAAAAAATTTACTTACTGCTGGAAGAACAGATATTGGTCTGAAATTTGAAGGATCACCCTTGTCTCCCGACTTGAACAGAGGTATCAGTTAACTGTGTTTCATGAGGTCTGGGAAAGCTCCATCGTCAACACATTTATCAAATATATAAGCTAGGTGTGGGGCTATAACTAGTATTATTGAAGTAAGTAAAGTACATCTCTAGTCTATGGGATGTAATAGGCCTATACAATGATGGATCAGTCCTATTTTTACTAGCAATTGGGAATGAAACTATTTGACCACTGTGATCGGAGGGTAAGCAGTCAATTACATTTTTACTTGTGAAAGCACAGTCACAAAAAACGTTATCTAAGCAAGTTTGGCTGGTAAGTGTAATTCTAGTCAGCTCTAGAAATACATGACATAAATTAAATGATTTGAACAGAGTTATTAATCATTGTTTCAATGTTGTATCTACAAGAAAATCTACATTAAAATCGCCACAAATAATTAACTTTTTTCTGTTATTACAAAGTTTAATGAGGGCTTCCTCCATAATTTTCTCGAACATTTCAAAATTGCCATGGCTTTTCTAATCTCTCGGAGGTCTGAAGACACAAACAATAATATGGCTATCCAACTCAACACAGGATACCTCTATTTGTCTTTCTACAGTAAGTACAAGAATATCTTTCCGTTGTTTCACCTTAATATTATTTTTTACTGAGAATAAAGAACCACCTCTATCAGCAGTATTTTTTTCAATTATTTATGTTAAAAGACATCATATTTTCCTTTAATCAGTGTTCTGTAATACAAATAACATCGGTGCCAGAATTATTAAGAAATAATTCTAACACAAGTTCTTTGCCAGGTAGCCCCTGCAAGTTTTGATGGAAAATATTTAAGTGGGGCTTACCCTTTATTCATTTCCTAGCATTTTTCATTTGATTGCCAGAAAACCCCTGCTTATTTTGTAAAATTTTCTTATGTTTTGAGGGGTCCTCTTTTGTCGAACAATCTTGTTTAAAACAGTACTATTAGTACTATTACTAACTAAAACTGAAGGCGACTGCGTTATAGTATTTACAACTGTGTCGTATATATTATACGCTAACAATGTAGGTACTCGTTTTTTTGTTTTATTAGACCGGTACATAGTATCCTGAGTCAAAGTAAAGTTATGAATAAAATTATTCATGTCGAAATATAATGTAGCATCACTATGATGACACATTATATGTTGTATACGGTGTATGTTCATTCTATGTAAACTTTTATTTTGTTTTTCCGATAAATTAGCGGCGTGGCGCTCGCGCTTATGATCTGCGAGGTGCCTCCTCGACGACGGCGGCAACGCTGTTTCTTGGTCGGGAAAGCAGTGGGCGTTGTAACACTCACGTTGAGGGGGGTCAAGACCAGAGTTTGTGATGTGGGCTCATCCTCCTTACTGGTGTCATCCTCCTTGCTGGTCTCATCCTCGTCGTCCTCAACTAGAATTCCCACCAATCCCGCGTTCTGGCGTTGTAGTTGTAGTAACTCAGACGTTGCGGTTCTGAGTTCGACTAACTCACTCTGTTCATTGGCATAACATTGGAGTGGGTTTGCCAGGAGGTCACGTACATGTTGGATTTCTATTCGGGCATCTTGGAGGTCTGACTGTAAACCTACATTTTCAGCCTCCAACTCCACCGGTGGTGTGTTACAGGTGTCAGATATGATGATGATGACCTCTCTGGTGGTAATCTAGAAGGGAGCAGTGTTAGGCTCGACCTCAGATATCGGGCAGTTCTCGTGAAGGCATTGTTGTGTTTTTCGCGAAAGCTCGAGTACTCTCTGTAAATTTGTGTTGCTGTCTGCTAATTTTTTATTTAGTTCCATTGTTTATTCTGCTTCTGATAGTGGGTATGCAGTAGATATTTTCTGATATTCTTTTCTATAGCAATCTTGAAAATCCTGATTTTTGTTATTTTCCGGTGTCTGGCTACAGAAGCTTATCAGTTGCCGATAAGCTTCTGTAGCCAGTTTCGGGCCTTGACAATAGCTTTATTTATTTTTCTGGATTGTTAAGATATTTTCTTGTTTTTAACAGCGGTGTAGTTTTTTTATTAGTATTTGTTATGTAATTTATTATTGATTTGGCTGCTGTGTTGGAGTCATATGAATTTGCCCGACCAGCTCATATAGGTATAGAGAGATATTTTTTTCTGTGTCTTCCTCAGCCTTTTGGTCCATCAGCTGTTGTATAGTTTGATTCGCTTCTTGTAACTGTTGTTCAAGCGCTGATATTCTCTAAAGGCTCGACTCGTGTGTATGGTAGCACTCGTCAATTGAGTCTAACTGATTTCTGAACTAGTTTCTTTCCGCACAGTCATCGACCCAATCACTATGCAACTGGCTTTTAAGATTCTTATTTGAGATAATAATTTTCTCCATCCCCAGTTCACTGTCAGCTCTCTCTTGTTCATATTTAGCATTTAGTTCTCTTGAGTTCAAAAGATCTTGAAGAAAGTTGTGAAGCAGCAGGGCGGTCTCAGCTCTGCGCGTTGTCAACTTGGACTCCATGCTGGAACCGAGAGGCAGGGTACAACAATATAGAGTTCTAATAAAGATAGTTTAAGGGAGGCGATTCGTGTATGTACTGTGTATTTATATTGTTGTAGTACTGGCAACCCGATCATGTGAAAAATAATTTACTTAATAACTACACAAAACGTTAATAGGTATGTAAATATTTATTCTATAATAACAAATCAGTCAGACCAGGCAGAATTCACTAAATGGACCCCACACTTGATAGATACTAAGTAGTTTATTGCCACTCTATTACCTAACCAAATTAAAGTGATGTTATAAAATGCAGGTAATTATTTATTCTTATCAGTACACTATTAAATTTTTATTCTAATTAGTCTCAATGTTGCTATTTTTATACTGCCTATGTTGTGTATGATGACCTCAGAAGGGATATTGAAACTTTTAAACCAGGTGATAAAGTTCAGCAGTGTAAGGTTGACAACAATGCTAGCCTTATAGGTGTGATAGCTGAGATATAGTTATTTAAACAGGTGTGTACAAGTTCAGAGAACTGTAGAACCATAGAACTTCCTCAGGTTCAACGCATCTATTTTACACAATTTACATTGACAATAGGTTGGTCGGTAATCAATTTGCAGTGATACTACACTGATTTTGAGGTATTTGTGATATTGAATGCGCGTGGTTCTGGTTAGTTCTGTCTAAAATATGTGTTGAGCGTGATTAGACTAAGAAACAAAAATATTCAGCTATTAAATTCATTTGTGTTATTCAAACTTACATTCGAGCAAGTAACGGCTCGGTGTATTTTGCAATCTTGAGAAAACTGGCCGCAAACACTTGTCCCCGTTTTATAAACCCCAACAATAGTTCTTACATAGTAAATTAAATACTCTTTGAATAATTTTGCATTATATTTATGCCCTGCATACAAATAAAATTACAATTAAAATCAGTTGCCGTTTCTTTTCTTCTTCTTTTGTACTTGTAACGTATTACAAGATTTGGAACACCTGACAACAGAATTAAGAAAAATAGGCCTAGTCTTAAATTTCTCGAAATGCGAATTATTCATATCCGATAACATCACGCCCGCCGAAAAGAAAAAAATCAAAATTTAACTCAGCTGCTCCCAACATATAAATTCTGGAGAAAAACTCGCTCCGCCTCCTAGGGGCCCTCGTAATAGAGGACGGTATGCCCAGCTTCGTGGATGAACAAATTTCAAAATTCAATCAGACTCACCGATTTAATTCCACATATGCCCCTTTCTATCATACGGTTTTGCCTTTTTGTACCAAATCTTACATACCTCCTTCGATGCCCTCCTCTTTGGAAATACCCGCATTCTCAACCTGTTAGAGGTTTTGATCCAAAATTCACTAACCAAAATTATAAACTCCAACTTTGATGAACGAAGCTGGACCCAAGCTACCATCCCAATCAGACACGGAGGCCTGGGGATCCGGAAAATCTCCAACGCTGCGCTCCCGGCTTTCTTGTCTTCGGCCCATAGCACACGTGACCTCTATGGTAAAAAAATATATACATTAACCCATCACTCGGTGATGTAGAGGTCACGTGTCGAAGTCACGTTTTGAATTTTTCCTTTATTTAAATTTTACTCTTATTTTTTTATTTATTTAACAAAAATCCACAGCTGTTCAAATGCAATAAACTTATAAGTAAACTTTCAAAAGGATTTTACTATGTAGAACTTAACATGTAAAATACATCCATTGTTGAAATACAAATGTAGGTACAGTACACAACAAGCTGAGTGAAAAGTGAGGGTGTAAGTGTTTGTATGTGTGCGTCCATGTGCGTTTTGGGGGGGGGTGGTGGGCAGCAGCTAGGGCACGTTGCGGTTGCAGGAAAACGCCTTGTTTTATATGAACTGAATATTTTATTGCACCAGACGTGTACACTGCAGCAGAGATCGAGGAAGAGAGTTTGTTACATTGTTGCTACAAATAAATACTAAAATACAACTACATACATTTTGGTGTTGGTGTTGCCAACAAGTTGCGGCCTAAGGAAGATAACAGTGAGGCTGATATTTTAATATCTACATGTACCTAATAAGATAACAGTAACAGAATCTAATTATTGATTGTGGTGATAGTTTTCATTACAGGACTTTAAATTTGGTAGATCAAGAGATTTTAATTATGCACCAGTTAGTTACATTTCATACCTATAGATGTATGTCTGAAACACTTATAGCTAATAAAATATTAAACGATAGTTAAAAACTACTGACACGTTAAAATGGAAACAGTTGAAATGTAGTTACAAAAACATGTGAAGTAGCGCCTAGCCTACATAGGGATACATTACTAATAACAAAGATCTAGGAAATACCTATTTAAACTTATCGCGAATACAATAATCATTATTACCTACTTATTATTATCAGTTATAGGTAGAATGCACACCTTTGATATGGAACGTAATGAGTTTTTCCATTTGAAGTCCTAACTTCTAAAGCCCTGACCTTATTGTCGGTACCAGGGAAAATTTTAACAATTCTGGCCATTGAAACATGATAGAGGGGGTTCATTAGCCTCTCTCAATATAACTAGGTTACCAATATTTACATTTGCAATATCATCTCGCCACTTCGGACGACTTTGTAGTACATTGAGGTACTGTTTGTACCAAGTTTTCCAAAAGAATTGCCTAATATTTATACATATTTCCCAAAAAATTAATCTATTCATGGGTACATTTGAAATGTCCTTCTCGGGGAAGGAAGTTAATGCGGAGCTAGTTAAAAAGTGCCCCGGGGTTAAATAATCATAATTATTAACATCAGAAGACAATGGAATGAGTGGTCTAGAATTTAGAATAGCTTCTATCTGATTTAACACAGTATTCAACTGTTCGTATGCTGCAAAAAACTGCAATCTAACTGCTCGTTGCGTAAAGTGTACCGAACTACATTCCTCGAAGGATTGTCCAAAGACGGATCGTGCACTCCCAGCCCGCTGTTGTAACTGCAACGAGGAACACCCTGCTAATTATTCAAAATGCAAAGAGCGTGTTGAATACTTACAGCGCACTCAAAGAAGCCGAGGAACCAATTTCACCCGTGTTAATAGTTTACCCGAAACAACAAAAGCTCCGCCCACATCTCAATTGATTTACAATCAAGCACGGACAAATACTATTACAACGCCAAAACAGAGAACCTACTCGCATGTAACCAGAAATCAAGATCCAAACGAGTTCTTAAGGAAGAAAATAGGTTACGAAGATCCTAGTCAAAAACCCGACGATAGTACTTCAGAGATGCTACAAATACTTTCAGTGATTAAGAAAATAAAAGATCAGTTCACTACATGCGACTCAATGGTTGACAAAGTCATACTTGTACTGACACATCTTGGGCAATACATTTAGTGCAAACGCTCTTAATCTAATGTACTGGAATGCAGATGGCATTCGGTCTCAAATTCATAATCTTCTTGATCTACTCCTAGACCTATCAATAGACATTCTTGCGGTAAATGAGACAAGACTATCCACTAATGCCCTGCTAAATACTCCCGGTTATGTGTGCTATCGGCAGGACAAACACCCCAATAACGGCGAAGGTCAAGGCGTAGCCCTACTAATTAAGTCGGACCTTCAACATACACGAATATCCATTCCAATTACCCAAACGATGGAATCCATCGGTGTTCGAGTAATATTGTCAGGTTATGAGTATTGAGTAATTGCAGCCTACCAGTCACCTAACTCAGAGATCTCTACTTCTGACCTGGATATTTTATTGAAACTAGGCCCAAGAGTTCTTATCATGGGTGATCTCAATGCGAAGCATACACTTTGGAATTGTCCCTCCTCCAACAATCGCGGCAAAACGCTTGTAAACCACATGCTAGATAATGACTTTATAATTCATGCCCCGGATAGTCCAACCCTTGTACATTATAACCCAGATAATATCCCATCTACCCCAGATTTGTGCTTAGTGAAAAATGTTACAAATATCTCCGGCCTACTTACGGTACCTGCCCTCTCCTCAAATCACCTCCCCGTGGTCTTTACCCTCGAAGGCACCCCCTTACGTGAAACTATGAGGCTTTTTAACTATCCCAAAGCTGACTGGACCAGCTTCCGCTCATTTCTTAACGAAAAAATTTTCATTTCCGCTAAGGTGTATGATTCTATCACCGACTTAGATGATGCTGTGAGTGATATTACCAACATTATCTCAGAAGCTAGAGATAGATTTGTACCCAAAGTGAAAATTTCTGACAGCCCTACTCCTTTGCCCCGGTTTATCAAAAAAATAATAAGAAACAAAAACCGCCTTCGCAAACATGACCAACGTGAAACAAACCCAAATATTCGCAGATCCCTTAGAACAGCCATGAATAATCTCCAGGAACAGATTAAAATAGCCATCCAAGCATACAACGACAAAACATGGAATAAAATACTGAGTAAAGTCGATAATCCCAGCTCCGACATTTGGAAATTAGTTCGTTCCCTAAACCGGAAATCCTGTGTAATACCTCCCCTTAAAAATATTGATGGCTCGTTAACTAAAGATATTCACGACCAATCCAATGTTCTTGTAGAAACTTTCCACAATAACATGCTCCTCACGTCCAGCTGGGTCCCTTCTGCCGATACTGCTGGCATCTTTAATGGATCTGTTAACCTTTTAAGTAATTACAGTCCTAATGATGACCCTATCTTACATCCCATCCGTCCTAAGGAACTTTGGAAACACGTCCGTAGCCTCAAAAGTCGCAAATCCCCTGGACCCGATAGCATAACCAATATTCTGTTAAAAAATCTGCCTCAAAAGGGTATTGTTTCACTGACAAAAATTCTCAATGGATGCTTACGGACTTGTTACTATCCATCAGCCTGGAAGCTTGCTAAAGTTATAGCGATCAAGAAGCCAGGAAAGGAAGAGTCAGATCCTGTAAGCTACCGACCGATTAGCCTGCTTTCTACCCTGGGAAAACTGTACGAGCGGCTTATCCTCTCAAGGTTAGCACGTTACAGTGACCCTCACCTCTTGCCAGAACAATTTGGCTTCCGCAGAGGACATTCCACTGTCCAGCAACTGGCACGTGTAGCTGAAAATATTGCTGACAACCACAACAAAAACAGCACTACAGGAATGTACCTACTCGATGTCGAAAAGGCCTTTGACACAGTCTGGCATGACGGCCTAGCGCAAAAATTAATTGAAATAGGAGTCCCTCTAAAACTGGTCAAGCTTGTAGTGTCCTACCTAGAAAATCGGCGGTTCAAAGTACATATCGGTATCACCGAATCGGATATATACGGTGTCCCAGCAGGTGTACCACAGGGCTCTGTTTTGGGACCCTACCTCTTTCTCGTTTATTTGAACAATATTCCTAAACAACCCCGTTCGCAGCTGGCCTGCTTTGCTGACGACACAGCTGTTTTTACTTAATCTGAGGATATTGATCTTGTCATAAGTCGACTTGATATGTCCCTAGAACTTTTACATGAGTATTTCACTAAGTGCAAACTTAAACTTAATGGGTCTAAGACTGATGCTATCCTCTTTACCCGGAAACGTCAAATTCCCACACGACAGCTCACCATTAATGGACACAAAATACCGTGGAAACAAAGTGTTAAATACCTCGGCATTATTCTGGACACAAAACTGAACTGGACGACACAAACAAAGGCACTACATCAAAAGGGAATTAAATCTTTATGTGGGCTAAGCCAGATCCTCAACAGACGATCAAATCTGAGCGCATACACCAAACTTAGGATGTACACTACACTAATAAGGCCCTGTATCACTTATGCTGCTCCAGTATGGAGTAGTACTTGTGACTCAAACTTCGATAAGCTCCAATTAGTGCAAAATAAAGCCCTAAAAACAGCTTTTTATACTCCCTTTTACACCAACCTTTCTAAATTGCATGGCAAAATTCAGCTCCCAAAAATAAAACCTTATGTACTAAACATATCTCGAAAATTTTATATCGATAAAAATCCACACCACAGCAATAGTCTTGTCTCATCTATCGGCAAATCACGTCTGTATGTAGATCGTTTGCTGTAGATTTATCGTATGCTAATACTTATAAAAGTTATAAGCTGCCCCATCACTATTTTCTAAACAGTGAGTAAACTACGACGGCTCCTACCTATCTCTTGTTGCCATGGCCGGCCGTGTGTCGTCGCCTAGCCGGGCAGTGTGCATTTGTTTTCTACATACCCGCACTTACTCGTATTGCGTGATGTGTTAGTATAGGAATGTCGATGTGAAAAGTATTCAACATATCAAGTTAAATGCACCAGTATTTTATTGATATTTTATTAAAATAGTTGAACACAATGTAAAATATTATATTAACCCATATATGCCCGTGACTTTTTACATCACCGATTTTTATGAATTTGTGATATGTAGATGTTGGTGGATCATTAATAAGGCCCATGGTGAAAATTTTACATTTCCAGTACTGAAAGTATTTTTTTTCAGGTGGGTCGATAACGACCCCTTGGGCACATGTGAAACAATAGATGTATGAAAACTCGACAAATATAATTAAATGCGGAAAATTAATTCTGAATGTATTTATTCCTTTTACTTATGCTCTACACACAAAAGCAGGGATCAAAAGCTAGGAAAACAAATGAAACAAACGTCTAACTATGAAATGCGCCAAAGAATTTGTCATGCAAATTGTTTTATATTGTAGTGTTTTATTGTGACACACTGCTCACCGTCTTCTTATTTGACCCGTAAGAATGATATGCTGAGCCTGACGTTGCCTCACTGCAACTGGTAAGGTAAGCGATGGACGCTGCTGTGGTCCAGTATGTTCTTTTGGTATGCCATATTTCAGTAGAAGTGTCTTTGCCATTGATCGTCTGAATGCTAATGTGTCAACATTAGTACCCATAGATCGAGCTAATAATGCTGCTTGTTCACAGCTACGTCGATTATCCACATTAGAATTGGTATGTACCATTTTTTACCTCCGATGGCTATACGATATACACCAACATTAGCATCAAGTCAATCTACTCCACCCATGAACCGATTATATTGAAATATAACATTTGGCTGATCAATGTCAATGCGTCTTCTCATCGCAGCTGAATAGCGACTTGCTTTCTGTAGAGGTTGGACACCAAACTCATTCGACAACAAAGTCACAACGTTGTTGTCATTCCAACGTACTGCGCAGATATTGTCATTAGTGTCCAGTCTGAAATCATAGAAGCCTCTGGGTTCCTTTTTGAACGACTTTACATCTTTGAGAGGACATTTCTCAACACGGTTCTGTCTTACTGTGCCAGTAATTTTGACCTTATTGCCTTGCAGATTGGTCAGCAACGATGGAGACGTGAAGAAGTTGTCGCAAAACACCGAGAATTCATTGTCCGGATAAACATTTCTAACCGATTCAATTTAGTGACGATGTGTGTCCTTTACTAACAGCGTAAAAAACAGACGACAGTCTATGGACTGGACTATGTGCTGAATTATTTCTTCAGAAAAAAATAGTTCGAAAAATTCTATTGGCTCGCTTTTGTCAGATAAAGTCAACACAGACCTTGTTGGTGGTGCTGCCCAATCATCCAAATGGGCTCGTAAGTCACGTTTCAGCCACCTCCGAGGGTATACCGTTGGACGAAGTGTGATGACAGTATTCTCGGAAGAACCTTGTAGGTTTCGAGTCCTTGAAGAAGTTGCTGGACTCCCAGCTTGTGCAGAAGTTCCAGAATTACTTGGCATATTAGACTCGTCAGCCACATTTGTATCATCAATCCTATCGTCTTGTACACCATGAATCACCATTTCAGATGGGGCTAGCCACTGATGACGATTCAAGTTTTTAACGCCTTGATTATTTTCATCACCGGAATCTCCATCAGATATGTGACCATCACATGGAAGATCCATGAAGATATGCACTGCTTGTATGTCTTCTTCATATTGCAAACCTCCAAGAAGTTAATTATTTCATTTGTGGTTAACGTACGCCGAATCATATTACTACTGTAACTGGGTAGTACATATGCCCAAAGGGTCGTTTTCGACCCAGTAAGATAAACCATTCGAAAATAATAAGAGATAACTAAACTAGGCAGACAAAAACGATTGCAATCTATAGATGTATGACTCAGGTAAAAACGAATGTGGAGTAAAAGGACAACTAGTCATAGAATAATTTGTTACTTACATATTTCGACCGCAAAACGGCAATCTTGACTCGAAAAAATATATTGTTATTTCAGCACCACAGTCAACCGTTCAGATAACCACACAGAATAAATATGGCGTCGAATTACGGTAGGTCTTCTACTAGACTCTTCGTTTAAGAAGGTAGATTGAAAATAAAACATCACATCTCATAGTTCTTGTCGACTGATTTGGGTGGGTAGTTTGGGCATATATGGGTTAATTAAGCTGTTGAAAGTTTTAAGAGGTGCCTTAGCCTAACAAACAATACAATTTATATATATATACTCATAATGACGGTGTCTTATGTTGATATGTTAAAATGTATTTATCTAATAAAGAACTTTGAAAAACAAAAAAACAAATTGTTCGTATGTCAAAATTGAGTTTAACAGCACACGCTTTAGATGGTACTTAGTGCTTTTGACGGCAGCTTCCCAGAGTCCACCAAACACTGGCGAATAGCTCGGTATGAAGTGGAAGTTAATACCTTGTTGGGACGCAAACGCTTGTACCTGTGTTAGTTGACTCTGGGAGTTGACTAGGTCATATAACTCGACTCATTGGTTCCTTGCGCCTTTGAACGTGCTTGCATTGTCGCAGTAGACTTCTGTGCTTAGCCCTCGTCTCGAAGTCATTCGCTTGAAACATGCTAGGAAATTATCTGTTGTACGATCGGAACATAGCTCCAGGTGGACTGCTTTGGTAACAAAACAAACCCACACGTAGATATATCCCTTCGTTATTACAGCCCGACGTACGCGAGAATTTTTTATACTTATTGGGCCACAGAAGTCCACTCCTACTCTTTGGAACGGTCGGCAAGCAGTCACTCGGGCTTTCGGCAAGGAGCGCATTAGCTGATGCGAAACAGTGGCTTTGAGTCTGAAACTTGTTACATATCTATGAGTTATCTTTTTTACCTCTCTTATACCGTTAACTAACCAAAACCTTTGGTTTAGACTTGATAATAGCAGCCTAGGACCAGCGTGAAAAAGCCGTTCATGCTCACTTTGAATTAAACGCTCAGTGACGGGTGAACCCTTACATAGTATTGCAGGATGTTTCTGTGAATATGACACGTCAGAGTGATGTAACCTGCCACCTACTCTGAGAACATTCTGACCGTCCAAAAATGGATGTAGAGGTTGTAAGCTACCCTTTATTGCACTGTTCGATTTTATGGAATCGATTTCTGTTTGGAAGTGTTTGTGTTGATCATTTCTAATAATCATTATCAGCGAGATTTGTAACTCCTCGGTTATCAAGTAGTTGTGTTTTACTTTGTGTGTGTGTGAGTATGACCTGACATTGTTGCAAAACCTTAAAACGTATGCCAAGACTCGAGTAGCCTTGTGAATGTTTGAATATTTGTCCAGATTGTCAAACAAATCTGGCACCGATTGAGTAGCGAGCAGGTTGGCGCTGACGCTGGAGGACACTGGGTAGGCCTTCATTTCAGGTAACTCAGAAGGCAGCTCTATGTTAACATTAATGTTGTACTCACCATTGCGAAGAAACTCGGGACCATTCCACCACATGGTGCAGTCAGCAAGCTCCTCGGGATTGAGTCCTCGGCTGATATAATCAGCGGGGTTGTGCTTACACAGGCCCAGCGCCAGTCGGAAGTGAATTGGTGTATAGTTGCCACTCTATTCGCCACGTAAACTTGCAACCTAGCTGTTTCGGTGTTTATCCAAGCTAAGACTATTTTCGAATCACTATATAAGTACACGTCATCTATTTTAAAACGTAGTTTAAGCGTGTCATACACCTTAGTTGCTAACTTTGCCAATAATAGGGCCGCGTTTAGCTCGAATCGCGGTATTGTTAGACCTTTGCTCAGCGGGTTGATTCTAGATTTCGAACATAGCATACAGTTACTCGAAGGTATACGCAACAACCATAGCCAATGGTGGTTGAAGCATCTGCAAATTCTATCAGTTGCACAGAACATGATTTATCTACGTGAATATTCCTATTCAAGTGTATCGGCTTCATGTTTAGCCAATTTATTAGCGAAATCTAACCATTGCAGTTTGACATCTTCAGGGGGGCTGTCATTCTAGTCCATGTTAGTTGACCACAACTTTTGCATGATAGTCTTTGCAACCACCACGATTGGACTGGCAAACCCCATTGGATCATAAAATCACGAGATGTAACTGAGAATTTCGTGTTTTGTTACTGATTGTGGGTCGAAAGGCTCGAGACTTGTTATTTTAAAACAATCCTCACCTACATTTATGTTCAACCCTAATGCCTTCATGTCGTATTCGCCCTCCTGCAGATCAATTTCATCAAATTGTTGTTGCTGAGTAGGGATATCTGTCAAGACTTCATGGCTGTTCGAGGCCCACTTGTGGGTCTGAAAGTTGTCTGTTCCTAATAATTCGCGTATCTGACGTTTGGCCTCCAGTAGGGTATCTATAGTGCTACTCGAGTATAATATGTCATCTACGTAACAGCAGTTCTTTAGTATGAACGAAGCTAAAGGATATTCGCGTTCATTTTTAATAGCAAGTTCTAGGAGGCAGCGTGTTGCTAGAAAACTTGATGATTTTAGACCGTACGTTACCGTATCTAAACATATACATTTGACACTTTCGTTGGGATTGTCACTGTATTTATCATCGACCTTTACACATCTGAACATTTGTTTGATGTCGGTGGTGAATGTGAAGTTACCAAACCTGAATAACAGGACGATATCGAAAAGGTCCCTTTGTGTAGTCGGCCCATTTAATAACAAAATCAAAAAAAATATATCAAAATATACTTTATTGCACAAAAACAGAAGATACAGATACATTAAAATGGAAACTAGGTGTAAAAAGGCGAGCTTATCTCTAAAAAGAGATTTCTTCCAGCAAACCTAATATGGACAGAATACATGAAATAACAGGTAGACCTATGTGCACAACGTTAAAAATATTAAAATAATAAACGAATTACTAATATGTACATAAATACATAAAATCAATACAAATAGACAAAATTATACTACATATATATATATATATATATAAGGCAATATACCTACATAAATCTAGTATGGAAGAGAAAGATAGTGTTCTTTTAAGCGAGTTTTAAAAATAGAAAGTGACGGGCTGTCTCTGATTGCGCTAGGAAGTTTGTTACATGTCTGATAGCTCGTAGTCTGAACCCATGTTCATATGCGGCAGTATTGTGTTGCGGAGTTATAAGTAGTGACCGAGCGTGAGATCTCCGAGGCCTATCCGAGGACAAAAATTCAAAACGATCTCGTAAGAAGACAGGATAGCGAGGATTAAATAAGATGTTATAGAGGCAGATGAGGATATGAGAATCCCGACGAAGACGGATAGGGAGCCAATTTAACCCCCTGCGATACTCCGAGACGTGGTCATACTTGCGCAGGCCGAAGACAAACCGAATCCCGAGGTTTTGAAGTCGCTCTAGTTTGTTCAGTTGCTCTTCATTCGCGCTCACCCAGCATACGTCAGCGTAATCGATCAGAGGAAGGAGAAGAGACTGGGCAAGCGTTATTTTTGTCTGACGAGGCAGAAAGTATTGTAGTCGTGAAAAGTGGCAAAGACTCGCCTACTGACCTCGCTGACATGCGCTGATCAGGAAAATTGGTTATCGAAGAAAACTCCTAGATTTTTGGCCTTAGTACTATATGAGATTATAGTTCCATCATAGGTTATAGGGGCAATGGACATATTCTGTAACAAGTTAAGGGAAAACCTGGAACCAATAATCAAAGCCTGGGACTTACTAGGGTTGACAAGTAGTCCAAAAGAAGTGGCCCAGTCCCTAATTCGCTCGAGATCGGCATTTAACATCCCCACAGCAGACACCATATCACAGGGAGAAAAATGACGATAAATCTGGAGATCGTCTGCGTAAAGATGATATGATGACGAGAGAGCATCCGAGACGGAATTCATGAAGACGGAGAAAAGAAGAGGAGAGAGAATACCACCCTGAGGGACCCCCGCAACGAGGTCACACCACTCTGTTGAAGTCACCTCCGACCTAATACGTTGCTGGCGACCTCTCAGATAAGAGTCGAACCATCAAGTAGAGACGGAGGATACATTCAAGGACTTTAGGGTCTCAACAAGGATATCGAAATCAACGCAGTTAAAGGCGCTGCTGAAGTCCAGCAGTGCAAGTACAGTGAGCTGTTTCTCGTCCATCGCATGCTGAATGTCATCGGTGACTTTAAGCAAGGCCGTGACAGTGCTATGACCCGGCCTAAAATCGGATTGCAGTTGATTCAGCAAGTTGTTTGAGCATAAGTAGGAGGATAACTGAGAATGGACAATGGATTCAAGGACTTTGGATAGGATAGGCAGAATGGAAATGGGACGAAACTCTTTAAAATAGGAGGGATTTGATGTTTTGGGAAATGGGATAACTAAGGCTTTTTTCCACACATTAGGGAAGGAACCATTGGAAAGAGAGAAGTTTATTATATGAGTGATAGCTGAAAGAAGCTCGTCAAGTACGTTGCTGATCATTTTGGAGCAGATATTATCGTCACCCACGGCTTTGGAGGAAATGGAGAGCACTGCTTTCTTAACCGCATCAATTCTGACATGTCAAATGGAGTGGAGGTGGGAGCAGACCTCGAGCGCAGGTGACACAGAGTGGCATTTTTTACGGTGGGATCCATGACGACAGGGGGAGCTGAGAAAAATATGTTGAGACCGTTGAGATCAACAATGCCATCCGCTTGGATGTGTGTCGGTAAGTCTCAGGATCAAGCGATCCTGAGACTTACCAACACCAAGCGTTCTAAGGAATTTTCATACTTGAGCAGGTGTGTATCTTTCGATACACTCAAATATATGACGGCGCTTGGCATCACGACATATGCGATTACAGCGGTTTCGGAGGCGTTTGAAAGTGGCAAGGTTCTCGGCTGTAGGCTCCTTTTTGTGGAGGCATTTGGCTCTGTTCCTTTTAGCCATCAAACATTTGATAACGTCGGTGAGCCAGGGTGCTGGAAGGTGTTTCACCTTAACCTTCTTACCGGTGCATGCTTGTCAAATAGTCCCAGAATAATTGCGTTGAAGTGGTGGATCTTATCATCTACGGTCTCACTAGTGATAATAGGTATCCAGTCAATCGACGCGGCATCTGATTTAAGGGATGCAGAATCAATACCCTTGAAGCTACGAATGTAAATAAGTTTTGCATTGCTCTTGGGAGTCTTAATCTTATATGAGAGGTAAATCAGGTCATGATAGGAAAAAGGAGAGTTAATTTGTCCATGTGTCGCAACTTTGTCCAAATTAGAAACTATCATGAGATCAAGAAGAGAGGGAGTGCAATGTGGTTTGGAAATGAGTAGCTTTGAGAGGAAGAATATGCATATTGAAAGAATTTACAATGGACTGTAATTTAGCAGATCGGGAATTATTTTTAAGAAGACATGTATTAAAATCGCCAAAAATCAGGGTATCATTATAAAGAGGAGTCAGCTCATTAAGCAAAGTCTCAAAAGAGTCAAAGTAATCAATACGGAGTAAGGGACTGTAGAGGACTCCGAGCAGAACTTTACTATGGTGAAGACAGATTTCGAGGAAGAGATGTTCTGCTGATTCGGAGTACTCATTCGGGGAGGTATTTATAACTCTGCAAGGGATATCCAGGCGAAGGTAAATAGCTACGCCGCCATCCGCTTTCCCAACTCTGTCGTTCCGATAGAGCTGGTATCCAGGCAGCGAGTACATAGTGGATGGTAAAGTCGGCTTGAGAAAGGATTCAGATACAAGAATATCATCTACATGTTTGCTTCTGAACGACTCGAGTAGGTCCGGATAACTGGAGTGAATGCTCTGGGCGTTAATATGAACAATTTTATAATAATTCCCCAGGCCCGCAAAGACAGACGTAAGTTCGACGGATAGCGGTCTCTCCACAAGGGAGTTATCGCTCTCCGCACTAATATAGTCATCACTTGAAGAACATGAGAATAAACTGTTATCAATATTACATAAACTATCCATACCAAATAAAATAAATATATATTAATAATATAATAAATATGCTACAATGCGTTATCTAACACAAAATAAAACTACAACTACACTACTAAATAAATATTGACCTAGACCCTAACCTCACAGGAGTGATGAAAGGAATCTGGTAAATAATAAGATCCCATTACATAAATTATAAAAGACAAAAACACACAGGGCAAAAGTCACGCACTTTTGTTTTGTAGACCAGCGAGTCAAGATAAAAAAATATATACAAAATGTATAGGTTCGTAGACGATGCGGTTTGGCAGAAATCGGAACACAACTTTATATTTAAAAAGTGAGCCCAAGGTGACATTTCATGACAGTGACAGATTGACAAAATGCAAGGAAAAAAAATATTAATTTTTAGTCGGGCAAATGCAAAGAAGTTCGAAGAATAAATAAACCTACCGAAATTACCAGCATAGGACTTGTAAAATGAGGTCGTATCGCTAAAGAACATGGCACGGCGAGCATCTGAAAACCACACTCCGGCTAACTAACCCCACATCACCAATCACTTCGCAGCCCGAGCTTGAGACGCACCTTTCCTCGTAACGACGCCTTTGACGGTGCCCGCCGAAGTCTGCGCAGTAGGTTTTTTCCCCTTGTCGGCTAACTGTGGGGCCTCCTTACTGGGGAACTTGTTCATGAGCGGCCGCAACTCCGTCCAGTATTTGATCTTCTGGCGAGTCTTGTTGGGCAGGTGCAGGAAGATTCGGTCATCGGAAGTCCATGAGTTATTGACCCCAAAGTGTTTTCGCGCTGCCATGAACACATCATGCTGCGACCTTGTGAGGTCGTAATAAAATGTCGTTGAGCGAAACCCTTTTATCTGTTTTCATAGACCCATCGAACACTGTTCGTAATTTTGTAGTTTTACTATCCTGTTTTAATACCGCGTGATGAGGCAGGAAATAGATTGGTTTACCTATGCAGTCTAAGTCCTCAATATTTACATAATGAGCATGGCCTAGTGATATGAATTGCTGGATGAAACTCCTATACGCTGATAACAGCGTTTCATCTTTGTGTAGTTTTTTCTCTAAGTTATGAAAACGTTTTAGAGCTTGGTTGAAAGAATTTCCTAACATCTTATTTACATCTGGGAGGGGCATCTTTGTAGCCAGTGTTACAGTGAATTGATTGTCCCTCAGTTGAGTAGTGTCTTGAAAAATTTGTTCTGCTAACTCATGTTCAGATTTTTTTTCATTATAGATCTCTGGTATCTGTTCAGTTTTCCAAAACCTAGGTATTGTTTCACTTATATCAGATGAGCATTGGTGACAAAATAAGGAGACTACCTTTGGATCGCCTGGTTGAGGTACAGAACCTGCTATGATGTGCCCGAAGTGAGTGTTAACAATCTGCGCCTGCTCAGTATTAGATGTTGGCTGGCTGGAACTCGCAGTGTTGCCCTCCCTCGGCAGTAGCACCTGTCAACTTAGACTCCGCGGCCACGTTTGTTACCCTGGTTGCAATGGATGGCTTCACTGTAACTCCTTGGTCAGAGTTCTCCAGTGCCAGCGCCCGTCTTTCCATACACTCAAGGAAGCCGGTGATTGTTGGCTCCATCTTGCTGTCCTTCTCGGTCTGGTAGGCTCTGGATGTGTATGCATCTAGTTTCCGACAAAGTACCTAAAGCAATATAGCATCCCAGTGTTTTACGTTGCTATCTAGGTTCGTCAGTGCGGCAATGTGTTGTTTAACTGTGGCTATAAATATTCTCAGGTTACTGGCCGTCAACCTTACGCGCTCTACACCAACGACATCCCCACACTCGAGGGCCATCTCGAGGAGGGGGTGGAAGACGTTGTGCTCGCCCTCTATGCAGACGACAGCGCCTACTTCGCGTCGTCGCGCAAAATTGAGCTCGCCTGCAGGAAGATGCAGCGACTCCTGGACCTGCTGCCGCCCTGGCTGGACAAGTGGCGGACCGCGGTGAACGTCGGGAAGACAACAGCCCTGTTGACTACCCGCTCCCGCCGTCTGACCCCGCTACAGTTGAGGGGCCGGGACATCGAGTGGCAATCGACGGTGAAATACCTCGGTTGCAACATCGACTGCTCGGTGCGCATGGTCCCGATGGTGCAACACTGCATCAACCGGGCCAAAGCCGCGCGGGCAATGCTCCGGCCTGTCCTGTCGTCCAGCCTGCCTCTGAGAGCCAAGCTGCGGGTGTACAAGGCCTATGTGCGCTCGCGGCTCACCTACGCGGCTCCAGCATGGTACGCCCTGCTGTCGAAGACCCAGAAGGCACGGCTGCAGCGGTTCCAGAACATCTCCCTGCGGGTGATCACAGGAGCCGGGCGGTACGTGCGCAACACCACCATCATGAGGGATACCCGGATGCCCACCGTGGAGAAATTCGTCGCGCGGCTGGCACGGCGCATGTACGACTGCGCCGACAACAGCCGCCACGCACACATCTCCACGACATTGCTCCGCATCACGCACGTCCGCCTGAAGGCAGACCACTCCCAAGAGAGTTGCTGCTCATCCCACTGTCGCCAGTGTAAGCCCGCAGAAGAGGGCGAAAGCACAGCACAGTGAAGAGAAGAAGCTCCCGCACCGTTGTCGCCAGTGTATGCCAATAGACGGCGAAAGCACAGCACAACGAAGGCCACGCAAGGCCCCTGACAAGTAGGGGCCACCCAAGACCGGGGGGGACGTTACCCCCCGAGTTGACGCCGCGGGCATAAGGCAACCATAAAACCTCGACCCCGCAACCGTAGTGGTTCTCGCGCTCCGCGCGAGAACACACTCCGCAGACCACGCGCGAGGTTACTGGCCGTTGATTTGCCAATGCACGGCATGTCGAGCAACACTGAGATGTGTTCACTCACTAACCTAAACCTATTATCATATCTGTCTTTCAAAAGTTGAATCGCTTGCTCATAGCTACCCGTGGCTAGTACAGCTTTTGGATGCTATCAAGAGTCTTGTCATCATGTGTCTTGTCTTGAAGTGATGTAAACAAACTCATGAACGGTGTGTAATTACTGTATTTGCCAGTGAACACTGGTATGGTGATGTGAGGTAACTTTGCCTTGCTTTTAGTTGGTGGGGGCTGGTCATTTACACTTTGTTTATGACAATTTATGAGCTTACCCAAGCTGGCCAAGGCCGTGAAGTATTTCTCCTCTACTGCAACCAGATCTTCTAGAACAGTGGAGGGGTCCTGTAGTTGACACACTTTTACATTGATTGATTCGAAGTCTTGGAAGGCAGCTAGCAGCCTATCCCGCTTTACAATAAGAAGTTATAGCGAGAAATCACTCCCAACAACCGAGCTGCATATGCGGGTGATGGAGCCCTTTACGTAGCCCCTTTTTGCAATAAGCTCTTTTAACTCCGACATTTTTGTTACCTACCTTTATGATAGAAAGTCGAAAATTCACAAAATTCTAACCACGCCACGCTAAAGCTATCCTGACTTGTGAACACAAAAATTAAAATGGCGGCGGAGACTGACTGAGAAGTGGGCGAAAATCGTAGCCTGCCGCAAGCGCAGGTGTGGCGCCGTCCCTCGGCGATTCTGCGAATCAATCACGTAAGTTGACCTGACCTTGTTCTTCGATTTTCATTCGCTGGCTGGCCGGAAGTTGACGTTGCTCTGCACTGCTTTACCAATGACGTCGACGTTGATTGGCTGACGGCGCGTCGTACTTATTTACCGACGCTAGTGATGCGATGAATCCTTCATCGATCTATTGGCGAAATCGATCGAAGAATCGCTGTCGTGATATGCTCAAGCTGCCACTGTCCGCCAAATCAAAAATGGCGAAGATGAGTGGATGAATTGATGAAAATGCGGTGGGTGTTATGTTGACGAATGAATGATGCACACACAACACACTATTTTTGCACTGCACCTTGCTTGAGAACACTTTTATTCTTCTGTTGTCCTTTTGTTGCTGCTTCCTTTGAAAAATGCGATCTTGCTGACGAATGGCGGTGGCGTGGCGAGAATCCTGTTGCGCTCGTACTCTGAGTTTCCACTATTGCGGAGGCTGGTGTTTTTCCGTCAAAGGACCATGTGGCGGCATGTTTATTGCACCAGACGTGTACACTGCAGCAGAGATCGAGGAAGAGAGAGATACATTGTTGCTACAAATAAATACTAAAATACTACTACATACATTTTTGTGTGGGTGTTGCCAACAGGAGGAACTAGTGGTGAAACATTAGCATGAATATTTTATGATTAAACGAACTTACCTTAAGTGAAGTTCTATCAAAATTATGCGAAGCACTTCGTCCGAAGAGATTAGTAAGGAGAATATTTATGATGTAGTAACACGTATTGTGCACCGCTCTGCACTTCTCAACTGAGAATCAAAATATCAAAATATATTCTCAACTGAGAATATATTTTGATACTTTCAGTTTATTTATTTTTTTTGTAAGGTAGATAGATATTTTGCCTATCCGGCAGCGAACATCGATCTCGTGCTTCATTTAGTTTAGAGTCCAATAACTCATTTGATGATAAAATCCTGGCTCATTAATAAGGGTGCGAATAGCTTGGGTTGGGAGGGAGTTACTAATCTCTTCGGACGAGGTGCTTCGCATAATTTTGATAGAACTTCGCTTAAGGTAAGTTCGTTTAATTATAAATTATACTCGCACCTCGTCCTTCAGGATTAGTAAGGAGAATATTTATGATACATGTAGATTTTGAGAGCACTTAGATTTTTTTATCGATGAGCATATTTTTATAAATGATGAACATATTTTATATCCAGTAAGAATTATTATTTAGAAATAATAAATTTTAAACCACAGTTTTTCTTACTTAGTATAATCAGTTTTTATTTTAGTTAACGCAAAGAAATCCTTTTAACATTAAGGGATTCCAATTGTTTGCAATATAATCACATGTATTTTCGTATATGTATAACAACAATAGGAACTATGAGTTACAGCGTACGACTTAATCAAAAACAGATGTCGCTAGCGAAACATTGTCGGTGGTTGATATGACCCTATTGTAAAATTTGGCAAAGGTATTGGAGGTGTCACTCCATCCTGCGGTGTTACGAATGGTCTCAATACTGACACCGAGAGACCTAGCCCTAGACGTAGCGGCGTGCCGCGTCGAGTGCGCGGAGAACACCGCAGTGTCCGGCCCACTGTCTCCGAGCGTGCGCTTGATCCAGCGACTTAAGCTCTGAGGGCCAACGGCTAAGTGTGGTTTCTTTAAACCTATAAAGAGAGTTCCACACTTTATAAGGGAACTAGTTTTTTCGATATAGGCGAGTAAGGCTGCTGCTGGACATATAGTGGGCTTTTCTTTGAAATGGGGTATGACTAGGATAGGCTGCTTACTACCAGGCCTAGACGTCTTTATAATGTCTGGGATCTTGATAATTATTTGGTCGCTTCGTTTTTCTATCTTTATGGTTTTAATTTTAGAAAACGTTTGCACTCTGTGTGCTGTTGCCAATGCTAAAAGAGTGATTGTCTTCTTTGACAATTGCTCCAAGCAAAGGTCTTTGTTTGGGTAGGAACCACTGAGATGATCTAACACTATATTTGTGTCCCATGTAATGTCGTATCTAGGTAATGGTGGCCGAAGTCGGTAAACCCCTTTAAAGAATCGTTGTAAAATGTCATTATTAGATATTGTTGGTCCTAATATTAAGGATAGGGCTGAACGACATGATATAAGGGTCCATATTGACTACCGTTCTCGTATTGTTGGGTAAGGAAATCCACAACCACATATACAGGCACACTGAAATAGTTGAGTGAGCGCTGGTTGCAGAAAGTCCACCCCTTTTTGAGGCATACATCATATTGTTTTATTGTGTTTGGCGCTAACGAAGCTACCATTATATCTAAGGCCGAGTTAGAGAGGCCCCTATTTGTCAACGCCTGGCGGACAACACTGCTGCAACCAGGGTAATTGACTTGTGCACCTGGCGGGAGCTGGAATGAGAAATCAGGCAGTTACTGTATGGTTCGAATGTAACAGGTTGAGATTTGAGGAGGTTCTTGAAAATAGGGCTGGGTGGGCCACTGGGGTACGACCATAATGCCTTCTGCTTTACCTGCAATTATTTTTCTAAGAGTTTTAAGTATCATCGAGAAAGGAGGGAATGCGTAGAAATAAAACGATGTCCATAAGAAGGTAAACGCATCGACAGCGAAGGCGTCCGGGTCCTGGTGCCAAGCGACATAACTCGGGCATTTGTGATTTACACGACTTGCATATAAGTCAATGTCCGGCACATCGAACGAACTCGTCATAGAATCAAAGGCCCAGTCGGCTAACTCCCACTAGTGTTTTCACTTGATTTTATGTATGATGCAAATATGTACAATTTTTTTTGCTCACACCATTGCCAGATCTGCTTAGTAATATGTGTGAGATGTGGGTATTGTACTCCCCCCATACGATTTATATGGGAAATTGCGGTTGTATTGTGTATGTGCATAAGTGCTTGGCAATCGCATAGGTCGCGAGCGAATGTCTTTAAAGCAAGAAATGCGGCTAACAGTTTGAGGTAATTAATATGACGAGCCTGTTCTGCGGCCGACCACTGTCCGCTTGCCCTTTGGCCCTCGCACATTGCTCCCCACCCCGTTGTTGAGGCGTCAGAGAATATCTCTTTCTGGTACACGTCGTTGGTAATCCGATGCACCGATTCATCAACAGCCCTTAGCCAACACTGCAGGTCGGATTGAAGGGAGACAGGAATACTTATAGATTTATTATAGTCCTCGTCATCCCTTAGGTTTAAGTATTTGTGTCGTTCAATTTCTTAGTGTAAAGCCAGCCGTAAGCTACGGCTGGGCAACATGAGACTAGTAACCCAACAATGCGCGCAAAATTTCCTCAATTTACATCTTTTTAATTTAACGAATTGTTCTAATTCAGATTTTATTCGTAGCTTCTTTTCGTTAGGAAGGCTGAGCTGTAAATTGTGACAATCGATAATAACTCCCAGAAATTTTCATGTGGTTGATGGGTTACATGTACTTTTTTCCTCGTTTATTAGGAAGCCTAGGGAAGTTAGCAAGCTTTTTGTAACATAGACATTGGTCATACAATCCAGGTAGGTATTTCCAAACAATAACCAGTCGTCGAGGTACAAGGTCGAGATCAGGCCCGCGCTGCGCAGTAGTTTCACTATTGGTTTAGTTATTTTTGTAAATATGAACGGCGCCGTATTCAGACCGAATGGTAATACGTTGAATTCGAACAAACGACCATTAAAAACAAATCTTAGGTATTTGCGGTATCGCCTCTGTATGCTTACTAAGAAATATGCATCTTTAAGGTCAACTGTAACCATTTGACAGTCTTTTGTGACCAGTTTTACAGCTGTGCGCAAATGTTCCAAATTAAAATGACGTGTTGTTATAAATTTATTGAGTTTTTTGAGATTGAGGATAAATCTCATCTTACCATTCGGCTTTGGTGTGAGAAATGTAGTGGATATGAATTGCCCTTAGCACGAATCGCACTCTGTTAAGGCGCCTATTTTTAACAAATGGTCCACACACTCATTATAAAGTTGTTTTTATAGATTTGTATGAACAGGTGGAGGGGGAACCAAACGTTGGATAACAGGACTTGAGAACTTAATTTCGTAACCATTAATCCATTCGAGAATAATGCGGTCATTTGTTATTAATTACCATTGTTCACGAAATTGTGCTAATCTCCCTCCGTACTTAACTGTACT
The DNA here is from genome assembly GCA_949825045.1 of Argyresthia goedartella. Classification (NCBI taxonomy): domain Eukaryota; kingdom Metazoa; phylum Arthropoda; class Insecta; order Lepidoptera; family Argyresthiidae; genus Argyresthia; species Argyresthia goedartella. The sequence continues at coordinate 25,315,284 of OX463831.1, forward strand.
CGTAGTATCTAGTAGTTGCGGCGCCTGTGTAGCGGCGGCGGCGGCGGCGGCAGCTGATGCGGCGACGGTCTCGACCATTAGCCGGGCGGCGGTGGGAGATGCGGTGCGCGGTGCGCGGTGCGCGGCAGGCTTGCGGCTCCTCGGGGGCGGGGGCGGCGGCGGCGGCCCCGGCGGCCTGCGCGCCGGGGGAGGAGCTCTCCGGTTTAAAGGCTGCTTTGCTGCGGGGGGTCTTGAGCGCTTGGACGAGCCCTTACTGCTGTAAGTGTCGGGTTTTAATTCGGATGCTGACTTGTTCAATTCTTTTGCGGACTTCAATATATCGCACAGCGAACAGGTGTGAGTCGATTTTTGTTTTCGAAAGATGTTCACTCATATCTTTTTTGACAGAGAACATAATGAAATTTCTTCTCGTTACCGAATCGCTATGTTGAATGTCGCACAATAAGCGACATGCGTCCATCAGCTTTTGCAAAATCTCGTTATTTTTATTTTTTGAACTCAGCTGGTTGTTGATAACTTCACTTAAGCATGAGATGGCACTGGCCATCTGATTTTGTTTTGTCTCAATGCCCTTATCGCGCTTAGCGTTGGCATCGGTAAAGAATTTTATTTGAGCATTGACCTTCGGCGCGTCAATGTAGGTACAATTGGCCGGTATGAGGTATTTTGCAATAAGGTCCTTCCTAGCATCCTTTTCCAGGCCCTCTGTAGCAACGTGTTGAAAACGGGTGGCTAATTCTTTTCGTATTTCAGGTCCATACTGAACTGTAGAAGATGGGTCATCACCGAAAATTTTCATAATCTCAGGGTCTAACTCAATAAGGGGGCTATCCCCCTGCTGTAGTTCATTGATAGACGCGCTTGGTCCCTGATCCGGGCCGCGCGGCGCTGCGCTTGGGCCGGCCTGTAATACATCGGGCACCGTGCCTGGTCCCGGTTGCGGCTCGTCAGGTGCTGAGCTTGGTCCCGGTTGCGGTTCGGCAGTCGGGGGGTTTGGACAAGAGGGTAGCTCGTTTGGGGGCTTGTCTACTTGGTTTTCAGAGCCCTCCGAGTAGTCATCGTCGGAGACGTACATTGGTTCAGCGTCGGACGCGTTGTTTGGAGGTGTGACTGAAAGGTACCGAGAAAACCTAAGTACTTGAAGTAAGTAGATGCCTATTTTTGTAGGTATTGATCTAATAAAGAATATTCTATTTGCAGATTCTCAAAAGTAAGACTTGTATGCTAACGGTACTGTGTCGAGACAGCCCCAGCGGCTGCTCTGGTTACACACCGTAATGATAGCATAGTACCATAGAACATGAGTGAGATGTGAGTAATTTAAAGGTTTTTACAAGATTTTCTTACTATTTTACAAGAATCGGTAATAATGTCCTTTATGAGCACTTGATAACAACAGTTTCATCTTCAGAGATTTAGTTAGGTACAGTCCCCAATGGAAAGCACGCCAACTGTTTTTTAAATGCGGTGAAATAACCCCAATGGTTATCTCGAGCATTTCTTCGTAAGAATGCTTACGGAGCCACCTTATATAGATCAAATAGGTATTTAAACAAACAGAGAAGTTAAATACCTTGGTCATCATCATTGCGTCGGAAATTTCGGGATCGCGAAGCAGGGGATGTTTCTCGCCTGCGCTTTTTTCGTTCCAGTTTTTTAAGTTTTCGTCGATACTTGTCGATTTCGTCGTCGTAACTTCGCGAACGTTTCGGCATTTTTACACTTTTTCACGTTTTGAAACGTTGATTGATGGAAAGTGACTTGAGCGGCGGAGCACTAAAACGCGTATGAAGCACGAGATCGATGGGCGCTGCCGGCTAGGCAAAATATCTATCCAACCTACAAAAAAAAAAAAACTGAAAGTAACAAAATATATTCTCAACTAAAGTGCAGAGCGGTGCACAATACGTGTTACTACATGTGTATCATAAATATTCTCCTTACTAATCCTGAAGGACGAGGTGCGAGCATAATTATTAATTAAGGCGCAAATAAGATGTGTAATTTAGCTACGTTTTCAGAATGAAGTACTTACATGGGGCCGTTTCCAACGACAAAGTAAGAATGAGACAGGTTAAGTTTTATCCTGCAAATCAAGTGTAATTAATCGTTTTCTTTTGAGTTGCTAAATGGGTCAAGGTCCGAGAAACGTTTCATATAAGTTCTAGTAATCCTATGACATATGCTGTTAGAGGCTCAATTAGTGCGATCGGAGGGTATACGGATGTACATAAGGTTAGAAAGATGAACTCGAGAAGAAGTTATAAACTATTTAATAAGGTTTCTACGAGTTTGTATTGTAAATGTATGTGGGAACGTGTGCGTGCATACGCTGTCCCGAGGCAAATAGAAGGAGCCGCTGCTCGCAGGCGGCGGTGGTATGGCACACATCGCTCGCCCTTATGAAGTCGTAGATGGGGCGCGAACATGCTGGGGGCCCTTGAAAGCCCTGCTTTCAAGAATCATAAAGAAGGCACGGTGTCTAAGTTGGCGACCCGTGGTATTCCGTCTGAGCCAGGATGAACTTTTCGTACTCTTCCCAGGCTTCTTAACAATGGAGGGTGATTCTCTTCCCTTATGATGACGAGATCTCCTTGCTGTAGGTCTCTGGCGCGCGTTTTCCATTTTGTTCGTTACTGCAGTTCCATGACGTACTCGGACTACCAGCGTCTCCAGAAGTACTGTCTAATTTGCTCGACAAGGTGGAAGCGGTTCAACTTGTGAAGTGTTGACACCGGTCAGGTCCGGGGCTGGGAGCGACATCAGTGGCCTGCCAAGGAGAAAGTGCCCCGGTGTGACGCTGCCTAATCTTTAGGAGAGGAGGAGAGGGGGCAGAGAGGTCGGCTATTGAGGATAGCCTCAATTTGAACAAACAAAGACGATAGCTCTTCAAATGTGAGATGTCAGTTTCCCAATATGATGCTTGATGAGAAATTTAGCCGATTAAATGCCTGCCTCTACGTAGCCGTTAAAATTAGGAGCGTAAGCCGGTAAAATTTAAATATGATACCATGATCACATGCAAAGTCTTATATTGCTTTAAAAAGTCATTAATTTCTTTGGCACCGGCGACAAAGTTTTTGCCATTATCACAAAAAATCTCTCTCGGTTTCCCCTTGCGTGAGATGAACCGACGCAGGGACAATATGGAAGGCCTCTTTGGAAAGTTCACTTACTGCCTCTACTTAAATATAAAAAGACAAAGGTAACATTTTGTTATCCTGCAACCACGCCCACGTCGATCAGTGATCAAAAACGGTCCTGAAAAATATTGTTTTGCCATAATAACGAATGCAGAGAACGCACTGTTCGGCCATGCATCGTGCAAAGTTCCTACCCCCGATAGGCCAACACTGCTCACATGGATGCCAGCATGAGCTGAGGTCCCACATGCGATGAACGTCTGTGTTCGTGAGTAAAAATTAGTTTCATAAGTACATACTTACGAAACTAATTTTTACTCACGAACTTACGTTTGGAGGAGAGTAGAATAGGATGATTAACTGAAAAGTCGTACTTAGACTTAGCTAGCCTGCCCCCCACTCTCAGGATCCCCTGAGAATCAATAAATGTTGCTAATGTAGTGATGTGTGATTTAGGGTTTAGTTTTTTATTTCCTTTTAATAAATCTAACTCCGCAGAAAAAGATTGTTGTTGTGATAACTTTACCAAAACCTTTAAGGCATTGTCAAGCTCAACTAAAGTTAAGAGACCCCTTATGTCTTGTTTTTTGCATTTGATGTTAATGAAGCGCGATACATATGCAGCTATATGCTTAAGTTTGTTGAGTTGTGAGTACATTTGAAAGTCTATGACAGTATTGGCAGTATCTAATCTGTTGTCTATGTTTGTCATTAAGGATGTGATCGGTTTGTATTCAGGTAAGTCACGTGTCATAGAATTAGTGTTTAGAGCCGGCCAACTTTTTTCGGGCTCTAAAAGTAATGTAGGTCCATGCTACCACAGCTGCTGAGACTGAGCATACTAAGGGTCAACCCCGCGAGAAGCAAGGTCAGCGGGATTGAGAGCTGTGGGTACATGACGTCACGATGAGCTTTCGGTAAGCTCTTGAATGGTCGCGACATGGTTCGCGACGTACGTTTTAAATTTAGATGGACAAGTGTTTATCCAGGCCAGTGCCACGCTGGAGTCGGTCTAGTATATGCAGCGTGCTTGTGAAAATGCGTTATTAACAGTCGCAGCAAGCCGACTAGCAAGAAATGATGAGCGCTGATGAAAGCTCCAAACGAGGTATCTTCGTAACCTTCATAGGTGCGACCCGAGATTTCGTGCACAGAAGGTGTATGGCTTGTTTGCCTGGCATTAAAGTGTGTTTTACGTATATACATCCGCCATATGCGGCCTGCAACGCATCGCAGAAAGCATGAAGCTCCATTATTGAAGGTAAGTCATCGTCAAATATGTGTTTAGGCACAGGCTTTAGGTATTTTATGTTATCAATGAAGTATGCCCAGGTTCGATGGATTTGACAGGAACTGCCTCATCCCAACCCAGCTTGAGAGATCAAAGTTTTTGCAATAGTATTTTAGGTTTGACCGTACACAACGTCAAGAGGCCTAAAGGGTCAAAGACCTTAAAAGTTGTGGATAAAATGGAACGCTTAGTAACGATGTCAGTCTTGAGCAGGATTCCAAAACAATCCTAGCATGTGTTCAGACTGAGTTAACGCTAAGCTTTAATTTATTACGTTGCCTGCTTCGGAATCAATTAGAAGTTATGAGTTGGACCGATATTTTTTTAGGTTATAGCATCCTAATGAAAGTGATCTTGACACGACCAGTTTAATGTTAAGAAGATCAGTCTCCTTGTCAGCCCCGGTAAGAAGGTCATCGCAATAGAAGTCAGTTTGAATTATAGTTTTAGTCAATGAATCAGCTGACTCCTAACCGAGCTGCCACAAGCATCTTGCCGCCAAAAAATTGGCACTAGAATATCTGTATGTTACGGTGTTATGTCTGAGCGATTGAGTAGGAAGCGATTCATTTTCACGCCACATTATTAATTGTAAATCGCGATCCAACTCATTCATAACGACCTGTTTGTACATAGGGCGCACTGTAAGTTTCCGGAACTGGCCACTTACATAAACAATATTTAAAAATTTATTGCAACATTTGAAAATAGAACTCTTTGGCTGTAGAATGCAGTTTGTTTCATCTGACTGCCTTTTGTTTTTACCTTGTGGCGCCATTTAAAAAATTGTGTGTCTGCATCAACATGGATTTAACTCGGGAAAATTTTCGTAGTATGATTTTCTACGATTTTAAGTGTAATTTGACAGCTCAACAGAGCATTGCTCGGCTTAAAACAGCTTTTGGCAATGAAGCACCATGCAAGACAACTGTTTATAGCTGGTTTGCAGAATTCAAGCGTGGTCGTATCAATCTCAGTGACGAATCTCGCGATGGTCGGCCGTCCACCGCTGTGACCAACAAAAACATCGATGCTGGGCGCCGTATGATTGAAACAGACAGGCATGTGACCTACCATGAAATTCGCGCATCCTTAGAAATAGGCATGAGTCAAATACAATTAATCCTACACAAACATTTGGGTGTGAGAAAGCTGTGCTCGCGGTGGATCCCACACAACTTGACCGAGGCTCAAAAAACGGACCGCGTCACTTGGTGCAGTGCCATGCTTACCAGATTCAACGAAGGTGCGTCAAATTTGGTGTGGGACATAGTAACAGGTGACGAAACATGGATTTATTGCTACGATCCCAAAACAAAGCAGCAATCGAGCGTATGGGTCTTTCAAGATGAGCCGAAACCAACCAAAGTGGCGCGCGTGAAAAGTGCATCTAAGCGGATGATTGCTTCTTTTTTTAATAAAACTGGACACGTGGCTACTGTTGCTTTAGAGAATCGTCGTACAGTGAATAGTGACTGGTACACGACCATTTGTTTGCCGGAAGTTATTGACGAACTCCGTAAAAATAACCGTAAACGCCGTATCATCCTGCACCACGACAATGCTAGTTCTCACACGGCCAGACAGACAAACGACTTTTTGAAGGCGAAAAATGTAGAACTCATGAGTCATCCTGCATACAGTCCCGACCTGGCACCTTGTGACTTTTTTCTGTTCCCAGAAATTAAGAACCAATTACGCGGTCAACGATTTTCATCACCAGAAGAGGCTGTCGAGGAGTATGAAAAACACGTTTCAGAGGTCACCACAGAGGAGTGGCACAAATGTTTTCAAAACTGGTTTCATCGAATGAAAAAGTGCATAGACGCCAAGGGAGATTATTTTGAAAAACAATAAATTAATTTTGTACCTTTAATAGTATTTTTTCATATTCATTCCGGAAACTTACAGTGCGCCCCACGTATTATATTTCTATGTCACCAGACAGGACGTACCTATGACAACAAAATCTTAATAAGATGTTGAATAGTGAATCCTGAATATTTGGCCCTACAATTTGAAGGTCATTGGTAACGGCAAGACCCGTCATATACCACTCGAACCTTTGTGGATTCAATGGTCTCTTTTTCCACTGAGTGGTGGGGCGGAATGATATAAGTGGGTATTAAACTGTAGCATCAGATAAATGACCAAGATCGCGATATTCTTGCAAGAAGTCAGAATATCTTTGTTTTAAGTCGGGATTCCCATTCAGGCGTTTTCTAACGCTATTAAACGCTTTTTGTTAAGAAGTATGAGTCGCCAAAGGCAGTCTGGGGAGTCAATAAGGGGTAACATAACACAAAACTGGCCGTTCTCTAAACGAGTTCTGTTTTGAACGAAGTGAGATTCACTTTCAGTTATGACTGGCTTGGATTTTTGATGCGTGGGAAAGTCTTCATATTCCCAAAATTTAACAAGCTGCGATTCTAAGTCGTTCTGGCTAGTCACAAAGTTACACGATGTATTATAGAGGGCGCTGCTCTGACCCAACAAAGGTCCAGAATATATCAGCTCCCAAAATAATATCAATTTGGGATGGTTGATTGAACGTAGGGTCTGTTAATTTAATAGATGGTGGTAGGTAATTTTAAGATGGTTTACAGAAATCAATCCACAAATTGTACCTGAGCAGCACGGTTTTGTAAGGGGTAAACCCACAGTGTCCAATCTGCTTGAATACACCAACTACATTTGTCAGGCTTTTAACGATTGCTGCCAAGTAGATTCAATTTATAACGACTTCCGGAAAGCTTTCAATAAAGTTAACCATCGCATCCTTTGTAACAAACTTTCCTCACATGGTGTACATGGTAATTTTCTTTTTGGGTGGAATTTAACATTAGGAATCGTAGTCAGATCATAGCGCTGAAAGGACACTTGTCGAGGCTAGCTGATATTCCTTCGGGTATTCCTCAAGGATCCCTATTGGGGCCTTTATTTTTCATCATTTTCATAAACGACTTGGTGTCTAAACTTAAAAGCCCATGCTTCTTGTACGCCGACGATCTCAAAATATTTATTCGTATCCGTACGCAACGCGTCTGCACTTCCCTTCAGGAGGATCTGCGTACCCTGTCACATTGGTGTACAGACAATTACATGATTCTGGCTGCGGACAGCTGCTTTGTGATAACAATGACTCGTAACCACAACCCTGTCCAATTTAATTACACCTTAGATGATGTCGCATTGCAAAGAAAATCCGAAGCACGTGATCTGGGAGTTATTGACGAGAAGCTAAGCTTGAACCAGCATTGCTCCGCCCTCGTCAAGAAATTTAACCAGATTCTTAGTTTTATGTTACGTGAAGTCTAATCTTACTGTATAATACACTTGTCCGCTGTAGGTTGGAGTACGCGTCTCTCATATGGTCGCCAATGTACAAAGTCCATATCAACCATGTAGAGTCGGTCTAACTAGCTAACATAGAAACAATGAACTAACTAGTTAGCGCAACACATAAACGTAAACAATCAAGTTGAATTAATTACCGTAATGATAAATGAAGTTAAAAGTCTACTAAAGTTGCAAACGGCTTACGATCCTTATCTCTGAGGAATGCGGCTAGTTGCTCCGGCCGGGAGCTGGAGTTTCGCTTGGTAATCTTCTCACACCACTTCCAGGGTGCGGGGTTGCGGCCCCGGGGCAATGGCCCCCTTCCGCGGAGTCTTCCGCTGGCCGTGACTACGGCCAGGTCATTGGGTGGCTGAGGTCTTCTTCAGGTTGGGTGTGTGGCCTCAATCCAGGGGTGCTGCCGGCTCGGCAACCAGGTCTAGGGGTAGGCGGCGACGGCCAGGCGGGCGCGCGTGGTATGGCGCCAGGTCTCGCACGAGCGGGTGTTGAGAGCCGTCCGCCCGTGCGAACTTTTTCGTCGCCAGCCTCTGGACGAACTTGTCCAGTGTCTCCAATCCTAGGTCCCTCGCGATCGTTGCGTTCTTCACGTAGCGAGGCGCGCCGACGATGGTACGCAAGGAGAGGTTTTCTTGGGCCCGGAGTCTCTTCTTGTTGGACTCCGAGCAGAGGGCGTACCATGCCGGCGAGGCGTACGTGAGGCGGGACCTGATGTACGTTTTATAGATCCCGAGCTTTGACCGCAGGGGGAGGCTTTACGACGTTGTCGACGTGGGCCTTCATCGTGAGCCGGCGGTCTATGATGACTCCCAGATATTTTACTTGGTGATGATGATTGATTCCGACCGATTTCGGTCATGGCGACAACTTCTACTCCTAGTCGGTTTCGCGCGCGTGCGCCCGAACATGGCTTGTGTAGCCGATCTTCGCAGCGAAACTCCTTGCGCATTGGGGGCACGCAAGTACGCCACCCGCGTAGTTGTAGGAAATGGCAGCAGGTGGACGGCCTTTTAACAGGTCGCGTTACATATCAAGGTCAGCTTTACGCTGATCCTCGAACTCGCGTACTTGCCTCTTCACAATCCTGCGCCATTCTGGCCGTTGTGCTGCCAAACCTTCCCATTGAGAGGGCTCTATGTTGAATCTTCTCATGTGTCGCTTCTGAACATCTTTGTATCGGAGAAGCTGCCCGCCATGTTTTCGCTTGCCCTCCTCCAGTTCAGAATAAAAGATGCGCTTCGCCACTCTCTCCTATTTCATACGTGATACGTGACCGCACCATCGAAGCTGCCAACGCATTAATGCAATGCCACCAACATTGACTCGTCGCAGAACTTCGGTATTACGCACACGGTCGGACCATTTGATTTTCATAATGGATCGAAGGCATTTAAGGTGGAAACGATCCAGAGTGCGTATGTGGCGGCGACACACCAAGATTCAGAGGAGTATAGGAGATTTGGCAGCACAATTGCCATGTATAGTATACTGATATTTTGGTAGCTAGCTTAAGGTCATGTGAGCAGAAGACCTTGGAACACAGCTTTCCAAATGCCGCAGCTGCAGCACCTATCCTGCTGTTGATCTCGGCATCAAGGTCACACTTGGATGTAATAGTGTTCCCCAGATAACGAAAAGTCCACCTGTTTGAGCATATCCTCACCAATCTTTATCGACAGTGTCTCTTGACAATGGGTGTCCAGGGACATGACTTCTGTCTTTTTGACACTAATCTTTAGGCCGAATTTACAGCAAGATTGGTGAAACGCGGACATAAGCTCTTGCAGGCTAGAAACCCCAGATAGCCTGCAAGGCTATCTGGGGTTTCTGCTAGAAAGCATAGGTCATCAGCATAAATGATCTCTGTTATCAACGTATACGAGACTTTAGTACATGCCCTAAGTCTAGCTAAATGAAAAACACTACCGTCTGTGCGAAAGCGGATGCGGACTCCTTCGGAAACTGTCTGTTAGACCTCCTTGACTACCATTGCAAAGTATAAGGTAAACAGTGTGGGTGCTAGGACACACCCTTGCTTCACTCCACAGGTAACGGGGAAGACGTCTGACTGTTCACCGTCTATGGCGACGCAGCATTGCATGTCGTTGTGCAGGAGTCTGAGAAGTCTTACAAACTTTTCCGTGCATCCAATCTTTTCTAGCACCGACCAGAGGGCTTCTCGTGGCACACTGTCAAATGCTTTTTCAAGGTCAAAAAAGCATAGATACAACTTTCGACCTTATTCTCTACTTTTCTCTTATAGTTGACGAACGGAAAAGATAGCTTCGCAGGTGCCACGATCAGGTCGGAAGCCAAACTGGGTTTCAGGCAGAATTTTTCGGACAAATCCTTTAGGCGATTTAGAAGCATTCTGGCAATGGCCTTTCCAGGGGCAGACAAAAGCGAAATACCGCGGTAACAGTTGCAGTCGGAACGGTTACCCTTATTCTTGTAGAGAGCACTAATGCGCGACACTTTGAAGTCATTAGGGACCCGCTCTTCCTCCCACATGCGAACAAACAGTTCCCAAACCAACGTATACAACTCATCACCGCCGTATTTAAGGAGCTCTCCCGGTATAAGGTCAAAGCCAACCGCCCGATTGTTTTGCTGCTGTCTGATGGCAGTGACAACTTCGTCACGTGATAAGGGCTCGTCCAGCTCGATGGCAAGCGGGAGTTGAGGCATTAAGCTGATATTTTGTAAATCGGCTGAACGATCTACGTTGATCAAGGTATTGAAATGTTCAACCCAACGCATAAGAACATCCTGCTTGCTTGTTAAGAGGTGCATACCGTCTATAGACCTTAAAGGTACCTTAGCTTGGTAGGATGTACCAATCAACTTATGTACCTCGCTGTAAAACTCCCCAAGCTGGTTATGGTCAGCGAGCCACTGCATGTGGCAAGCTTTGTCCTGCCACCAACTGTCTTTTATTTGAAGTGACAGCTTGCGCAAATCTAGATCACTGGCTTTGACTACCGCAACGCTTTCACCTCGCCTACCATGCTGTCGCAGGAGGTCTCGGTGTTTGTCGAGTGCTGCCCTGAGAATCTAATCATTTTCATCAAACCAATCTTCATTACGCTGGTCATTTTTACCTACAGTAACAGAAACGGTGTCCATAATGTTAGAAGATAAAGTCCCCCAGGCAACATCAACATCACCTGTCTCGCTACTAGGCAACGGCTTCTCGGTCAAGGCTTTAGCATATTTCTCCCTCAACTCGGGATCTTTCAGCTTCTTCACGTTCAGAGACACAAGCTTTTTAGTAGTGGATCTACGCGGGTGATGGAGGCGAAGTCGCAGTTTAGTGACAATAAGTCGGTGGTCCGTTCAACAATGCGCGACACGCATAACACGGGTGACTTGCACTTGACGGATATATTTTTGTCTTATAATAGCATAATCGATCAAATGCCAGTGTTTGGATCTAGGGTGCATCCATGTTGTCTTGTACTTTGCGGTGAGTTTAAACATAATGTTCGATATTGCCAAACCGTATTGAGCACAGAGACTGAGTAGCAACTGACCATTGCTGTTCATGTTGCCGACTCCATGTCTACCCAGAACTCCAGGCCAAGCCTCATAGTCTCGTCCATTTCTAGCATTGAAATCGCCCAGCAATAGAATCTGCTCTTTGGCGTTATGCTGTCTAGGCAATGGGTCAATTCTTCGTAGAACTTGTCCTTGATGTCATCAGATTTGTCTAACATTGGAGCATAGACACTGATGACATTAAGGTAGTTATCTTTGTCCCGGTGAGGGCGCAATGTGGTCACGCCGTCGGAGATGTGTACAGGGTACTCCTCCAGTCGCTTTAACAAGATATTCTTGATGACAAATCCTACAGCTGATCGCCGAAGTTCGGACGCAGCGGTACCTTTCCAGAAGAAAGTATAACCACCACCATCTTCTACCAGCTCTTTTTCATCCGCCAGATGTGTCTCGCTGAGAGCAGCCACATCCACGTTATAACGATGAAGTTCTCGAGCTACAATGGCGGTTTTGCGTTACCAGCTCGATCAAGAAGCGTTCTCACGTTCCACGCACCGAATGTCATGATAGGTGTTTTCATGTTAACATTTCTTTTGCATTTTCGACCACGCTTAAAAGTGATGCGGTGGCAGCCGCGGTTACTACCACCCTCCGAGTAGGAGCAAGCAATTTTATAGGACACCTTTTCTAGTCTCCCCGGCTGAGCGAGGAAAGCAGTGCCTCTCTAAATAGAGCTGCTTTGTCATCCCGGGTGCTGCCTCAACCGCACTGTTGCCCCAAAATTGCAGTGCAAAAGCGACCACGGCGTATACTCACACCCCCAGGACCGCCTATGTGCAGGAGTCAGACAAAGCCTGGCTTGCATCAAAGCAGACCTCTCTACCTTATCCCATCGCCACAGGACTTAAGTGAAATCGGAGTCCAATTAACGGAAGCGGTCGAATACGCAGGAAATTTTATGGTACGCGACTGGCCGCGTAAACGCAAGCTCACACACTCGTCTTCCCTCTACTTTGTTCAGTGGAACGGGAAACCGCTACGACTGAATAGGAGGTCAGATGTTGTGTCTGGCCGCCGGTAACAGTAAGCCCTCTACCGGCGCCCTAGGCCATCAGGTGGATGGCCTAGGGTGCCGGTTCAGTAAGGATTCAGTAAGGCAAGGTGTGCCTTACTGAATCGCCGAGTCCGCCAAATAACTTTGCATATCTGCTTTCTGTTGCCTTCCTCGCCGAGTCAGATTTTGTGCGCTATGCGGGAGGGTTCCGCGTATAACTTGTCCACCGAAATGGCAAGCCCCTCATCCAGGTTTAGCCCGTGAGCCGTCACGGTTGCCCGGGGTGTGGACGCTGCGCGCATTACAGCTACTAGGAGCCACTGGTGAGAGTTTATGAGCTACCAACAAACTTTTGAACTATCTATGCTACTTACAGAGAAGTCGGCTGGCAGAGATAGACGCTAATAACCCATTACACTTGGTGCAGCCACCCAATGGCCGGTGATCATCACCTGCGTCTTCCCGACGTTGACGGAGAGCCTCAATTTGGCCAGGCATTCAGGCAGGGTGTCCAGCGTGCGTTGCATTTTGATGGTGGCGTGGGGTGCTTTGTAGGACAACGCATAGTATACTGCGTCGTCAGCGAAGAGGGCCAGCTGGACACCAGGGCCAACTGGGATGTCATCCGTGTATCGGGAGTAGCAGGCGGGTGAAAGTCAGGATCCTTGTAGGACGCCGGCTTCGATGGGGCGGGCTTCTGACACGGCGTCTTCCACCACCACCCTGTATCGGCGACTCCATAGAAACGAGGCCACAACGCGGGTGATTTGCCGTGGAGCTGGGGACATCGACAGCTTGTACAGGAACCCCTTATGCCATACTCTGTCGAACGCCTTCTCCATGTCCAGGAGTACTGCGATGGTGTATTCTTCCTTATTCCAACAGACCGTCATGTCTTTCAGTACCCTGGTAAGCTTGAGCGTCGTCGAATGCTCTGGCCTGAAGCCAAACTGTTCCAGGCAAGCTTGGATGTGCGGCAGCAGTCTTCTTAGCAGCAGCTTCTCGAACACCTTTGACATGATGCTCAGGAGGGTGATGGGCCGATAGCTCTCGGGCTTCTTGATGTTCTTGCCCGGCTTGGGGAGTATTACGACCAGGCCTTCCTTCTATGTAGTAGGGAAGGAGCTGGAGCACTGCGCTGAAACGACTGCACCTCGTGGCGGGCTGGGTGACGTTTTGACTCCAGGCAATTGTCACTGAAATATGTATGAAGAAAAAGGCTGACAGTGCGAACGTTAGCAAGAGACAGGGTGCGATGCTGTGCTTTGTGCAAATAAAATTTAATGTAAAAGCGAAAAGCTTATCTCGTATATATATGTTTTATAATTAAGAAATGAGAAGAATATGCTAAAGGATGGCGTAGAACTTGACAGGCAGAAGATGAATTTATGACGTCTTTGGAATAAAGCGTGTAAAAGGAACTATTTTTGCAAAAAAAAAATATCAGGTGAAAAACGATGTAAGATGCAATTGGATGATCATTAAATATCAAGGCGCTGTAAGAGAACACAGATTAATTAGGGTGTAGCTATATTTCAAAAATGAGCGGCCATTAAGCACACGTTGCCTCGAAAATAGCTTAAGAAGCAAGGAAGCGATTATATATGAAAATAATGTAAATAATACGCATTTTAGATTGAAATGATGACGCAATCAATAATAAGAAGATAAGATGTTTCCTCAATAAGATGATCAGAAATGATGAAAGGTTCATACACGGTAAAATGAAGCGCTATCGCCCCTATAGGATCAAACTAAGGGGGATATACGAAGGAAGTAAGCTCACGGCACTCTCCTTGTTATGAAGTCCGAAGAGTGCGGCGCAGTGTACTTTGTCCGGCCCTCAATGTAATTTGCACCTTGACGCTGCCAGCGAAACTCGTCGTAAATTCTTCAATGATTCCCGTCGGAATCATGATCAGGGATGAACTTGACTGGAGACTAAAATGTCGGCGGCACGGAAAAGTAGCAGCGTAGCGCGGCGTAAATTTGCTTCACTTCTTCGCCTTGGAGATAATTCGTGTCCACCTGGGGGCGCCAAATTAGGTACGGGCGTACATAAGGTTAGAAAGATGAACTCGAGAAGAAGTTATAAACTATTTAATGAGGTTTCTATAAGTTTGTATTGTAAATGTAAGTGGGAACGCGTGCGTGCGGTACGCTGTCCCCAGGCAAATAGAAGTGGGGCGCCTCTCGCTCACCCATATGAACAGAGGGTACAAAAACATATTCGTTTGTCGAGTACGTTTGGTCGGGAAAAACGAATTTTCAAACCTGTTTTCAATGACATTATCGTGAGTTGTGTAAAGTGGGCTCCAAATTGGACTACAGTATTCGAGAACGGTTTGCACTCTAGCGAAATAGACAATGTTAATGCAAGTAGTGTCAGTAAATTCGTTACACGTGCGAAAGAGAAAACCCAGATTTCAATAAGCTTTTTTAATTATAATATGGTCAAAATGGGCTGAGAAGTTTACTTTTGAGTCAAGAATAACACCCAGGTCTCTGATGATATCACATTTATTTATTGCAGTATTGCAGCCTACCTGCGATTTGTTATGTAGGACCCCGTGGTGGTGGTGATTTTAATGTTAATCTGTTAGAGGATAATAATATTTGTACTAGATTAAAATCTTTATTTTTATGTCACAACATGAACTATCTGTTTTTGGAGCCTACTAGAATTACTGCAACATCTGCTACCTGCATTGACAATATATTTACTAACATTACGCCCATTTTCAAATCGGTCATCAATAAATTAACCTCTGATCACTCTGGTCAGATAGGTATATTCAATATTAAAATAAAAAAGGACCAAAAAGAGGATATTAAATGTGTGTCCGTTAGTGACACTCGGCTTGAACACTACAGGAATAATATTTTAGATAAACTATGGGAAATACCATACAGTGACGATCCAAATTTGTTGTACAACTCAGTATTTAACCTTGTCAAAAATGAATATGATACGGTATTTAAATCAAAAACTATAAAAGTTAATAACAAAGCTTTGTTTAGTGATTGGGCGACAGTTGGAATTCATAGGAGCAGACGAAGATTATATGAACTCTATGAAGATAAATCATATATCAAAAATACGGCCTTTCTAGATTATGTTCGTAGTTATTCAAAAATGTTTAAACGCGTTTGTTCCGTAGCTTAATCTTATTTCATTAAAAACAAAATTGAATCTAGTAGCAATGTAATGAAAACGACTTGGCAAATTATAAACAGAGAGACTGGAAAGGCCAAAGCTACACATAATAACTTCAAGCTTAAGATAGATAATCAATTGCTAAGTACAGATCTAGAAGTAGCAAAAGCTTTCGAAAATTTCTTTGCGGACATTCCAGTTTCAACAAACAAGTCTTTAAATTCATCTCCCGCTGCTGCTGAATCTATACTTAAACAAAACTTTGAGGAATGTAAAACAGATTTTAAATTAAGGCACGTAAATAATGAAGACATTGTAAAAGCGTTTAAATCCCTGGAAATGAAAAAGACAGCTGACGCCCATGGTCTATCAGTAAAAATTATTAGTTCCATTGTAGATTGTATTGCACCTCACCTTTGTTGTATATTTAATCAATGTATAGATAGTGGTGTGTTTCCTGACTAGATGAAACTAAGTAAAGTTATACCTTTATTCAAAGCTGGTAGTACATCAGACCCCACCAATTTTAGACCCATATTGATACTACCAACGCTTAGCAAAATATTTGAAAAACTCATACTTAATCAATTGCAAAGTCATTTTTATCTCAATAATTTAATTCATATTGCTCAGTTTGGTTTCACAAAGGGTCGTTCAACAGCCGATGCTGGTGTTGAACTAATCGACAATATTTTTGATGCCTGAGAAGACGCAATGGATGCAATAGGTGTCTTCTGCGATCTATCCAAGGCTTTTGATTGCGTCCATCATGACACTCTTGTCAGGAAGTTACGCCATTATGGTGTAAAAGATCAGGCCCTTTGCCTTCTGGAGTCATATCTAACAGATAGGGTTCAGATGGTCAATGTTAATGGGAAAAGATCACCTGGGTCTTCAATAAGTATGGGCGTACCGCAAGGTTCAATTTTTGGTCCTTTCTTGTTTTTAGTATATATTAATGATTTACCTTACCTTGTTAAAGCAAAACATGGGTTAGTATTGTTTGCCGATGATACTTCTTTGATATTTAAAGTTAAAAGACAGCAATCAAATTATGACGAGGTAAACAATGCTATATCTAGTATAGTGAACTGGTTTACTGTTAACAATTTATTACTTAATGAAAAGAAAACTAAATGTATTAAATTCGTGTTACCCAATGTGAACCCGGTAACTACAGACATATTTATAAAAGGACAGAGATTGGACCTTGTGCAGTCGACTGTCTTTTTGGGCATTACTTTAGACGCCAAACTACAATGGGATCCTCATACAAAAAAATTGTCGAACAGACTGAGTTCAGCAGCGTTCGCAGTTAAAAAAATTAGAGCTCTTACCGACGTAGACACGGCTAGACTAGTCTACTTTAGTTACTTTCATAGTCTAATGACCTATTGTATTTTATTGTGGGGTCACGCTGCGAATGCTAATAGTATATTTATTCTGCAGAAACGGGCTGTTCGTGCAATTTATAGATTAGGGCCTAGAGTGTCACTGAGGGAAAAGTTTAAAGAAATCATTATTCTGACATTTGTGTCTCAATATATCTATGACAATCTTGTGTATGTAAAAAGAAATATAACTGATTTTCAGAAGTACAGTGATATACACAATTTTAATACTAGAAATAAAGATAAGTTGGTTGCTTATGTAAGCCGACTACATAAAATTAGTATTTCTTTTAAAGGCAAGTGTATACGCTATTACAATAAGGTCCCTACTGATATTAAAAACTTACCTTTAGACAAGTTTAAAATAATAATAGAACAGAAATTGTATAAAAAAGGTTACTATAGGATATCTGATTACTTAGAGGACAGATGTTCATGGGAATAGATTGTTTGAGTAACAGGCTGTTTCGATATATAATTAGCATTCATTTTGTAATTTGACAATATTTTATTTAAAAAAGGAAACGCAAAAGATGCGACGACTGTGGAGTTTCTTCGGTGAGCTCTTCTCCACAGATTCCGCCATTGTGTTAGTGAACTCACCAAAAAAAAATGTAATGACGGATCTAAGTGATGTAACAACATCCTATGGAAATAAATGATTTTTGATTTTGATTTGATTTTTGATTTTGACCCGTATACCTAGTGTATGTAATGAGAAGGATGACGTGGTCCACTCGATCAAAGACCTTTTCGAAATCGGTATAGACCACGTCAACTGTCCGTGAGAGGACATACCATGAAAGTAGTCACTTATAAATACGGCCAGGTTGGACGAAGTAGACCAACTCCTGATGAAGCCATGTTGCTCTTCTGGGACACCCTGCATAACGACGGGATGAATATGTTCAAACACAAATTTTTCGAGCATTTTACCAAAGGTGTTTCAGATATATATTGGACGGCTATGCTCTACATCTAACTTAGAGCCCTTTTTGTGCACCGGTAAAATGTGGGCTTCTTTCCATTTAGAAGGAAAAACAGATTCCCGGATAGACCACACCTTTTGATAAAGTTAGGAGGTATGCTGTCATTCCCAGCTTTCTTAGGATCGATTTTGATTAGCGTAAATACACTTTTTTCACTAACTGCAAATAAAATATATGCTGATTTCGAAATTGCTAGAAGGTTATACACAGGTGTTTCATAAACATCTTTCCGAAGTATAGACTGAAGCCTTCACAAATCTCTTTTTCCTCATGAAGCCTTCTACCACTTAAGACCATGGAACTAAGGAACCCACAGTTAGTTTTCCTTTTAGACTTTATGCATAAGTATTTTGGATCACTCTTAATAGTTTTCTGAGCCATGCCTAAGAATAATTTATAATACTTATCCTGTAATGTCTTTTGTCTCTTTCTTAGAATGGAAAAAACACTGTAGTCATTCTCTCTAATAATGCAGTAAGAGCCCGACTGTACCAGATCGGGTAGAGCTTAGTTGTGCGAGTTATGACTTAGGGAACGTGCTCCTCAATCACAGCTTTCAGTTTAGTACAAAGTATTGAGGTTGCGTCGTCTACCGTGCCTGAGTTAAGAGCGGTTGTCCAGTCATATGGTGTAAGAGCCTCGTTGATTTTATTGTAGTCACCTTTTGGAATATGTTCTTACGTGGTACATGGCAAGGTGGTGAGACCGTGATCTCTTTGGCGTTCATGCTGAGTGTTGTGTGAGCTAGATCTTCTTTAACCAGGGGGTCATCGCATTTAGTTAAGAGTAAAGAAAATGTGTAAAAAATTAAGTCTTTCGTTTATTAAAAATTAACGTTTCCGGCGACACTTTAGTGTTGCCGGAAACGTCAGTGAACTAATTAAACTGACGCAGATTTGCGGGGTAGGTTAGTTCGAGTGCCGAGTTTTAAAGTTCAACTAGTCCGCGTCTAGTAATAATGGGTTCACTAGTCTACCATTGAACAATACTGACATTGAAATCTCCCGCCATAATATGAAAATTATCTGGGTGAGCTGTTATAAAGTCTGACATCAGATTAGTCAAAGTCAAAGTACTTACTGTAGATATTTACATATACTTAGCAAACGTCATTTTTTGCCTCTTCTCTACATCGGACCACTGTGAGAGAAGCAGGGCGTAGAAACCCCCACAGATTGATTTATAGATCCCTTTTAACAATAGATTGTGCTTAACTAATACAAATATGAAAAACATAATTGTTATGTTTAATAAGCAGGAATAAATTATTACATAATTATTAACAGCAAGGTCTGTGTTGAGCCAGATTAACCCCATACAGTGCTGTCATTTAAGTAATCTTGAACATTGTTATATCCCTTTTTCGACAAAGTCACTTTAACATGATTTTTAAATTGCTCAAATGACAATTTCTTCCTATAGTAGAGAATGCACTGACCCTTGAAAGAATTTCTAACCTTCGCGAGTCTAAAACGGGGCGC
This sequence comes from Argyresthia goedartella, assembly GCA_949825045.1. Lineage (NCBI taxonomy): Eukaryota > Metazoa > Arthropoda > Insecta > Lepidoptera > Argyresthiidae > Argyresthia > Argyresthia goedartella. The sequence goes on from OX463831.1 coordinate 25,334,642, forward strand.
ACATAGTCTGTGATTATTTCTTAGGTTAACATTACAGCTATCGCTAAGTTTGGGAAATGTTGTAAGGTTCTTACATTATATTTTCGAAAATAAATTGACTAGCTACAGTTATTATGTCAATTTCTCTAAAAAGTTCTCTTAAGGAGTCAGTTATTTTTAAATTATGAATTGCTTGAATAGCTCTTTTCTGTAAAATAAAAATAATTTGAATATCCGCTGCTTTTCCCCACAACAAGATACCATAGGACATCACACTATGAAAGTAACTAAAATATGCTAGCCTAGATGTAACCAAATCCGTGCTTTGTCCTAACAACGTAAGCAGCAGAACTTAATTTACAAGCCAATTTTACTAAGTGGGGTCCCCACTGCAATTTGCTATCAATGGTTATTCCAAGAAACTTCGTATCATTTACTAATTCTAACGTGCTGTTGTCTAACACTAAACTGGTTTCAACTTGCCTGACATTTGGAACTGAGAATTTGATACACTTGGTTTTACCAGCGTTTAACAATAAATTATTAACTGTGAACCAATTCAAGGTTAAAGACAATATTAACATTAACATCATCAAAATCTCCTTTTTGTCTTTATATTTTAAAGACCATTGAAGTATCATCAGCAAACAACACTATGTCAGTTAATTTCTCCACCATGAAAAGCAGATCGTTAATATATACCAGGAATAAGAAAGGGCCTAATATGGAACCTTGTGGAATGCCAATTTTTACACCCGATCCATCAGATTTAACGCCTTTAACTTCTGCCTTTTGAATTCTATTGCTTAGGTATGATCTTAGTAGATCCAACGCTTTATTTCTAACTCCGTTATGATTTATTTAATCAATAGCGTATTATGATCAACACAATCAAACGCCTTCGACAGAACGCAAAAAACTCCGATAGCATCCTGGCCGGCCTCCCATGCAGAATAAATATGAGATATAAGGGTAATACCTGCATCCGTAGTCGATTTACCCCTAGTGAAACCGTATTGTTTGGCGTGGAGTTGTTTTGTACGGTGGAAGTGTGAGAGCATTTGATTGAGTATAATCTTTTCAAATATTTTACTTAGTGTTGGAAGAACAGATATTGGTCTGAAATTTGAAGGATCACCCATATCTCCCGACTTGAACAGAGGTATCAGTTTACTGTGTTTCATGAGGTCTGGGAAAGCTACATCGTCAATACATTTATTGAATATATAAGCTAAGTGTCGGGCTATAACTAGAATTACTGAACCAATGACTTTGACTGATATACCCCACAGGTCTTCCGTATTTTTTAAGTTAAGTAATCTTAACGTTTTGACAATGTCCTGGGGATATGTATACATGATGAAATTTTAAATAAACGTTACTGACGCTAGTGTTATTTTTTAAAAAAGTCCCTGCTTCATATGGAGATGACTTTAGACGAAAAAGCTCGAGCAACATCAGCGCTGGATTTAACAACATCATCACCTATCTTTAGGCAGAAATAATTGTCCCTTGGTATAACTTTAACAGTTTCATGGTTTGCTATTTGCCAATCTGTTTTCATTCTATTATTTGAATTTTGAATTTTTCTATTAATGTGTAAAGTTTTTGCAGTCCTACAAACCAACTTGAAAGTTTTGGAATATTTTTTAACATAGTCGATCAAAGTTATAGGTTTTTTGTTCATAAAGGTCATACAAGATAACTCTACTTTTACGAATTCCAATCATTGCCCAGTCATTAAATTTAGATTTACCGTTGTAGTCTCTGACTTTCTTTAATTTAAAAACTTTATTGAATTCTGTCTGAATAATGTTGAAGAAGTCTGTAGCTTTTGTTTGGGTTCTGTTTATTAAAATCTGGTACTGGCAAATTTATATCTAAGTTTTTCGTATATGTCTTTAGTCTATGGGATGTAATAGGCCTATAAATTGATAGACCAGTCTTATCCTTCATAGCAATTGGGAATGAAACTGTTTGACCACTGTGATCGGAAGGTAAGCAGTTGATTACACTTTTACTTGTGAATGCACAGTCACAAAATACTTTATCTAAGCAAGTGTGGCTGCTAAGTGTAAATCTAGTCGGCTCTAAAAATAGATTTGAGTAAAGTTATTAATCTTTGTTTCATTGTTGTTCCTACAAGCAAATCAAAATTAAGATCACCACAAATAATTAACTTTTTTCTATTATTACATAGTTTAGTGAGAGCTTCCTCCATAATTTTCCTTGGTAGCCTGTAGACACAAACAATAATATGGCTATCTAACTCAACACAGGATACCTCTATTTGTCTTTCAACAGTAAATTTTATTGTCCGCTGTTGCGTGTTTGTTTTTATCGGGTGGTAAGTATTGTTAGACCACAGACCATGATCACCCTTAAAAGTTAGTTGTAGGGCCAGCTTTGAATCACGTTGGTCACATTAATTATTTTATCTTTTTACCATTGGCTTGAGTCGTTTATTAATTAATGTTATAAATATCGTACCGGCATTACTAAATGGCAGTACGATATTTAAACATCTCGCTTAGTCATTTCAGGCATGACTCATCGCTCACCGATCATGCGATCAGTAATAAGACCGAGCCTATATAAAGGGAGTTTGCCTACAGCTCGGGCATTCTGTGTAGAACAGTCGAAGTGTGCGGACGTGAGCCAAGCACGTCTTGAGTTTATAGTGAATATTGTGAAATTTAGGAGATAATTAATAAAACGTAAGGACTTCACAAGTGAGTTTGATTCCGCTCCAACAGTATGTAAGCCAACCCGATGTGGAGATCTAGTTGAGAACCAAACGATACCCATAGACACTCGACACCTATAGATACCCATAGATACTTGACATCTCATCTCGCCGCCAGTCAGTGCGCAGGCGAGCATTGAGGTGCGGTACTATTAACATTAAAAGACCGCCCTTGAATCTCAGTCGCGGCTAAATATATTATACTTGCTGGTAGTTAGGTCCAAGTCAAGTACGCCCTACTGCAACCAAGTTTCAATTATAAGTATTAAATCGTGATCGCAACTTAGTACATTATTGTAAAAAACTGAAGTTTAAGTATTGAGACCACGAATATTATGATAATAGACGCGGAGGTTATTTGCAGTTAGCTCTGATAACAAAATATATCTGAATGTATACACACCATTTTGGCTCACCTTTAGACTTTGACCGCATAGCTATTAAGTTTGTGATTTTTTGGCGTTTGAGTCGCTTTGAACACCTACTTTGGCTAGAGTAGGTATTGTGGCTAAATTTAAATTGGATTATAGGTTAGGTTAGAACGTAGAAGAAGCAACCCTGGAGCGAAGTGGAGCGGAGTGGGGCAGAGCGTATGCAAAGAAAAACCAAATTTGGCTCGAGTAGGTTATTGTAGCTAAATTTCAATAGGGTTATAAATTAGGTTGGAACTTAAAAAAAGCAACTACGGAGCAGAGCATATGCAAAGAAAAGCCAAATTTGGCTAGATTAGGTGAGAGAATATACTTATCCCCCCTGACCAGTCAAAGTCAAGGTCAAGAAGTTAACAAATTAATTTAAAGTAATTTTTACACTCCGATTTTAGTCGTTTCCTCACAAACTTCAAAAAATCATATCTTCAAACTAGGCATTGTCTTTAGGGGGGAGTACCAGGGTGGATATCTAAGCCCCCACTCTCCCCCCTTTCCCCCCAAGATCAAGGTCGTGCCGTCAAAGTCTAAAGTCCTTCCACCACTTTTAGCGAGAATTACAGGTAGGCACCCAATCTATGCGCATGCCGATGAGAATGCAAATTAATAAACATATGTATTGCTGTCATCGATATTCAAGTCTGTGATTGCAGTAATAATTAAGATCCCAGTCGATGTTAGGTTGATGTAAATAGTGTAGAGCACAGAATACTTAATAGGTAGAAGGTAGCCTCAGATTAGCGTAGCTCTTTTAAATTTTAATAGATTTGACTTATTTAAGTACTGACTAACCCTTTGATAGTATCTTCTGCTGACTTTGTGAACACCTTATCAAGAAATAACAGAAGATAAATGAAGGCAACATAATTGACATTAAGCGGACTTCTTTGCAAGGTGTAGGTATGTCTGTTGCTGTCCAATTTGCCAATATATATTTGTCGTGTCGTATCTATTGTGGTAGGAGGACATAACCATGAATGGCAAACATTCCAATCATCAAGAGTATTTAAGGGTTACGTGACGTAGTAGCTATCTGCCCCCCTAACATGCCGCTATCATGCCCGTTGACTATGAGCTGATGTCCGCTCATAAAATCGGGTAAGCAGGCAAACTCCTCCCATATATATCATATACACATAAATATCGCCCAAAAGGGCAAATTGCAGGTAGAAAGCCTTCAGCATATACCGAGGCCATGGCTCACAGTTAATTCTTAGTAAGACAACTGTAAACACAAAGGGGTTGTTTTTAGTCCGTATAGCACACGAGCTGATGCCCGCTCAATATGTGGGGACCTGGACATAGCAGGGAGGTCTGACTCCTGGGCATGGGTAATTCCCTTTTTTTCCCCTCCAACAAAAAAAAAAGGAGTGATCAAAATGGCATGGCAATGTCACCGGAACATAACGTCACCCGGTATATTACCAGACTAAGACGGGTTTTATTACAGTAAACTATCGTGAAATCGTTGTAAATGGCAACCGGTTATGATATGAGAAAAGCCGAGCTTCCTTTAATTTTGCTTAAATTTTATCGAAAAAACCACTCCTGTTACGCATTAAATTTCACTTGTCATTGATTAATTCGCAATAAAAAAAACCTTATCACAATTATTCAAGGAAACTGAAACACAATATTATGATGGTGCATTAAAATAAAATTAGTTACACTAGCTAGCGTGGTATTGTTACCACACTAGCTAGTGTAACTAATTTAATTAAAAATTTGTATTTTTGTACCTGCATATAAGTATTTCTTAGCTATTTTGCAGCATAAGCTATTTCCCTCGACTTTGTCTGCATAAATGTAGTTTTGTTTTCAATACCATAATTTGGAAAAGTTATATAGCTTTAGAAAATTAGATGACTGGTTCCTAAATAAACAACATCCTCTATCCCATATTTCATATCCTTCAAGTATATTTTCAGAAGAAAAATTATTGTAGTTTTCAGGGTCCAGGAATCCCCGAAGGATCACTTTGTTGTCGTTATCTCTATCCGTATAAGTTTGTCTGTCTGTCTGTTAAGACCCTATTTCTCAAAAGTGTGTAAAATTATCCAGTTTAAAATAATACAAATTTTCCATCTATCCTTCTATCCCTTAGGGCTATGAAAAAATAAGACTTCTATTGTAACACGATCGACAGATATGGCCGTTTATGCCGAAGACTTGCTGAATTTGCTTGATACTCGCAAGGGAATCAATACAGGGTACTTTCCGTTGACCTATATTCATGAAATTTGATACGAAGCTAGACCTTAGTAAAGGACAACATCCAAAAACTCTAAATTTGTAGTTCCTTCACAAAAAATGTGATTTATGCGGAACCTTCGGTGCGCGAGCCCGTCTCGCATTTGCCCGTTTTTTTTTCACTTACAATATTCATCCATTTTTTTACAGCGGCTCAGGAAATTTAACGTAACAGACAGACTGATTTACTTTGGTATTTTTATTATCAAGAATTTTGGATATGGCTTGTTCTTGTTAATGATAAGGCATTACAGGGAACAACTATATAAAGTTTCATATTTCTTCGAATTTCATATTTTGCACCATGTTGGCAGCCTTCATTTTACCGTTATTTATCGCAGCGGTTGTTGGAAATGATGGAAGGAAGTTGGAACAAAGTGAATTATTGTTAGGTAAGGCCCAACATATATATTTTCAACTGTTATATACGAGTAGTGTCCTGTCAACGACGCACTGTGGACTCGCGTTACAGAATATATATTTTTATCTACACACGTATCACAAACCCTCTTTACTGCGGCCAAAAACCGCACGTTACGATCAGCATAATGTTAAACTACTATGTAAAAACTCATTTCTTATCTGAATATTGAAAATTTCGCACGCCGACGCCCGCCTGTGTGCCGCCCCTAGTTTTTCTGTGAAGTTGGTACTACAGAACAAGCTAAACAACTCAATGCCACAATGCCGGTCAAACATGCGGTTCCTGAATACATCAAAGAGAGCTTATGATATGTGTGTAGATAAACTAGTGTAAGTAACTGTACATAATTAGGCATTGAAACTCTTTTTTTTAAAGTAAAGTAAAGTAAAGTAATGTTTATTTGCATGAATATAGGTGTACATCGGGTATTTTATAATGTCACTTAGTTTCGCTATATTCTGCCATGCAGACGTGCAAATGTTATGATGTACATACAACACAATTATCATAAAATTAAAATTAAAGAAAAGTAAGCACCCATAATATTGAGTAATATTATTATGTAACTCGCCTTCGGCTCGTTTCATAAACCCACTCTTGAGTATTAATGCCCTCCATTATGTAGCAGTCACATAAACTACTATTTAATGACGCTTACTTTGACAAAATCGGCCAAGTTGGTCTCACGACATACTACAAGTTCTGTGAAAATTTCAAATTGCAAGTTAAAAACGTACCTACCTCCCGAATTTCCGATTGAGCTGAAGTTTTGCATGCATATGTAACCGGGTGACAATGCAATATTTTTATGATATGAAGCTGATCTGATGTTGGAGCCGGCGGTGGCCATGGTAACTCTGTAATAAAACGACTAAACCCCATAAAGTTTGGGCTCGTTTCATTCGTCTAGACAAGTGATTTGGTCCTAGATGATATCCAGGGACTGATAATGGAGCCGGAAGGAGGCCATGGGAACTCTGCGCTGAAAAGACGCAACCCTATCAACTTAGGGCTCTTTAGATTTGTCTTGACAACTACTCTATAATTCCCAAATAATTTAAATAGTCGAAGTCTAGTCTAATTTTCACTGATAATACTTAAAAGTTTATTTTTTTAACATGCTGTTAGTTGTAATATATAATTAAAAATAAAGAAATTATGAAAGGAACTCATCACAGTCTAAAATTTAAAATTTTGAAATAATATCTTTCTGTTGAAGTAACAAGCATTTTTTAAAAAAAAGAGTGCTTACTTCAGTCGGTCTACCACACAACTGAAGTAAAACTTCTTTAGCTCTAATGCTTCAAAAATACATCTCCTGCACTGTGTCTGGCTATGAGAGGAAGAGAGAAAGAAAATGTGCGCGCGCACCTCTCGTTCGCCTCGCCCCATCACACTTTTCGTAATGCTCTTATCACGCATTCGCCAGCTTACTCCCCAAGTCAAGCGTGCGTAAAAAAGTTTTACTTCAAAAACTACACTTGGCTTTATTTCTTTCTTTTACTTCTCTCCTATATCTACCTATATGTTACAAGTAATAAAAACTTGTTTAAAAAATTATTATATTTTAAAGGTTCACGACAGGGCGTTCCAGAGGAACACTCACGAAAAACTGCATCAGTAGTTGAAGTATATGTGCCAGAAGAATTCTATAATGTGGTACGTATAATAGAGGCCCAATGATAAACCATAGGTTTGTAAGTAAAATCGCGATTTTCTTCACATAGGGATTATCCGGACATTGCGTAACAACTCTATTAAAGATTAAGTTAAACTGGAACGACAATAAGTCCATTTATCCTCTATCTTTAGAAAAATGAGAAGAAATTTAAGAAAAAGTAAACAAACGAAGGCATTCTTCTTCTAATTTCGATAATGTTCACTTCGCTCCCGGTATAATTATAACAGTTAATTAAAGTTTAATCCCCCAATTAAAGGGGGTAACAGTGTGTGGGTACAAGAGAGATGTATACATGTACGTGAGCGAGAAGGTGGCCTCGCTCGGGCGTCAAGTGTTGACAAACTTTTGTGTAAATCGTTGACATTATTAATAATAATAATACCTTGGACACCATTTACACACATTGATCTAGCCCCAAACTAGGATTTCCTGTATCTTGGGTACTAGACAACGATACACATACATATGTAGATAAATATTATACTTAGATAGATAAACAACCATGACTAGGGTACAAACATCCGTTCTCATCAAACAAATATTTGCCCCCACCGGGACTCGAACCCGGGACCCTTGGCTTCGTAGGCAGCGTCACTGCCGACTCGGCCATTCGAGTCGTCGCATTAATTCGGTTATATTTTTGTCTTGTGTAACAACCCCTGAAATACTGGCGATAATTTATTGAATCCTAAGGATCCTAATATAAGATAACTATAGCTTTTCAAATCGGTACGTAGCACTAACATGGTCTGCGGGCGACGGGGGACGAAATATGCGGGGGCGGGAAAGAAGAGCGCGGGCGGTTCTTACTACGCGCCCCGCCGCCCGCGCTCTTCTTTCCCGCCCCCGCATCTTTCGTCCCGTCGCCCGCAGACCATGGGAGTGCTAAGTACGAATTTGACAAGCTATAGTATATGTTGTGACATTACTCAGAAGGAATAAAGAAAAGTGTAACCTCATACTTCTAATATATGAAGAAAATTTTGCATTGGTCGACTGAATATAGAAAAGTAGCACCTGTCGTTGGAAGGAAACAGTTTTATGTATTTATTATATAGAAAACACAGTTATGACAGAGTTATCAGATAAAATGAATTATGGATTTCTACGCTCGCTCTAATTATTGATTTCAAATATAAGAACCATTATTCTGACCATTTTCATTAATTTCAAATATAAGAAGTTAAAAATTATACATTTATTTATTAAAATTATTGATAAGAAGAAACGTCAAAAAATTTGCATTTACTATGGATGACAGATAATTATTATACTTTTCTTTATTCAAACGGCCCACGTTTTTAATGTTTTAAGTGTGTAATTTGTTGCATGTTGGTATCTTGTTTTTAATGTAGTTGTATCTATTTCAGCGTTCACCGGTAGTTGGGTTTGCAGTCCAGGCTCAGTACATTGACAGTAGATTCCATGAAGAGCCACCACTCATCACATACTTTGCAAAATTACGTAAAATCGTGGCAAAAGGTGGTGACACAGATAGCCCTATACACGTTGTATCAACAAGCTACATCAACTACCCGCCTAACCCATGTTAAAAATGAGAATTAAAAAACGTTAATTATTTTAATTTTAATGATCCCCCTTTGTACGTTATCCCAGTATAATTTTAAAATGCCTAGTTACGTTTACAAGCGCAGACATTGTTTTTGGAATTATTCGAATTGCTTTCTTTTATACCTACCTGGCTTTACTGCTTCACGGTGTACATAATATCGTTAACATAAAAGTTATTAGGTACACCGTCGATAATAACATCACAAATAAAATAGTGATGTCATAATATGCATGTCATAATATGCATGTCATAATGGCAGGTGAGAATAAATATTAACCATTCAGGGTCAGTATATATATATAGGTTATATATAACTGAGTTTTATTGGGATTTACCGAAATCCCGGTAAATCCCATTAAAACTCATTTAATCAAAATTACTTACACCGGTAAGTGATTATAGTATGAGTTAGTGTAAGATTGTTTCTCTTTATTTTTGGGTAAAACATTTTTCAAAAGCTTGCAACGCTGGTTTCAACACTACTAATTTAATGAAAAAGATGGGATTTAGATGGGAAATACTATCGACACCGCCATTATTCCATTATGATTACACCCCGAATTAGTTGAGTTTGTAACAATAGATAAAAAAACTATAGGTAAATATGTATGAAACCTGGTAGATGAGAAATCCAATGAGAATGAAACATATTTTGTTTGAAGGACTAGTTTATGGGGAAAGTAATTGCTATGATACCGATTCAAAGAAATTGGTCTCATTTGATGTTAAAATATAAAAATCTTACATTTGAAATCTATCTTCTGACAATCAAAGCCACACATAATACGCAATTTAAATTGATAAACGGCTGTTTATAATTATTATATTATTATTTAAATAACAATACTCTATCATTACTCAAAGTCTAGCGATATTGAATGAATCCTCGCAGTGAGCAATACTATAGATAAATCGACAGAAAAAAAGAAATCGCATGCAAATGTACCGTTCCGTCTGGACGCAGCCTTACAACAACTCAGTGCTGTCCATATGTAAAAACGATTAATGCTATTTAAAATTTGGGAGAAATATATCATTTGCTACCACAGTTAATACACTGACGAGCAATGAAAAAGCACCAAATTACTCCTAAACGAGAAAAGCTAGCTTAATGAAGCCGTCTGCATTATTGAAGTACATTTAACAGCGCATCAGAATACTACCAATTAAAAACGTAAATATTATCTTCAAATTTTAAATTAAATATTTTAAAAAATTGGGGCCATTTGCTGTCGGAATTTTGAGGGTGGAACTTTTTCATTGCTCGTCAGTGTATAATGAGTTGATTTTCTTTAGTTTTCCGTACCTCAAAAAAGAAAAACGTAACCATTGTAGGATCACTCGAGTGTCTGTCCTAGGTGTGTAAAAATAATATTAACGACTGAATTCTGAACCGATTAAGTTGAAATTCGGTACACTTATATATTTATGTGACCCAAACACGAACGTGTTACGTAAGCAAATATATTTTAAATTTTGGGGCAATTTTGTGGGGAAAATTATAAATTAACAAAAAAGTCTTTCAAACTGTATCGTGTGACATGTCAAATGAAAGGGCTTGCGAGGATTTCATTTTTTTGTTTCATAACCTTGAAATACTTAGTGAAATAATTCGTGTATCTTCCAATTAAATTATGGCAATGGCGACGCTATAACTTTTGCATCTCGCTCAAATTATATACCATCTGCCGCTGCGTCATATGCCGTATCGCTCACCATCTACCGCTGCGTCATATGCCGTATCGCTCACCATCTGCCGCTGCGTCATATGCCGTATCGCTCAAATGTAATCTTTTCGGCGCCATCTCCAGTCCCATTCTCTGTTTGCATGGCTCTAGATGGAAAACTCACTTTTGGTGGAGTTAATAAACAGGGTGTAAAGTATCTCTTATATCTTAATCTGATACGCTCGAGTTACCCTTGATATCCACTCTTGGCCTCCCCAATTATGAATGAAAATATTTTGTTTTACTTTTACCCTGTTTGTAGATCAGCCATGAAATAGTCCAGTGACTATTCTGTTAAAATTCTCTTTGGTGCTATTATGTGTCAAGTGTCATAATACGAGCCGCAATTCCACAACAAACAATGTTATTATAAATTAACTAAACATCCAAGCAAGCATGGCCATTTAACTGAAATAGCTTCGCCCTCCTTATACCAACCACCAATACCATGTCTTCTGTAACTCCAAAAACATAACTAACCACCCAAAACAATAAACTACCAACCATCAAGCAAAATGCCTAAAAATATCTGTAATATCTGCTGTGAATGTGTTTCCAAAAGGGACGGCATACAATGCCAGGGTGCCTGCCAGCAATGGTCACATTACAGCTGCCTCCAATATAGCCAAAAAAAAGTGCAAGAGATTAAAGCTGGGGCTATGATTGTCCGATGCCCGTGCTCGGCATGTCCAGACGTCAGCCAGCCAACCGAAGAACTTTGTTTGTCCAAATCAGAGGAATGTAGCACAGCGGTTGCAACCAAGCCCTGTAAAAATCTGGAACCTGAAGGAGTAAAGAGGAACAGATTTGATTCAGATGACACAACCATAGCATTTTCAATAAATATTACTCTACCGAGTCCATCATCTAATACACAATCCAGCAGTTGCCTGGACGAAGCTTTTAATAAGCTCGGTGGCTTATTAAAACCGCCTAAACCGCCTGAATATTGTAAACCTCCTAAAAAACAAAAACGGAATGTTGCAAAGTCAAAAAAAACAATCACAGCAGATTGCTGTGAATGTGAACCTCCTGAAAAAGAAAAATGTAATGTTGCAAAGTCGAAAAAAACAATCACAGCAGATTGCTGTGAATGTGAACCTCCTGAAAAAGAAAAATGTAATGTTGCAAAGTCGAAAAAAACAATCACAGCAGATTGCTGTGAACGTGAACCTCCTGAAAAAGAAAAATGTAATGTTGCAAAGTCGAAAAAAACAATCACAGCAGATTGCTGTGAATCTGAACCTCCTGAAAAAGAAAAATGTAATGTTGCAAGAGACACGTCACAAAAACAGAAACGGAATTTTGCAAAGTCAAAAAAAACAATCACAGCAGATGGGTGTGAATGGGAACCTCCTGAACAAGAAAAATGTAATGCTGCAAGAGACACATCACAAGAATGTGATGTTGATAAAGCAGCAAATAATTGTTCGGATGAAGAAGACGAGGAAGAAGACTGTTGTGACAGCCAAGAGCAATTAGAGGAAATACTAAGTTTCGAGTCATGCACTGTGCAACTACCACGCAACTGCGTATTGAAATTACGATGTAAAGTCGTTAATTCAGATACCCTCCTGATTTTACATGCGTCTTCCTGTAGCGGAAGCGAAAACGAATGCGACGAATGTGCCACCGAAACGAAACGAAACACCGATTGTCAAGATACAAAAAAAAATAAGTCATGTAGAAAAGCCAAAGAATCGAAAAATGTTAACTGCCAATGCAGCGAGGGTTCCTTTAATTGTAACAATGCACAAATCGAATGTAATTATGACATTTTTAATTCAGATAATGAATGTTAATAAATAAAATAAATTCAATAAATATAATAAAAGAGTAGAAACGGTGTGCCTGTACATTGACGATAAGTAAAAAAAATATATGAGGGGTTACTAAAGACCAGCCATATATACCACAAATCAGCTACTTTTAGAATTATTTTCTGTCTGTCTGTCTGATTGATTATTGACAACTTCTACTACTGAATCGATATTCAGGTGGTTTTAACAGGAACATACAAAAAATATGTAGCCCATTTATGTCCCCAACGAGAGGCACAGGCACAGGTAGATGAACATACAAATAAATAAATGTAGCACATTAATGTCTCCACCGAGGGGCAAAGCCTTTACCCGGATACGAGTAAGATTAAGCCAAACTCCACCACGCTGGCTCAGTGCGGTTTGATGGAAGGTTTTTACGACTACTACTACCAAGTAGCGATAGTAGCCGGGAGTCCAGAACTTAGTTGACACTTTCCGAAATTCGCTACTTTCCCTAATGGACAGGACAGGACAATTTTGATTTCTTCTCATTTTTCTAAAGATAGAGGATAAATGGACTGATTGTCGTTCCAGTTTAACTTAATCTTTAATAGAGTTGTTACGCAATGTCCGGATAATCCCTATGTGAAGAAAATCGCGATTTTACTCTATGGTTTATCATTGGGCCTCTATTATACGTACCACATTATAGAATTCTTCTGGCACATATACTTCAACTACTGATGCAGTTTTTCGTGAGTGTTGCTCTGGAACGCCGTGTTGCTTTGTTTGTCCAAATCAGAGGAATGTAGCACAGTGGTTGCAACCAAGCCCTGTAAAAATCTGGAACCTGAAGGAGGAAAGAGGTACAGATTTGATTCAGATGACACAACCATAGCATTTTCAATAAATATTACTCTACCGAGTCCATCATCTACTACACAATCCTGCAGTTGCCTGGACGAAGCTTTTCATAAGCCACCGAAACCGCCTAAACCGCCTGAATATTGTAAACCTCCTAAAAAACAAAAACGGAATGTTGCAAAGTAAAAAAAAACAATCACAGCAGATGGGTGTGAATGTGAACCTCCTGAAAAAGAAAAATGTAATGTTGCAAAGTCAAAAAAAACAATCACAGCAGATGGGTGTGAATGTGAACCTCCTGAAAAAGAAAAATGTAATGTTGCAAGAGACACATCACAAAAACAAAAACGGAATGTTGCAAAGTAAAAAAAAAACAATCACAGCAGATGAGTATGAATGTGAACCTCCTGAAAAAGAAAAATGTAATGTTGCAAAGTCAAAAAAAAACAATCACAGCAGATGGGTGTGAATGTGAACCTCCTGAAAAAGAAAAATGTAATGTTGCAAGAGACACGTCACAAAAACAGAAACGGAATGTTGCAAAGTCAAAAAAACCAATCACCGCCGATATGTGTGAATGTGAACCTCCTGAACAAGAAAAATGAAATGCTGCAAGAGACACATCACAAGAATGTGATCTTGATAAAGCAGCAAATAATTGTTCGGATGAAGGAGACGAGGAAGAAGACTGTTGTGACAGCCAAGAGCAATTAGAGGAAATACTAAGTTTCGAGTCATGCACTGTGCAACTAAATCCGCTCTCAAAGGCCAAACTGTTTTAATCCAGTGTTCTGTCTTGGCTCGGATATCCCACAGGGGTATTTGGTATATCCTCCTTGTTGACCCAAAAGAAAATTTACCATTTTAAGATCGACGCATATCAGCCAGTTATGTTCTATGTATTTTATTTTCCCCATAACCAAAGCTATCGTGGGATATTCCTCTTTAACTTTTGTTGAATTTGCAATGGGCAAACAGCCCATTTTATTTCCATTATGTAAGAGCACACATTTAAGACTACGTTTCGACGAATCAATAATTAATGCCAATCTCTTGGATCATCGTTTGTTAATCCCATTTCAGCCATCAAACCGGGAATATTGTTGCAAAATACAAAATCATCTTCTTTAGAAAAAAAAGGGACCAAATGTTTTTCTCTTGTACGGTAAACTGATACTTTAGTCTCTGGAGTTATCTTCTTTTCAGATTTCTTTCGTTAAGTCGTGAAGCAAGGATTTCTGATCCTGTCTTTGATAGAATAAGATCTCTTATCAACTCATCTAGGTCATTTTAGTTGAATGGTCGAGGTTCAGACGTACTCGGGAAAAAAAAGTCGCTGTCTCCATCATCACTGCTTTCTGAAAGAACTTCTGGTGTAACATTGGAGGTAACTAGGTTACGTATCAGCCACAAGTTCTTCACAGGTATTTAGAATTGGTCTAATAGCCGATTTTAAATTAGGGTATGTCCATTCGGAACGATTTTTGCGGTTTATTCCGGTAATATTCACAACACAAAAATAACACTCATTGTGATGATTATTCGGTTCACGCCAAATCATGGGACTTTTGTATTTCAAAGTGGATCTTTTTTTATTATCCATAAACGCAATAATGTAACGCAACTACCACATACAAAATTTGGGATCCAAGGCTTACTAAACACTTGTAATGGCTTCCCAAAGTAGTCCAAGTAGGCCTTTTTTATAGAACCAGACGCACTTAGACGGCATTCTCTAAACATATATTCACCACATACAGCACAAAAACTAATTGGATCGTTTGAACAAGTTCTTCTTAATGTAGACATATCACTTTATATATGAAATTTTGTATTTTTAAAAAAAAAATTAAGTAAGCTGAGTTATGAAATTTCAACAAATACATGTATCACTAAAACTAGAGCTGCTAGAAAAAAACTGAGGGTAGATTTGAAATCAGCGACCTCAAATTAGTAAGAAACAGTTTAGAAACTTCATAAAACAAAAATAAAGTTCACTTTTGTTTGCCAGATAATCATTTGAGATGTATTACTTTGCAAAGATAAATCTTTTAAATATATGTAAAATATTTGGAAAGCAAGAGATAGACGTATCGGTAACACAAATAGTAATTTGCCAAGGTCCATTGACACCGTCAGTGGTGCATCCAAAAGCAATAGCCAGAAGGGATCTATCAAGTGCTTTAATTGCCACCCAAGCTTCAAGTGCCCAAAGCCCCTAGTGAAGTTCACTAATTGTAACTATATTGGGCACGAGTCCTTAAATCGCCCAAAAATTTAGGATAACTCTATCAAAGAATAAAGCGTTGTTGAAGTTTTAGTCTCTGGAAAGTAATAAATCTAGACAAAGTCGTGCCAAGTCTAAGGTTCCTTAATGCGATTTCTTTATTATTATAGTCAATGTTGTGTGACTTGGCCGTTGAACATTCTTTATACGTTAGTGGGTACACGTCAATTCTGTTAAAACGTAATGTTATATCTGTTGTAACTACCTATGTTATATCTGTTACTCTCGATTTCAATAAAAAATAAGTCATTGCAAAGTTATTTTTATTTTACATACTAATTTGCTTAAAATATAATTCCTTTGTATACCCTTAACGAGCAGCATAAAACGATCACGGAAGGCGCCTGCAGTCATTTTCTTATATTTTATAACGTGTCCCTATCAGGAAACTTGCAGCTTGTAATTTATTGTAATTAAATACGACGCAGTTCAAAATTGACGTGTACCCACTAACGTATAAAGAATGTTCAACGGCCAAGTCACACAACAATAACTATAATAATAAATAAATCGCAGTAAGGAACCTTAGACTTGGCACGACTTGTCTAGATTTAATTACTTTTTAGAGATAAACAAGCAGCTCCATCGAGAATTGGCTAGTTTTTTACAGAATGTTTTTGGTGCGATTTCACTTCTTTTTGTAGAAACGTGGGCATATTGATTAATTTTATTAGTTTTTCCCTTTATGTGGCCCTTAAACCCTAATTTTGTACCAAATTTCAGCTCTCTGAGTTTATGGGAAGTACTAGTTCTATTCTGATGATCATGAGTGAGTGAGTGTCATAAATGCGAAACTTTGCTTTCACTTAACTTTGGAACTAAATGACCTACAGACTTGAGATTTTGGATTTTAAGTATGTGATAATAGCTTACTGGATGACGAAAAATTTCTGCGTTCTGGTCTTATCCAGAGGATCTTAAATAGAGGCCTCAAAATGCGGCGAAATGGTTCCAGTAAAGGATGGTACGGCAGTGTTTGCTTCGCGCTCGACGTGGCGGGGGCACTGCCGTGCCCCCCGATATATAACTTCCGTCATCATCGCTATCTGTAAAACTATACTGACCTTTTAGTGCTGTGACTGAAAAGATGTTTTGAATACAAAAGTATTAATCAGATGTTTTGAATACAAATGATTCAATGAATAATAATGAACTGATTTTGTTAAAGTGAAGATTAGTGAGGGATTTCAGCCGGGCATGATTGGCGTAGGAACTCGCGGCCCAAGATTGGCTAAAACCCTATTAATGTG
Organism: Argyresthia goedartella; assembly: GCA_949825045.1. Taxonomy (NCBI): domain Eukaryota; kingdom Metazoa; phylum Arthropoda; class Insecta; order Lepidoptera; family Argyresthiidae; genus Argyresthia; species Argyresthia goedartella. The sequence continues at coordinate 25,351,614 of OX463831.1, forward strand.
TGTTTGCGAAGGAAGTAGCATTCACAAGGATAATGATGGAATGAGAAATAGCGAGGGATGTCTGAGTCGGGTAGAATATGGCGTATGAAGTCGTCGTTCAGGATTGACTCAAACTCTTTTATCAATGAATATGATTGGGTGATTGAAACTGGGCATGATTGGTGTAGGAACTCACCGCCCTGGAGTGGTTCCATGCATCGCAGTCATGACAGTGGGGTAGATGTTTGAGTCGGGCGGGATTGGCTTATGATCTCGTCGCTCAGGATTGACTCAAACTCCTTTATCGATTAATATGATTAGGTCATTAGAACCGGGCATGGTGTTGTAGGAACTCACCGCCCAGGAGTGGTTCCATGCGTCGCAGTCATGACAGTGGGGCAGTAATGAGGAACTCATTCACTTCATGACTATAATTAGAGATTTGTATTAGAGTTGATTAGATCAGGCCTTCACTTATGTATAATCCATAAGTGAGTATATGATTCATGCAATTGGCTAATGTTTGTAAATGTAAATAACTAGAGTAAATATAATAAAACTTACAACGAAGACACTCGTTCCTAAAGAATGGCCGACTTTAGCGTGACTGTCAATATTGCAGTGGCAAACCTGTGCTTTTTGACGTTATACTGAATTAATGACTACGTTCCTTCTAGTTGGTCATCACTGACAGTTGGTCACCACTGACAGTTGACACTTCGGAGACGTCTTCGAGTAAGGTTGGTGACTCTTGATTATTTATGTAATATCCGTATATGTTGATAAATAAACATTAATTTTGTAATAAGTTGTTTGAAACTTTTGAGATGCCCTAACACGTGTCATCCGAAACACTGATCGTCCGATAATATTACATAAGATTCACCAAAGAGATTAAATATCTCATTGATACATTGTCAGGATTCCAACCTATCTCTCCAGTGTGAGAAGCAAGCGTTGAAACAGAAGAAACATCGACTGCTGCTAGACAAATAAAGAAAGGCCAAATTTACGAGATATATTTTTATTTGAAGACATGTTGGTCAAATTTTAAACTCCCTGTTTTAACCGTCGTGTCGTCGGCGACTGCATTAGAAATTTCACTTCATTTGATGATAGTATGCTGAAAGTGGCTTGATCGCTACCTTTATTAATGTATTTTGTAACATATTGGCTCGACTTTATTGAACTGCAAAACTCTACGTTGATGTGGGCATCAATCATTTTCAAAAGGAGCAGATTATAGGTCCATGGGTTATCAGTATCATGGTTTCGGACGGTGGCACTTTGCCCGCCCTGTTCTGGCGATCGTCGACGATATTTGGGATATCCGTCACCGCTAGTAGGTGTTTGTGTTTGGAACGACTTCGGAACTTTTTTGCTGAATTTGGAATCTCGCATACATGGAGAATTACGGATTAAAGCCCCGCAAGGGCCGTGCACCATGTGTTTCTTTACGTTTTCAAACAGTAGGATCTTCTTCTTTAGCCGGTAATTCAGCTAAAATAACGCTGTCAATTTGATTTGGTCTGATTTTGTTCACTTACCACACCAGCAGATGTAAATATGGTAAAACACGTTTCTGCCACTCTATAGTGTAAATATGACAGCGCGGCGAACCGACTATGTGAGACTTGTTGATGAAGTGCAGGAGTTTTTGTACTTTTAAATGGAAGACTCTGTTAACTATATCGTATCTATCTTGTGGAGTTGAATTTGTATTAATATTTACTGGCCAATTTGGGTTACATGTTGCAGTAATAAATAAATCAAGTTTACCGTAATGTCTGATATAAGTCATTGCTCCTGTGATTTTTCATGTAAATATCGAGGTCCACCAGGTTCAAGTGAGTGATGAAGGTAGTATAACCAACTGTCCAATACCGTTACTGTGTTCATTAGCCTGTAAAGCATCCTGAAGGTGATCGTAATTTTCTGCTCTCAATTTAGTTTGATTGTTACGGATGTAAGCCATTCTCTCAGATTCAATTTTCGCATATTGATCGACCAAGTATTGGTTGGTCAACATTTTATTTATTTATCCATCTGTGGTTGTTCGGTTGTCCGTTGTGTTCGGCGTTGCTATGTGTCTGTGCAGACGATTCTCTCGCCCTCTGTATTCGATGTCTATTATTATCCTGGTTGAGGCGAGCCTCACGCTCTGCAGAATATTCTCTGGCTCTCTGAACTCTATGTCTATCCCGATTCTGGCTGCGGCGAGCATCGCGCTCTACTGAGGGTTCTCTTTCTCTATCATCTCTATATCTATCACGGAGTTGGCTGATTCAAACCTCACGCTCCGTTGATTATTACTCAGCTCTTGCTGAACGTGCTCTTCTGGCGTTCACTGTACTACGACCTATGTTTGAACGACGATGTCTTCCAGACATGACTGTAATTTCTGTACAAAATTTAATACTCCGAAATACACCTTAAAACTATACGTATGATTATGAACAAATTGTACAAATTATTAGTAAGTGCTGCAGTTGAAAATATTTTACTTACAGTCCTTTCGACTAAAAACAAAAGGTAAACAATCATTATACACAGTCAGGTCATAAGTTCTGTCACACAATAAAAACTTTTGAATTTAGAACGCTGGCCACAAAAAAGTTTATTGAATTCGAATTTCGAATTTTTCATGAAAATAAAAATGTGTACTTTTTAGAATTTTCCTCATTTTTAAATATGGAGTGGACACTTAAAGAAGACCGTGTCGCAGTTATTGCGTTGCATCATTGCGGTTACGCGCCAATTCAGATTTTCGACTTACTGAAAATTTTGAATATAACCAAAAGATTCGTTTATCGTACCATAAAACGATACAATGAAGACTCTAGTGTAGATGACAGGTCAAGAAGTGGTCGCCCTCGCTCTGTTAGGACTCCAGCAGTGATAAAAGCTGTGAAGGCGCGAATTCAAAGAAATCCCATACGTAAGCAGAAACTGTTGGCCCTTCAGATGGGGTTAAGCAGGACCACGGTGAAAAGGGTGTTAAATGAAGACTTAGGGCTTAGGGCATATCGAAGAAAAACAGGACATCGTTTGGACGCTCGTTTAATGGACCTGAGACTGAAGAGATGCCGCGCTTTGTTGAAGCGGTACGCGGGAAAAAAGCATCGGGAAGTTCTTTTTTCGGATGAAAAAATTTTCACCGTGGAAGAGAGCTACAACAAACAAAATGATAAGGTGTATGCACACAGCAGTGAAGAAGCGAGCAACCGTATTCCGCGTGTCCAACGAGGTCATTTTCCATCCTCGCTCATGGTTTGGTTGGGAGTCTCTTATTGGGGCTTAACTGAGGTAGATTTTTGTGAGAAAGGCGTAAAAACGAATGCAGTTGTGTATCAAAATACAGTCCTCAAGAACCTTGTGGAACCTGTTTCTCATACCAAGTTTAATAACAGGCACTGGGTATTCCAACAAGATTCTGCGCCAGCTCATAGAGCGAAAAGCACACAAGACTGGCTGGCGGCGCGTGAAATTGACTTCATCCGGCACAAAGACAGGCCCTCCTCCAGTCCAGATTTGAGTCCATTAGATTACAAGAAATGGCAACACTTGGAGGAAAAGGCCTGCTCAAAGCCTCATCCTGATTTGGAGTCACTCAAGGCATCATTGATTAAGGCAGCCGCCGATATTGACATGGACCTCGTTCGTGCTGCGATAGACGACTGGCCGCGCAGAATACAGGCCTGTATTCAAAATCGCGGGGGTCATTTTGAATAAACTTTATTACCATAAGAATCTATGTTTTATTAAGTTCATTTTGCTATATAAATGTTTACATAAATAATAAACATGTCTAAATTATTTCATATTGCACATGTGACAGAACTTATGACCTGACTATGTATTATCAACAACAAAAAGAAAACCCTATTCTATTCGGTTATTTATTCAACTTAACTAGAAAAAAGAAAGAAAGAAACGTTTATTCACAGCTGACGGAGGCGCATACTGTCAACAAGTTCAACCGCATACCAAAACCGTTATCGTGATTCGCCTCAGCAGCTGCAAAATGGCAACTGACTCAGCATAATGCTAAGGTGAAAAACGCCTTAGCGCTGGTTTTCAGTCATTGCCAGCGGTGGTACCATGGTGTGTAGATATATTAATTAATATTAATGTGATATTATACTTGCTTTCAATACAATAAATATATTAAAGTACGTCTGAATGATATTGGTCAGTGTAATAAAAAATAAACAATTTTTAAAACGAAAAACTAAAACTAAAACATAAAACCTAAGCACATCCCACCACAGACAAATAAAAACAAAACACTAATTCAATATTCAAAATGGCACAGCAGAGTGGAATATAAACAAGATACCAAAGAGGACGACGAAATACAACATCAACAAAATGAAAATGCGATTACCAGTCCAGTTGGAAGGTCATAAGGTAACGGAAGGGTTATCAGGAACATGGTAGTCTCTGCTTATTAAGCAGGTATACCCTTAGCTTGCGCCGAAAGGTGTACCTACTTGTTGCTTCACGGACTGGGGGAGGGATATCATTGCAGCACCTAAACGCCGAAAATCTGAAACTACCACGGAACGCTGCCGTTCTATGTGCAGGTGTAAGAATCCTTCCTTCCTTATTCATTCGTCGCTGACTCGCCGACCACTCCAGCCTTCTAAACAGGAAGATAGGGGCTTCATAGCGTACAACACCAAACAGACACCATAAACGACATCACAGTAGTTAATTCTCGATAATATCAGAGATTCACAAAGACTGATTCGCAAATCAGTACCAAGGTAATCGCGTATATTATAAAGAACCTTTAGGCGAAAGAAGCAATTGGTCACGATCCTAACTATGTGGTTTTCGAAATGCAATTCACCATCCATCAGTAGTCCAAGGTTTTTGGCTTCCACCACCCGTTCCACTGGTTCGCCCATGATGGCTTTATTCCTGGAGTTCATGGCTTGTGACGAATTATGGATTTGATGCTTTGAGCCCATCACCATGTACTTGGATTTCGCTGGATTCAGTACAAGGCAATTTTTGTCAGACCAAGAAGCAATTTTGTTTAACTCTATATTAATAGCACATACTGCTGCAGCTGAATCGTTAGGCCTGGTTGATGTAAAAAGTTGAACATCGTCTGCATACAGATGATACTGGCACTTTTCTATGCTTGTAACAATGTCTGCACTGTTAAGACTAAACAGAAGTCGACCAAGAATAGAACCCTGTGGTACGCCTGTCGTCATTGGCTTCGTGGTAGAAAAATTCTGGGTTCCATTCTGCCTTCGCAAAACTACCGTCCGCATTCGGCCTGTTAGATAGTTACCAAACCAGCGCACTGCGGAACTGTCAAATCCATAATACGACATTTTCGAAAGCAAAAGAGAAGTATTTAAACTATCGAAGGCTCTGGAGAAGTTCAGCAAAACCAGAATTGTACTCTTACCTCCATCGAGTGCAGACAGCACATTGTCCACAACGGCGAGCAGTGCAGTAGTGGTGCCACGGCCTTTACGAAATCCGGATTGCAATTCTGGCAGTAGGCTGTTCTCCTCCAGATACCCCGACAGCTGGTTGCAAACCACCCTCTCGATCACTTTCGACATGCACCAAAGAATACTAATAGGGCGAAGATCTGAAACTAGGAAAGGATTAGGTATTTTGGGGATTGGAGTAACTTTTGCAGTCTTCCAGTCAGTCGGGAATATGTGAGTCATAATACTTTTGTTAACAATAGCAGTCATAACATCTAAAGTCCTAGGTAATGTCAGTATAATCATGTCTATGTTTGTCATGTCAGTTTCGTGCATAACTTTTGCCGAAGTCTTAATTTTTGTCAGTATTTTCAGTATCGTGTCAGAAGTTACAGTCTGGAGAGAAAATGTAGTTGCTTTGTCATGTCTGTGGTATTCAAAGTATGTTAAGTCTGAAATTGTTACATCTGTCCGCCCTGGAATATTTAAAAAATGGTTGTAAATATCCTCCGTGTCAGTAAAGTGTGTAAGTAGTTCAACATCACGTTTGTCTGTCAGTATCGTGCGCTTGAGATTCTTCCACAAAGTTTTGGAGCTAGACGAACAAGAGTTTATCATTTTTTCAAAGCCCGTTTTTCACTATGAAACCACCAGATGTTTAAGTTCCAAGTAATATGTTTTATGGGAATCTTGTCGTGATTTCTTATACTTTTTATGTGCATTGTCTCGAAGTCTCATCATCAAGCGCACGGTAGTTGTCAACCACGGTTTTGGAGACTCCCTCACAACAATAGTCTTCAGCGGTGCATGTCAGTCAAAAAGCCCTTTTAACAAGTCATAAAATCTTCTTACCATCTCGTTCACGTTGTCTAGTAATAAAATGCTGTCCCAGTCAATTGTATTTAAGTCTAGTTGAAAATATCTGCAGTCAATGTCTTTTAATGGTCGTTAGGTTATCATTCTGGCGGGTTCAGGTTTTTTTTACGTCAAATTCAACAGCTATGAAAGCGTGCCCACCTAAGTCCGGTATGTGATGAACTTCTGTTCTGCGGATACGGGCGTCAGTGCAAACAAGGTCAATAGTAGTCTCGCTGTGGTCGGTAAAATGTGTCGGCTCCTCAATTATTTGAGTCAGAGACATTGAACTTAAACATTGTGTCAAACATTTATAGCCTGTTTCATTTCTGTCCGCAATGTTAACATTAAAGTCTCCAAGTATAACAATAATGTCGTAATTAGAGAATGAAGTCACGGATTCGGTAATCCCATCGAAAAAAACAGAAGTATACAGCCACTGCGGACGGTATGCAGTACCTAGGATGTTTTTTTTTCCACCGATATTCACGCGAGGCCACATCTGTTCCACGGAGGGTGCGGGGGGGTGAGGGCAGCTGCGGGCGGTAACACCTTCCCTCACATAAAAACCGACACCTCCGCCGCGCGTACGCACACTAGCGGGTCTCGGTAGATGGGATAATGTGTAGCCTGCAATTTTTGGAGCTCGCTCATGGCGTTGATCCCGCAGACAGGTTTCATTTACAGCTACTAAATCAGCCGATAAATTATTCATAGCGACTGTAAATTCGTCGTGACGTGTGCCAAGTGAACCTGCGTAGAATAGTCCAACTTTGAAAGATTTAATTTTAATCATCGTATAGCGTAAAAACAGCATAGTACAAAGCGATACGAGAATGCTAGTTGTGCAAAACATTGATGGTGAGTAACAGTTACTATTATGATAATTGTGCAATACGAAATATATCACAACAGGTATTTTGTGTGTTAAATGTGTCGTATAGATATTTACATACGATATGATATGATAATTCCAGGCACACGAGTGGGAGCTACATGGAGGGCCGCTAACACCGACCAGGATAAAGGCATTCCACGACAATAGATTCGGCGGCATGTTATCACTACTGTAAACAATCAATAATGGAACAAAGAGGTAATTAACTTATTGGCAACATACAACAAATATAAAAAGTAAGACAATATTATAAAAGTCACAACTGTTTGTTTTTTTCAAGTGAAACAAAGATGACACAAGACTATAAATAGATAAACAAGGACTGCTTATTTTTGAGTAGGACTTGCTATAACTACAGAGAACAAATAGTGTGAAAACAAATAGGTAAAAACTTACTGGCAACTAAAAAAATGTCTATAAAGCAGAACAGTACTGCATGATTGTTCATTAATGTTTTTTTCAGGCGAAACGACGTCTCAAGACAGCAAGAAAATACATGTAAACTATTGTTTATTATTGAGCAGTGGCACAAACTGGCCCCACGGCAAAAAATCTATCAAAGTCAGAAACTTCACGGATGCGATGTTTCTCCTGTCCCTCGCCTTGCTTCACATAAACCCTGCCTTCCCTGGTCCAGACGAACCTACAACCTTGGGAGCGGGTTAGCTCCCGTGCCTTGCCATGGAGCTGCCGATTGCGTTTCGAGAGCTGCTCGTTCACGTAAAACGTCGCGGTGCACCGCTGAAGCCCGTGTCAGCAGTCGTCGCGCCTCGCCTCACGCGCGCTCCCCTAAGCAGCTCATCCCTCACAGCTCGCCTGCTCAGTCTCACGGCTAGAGGCCGAGGCCTATCTCCGCGTGGGCCCACACGTTCGGCACTGACCACATCGCGCTCGTCAAGTTGGACACCTAGCTACACCTAGCTTCTTCGTAACCAGGGCCACTATGTGAATCGAGTTCTCACCGTTTTCCTCAGGGATGCAGGAGATTTGGACGTCATTGTAGAGCGCATCCTGATCCCGATCATGAAGCTCCAGCTGAAGATCATGGATTGCCTGATCAAGAACCTTGGTACCAGACACCACCGCATCAGAAACCGTCTTCTCAGAATCAATGCGCTGCGTACAAGCTGCCAGAGTCGAACGAAATTCGGAGAATTCCTGCCTACAGTCTCGTATTTCCTCCCTCATGCCTTTCATTTCTTCCCGCATGAGACGCATCTCCCGTGAAAGCCTATCTATGGCCCCGCTGACCCCGTCGACGATACGACATCTAAAGGTGACACTCCGACAGTTTTTGGTACTATAGACGCCCCCACCACAGTCACCGTCTTCCTTATTTCCGCTGTAGATGTTGACGCAGTCACCGATGCCACCCCAGCCGATGCAGATGTACTCACCACAGGCGCCAAAGGGGTCGAGTTAGCCTCCATCGTGCCCAGCACCTGCACATTTAGCGACTTCACAGGTGTTTCGGTTTTGTTATCCCGTGGGATAAATCGCCGGCATTCCGGACAACTCCAGGCTTCTGAAATAACTGCAGTTGAGCAAACGCCAACCCAAGCTTTGTGAAACCACAAGGTGCATCTGCCGCAACAAGCGCCCTCTGTGCGTGCTTTAAGGCTTTTCTTGCACCCTTCGCATTTCATTGGCGGCATAGTATTAGCTAGCCGAAGAGCCGTTTGCGCAGAGAACCGCTAGATGGCGGCACGGATTGTAGTGGGTATCGATCACTGATGTGTATCACCGGTTTTATAATCGATATGGTAGGGTATCCAATTATTTGATTCGAATTTCACTGCCTATTTTACGAAATTTAAGAACTAAGCACACATATTTAGGCACGTTTTTAGGTGTATACACTATTTTGTTGTTAATGACCGTAAATACAATTTCACAATAACTCAAACTGTGAAAAACGACTGTTTTTTATTTAATTCGGACAGCGCTAAGAGTAACACAACACGCTCGTATACGCTCGTCGGATCACTCCAACTACAATTTTCGATAATTAAAAATACTTGCCCTGATACTAAATTGTCTTAAATCTAAATTCAAACCAAAGTCTTAAGAAGAAATACCAAAAAACCTAATCCTATCTAACCTAACCTACTTAACCTAATAAGTACCTAACTACGTTTTAAAGTTTCCCAACTCCATTCTGTGCAAGTTTGCCGACAGATGGGATTCACCACTGCTGGGGCACTGGGAACGTCTGCATACCTGTCTTTCCTGGTAGTGTGAATCCCTTTCCATATTAAATTTTTTATTCAATTTTATATTTAATCTATGTTGTATTGCAATTATTTTATTTGAATACAATTTATTTTAATTGAATGTAATGTAATTTAATGTTTAATAATTTTAATGTGGAATTTACTTATGGGCCTTGGAAGCCTGATAATAAACGATTATTTAATTTAATTTAATTTTAAAGGACGAACATATAATTTCGAAAAAAATGTTGCGCTGAAAAGTACGTATTGTCTTAAAAAATAAATCACTTTAATATTTAAATACTATTATACAATTTCTAATATATATACACAGTCAGGTCATAAGTTCTGTCAAACAATAAAAACTTTTGAATTTAGAACGCTGGCCACAAAAAAGTTTATTGAATTCGAATTTAGAATTTTTCATGAAAATAAAAATGTGTACTTTTTAGAATTTTCCTCATTTTTAAATATCCATATTGTGGAGTGGACACTTGTTATTGCGTTGCATCGTTGCGGTTACGCGCCAATTCAGATTTTCGACTTACTGAAAAATTTGAATATAACCAAAAGATTCGTTTGTCGTTCCATAAAACGATACAATGAAGACTCTAGTGTAGATGACAGGTCAAGAAGTGGACGCCCTCACTCTGTTAGGACTTCAGCAGTGATAAAAGCTGTGAAGGCGCGAATTCAAAGAAATCCCATACGTAAGCAGAAACTGTTGGCCGTTCAGATAGGGTTAAGCAGGACCACGGTAAAAAGGGTGTTAAATGAAGACTTAGGGCTTAGGGCATATCGAAGAAAAACAGGACATCATTTGGACGCTCGTTTAATGGACCTGAGACTGAAGAGATGCCGCGCTTTGTTGAAGCGGTACGCGGGAAAAAAGCATCGGGAAATTCTTTTTTCGGATGAAAAAATTTTCACCGTGGAAGAGAGCTACAACAAACAAATGATAAGGTGTATGCACACAGCAGTGAAGAAGCGAGCAACCGTATTCCGCGTGTCCAACTAGGTCATTTTCCATCCTCGCTCATGGTTTGGTTGGGAGTCTCTTATTGGGGCTTAACTGAGGTACATTTTTGTGAGAAAGGCGTAAAAACGAATGCAGTTGTGTATCAAAATACAGTCCTCAAGAACCTTGTGGAACCTGTTTCTCATACCATGTTTAATAACAGGCACTGGGTATTCCAACAAGATTCTGCGCCAGCTCATAGAGCGAAAAGCACACAAGACTGGCTGGCGGCGCGTGAAATCGACTTCATCAGGCACGAAGACTGGCCCTCCTCCAGTCCAGATTTGAGTCCGTTAGAGTACAAGATATGGCAACACTTGGAGGAAAAGGCCTGCTCAAAGCCTTATCCTGATTTGGAGTCACTCAAGGCATCCTTGATTAAGGCAGCCGCCGATATTGACATGGACCTCGTTCGTGCTGCGATAGACGACTGGCCGCGCAGAATAAAGGCCTGTATTCAAAATCGCGGGGGTCATTTTGAATAAATGTTTTATTAAGTTCATTTTGCTATATAAATGTTTACATAAATAATAAACATGTCTAAATTATTTCATATTGCACATGTGACAGAACTTATGACCTGACTATGTATTTTTATTTATCGTTACATACTTATAAGTACGGATTAAGTTGTCGTGCCGAAAAGCACGTTTTTAGGGTTCCGTACCCGAAGGGTTCCAAACGGGACCCTATTACTAAGACTTCGCTGTCCGTCCGTCCGTCTGTCACCAGGCTGTATCTCAAGAACCTAGCTAGCTAGAGAGTTGAAATTTTCACAGATTATGTATTTCTGTTGCCGCTATAACAACAAATACTAAAAAACAGGATAAAATAAATATTTAAGGGGGCTCCCATACAACAATACCACATACAAACTTATGGATGCACCTGGTTACGTACATGGAGTGTGAAAGTAACCACACCAATAACTTTGTAAACAATATTTTGCTGTGTAAAATCCAAACTATTCACTCCACACCATCGCTTCCATTGAACGGTGGTATGGAACCATTCGTGCGCGATTTAGACTCGCACTTGACCGGTTTTTAGGGTTCCGTACCCAACGGGTAAGAACGGAACCCTATTACTAAGACTTCGCTGTCCGTCCGTCCGTCCGTCCGTCTGTCACCAGGCTGTATCTCAAGAACCTAGCTAGCTAGAGAGTTGAAATTTTCACAGATTATGTATTTCTGTTGCCGCTATAACAACAAATACTAAAAAACAGGATAAAAGAAATATTTAAGGGGGCTCCCATACAACAATTATTTCAATACCACATACAAACTTATGGATGCACCTGGTTACGTACATAGAGTGTGAAAGTAACCACACCAATAACTTTGTAAACAATATTTTGCTGTGTAAAATCCAAACTATTCACTCCACACCATCGCTTCCATTGAACGGTGGTACGGAACCCTTCGTGCGCGATTTAGCGATTTAGACTCGCACTTGACCGGTTTTTTATTATTAATTATTATTTTACTCGCTAGAGAGCTGCGATAAACGCGTCCGATCGCTGCTAATCATAAAGTGCTACAGGGCGAAGCGTTTTTTTTTTTTTTGGAACGGAAGAAAATGGTCTTACCCATGCCCAGGAGACAGACCTCCCTGCTATGTCCGGGTCCCCACATATTGAGCGGGCATCAGCTCGTGTGGTATACGGACTAAAAACAACTCCTTTGTGTTTACAGTTGTCCTACTAAGACTTTACTGTGAGCCATGGCCTCGGTATATGCTGAAGGCTTTCTACCTGTAATTTGCGCTTTGCGGCGATATCACTGATATCTCAACATAGGCGATAGGGCATTCAGCCTATTTTGTATGCAAACCGCTTGTTGCAAGCTGAATTCACGCACACAACGTATCATTAAATAAGCACAACGAACACGCACACATAACAACCACTTACACATTTATTCCTACTCTCGTATTGGTAAACACAGGAAAAGCAGTTACGTGGCTGTATACGTTCGCATGAGGCGCACATTGTTTCATAAAGCACGCACACAGCACACCAGGGTCATGGACATTAAATTTATTTCCTGTCTCTCTCGCTCTCTCTCGAGTATGAGAGAGACAGAATCTGGATGCGACTCAATAGCATCACTTCCTCGGAATATTTCGTTAATCGTGTTGTTTTATTGAAGAAATATTGTATTTTCAGTATGTACCTGTGAAATGTTATAGGGTGTTAGCGCGTGGAGCGACGCCACCGGTTTGAGGGGGTGGCGGCGGTGATGGAGGCACCAGCTGATCTCGCATCCGTTGTTGTTTGCACACCAGCGTACCGTGATATCGCATTCTCACAGCCCAAGATGCGACCTACTTCTGACTTCGAGACAAGAAGCATCGTTGACGACAATGAGTATACACCTTGTATCGAAACAAAAGAAGAAAATCGGACAGAAAAACATGCGAGGTACCTTAGAAGACAGTAGTGTTGGAGGTCGCGGAATCGTATAGTTATATCTATGTGTCGCGGCTCAAGAAGCATATAATAGCAAATCATATTAAAGGACATAGTCAAGATATGAGCGAGACATGCATAGCTGTTGAACAATTAAAACAGAGAAAGGACACGTCCTTTAACTCCTTTAAAGTAACTATTCTAAGTAGCAAGATTGAAACTATTCATAGCGGCAACTTTTGGAAAAAAGGCCTTGTTTACCGTCGCTACCGTGAGCGCTCAAGCTCTGCCGCTGGAACACAAAACTGTAATGGATAGTACGACCACAACAAAAATAGTCATGACCACTTTTAATTGTCAATCATTTAAAAGATCCGTCCATCACATACGAGAGCTCTGTAAGCATGCCGACATCATAGCTCTTCAGGAGACCTGGTTGTTGCCGCACGACCTGAACTTTATAAACGAGGTTGACCATGAGTTCGGTTGCACCGCGAAGTCGTCGGTCGTTTTACCACCGTGTCCGTAATTAATTGCGCAAGTGATAGACTGACAGCAGCCCGAATTGAACAGGGTCAGCATTAGTTTCTGGTGATAAACGTTTATATGCCATGTGAGTGCTCGGATAATTTACCAGAATTCATGGATACCCTAGCGCAGTTGTACGCAATAATAGACGATAGTGGATTAGAATCTGCGTACTATAATGCAGATTCCTATGTGGGTCTGATTATAATGCAGACCCGCATAGGAGTTTCGGTGCAGACATAGACATTCTCGGTGTGGATTCGGACACTTATGTGTGAGTGCAGCTCATGGTACGACTGGCTGGCTCGATCATTGTATAGTCACGCAAGCGGCGCGTGGCTCGGTGTGGTCTGCTGTTGTGAACTACGATGTTAGGTGGTCGGATCATTTGCCACTCTCCGTTGAATGCGTATTACAGGAAGGCGCAGTAGTCAACCGTAATACTATGAATAAAGTAAGGTGGGGCGTTCGAAGCCTCAATCAAATAGATCAAAGTTGCCGGGGTTCGATGAGCTCAGTATCGAGCACATCCTATTTGCGGGGGACAAAGTCTATCGTGTGGTTGGATGCTGTGTTCAATGCTTGCATAAACCACGGTTACCTCCCCAAAGTAATGATGAAAACGGTTTTGGTTCCAGTCCCTAAGAACAAGACAGGCGACATGTCGTTGCTCAGTAACCATAGGCCTATATCATTAGTTACTATTGTGGGCAAGGTGTTTGAACGGCTTCTGCAGCCCGCACTGACCAGCAGGTTGCGTATTGACGATGCTAAGTTTGGTTTCCGTCCCGGGCTCTCAACAGATTCTGCTATTTTCACTTTAAAACATACCGTTACACCAGCCGGGATACTTCTGTATATGCCTGTTTTCTAGACTCAAGCAGCGCTTTCGATCTTGTCAATCATAATTTACTTACTTTATTTAATTGAAACTTCAGCGAGCTCAAGTAAACCCAAAAGTGAATCTGTTGAGATACTGGTACGGAAATCAAACTAATGCCGTGAGATAGGGCGACACCTTTATATATTATAGTGTACGTAAATGACTTGATCTTGGGCCTGAGGGGCGCCAGGGTCGGCTGTCATATTGGTAATATGTGTTTTAACAATCTGAGTTACGCATACCACTTGGTGCTCCTCAGTCCCTCGATTGAGGGTCTTGAGCGACTTTTAGCCCTTTGTAATCGCTATGCCGAAGTGCATGGACTAAAATACAACAAGGAAAAGACCGCGATGGTAGTGTTCCGATTGGGGAAGCGCCCTTTACCTTTATAATTTATTGCACAAAGGCGTGCTTATATAGAGATTTCTTCCAGCAAACCCATGGCTGACAGGAAATCAGTTTTGTGCAAAGGGATAGACCTATTATGCACAACATAACCAAAAACTAAACATCAGAGTGACTAAACATATATTTATAATAAATTACTAAATTCTAAATGAGAACTTACACAATAATATAATACCTATAAATACTATATATAAATATCAATAAACACCTATACAATAAATAAAATATAATCCACTACAGAAGAGAAAGGTAATGTTCCTTCAAACGACTTTTGAAGATGTTAAGAGATGGACTGTCCCTTACGGTGCTGGGGAGTTTGTTCCAGAGCTTGATAGCCCGGAGTCGGAACCCATGTTCATATGCGATAGTTTTATGTTACGGAGTTGTGAGCAGTGACCCAGTGTGAGGTCTCCGAGGCGTTTCTGGAGAAAGAAAAGAGAACAAATCACTTAAGAAGCCAGGGTAATGAGGATTATGTAAAATCTTAAAGAGAGTGAAGAGGATGTGGGAATCCCGGCGAAGACGGATTGGAAGCCACTTCAGATCCCTGCGATACTGAGAAACATGGCCAAAATTTGCGCAAACCGGAAATAAACCGAATCCCGAGATTTTTAAGTCGCTCGAGTTTGTCCAGTTACTCTTCGTTTGCGCTGATCCAGCAGACACCTGCGTAGTCAATGAGGGGAAGTAACAGAGACTGGGCGAGTGTAATTTTGGTCTGATGAGGTGAGAAGTGCTGAAGTCGTTTGAGGGAGTAAAATGTAGCAAAGATACGCCTACTAACCTCGCAGACATGCGCTGACCAAGACAGCAGGTTATCAAAGGAGATTTTTGGCCTTGGAGCTGTAGGGAATTACGGTTCCATCGTACATTATGGGTGTAGTGGAAATATGCTGTAACACTTGGAGAGAGTGCCTGGACCCAATAATCATTGACTGCGACTTACAAGGATTGACAAGTAGCCCGTGTAACAGAGCCCAATCCCTGATATTCTCAAGATCAGCGTTCAGCAAGGCCACTGCAGAGTTAACATCACAGGGAGAAAAATGACGGTAAATTTGGAGATAATTGTCATAGAGATGATAAGAGGAAGAGAGAGTATCTGAGATAGAATTTATGAAGACAGAAAAGAGAAGAGGGGAGAGGATACCACCCTGAGGGACCCCTGCAAAAAGGTCGCACCATTCTGTTGAAGTCTCTCTGAATCCCGACTGGAATTGATTCATCAGACAGTGAGAAGTAAGGTAGGAATAAAGCTGGGAGTAGACAATGGATTTTATGGCCCTGAGAGGTTACCTCCTCTATTGTTGGAAGGCTCGCCGGTGCGGGTTGTGGAGCAGTTTAGATACCTTGGCCACGTCCTCACAGGAGACAAGCGGGATGATGTTGACATCGAGCGGAAACGCAGGGCCCTGGCCGTCCACTGCAACATGATCGCGCGTAGTTTTGCTCGACGAAGTTAAAATTACTCTCTATAAGGCGTTTTGCCAGAGCTTCTATACCAGCCAGCTCTAGCTTTATTACACCAAACGTGCCTATAATACCTTGCGGGTTCAGTACGCAATAACCAGGTCGAGGATCGCATCACACTGGGTGTGGCTGCGTACTTCAGAAAATGAGATTCTGAGTGCTATTATGAAGGCACGAGCGGGCCATTTTTCCAGCACTGGAATACCGTGCACCACGCTTGGAACAGTAAGTAATTAATTGCATTGTACATAGGTCATAAGTTCTGTCACATGTGCAATATGAAATAATTTAGACATGTTTATTATTTATGTAAACTGCAAAATGATCTTAATAAAACATAGATTCTTATGGTAATAAAGTTTATTCAAAATTACCCCCGCGATTTTGAATACAGGCTTTTATTCTGCGCGGCCAGACGTCTATTGCTGCACGAAAGAGGTCCATGTCAATATCGGCGGCTGCCTTAATCAAGGATGCCTTGAGTGACTCCAAATCAGGATGAGGCTTTGAGCAGGCCTTTTCCTCCAAGTGTTGCCATATCTTGTAATCTAACGGACTCAAATCTGGACTGGAGGAGGGCCAGTCTTCGTGCCGGATGAAGTCGATTTCACGCGCCGCCAGCCAGTCTTGTGTGCTTTTCGCTCTATGAGCTGGCGCAGAATCTTGTTGGAATACCCAGTGCCTGTTATTAAACATGGTATGAGAAACAGGTTCCACAAGTTTCTTGAGGACTGTATTTTGATACACAACTGCATTCATTTTTACGCCTTTCTCACAAAAATGTACCTCAGTTAAGCTCCAATAAGAGACTCCCAACCCAACCATGAGCGAGGATGGAAAATGACCTCGTTGGACACGCGTAATACGGTTGCTCGCTTCTCCACTGCTGTGTGCGTACACCTTATCATTTTGTTTGTTGTAGCTCTCTTCCACGGTGAAATTTTTTTCATCCGAAAAAAGAATTTCCCGATGCTTTTTTCCCGCGTACCGCTTCAACAAAGCGCGGCATCTCTTCAGTCTCAGGTCCATTAAACGAGCGTCCAAACGATGTCCTGTTTTTCTTCGATATGCCCTAAGCCCTAAGTCTTCATTTAACACCCTTTTCACCGTGGTCCTGCTTAACCCCATCTGAAGGGCCAACAGTTTCTGCTTACGTATGGGATTTCTTTGAATTCGCGCCTGCACAGCTTTTATCACTGCTGGAGTCCTAACAGAGCGAGGGCGACCACTTCTTGACCCGTCATCTATACTAGAGTCTTCATTGTATCGTTATAGGGTACGATAAACGAATCTTTTGGTTATATTCAAATTTTTCAGTTAGTCGAAAATCTGAATTGGCGCGTAACCGCAACAATGCAACGCAATAACTGCGACACGGTCTTCTTTAAGTTTCCACTCCATATTTAAAAATGAGGAAATTTCTAAAAAGTACACATTTTTATTTTCACGAAAAATTCGAAATTCGAATTCAATAAACTTTTTTGTGGCCAGCGTTCTAAATTCAAAAGTTTTTATTGTGTGACAGAACTTATGACCTGACTGTGTATATGTAGTCTAACTTTTATTTTATTTTATTTATAATTTTGACAATAATAATTTGCTTTTGCACCAATTTTATATTGTAATCTTGAATTCCACATAATTTTGTATTTGTATTTCTATGGGTATATTCAATGACCTTAAATTAATAAATCATAATAATAATAATAATAAATTTGAGCGATATAAAGGGCTGTCGTCTAATGTTTTGTGGTACTGGAACATGTCCAACTCATGGGACGTAAACATTTGGGCCGCCATTGATTTATTATTTATTATTTATATTAATTATTTGTGCCATTACAGCAAAAGCCAGATCGACACAAATGTACAAGAAATATATTTTACAAGATACAATTACAATTCAATAAAAATAATATTCAATTTTATTCAACAACCCCATATCCCTCAATAGGTGGCAGAGGCACGACTGTGCACAATTGATTCAAATAGATTACATAATATAAGAACAGATTTAATTTATTAAAATTACTACATACTTTTCAGCTGTGTGATCTCTTTATTCATGTTATCAACGGTATTTGTAAAGTTCGACATCTTATCATCAATAAGTTTCAGGTGAGTAGCAATTTCCTCATTTATTTTTTCATTTAAAATGGACTTTAATTTTTCTCTGATAATTTCTCTAAGACCTTCATAAAAACTAAATAATTTTTTTTGACTAAATTTGTTCCGAGAATCCTTATTTCGCAATGTAATATTGCGGTCGCAACGTGGATCTGACAATATGTTAGCAGGTGTTTGAGTTGTCAGATTTAGGTTTTTTACAAAAGCATCCGTGACAAAACCATGACAATTTTTCTTCTGCTTTCTTGGTAACAAAGTATTCTTGTAGAACGTTGGCGCACTAAAGATCATATTTTTTCTTACAATCATTGCAAGTCAGGATCTTATCATTATCGAACACCTGGGTGCAACCAGCGGAAGCCTTCGAGTTGATTCCATTATTTGCTGACATGATGACTTGTTTTGGAACAAGAAGGCAGATTATTCCAACTTAGCTTGTAAGTGCGGTCGGCCAATATCGATGACGCGTCAGTAGGCAGGACTTACTCGTGGGCTGGTTTGTTTTAATGTTTCGTTGCGGCTAACAGTTGGAACAGGCGATGGTGAACGATGAATCACCACGCTCTGACATTCGATGTATCAGGTATATGGACGAAATACAAGCGTTGCGGAAATATAAATGTGTATTTATTTCAGATTATGAGGTAAATCGAGGACCTAATTTGTGCACTGCATTTGGAGGCTTACTACTTCACTATATATACAAATTCAAGATTTGCAAAAAGTCACCAATTTGAGTATTTAAAACGAGGAGCAAAAGCAGATACGTCTTATGCGCTATGAGTCTCCCAACGCGATCACAGATATGACAAAACTATAAGGGTTCTTTGTTTCTCTACGAAACTCTAAAAATAACAGAGAAATAATGCGCGCATGGATAGAAACAAAATAATAATAAGGTGGCGATCATACTTGAAAAAAATCAAACAATATTGACAGCAAAAGCGGTACATATATTACATGGATGAGACATGGAGGAATGCAGGTTAATGTTAAACATTAACAAGGGTTACATTAACATTTAATTATAATACGTATTGTAATATATAATTTATGTTTTTATTATATAATTATATTGATTTGATTGAGTTCAAAACTGTATTAATTTCATTAACAGGACATACTGTAACGAGACTTTGGTAGACAAGGAAATCAAAAACAGGTTTTTAATAAAGGGACTTATTATTGGTGCCCCCAATCCAACATCAAAGGGTAGTTGATTAATCATCACACACATAGGAAGTGAAAATAGATTTTTAGATGAGGGTGAAAATATATTTGAATCTAAGAAGACAGGAGATTACCATAAGCCAATGGACGCTACACATTTCGTGCAATGGTATGAAACGGTGATACCATTTTTTTTTAAATAAACGTAGCCTATAATGTCCCTACCGAGGGGCACAGGCCTCTACCCGGATACGAGTAAGGTTAAGCCATACTTCTACCACGCTGGCTCAGTGCGGGTTGATGGAGGGTTTTTACGACCACTACCACGTAGCGGTAGTAGCCGGGATCTATAGCTCAACGTGTCATCCGACGAAGCTCTGAACGTCCGATAATATACTTAAGATAAATTAATTATCACATTGGTACATGGTCAGGATTTGAACCTCCATCTCCATCAGAAGCAAACGTGAAAGCCATTAGACCACGGGGCTCATGACTAAACTTGGAGACAATTCTGTGGTAGTAATGGACATTGCACCATATCATTCATGGCGTCTTCAAAAGATATCTACTAGTGCCTAAAAAAAAGGAAATATACAGAACTGGCTTTTAACAAAGAATTTATCTTTCGATCAATATGTAATTAAAACCGAATTGCTGCAAGAGGTTCAAAGCATTAAAGATAACTTTAAAAGTTATGCAGTGGATAAGCTCGCAAAAATATCTAAGCTGAAGTCTTAAGGCTTCCGCCTTATCATTGCGAGCTTAATCCAATTGAACTTGTTTAGGCCGCTATTAAGGGATATTTTGCTCGCAACAACACAAATTTAAAAATTGAAGAGGTGATATTTTTGCTCCAACAAGGACTGCAGCAGGTTACTTTTGAAATATCATTAACTTTTATGGCAAAATTTATAAAATGATACGCATCAATGATGAGCACGGTAGACAGTTTTGTTATCCACTTAACTGATTCTGAAACAAAATCTCGGAATTGTCTGACAACAGTTATTAGATTTGTATGAGTGTTAACATAATTATATACGTGTATAAAATAAAAATTGTCACAAAACTTTTTTGATTTTTGAACCAAAGGTTGCGAACCCCTGAATGTGTATTTACAAAATTTCTAGCTTCTCGTGATTGGAACTATTCAAATTGTCGCTTTTTGTCAACAAAAACATTTTGAATTCCTTCTTGTAGATTTTTAAATATTCAAATTTCAATGAATTATCATAGTGAGTTCAATGAGAATGAGCTCACAATGATAAGGCGGCAGTTGTAGGACTTCTACCTTGAATTTTTTGTTCACTTTCCTCAAAAGAGCTTTCTTTACGTTTTTTTCAACAAAGCTTATTTCCTTATTAGTCATCTTAAATACTTGCTTTTCTCCATGCAGTGGTGGAAGTTTCTTGGTTTTGAGTGGTAATAAGGAGCATTGTCCAGTACTACTACTGCATTTTCACCATCATATACTCAACCCATCACATCTAAGCAGAGGTATAGGACTCTCAGTATAGATTTGCATTTGCATGCCTTTCACGAAGTAGTGCTGTGCCAAATGGCAGTTAAGTGAAGAGCCCAAGAAGAAAGAAGAACAACCACCTATCACGAAGACCCTAAAAAGCGGTACAAACGAGAGATCGAGCGTTGCACAATGTTACCACGTGTGACGGTAACCAGGTTCCAGTAGAAGAAGCAGATGACCAACGATGAAGAAAGTAAATTAAATAGAAGATGCTCTATAATAAATAAGTCAAAATAGAGCGAAGAAGAAGTTAGCTGCTGGGTGCCGGGCGTTTTCCAAGACTCTGCTGCGAGGATGATGCAGGGCGCCGCTGGGAGCATAGTACGGGAGCAAGTGAGGAGCAGCTGGCAGAAGTACGAGTTCCAGAACATGCCGGCTCCGGCACGAGCTGCCACCTACGTTGAGAACCACGCGACGATGACGTGCGCCAGGAGTGACATACTTCGGCAAAAACTTTCTGCGTTCTTACTGTGAGTCCATTTAATTAATTTATCAGGTAGATGTTGTCTAAATTGTTTTATTGTTGTATTATTTTATGATCAAATAATTGAAGAAATTATTATCATTATATTTATTAAATTTAATTCAAATAGCGATATTTTGCTCGCACTAGGCAGGTCAATTTTATTATTGCAATGAGGATATTTTTCGCCAAACAAAATGACAATCGAATTACGTTAAAGTGAGATAATTTTGCGAGAATCATTTCTAGAAGCCTAACAATGTATGATATCAATGTCGTATTTTTTTTTTCTAATAACCAATTTAAGATATTGGATTTATAATTTTGACATTTATGACATGATTCAAACAAACATATATATTTTTTACTTTAATACCTCATAGATGCATTTGCCACCTAATATGGGAAAACAGCATAACAATTTTGTAGAAAAGCAGAATGAATTTCAGTACAGAGTTCAAATTACATTATCTAGGTCACATAAGTTGGTTACTAAGAGGCAGTTAGGTATGAACAAACTTGAACTATCGCATTACATGACGTGAGAATTTGTTTCCGCTAACAAGTAAAGGTAATAGATATATAATTGTGATCATATATGACTTTGATGACCATTATTAGATGGTTTTCATTTGTAAAGGGTTGACGTCATTAACTTATTTCAATTTCATATTTTTTTATTATTTCATTGACATATGAGAATATTAATTTCATATATGATTTAAAGTAGGTATTTACTTAAAAAAGAGAAGAAGGTTCTTTGTGTGAAAGTTGATAAAATATTATTTGACAAAAGTGATGATGAATGATGATATTCTAATATAGTGAATTAATAACTCAGACAACTTTATTAAAAACCGTATTTGGTGATGGACGTTGTTCGAGATTATAGGGTTCAGCATAGGAAAGAAGTATTGAACCGTATGTTAAAATAGAGCATGGTAGTGAGTGAAAATAGAGTTTGAAATAATGATGATGGCGTGTTAGAAATAAATAGATAAGATGAATGATGTACTTTTAGAAGGACCAATAATATTTTAATTTTTATTTCAGCATTTTGAAAAATGTTCAGATTAGTTACAGTGCCAGTGTACAGTAACAAAATGGCTGTAAAAAAATATGAGAACTAAGGAACCACAATTTCATTCTTACTGTTTAATTCCACGCCTCAACCGAACGGGCGTGGAATCTTGAGGGGTGGTTTTCACCAGCACGGGGAGTATCGCAAGTGGTACTGACCTTGACGCCTTGGGCCGGAACTCGAAAGCTCAATTCGAGGCAGGAATGCGGGATAAGGAGCACAATGGGTGGGTGGAGAGGATTCGAATCTTACTCTCGTCGTAGCCCGATGCTGTCGCCGTCGTGTTGCTTGCCGACACGAGGAGTCGCTGTCCGAATGCGACGAGTTGGGGACCGAACAACTTTAACCTTCACAACACGAAGCACTCACTCCGCTGACGTGAATCTACTTATTTTCCGACGACTATTATAGTTAACACTCCGACCAGGCCCGACACCTGTGTTAGACAATTGTTACACTAAAATACAGTCAAAGCCCGACGCCATGTGCTGACATTTTCTCTCACGACCAGAAAGTAACCTCTAACTCGTCATCTCGGTTCTATGCAAGGGACAGCTGCAGTTCCGTTTCCGCTAGTGATGTCCCGATCACTCGCGGTCGATCCGCGCAACGAAAACCGGTGCGTTCCGAAGCATAAATATTAAACAGTCACCCGCCCGGACAGGCCCGAACCTGTCCCTAATCAATAGGAAGGCGAGAAAGTGTTGCGACCGCTCTCTTGAGGACCGAGTCCCGCACCTTGACTTCTGCTGATCGAGGCGTGCCATCCCGACCCGTGTACAAATTGACGATCCGTCCTCGTCTCCATCTCAATGATGGCAGGTTCGCATCCTTAATCAGCACCAAATCACCGACTTGAGGGGGGCTCGTCCGGTCAGTCCACTTAAGGCGCTGCTGCAAGATGTGCAAGTACTCAAGGGACCACCGTTTCCAAAAATCTTGAGCCATCTGCTGCAACATCTGCCACCTAGTTAACCGACTTAACTTAACATCACCGAATGGGTATTCTGGCAGGGCGTTAAGGGGCTGACCTATCAGGAAGTGACCCGGCGTCAACGCTTCCAAATCATTTGGATCCAAACTGAGCGGGCACAACGGACGCGAGTTCAGTGTCATTTCAATTTTACAGAACAGCGTCGCAAGCTCTTCAAAGCGTAGAGAGGTCTCACCGATGATCCTCGTCAGGTGCGACTTAGCCGATTTAACCGCAGCCTTAAAAAATCTTCCCCAATAAGGACATCCCGGCGGACTGAAAACCCATTCAATCCCTCGTCGGGAGCAAGCCGTACCGATGGCGTCCTGGTTACCGTTGAGGAATTGAGTGACCTCCTGCAGATATCGCCTGGCTCCGACAAAATTTGTGCCGTTGTCCGAACGGATTAATGTCGGGAGGCCCCTTCGTGAGACGAACCGATCTAGACATGCGATAAATGCCTCTGTAGTGAGGTCACTGACCACCTCCAAGTGGACTGCCTTCGTGGCCAAGCACAGAAGACGCACAGGTATGCCTTCACTAATCTGGCGTTCCGTAGCTGTGAAGACTTGACCATGAATGGTCCCGCGAAATCCGTTCCGACACCCGCAAAGGGCCGGATTTCGTTAACCCTATCCGAGGGCAAATCGCCCATCTGGGGCTGCATCGTAGCCGCCTTGGCCCGATAACAAGGCAGGCACCAAAATACGACGCTACGCACTAAGCGTCTTCCCGATAGAATCCAGAACTCGCGCTGGAGAAACGCCATCAAGGCGTGGCATCCGATATGCCCATTCCGAATGTGTCGATCCTGTATCAACAGTTCGACCAACTTCCCTTTCCTAGGGAGTAACAACGGGTGGCGAGCCGCATAAGGCAGGTTGGCATTCCGCAGCCGACCTCCTACCCTCAGGAATCCTTGAGGGTCAATAAACGGGTTGAGCCGAGCCACAGCTCCCTTCAGTTGGACGCGTCCGCGTCTCAGAATGTCCAATTCGGACTTAAAGTGCACCGTCTGCACGTTCCGTACCAATGCGAACAACGCATGGTTCCGTTCCCGTGGTGTCAGGACCTGTGTCCGCACCCGTTGCGCCTCAGGATTGCGACAATTCCGCGCAAATCGGAAGATCCAGGCGGTCACATTGACCAGCTTGTCGAGCGAGCTGTACCGTTCCAGCAGGCTGAACTCCTCTTCCGGCTCTGGTTGCGTCGTACAGACACCGACTGTCAAGGCGCCGTTCGCCGAGGTAACGCGTGGACTCATTGGCCAATCCAATTAGGCATGAGTCAACCATTTTGGTTCCCACCACAAGGGATGTCCAACCATACCCGGTGCGTGACACCCACGAGACGCACAGTCTGCTGGGTTCATTTCCCCTGGAACATGTCTCCAGATTAAGGGAACCTCCGAATTCAAAATCTGCGAAACCCGATTCGCCACAAAAATCTCCAGCTTGTGAACTGAAGCCTTCAGCCAGCATAACACGATCTGGCTGTCCGTCCAAGCGTAGACCGTATCTTCTAACGCTATTGACCCACGAAGAACCGTCATCGTGTGGTTGACCAGACGAGTCAGGAGAGCCGCTCCTGAAAGCTCTAATTTGGGAATGGTCAGGCGAGTGCGCAACGGCGCAACCTTGCTCTTGGCCATGACCAACCGCACATCAACCTCCCCCGAGGAGTCGACCGTACGCAGATACACCGCAGCTCCGTAGCCCTTCTCCGAGGCATCGCAAAACCCATGCAGGGTGGCGGTGTATCGTTTGGTGGGGACCAACCTCCGTGGCAGTGAAATCCGATTGATGCCAGGGAGGGTCGAAAAGAACGAGTCCCACTCTGAGCTCAATGACCCGCCGATCGTGTCGTCCCATTTCAGCTCAGCAGACCACAATTGCTGCATAAAACACTTGAGCTGAAATGTTACCGGGGTGATCCACCCGTTTGGATCAAATGTCCTAGCCACCGTTGAAAGGACGTTCCGTTTCGTCCAGACCTTCGGGGAGTCCAACTCGACCCGATACGAAAACATGTCTGACACCGGCTGGTACTGGACGCCTAATACCGACAACATATTTGGATTTTCCAAATTTTCAAAAATGTGGGGATCCTGCTGGTAGTCATCCGGAAGACCAGACAGTAACTCTGGAGAGTTCGACATCCATTTCCGGAGCTCGTAACCTCCGCCCCGTAGGAGCTCAACTAGCTCGTCCCGACGAGCAAGCGCCTCCTCTACGGAATCTGCACCAGTACAGATATCGTCCACGTAGAGATCCTGCTCCAGGATCGCTGCTCCTCTAGGGAAATTTAACCGTTCTCGATCCGCTAACTCCCGCAGAGTGCGAATCGCCAAATAAGGACTAGACCGTAGCCCGTACGTGTTGGTGTTCAGCTCGTACACCTTGATGGGCTGATCTGGGCTCTCTCGCCACAGTATCAGCTGATACCGTCTATCGTCAGGGTGAATGACCGTCTGCCTAAACATCATCCGGATGTCAGCTACAAACACAACATTGTATCGACGGAACCGTGTGATAACATCCGCGATGTCATGGTTCAACTTCGGCCCTGAATGCAAACACTGGTTCAGGTTCATGCCGTTAGATGTTGATGCCGATCCATCGAACACTACCCGTATTTTGCCCTCCGGGGTCCTCAAGACCGCGTGATGGGGCAGGAAGCAGTGGTCTTCACGCTTCCAGTCGATACTCGAAACCGACATGTGGCCTAGCGACTCGTATTCCCGCATGAAGTCGACGTACTTCTGCCGGAAAATCCCGTCACGCTTCATGCGTCGTTCCATCGACAGAAGCCGCGTTTCGGCTGCATGGTGTGAACTGCCCAGCGGTGGGCGATCACTCCGGAATGGAAGACGTGTGAGAAATCGACCTGACCGAAGGCGACCAGTATTGTTCCTATAAAACTGTTCACACTCTTCTTCAACCGGGTCCAACCGGCGGACCGTAGGTGGTTCCTCCACCTCCCAAAACTTCTGTATCACCTCCGAGAGTACAGAACCGAATAAGGGACTACGAGTCGCTAGGCGTGGGGCAGCCGGCATGTCCGGACCCATTACCGCATGGCCCAGTCTGGTGTTGACCGAAACCAGACCAGTCGCCTGCAACACGTGGACACCTGGCACTAACAGGTATCCCAAGGCATCGACACCCAATAAAATGTCTACTGGGCCCGGAATATCGAACTCCGGGTCAGCCAGTGACAACCCAGCGACCAACTGTCGCACCGAGGGCGACAACCTTACGTGAGGGTCACATTAGGCATGACTAATGCCGTGACCGTCAGATTCACCGATGAATCCACCCGTGACGAGAGAGTAATCCGACATACTCCCTTAACGGAGCCGACTTCCGTGTTCCCAATTCCCCGAATGGAATGTGGATACTCCCTTACCGAAATGCCCAACCGTCTTACAAGGTTGCACGAGACTAAGCACCCCTGGGCCCCCGAGTCCAATAGTGCTCGTGCCACACATGCTTTGCCGTCCGAACTCCACGCTATCACAGAGGCGGTGGGGAGCATGACCGTCTGTGGAGTGGCGGTACCCTGTAAGTGGGCGGCGTGTCCCTAGCGGGAACCTCCGCGGGACCCGAACCCGCTCAGACCTCCGTCTGCCTTAAAGTAACTCGGCTGCTGATATGCAACCGGCATATCAGACCGTATGTGCATCAAGGGTTCCCAATCCATATAATAGGCCCCTCGCTGTCCCGGTATCCGATCATACCGGACGGTGTACGGTGTGCCCGGTGCGCACCGTGGTTGAATGGGGGAGAGCGGATCCAACCTGGGGCGCTCTAGGAATGGGGGCGACATCCGACTGTTCGCCTCCCTGTTCGCCTCCCAGAGCGACGGGCAGGGTGGCGCAGAAGGTGGTGGGCTCCCAGCCTTCGCGCCACTCATAGGTGCCATCTGACACCCGCCCGTAACACGCGGTGAGCCAGCGGCCCGAAGTCCTCGCTGACCGTGGACAGCGGCGACCGAACCCCGGCTATCCCGCATGTTACTCCCCGTGCTGCCCCCTTCCCCTCGGGGGGGGTCCCGTCCGCGGGTACCCCAGTCACCCCGTTGGTGACTCCCGTTGCCCGGAGGGGGACTGGGTCCGGCCCTGGTTGGGCCCTGTGGCCGACCAACCTGAGTCCGGCCCTGGTGACCGTCCGAAGGGCCTGACCGGTTCAGGCACAACACGATGTGGTGCTTGCCACCACAGCACTCACAGGGGAACGCACACTGGCCTCCGTATCCAGTGTGTCACATCGCCTGCATTCACCCTCCAAAAAATCCGTCAATTGGACGAGCGTGGGCAGTTCCGAGCTACTGCCCCCATGCAGCTGTTCAAACCGACTTTGAACAGCTGCAGGCAACCGTGACAAAACCATATACAAAACAATATATGACCATTGGTCTACCGGCAGACCAAGGTTCTGAAGGGCCTTAGTGGCCACCAGCACAGGGTTGAGCACCTGTACTCGGATGTCAACATCCCGGGTTACTCTTGGGATGCTAAACAGCTTCCCCAGCTGCGCATCAACCAACCGCCGTTTGTGTTGGTAGCGGTCAAACAATATGGACCGGGCTATCTCATAATTACTCGCCGTGACCGTTAGGTGACCGACCAACTCCTTCGGTTCACCCCGCAGTGCCATCAATAGTTGGGCCAACTTGTAGGCGTTGTCCAGGTCGTCCCGACCGTGGACCAAACTATCAAATAAATTAATGAAGGCCGGCCACTCATCAATTGCCCCACCGAAGGCCGGAATCTCCAGGTGTGGCAGCCGTCCAACAATACCCTTCGGGGGTGGGTCTCCGTTACCTTCCCCGCGGTCATTCCGTCGCGACTGCTTAATTTTTTCCGCGCGACGCTCGATGTCGCCAAAGCATTCCATCGCTTGGTCAGCATCCGCGCAGAGCTGCTTCACTGCAGCCACCGAGGCCTCATCCGTAAGCCCGAGAGCTTCAGCCTCCGCAGCCAGCCGACACACCTTCCCGACGCGTGTCATTGCGTCCTCCACACGCTTGAGCAGGACATCGTCCATGTCAGGTCGCTCCACATTCTTATGAGTATGGGCGAGCCATCTCATCTCCTCACGGACACCATACCGCAGTACCGTCAAGGGCGAAGGTGCCATGGTTACCGATTCAATTGATTCTGGTCCTATACTTCACTACCGAACTAAGTATAGCCAGATACCAGCACTTGCCCGTCAGCGCTGGGCACAGAAATTAAAACTAAGTTGTCAAAACTAAGGCAACCACTAAAACAATTAAATCCTAAAGCATATTTAATATGGTCGCCCTGTGGACACACACCCTATGACTATACACTCCAAATCAATCAGAGAATGCCACCATAAGGCACAATAAAAAATAACACACAAAAATTTATTATAGAAAAAAAAAAGCTATTTTTAATATAATGAAGGTAGCTGTGACCTTCTAGAAGTGGCCCCTCCGATATGACCCACACTTCTACTGAGGTCAGCAAAATCAGCTTAATACCCCTTAAATAGCCTGACCCTGCTCTGTAATCCGAAACAACACTGCAATGCTATGGAACCTGACTGCAATACTATAGTCCGACCGAATGACTGTTTCTTATGCACACCGAGTAGTTTCCGACTACAAATTTATAATAATTGTTAACTAAATCGTCAATTATACTTTCACTAACCGAAAATGAACTTTAATTGTGGTATACCGACCACAGACTCACTCACAAACTGATTGCCGGCCAATCTGAGATACCCTTTTCTCCCAACTACAATGTGGCAAAAAAACAACCCTACAACCGTCCGTGAATCGATGATTTCCCACTAGGAAACCGCGCCTGCTACCAAAATGATTAGTTCCACGCCTCAACCGAACGGGCGTGGAATCTTGAGGGGTTGTTTTCACCAGCACGGGGAGTATCGCAAGTGGTACTGACCTTGACGCCTTGGGCCGGAACTCGAAAGCTCAATTCGAGGCAGGAATGCGGGATAAGGAGCACAATGGGTGGGTGGAGAGGATTCGAATCTTACTCTCGTCGTAGCCCGATGCTGTCGCCGTCGTGTTGCTTGCCGACACGAGGAGTCGCTGTCCGAATGCGACGAGTTGGGGACCGAACAACTTTAACCTTCACAACACGAAGCACTCACTCCGCTGACGTGAATCTACTTATTTTCCGACGATTATTATAGTTAACACTCCGACCAGGCCCGACACCTGTGTTAGACAATTGTTACACTAAAATACAGTCAAAGCCCGACGCCATGTGCTGACATTTTCTCTCACGACCAGAAAGTAACCTCTAACTCGTCATCTCGGTTCTATGCAAGTGACAGCTGCAGTTCCGTTTCCGCTAGTGATGTCCCGATCACTCGCGGTCGAAAACCAGTGCGTTCCGAAGCATAAATATTAAACACTTACAATATAGTATGCACAGTATTACTGCAGTGCAACACTTTGCGTTTGGCGATAAAGAAAGTTAACTATAGAATTATAGTCTGACCAACAAATGTGGTCACTTTGAAATTAATTGCATTTTTTTTAAAGGAGGATTTCCACAGGATTTTTACGAATTTTCAGTTTGAGATCGAAATAAAGAGACTTTTTTTTGCTTGGAAATTAAATTAGTTGTAGTCATAAAGTCAGTTTAGATAGAAAGTGGAACTTTATTGTCATAACTTTTTTAGCGGATTTTATTGTTTATACAAACCCTGTTTCGGTTTAAGGCTATTTTGTAAAATTTTGGAATATCAATTCATAGTATGAATGGAAGATGAAGAATTTATAAGATAAACAAAGGAGCTACCTGTATGAATGAACGTGTGCATAAAGGATGTTATTAGGATTATTATTTTTTATGGAAGAAAGATTGATGAATACAAAGTAAATAGAATGGGTATATATGTATGACTGTAGTTAGCCAGTAACTAATTAGAATGAAATATGATATGATGATGATAAGTTTAATTAGTAACTGATATTATGGAAAATTTTACGATTTGAGGATGTTTGATCAGAACAGTAAGTAATATTTAAAGGGAAGATTTATTTATGTGTGAGTATGGCGTGTCGCCTAGCTCCTCTAGACAATAAAGTTAAGTAAAAAAGTGATTATGTTCGTTTTTTAGATATCTCAGCATATTTATTTTTATGCCAGTGTTTAAGGCGAAGACGAGATATTTAATTAGTTACTACAAAGGATAGTTTGTATTTTTGACTGGTAAAAGAATGTTGGTATTGTTTAGAAAGAAAATTAAATAAGTATATGATTTTTCCTAGTAACAATGTAAGAGAAGGTATGGAATGTTGAGATTAGAACTCATGCGCACTGAGTAAGACAGCTGGGAATACTTCATTTGTTCGAGAAAAGTTGGACTGATCATCCAATATTTACAGA
Source organism: Argyresthia goedartella (assembly GCA_949825045.1). NCBI lineage: Eukaryota > Metazoa > Arthropoda > Insecta > Lepidoptera > Argyresthiidae > Argyresthia > Argyresthia goedartella. Next base: position 25,382,470 of record OX463831.1, read on the forward strand.
ATGTCTTAAAATTCGAAGGATTCGTATGGATTGAGTATAAGTTATGTTTTTAGTATGGTACGTAACTATCGGCGAGTCCGATATGTTATTGTATTTTCATCAAAGTCTAAAAGGTACAAGGTACAAGGCACGAATCCTTCCTTTTCGATCATGACGTGAACGAGTTTCCATCGTGAGAAAGTTGGATATCGATGACCTCATAAGCTCGCAAGCAGGCTCAGGCAGGTAGACCTGGAGCCGGGTACTAGTAGTCTCTGTATTTAAGTATTGTTATAAAAAGTACCTTAAGAAGTAAATACCAATGTGTATAAAAAAGTACCTATAAAAGTGCACTCACTATACAGGGTGACTTTAAAACCCCTAGCTATCATACAATTTTGGAATCAGAATCACTAGTAGAAAACAAAAAAGCATTATTTTTTTTTTTTTTCATATTTGATTAATAGGGTATAGCTCCCTTATTCGAATTTAAAGACAACCTACGCGCTCAGGGCGGCGTTGTGTGACTCGCGGTGTCTAATCCGCCCACCGCACCCCGCACCCGCCCGGCTCACCCCCGCAATGCTTCGTGCGCCGCCGCCGCCAGCCAGGCTGCCTGACGCCAGTCCAGTCGCCTGCGCAACCTTATCGCGGTTTGACGTGCGCACGCTACAAATTCCCCTCGCCGCCCTGCCGCCGCGCGGGTACTTTTACCTTTGAGTCCGTGTCCGTCTGATGCGCTCATACAAGATGTACTCTAATCGTGAATATTACGAGATGGTGCGTGTGCACATCCAAAGTGGAGAAAACCTGTACGAAGCTCTTCTCCACAGATTCCGCCATTGTGTTAGTGAACTCACCCAAAAAAATGTAATGACGGATCTAAGTGATGTAACAACATCCTATGGAAATAAATGATTTTTGATTTGATTTGATTTGATTTGAAGCCAGAAGATGTACGAGACGCAGAGCATCCCTCGGCTCCAAGCTCAAGGACTACCTAACGCTACTGTCCCCCACCGTCAAACCATCTTAGCGGCAAACCAACGGCTTCTGAATTTTGGCCAGTTTACAGTGCCAAGCCATGCTTATGGTGGAGGCGCGCCGCGTCTGGCTGTGGAGTAGAAGACGCTATCTTGGAGTACTTTCAGCGCAACCCTCGAAACAGTACGCGAGACGCAGCTCATCGTTTCGGCATCAGCCAGTATTCTGTGTGGAAGTTGCTGAACTCTACTGGACAGCATCCATACCACTTTCAAAAAGTGCAGCAATTAAATGAAGATGATGCGCCACGTCGTCGCAATTTTTGCGAATGGCTGTTACAAAATCAGAACAAGCACATCCTATGGACAGACGAGGCGATGTTCACTCGTGTAGGGCTCTACAACCAGCACAATCAACATTGGTGGTCATACAGTAACCCAAAATGTATACGAGAACATCATCACCAAGTGCGCTTCATTGTGAATGTGTGGGCCGGCATCGTGGAAGATAAAGTCATTGGGCCGTAATTCATCGAAGGCCGCCTGACCGGGGGCACGTACCTAGATATGCTGCGAGGCGTAATAGCAAACTTCTTAGAGGACGTGCCACTCGCATATCTAGAAGATTTTTTCTTCCAACAAGACGGAGCACCACCTCACTTCGCGCGACCTGTTCAAAACTACCTGGACGATGAGTACAGTGGTCGGTGGATAGGACGCGGAGGGCCTGTGCCTTGGCCTGCCAGATCACCGGACCTCACACCATGTGATTTCTTTTTGTGGGGCGAAATAAAACGGCGTGTCTACTGGGACGAGGTTCAGAACCGGCAAGAACTTAAAGACCGCATCACAAGCGCATTTTACGCTGTAAAAAGTGATTGAACAGTTTGAACAGTTGTTGAAGTACAGCTTAGTTTGAGGTACGTATTCAATATCATTGTTTTTAATAATTTCTTCAGTTCGCAGCACATCAAGTTGATCCTAAACTACAAACTACGTACAGTACATACCTAAACTCGTGCTCACCTCATGAAAATAAGTAAAAGTTTTATAATACCTACACCAGAACTCAGTAGCTAGGGTAGGTAGGTAGGTACCTAACTAAATAATAATCGCGGCCCACCGGTGGTTAGTAGCTTCTTGACTGATCCACCCTAACTTACTGACCCCCACTCAAAAAACTAGTTAAACTGACCTATCTAATGGTGAACGCACTCTTATCGGAATAGTCCGCACCGAAACACCGCACCGCATACGAAACCTCGCTCACCTATCCGCGTCGGAATCCGGAGAAATCCTGATGACGTCATCAGATTTGGCGCGGACTATGGGGACGAAGCATTCTGCCTTCTGTTGCGTGCGACAGAGCAACACACGAGTCGCAGGGAAGATTCCTTAGACAAGGCCTATCCGCTCCGTGCGGATGATGCGTGCCGATGCCGATAAGTGTGCGTTCACCTTAAGAGCGGTCGTTTGCGGGTCGAAAATCCATTTTTTTTGTTTGAAATGTTGACTAGGTAGGTAGGTAGGTAGGTAGTTAGGTAGGTATGTAGTTAGGTAGTTAGGTAGATAGGTTGTAAGGTAGCTAGTAGTTTGAAGGTTTGTTACAAGTAAATCAACGTATTCTTTAGTAGCTAGGCAGGAATTATTTTAACTACAAATTGCCGCGCCGCCGCTGCGATCGTCTCGCCATTACCTACGTAATGCCGAGACGATCGCAGCGGGGCGGCGGCGGCGCTACACAAAGTGAAAGCGCGGCGCTACACAAAGCAAAACCGCGGTGCGATGTCATCGACACTGGGCGGGCGGTAAATATGGCAACAACACTATTCGGGACTAGTAGGAATACTTTGACGGTTGATTACTTAATATTTTACTATGAAAGCAGACGAAAGTAACAAAACATGCATTTTGATATAGCTAGAGGTTTTACACCCCTGTATGTGAATAATAAATATGGGTCCGGAGGACTCCGTTAAATAAAGTACCTATATCAAGTGATAAGGAAATTATAATAAAGACTTTGATTGAAAGAGATTGCTTATGAGATCATAGTATATTTAGTTAGATTTTGAAAAGATGGTTATGTAATTATATTATGTTTATGTAAAACGTAGTTTATGTAGGGTATGTTTAAGGTGAGATTTTGAAGATTTTGTGAAAAGGATTTAAATGAGATATGACAAATATAATAATGGTATTTACCAGATATATGAAAAAAAACATAGACCTTTGTCTCTTTAGATATAAAGAAAGTCAGAATATCTAAAGTTAAAATTTTATTGTAAAATTCTGAGAGTATGTAGTAAATTAGAAATATTGTTTTGTTATTGAGAGCATGTACTTAGGTAGAGAGGAAAGTCTGTTTTTTTGTCTGGTATGCAAGTAAGAAAATGAATGAGTCAAAATATTGCTGATAGAGTAAGCAAAAAATAAATAAATGTTAATGTCGCCAACCCTACCCATCCCCTAACTACTTACTACCAACTCTATTTTGTCAACAAGTTATGTTTTTTTTTTTATTTGCGTAGGTTTTAATCATTTACTTTTAGAATAGTGGATTATTATAAACCACATTTTACCCATAGTTTTAGTAACCAACCTCTGTATGGTTAATTTTTATATTTTCTATTAACAATAAACATGTATCGTTTTCTTACGTATACTTATATTTATACGTATACTTTACGTATACTTATACTTATACCTATATTTTTGTAATGTGGGGTGGGGTGAAGTTTAAAAAACAATTGAAAATGCAAAGATACTTATTTTAATTAAATAATAATAATATTTAGTTATTAAAATAATAATTAATTATATTTGACAAGTTTTAATTGTTCATGTTAAACAAACAGGTTAATAAATTTGAAAATTAAAATAAGGATTTTTAGTTATAATTCACTGCTGTTGATGTTTTGGATATGTTTTTATTTCAGTATTTTTTTTTGTATAAGTAGTTATCAGTTATCAGTTGAAGAGTTATCAGATGGTTAAAATGAAATGTAAGATGTTTTGCAATGTTTGTAGATGTTGATGACTTTATTTGATTTGGCACAAGTTACAGCATATTGATTAAAAGTAGGTAGTATATTTGAAATTAAAAGATCAAAAAGTCAGATTGCATTGTATAGATTATTTATTTTAACTTTTGAATTTATAAGTAAATTTTCGTTTTAATGTTAGAAAAAATAAAATATCAATGTAGTATCTGTCCACATGTGTACGCATACACACTCACACCTTACGTCTATATAAGTAGGACTGTACTGTTATATGATACATTATTATACTGATACACGGAACATTCAACAACTCTTTTACTCCAACAACCCCTCTATCAAGGCCCATCCTCACATTCCGATCTCAGGCCACATGCTCTAGCTCGGCGCAATCTGAGCTCACGATGGCGGCCTTTTTCTCGGTCCAACGTCACCACGTTGTTTTAGGGCTACTTTTCTTCAATTTCCCCTTTGGGCACCACTCGATAGCTTCTTTCGATAATTTGTTCTTCAAATCTCATCACGTGGTCAAGTCATCGCCACATTCTGGTGATCACCTCCGCCTCCAACGGTTTCTGGTATGTGAAACTCCACAATTCAACGTTCGTGATCATTTTGGCCAAAAGATTCTTAATATATGTATCAAGCATTGACTGAAAAATACTTGGAGCCTGCCCGAGATGTCTTTTCAAACGAACCACGTTTCACATCTATTCTTCTTTCTTCTTTGTCGGTCCCTCAATGCTGAGGATCGTGACCGCATACTTTCCTCTATTGCCGACGATTCTGCGCAGTATGGTACGCGTTGTGTAGCGTACCCACGGTCGCTTCTCTTATCTGGTCAGACCATCTTGTTGGAGCACGTCCTCTGGCGCGTTTGCCTTCTATCTGACCCAATATAATGAGCTTCTCCAGTCGGTGCCTAGATGAGCGTATTATGTGACCGAAGAAGCTTAGGGTCCTTTCCCGGCACATTGTCAAGAGCGGTTTCCTGATCTTCAGTTCACTCAGGATTGACACATTGGTTCTCATTGCGGTCCACGGAATTCGGAGTAGTCTTCTCCAGCACCACATTTCGAAAGCATCGATTTTGCTGCATTCCCGGATTTTAAAGCACCAGGTTTCTTCACCGTAAATGAAGATAGAGAAAACCAGGGTCCGGACAAGACGAACCTTTGTTATTCGGCGAATACTCCTGCTCTTCCAGATCTTTTCCAGGTTGGTCATAGCGCTTTTGGCCATGCCAATACGTCGGCTCAGCTCTCTAGAACTGCTGCCATCGCTACTCAGCATCGAACCCAGATACACAAACTTATCTACCTTCTCATATCCATCTAGGGCATTTGACGGTTGAAGTACCTGTCCTCGGTCCACCACCATGGTCTTTGACTGGTTGATCTTGAGACCAAGTTTAAGACTTTCATCTTCAATTCGTCTGAGGAGTTCCGACATTTTTTCTCCGCTGGACGCAAGCAGTGTGGTGTCATCTGCATATCTGAGGTTCGTCAGCTTTTCGCCGCCCACTGTTACTCCGCCGCTCCAGTCCTCCAGCGCTCTTCTCATTATGTATTCGCCGTACAGGTTGAACAGTTTGGGTGAAAGGATGCAGCCTTGTCGTACGCCTCTCTCAGTTCTGAAGGCTTCTGATTGAGAGTCTTCTAACTTCACAAAACTGGTTTCCTCGAGGTAAAGATTTTGTATCAGGAATGTGAGATGTGGAGGTACACCCATTTCGATCAGGATATCGTACATATTGCTCCATTGAACGCTCCATTGAACATCTATATAGGAGAAAATACTTCTCGTTTGACTCGATGCTTCTCATGTTGTTGTGGCATCTAATGGTAGAGGCATTCCACACTGGTCTGAGTTAGGTTAATGCTGCTGGAGCCTTGTTGATGCGGACTTCCAAGTCGGCTTCGGTTTCATCTTGTGGGTCCACCATGCTGCCAAGGTACTGTAAGGTTGGATATTTGTTTGTGCGATTATATTGTATACGGGCCTCTTTAGAGTGGGTGTCACTTTGACACTGTTACTTATTTTGTAGATTTAAAAAGAAAGAGGCTTGGTTGTGAGAAGTCAATGTGACACACTTCACCCTAGGCTTCGGCCAGTGACTGATCTAAATTTTATAGTTAGGATAGCTTAATGGCTATCGAGCCAGTTGTGGATCCCTTTTATAAAAAGTGTAAATAAACCAAATAAATACAAACAAACAAATAAAACCAAAGTCTTTATAATTGAACTTGCTAGCCCTACAGAGTAGGTAGGCAATTATAATCGTATAGTGCTGAAAGCACTGAAAGCGCTACATTGGCGGAGGCGCCAAACGAACCGGAGAAATAGGAAGACTGCTTCAGTAGGAAGGTGACGTCATAAGAAGTGGCGTAATAGAAGAGGATAGTGATCGTCGATCCAGACCTTGAAGAATCGAGGAAGGATCGAATGTGCATTGGGAAGTATATTTCTGTACTTAAGTTTTTTATTTAGGAATTACCTCGACCTGCCAAGCGAGTGAAGAATCGAATAGAAAAATATTGTGGGAAGATTTTTATAGCGGCGGACATTTTGTGAAAAATTTTATGAAATTATTTCATGATGGAGGAGTTGTCAACTTGTTTTTCGGGGAGTCCTCAGGAGTCCTTTGAAGACTTCAAAGATGCTGCATCGAGGGAGAAATTTATATCGTCGGAGGAATTAAAGTTATTATTTCCTTCGTATTTAAAAGGTGGAGCCTTATATTTTTTTAGGGAAATTAGGGGCAGTGCCCAGACATTTGACGAGGTGGTGAATAAATTTAATGAGGAGTTTGGAAGCACAGACTTTGCAGAGAAGTTCTACAATGCCAAGCAAGAGAAATGAAGTTTGTTAGACTAGTTCCATTATCTAGGGGACCTGGCGAGGAAGGCTAGAGTTACCAAAGATGACATTTTTATAACGCAATTTTTAAGAGGATTGTAAAACGATCTAAGAAATAAATTAATGTTGAGCCATTTTGTAGATAAGAAGGCGCTAAGGGCGGTGCTAGTACAGATGGAGAAATTAAGTCTGGGAAGTGATGATAATGTAAATGTGTTTAGGAACCCGGCAACTTTTGGACCGAATTTGGCCCATAGCAATGGGGGGGGGGGGGATACAGGCCGAATGTTTCGCCGTCGGCAAGTGGTCAGGAACCGCATATTAGACCTAGTACTAATAATTTTAATTTGCGTCCTAGGCAAGCGGATTTTGCAACACGTCGTCGCTAGAGCCCAATAGCGGTGACCAGGCTGACCTGTGGAATGAGGGCCTCAGACGAGCTCAGCAGCGTAGCACAGAAGCGAAACGACCAATGGGGAAGATCGTCGCAGTCGAGGCGGATCAGCAGGTCAGACCATTAGTTTTATTAAATTCTTCGGGGGTAAACGTGGTAGCTCTTTTAGATACAGGCGCTACAGCTTCATGCATCAGCCCAGCCGTTGCAGATCAAGTGGGTGCGAGATGTATGCAAGAAGAGAAGAGACGGGTTAAGGCGGTAAATGGAAGTTTGCTGCAAAATGTAGGGAAATGTGTTATAGATTTGAGTTTGGACAATTTTAGCTTTTCACGGGAGTTTTTAGTAATAACTGATTTAAATTATAGCATTATTTTAGGGGTGGATTTTTTAATAAAGAACGGCATGAATATTGATTTCGTTCATTCGTGTATGTGTTTTTTCCAGGGAAAAATACCGTTTTTAATAATTTCCATACGAAACAAAACACGACGCCGGTAAAACGGAATGTCATGTGCGTAGGGATTCTTTCAAAACAAAAGGTAGGGTAGGACTTTCTAGACGGTTCTAGAAGGAAACAAGTGAGCTTCGGGGAAACCATGGTTATCGAGGATCGTGACCTGATAAATTCTATCGACTTTCAGGAGTTAAGAAAGGGCGATTACGTTTATTTCTCGGGGTTATCGGATTCGTGCGAATTTGCGTTTGGGGTAGAAGATAAACGGTTTATCGTAAATGAGGATTTATGTGAGAATGATAAGCGGGTATTATTGGCGTTGTTGGATAGGAATGCGGATAGATTTGCGTTTGCAACTGACCAGTTAGGTAGGTCGGAGATAGTGTCAGTCGATATTAAGACTTATGATGAAGAGCCGGTTCATTGTCACCCGTATCGCGTTTCGCCGGTGCAACGGGAAATTATTCAGGAGCAGGTCGCGGAGATGTTGAAACTAGGTGTTATTAGGGAATCCACTAGTTCTTATGCTGCGCCCGTTGTGTTAATTAAAAAGCCCGATGATTCATGGAGGTTTTGTATAGATTATCGGAAATTAAATAAGAAAATTTGTAGGGATAGTTATCCTATTCCGCGGATAGAAGACATTGACGATAGTTTGGCCGGGGCCAAGTATTTTGCGGAGTTAGATCTCAATTCAGGTTATAGGCAGACGGTTATTACGGAAGGTAGGCATAAAACGGCTTTCGTCACGACCACAGGTCTTTATGAATTTAATGTTGTTCCGTTCGGTTTGGCAACGAGTCAAGCGGTTTTCCAACGGATGATGGATAAAGTTTTAGCGGATTTAAGGTTTAAAGGGGTTATGGTTTACGTAGACAATGTAATTTTGTATGGTAGAACGTTCGAGGAGTTTACCGATACGTTGCAGAAAGTATTTGGGCGGTTTATTATTATTATTATTATTATTTATTTAGCTCAGATAACAGGATCCATATACATACATAATTACAACTAAATTAACATTTTTACCCAATGGTGGGTGAATGGGCCATCCCATCTCTCAGAAAACACCTTTAGAATGCCGTTGCTATTGACGCGCATTCTGCTCAGCAATGACGCAGCTCTTTTTCTCATGATCGCTTGGAAGCCATCAGTGCGCGCGTCTGCAAACATTGCTGAAGCACTGCAGAAGCGCGGCAGCCGCAACAGCATCCTAAAGGAGTTATTATATTGGACGCGTAGGGCGCTGTAAGTCTTCTGTGAATATCTGACCCACAGACTGCTGGTGTAAAAAGATTGACAATATGCTCTAAAAAGAGTTATCTTTACCTGTGTTGAGCACCGAGCAAATCTACGAGCCAGCATATTACTTCTGACTGTCAACGCCCTACGCTCCCTCTCTATATCAAACTCATCTTGTAAATATTCGTTTACAACGTGCCCCAAATACTTAAATTCGATTACCCGATTTAGGCAACACCCCTTAAGACTTATTTGTGGAACATCATCAAGTGTTCTTGAGTCTGCTTGAAAAACCAGATATTCACTCTTCTTAACATTGTAAATTAGACCATGGCTATCTGCATAGTTTTCGCATATAGCCAATAGTTTTCTCAGGGCACTCACCGACGGGCTCAGCAGCACCATGTCATCGGCATAGCTCAGATTATTTAGACAAACGCCATCAATATAGCAACCAACATGCATACTGCTGAGCCCCTTGATGAGGCCATTTATGTACAGATTAAATAATCTTGGTGACGTTAGACCTCCCTGTCGCACACCACACTGTAGTCTATAGCTATCTGACACTTGATCCGACCATTTAACATAGTTTATCTGATGATTGTACCAGTATCGAAAGACAGATAGTAGTTCAGGTGGTATTCCAGCTGCTTTTAGCTTAGTCCACAAGATATCATATGAAACCATATCAAAAGCTTTCGATAGGTCGAGAAAGCAAGCATAGATCGGAGTGCCTCTATCAGTATAATATCTTACCGTACTCTTTAGGGCTAAAATAGCAGTTTCGGTAGAGAGGCCCTGCTGGAAACCAAATTGAGCATCCCCAATTTTAATAGTTTTATTTAGGCGCGCATCCAATAAAAAATCAAAAACCTTTGCTATCACAGTAGCCAAGGATATAGGTCTATAGTTTGATTTGTCCGATATATCGCCAGTTCTATTTTTTACTATCGGCACTACAATCGTTTTCATCATATCGTCTGGTAAGTATGAATGAACAATACACATAGAATAAAATAAAGCTATCACCCTCGGCATATGAAAACCCGCATGCACCAGGTGTTCGATGCTGAGTCCATCGTGACCTGGCGATTTGCCTCTTTTCATACCCCGGATAGCACTTCTCACCTCTTTAGCTGTTATCCTACTTATTTCACTGTCAACATCATGGTTTGACTCGGTCTCAGCATCGCACACCTGTTGTGAAATTACTTTAAAGTGGTCCTTGAAAATATTGGCAATGTCGCTGGGCTTACTGATACCGTAAACACTCACTGGCAGGCCAGGCTTCAAATTTAACTTATTAGTTGCTCGCCAAAAAGAGCTAAAGTCATTATTACTACGGTGTGTGGCTATGATGTCCATTTTGACTTGCTCTTGGTTTTTTATACACCATTTTAATTTAGCTTTAAATATGTAGCGACTGCTACACATTTTTTCGTACGTCCTGCCACAACGCGGTTTACCCTGAAGGGTCCAGAGCTGAAATTTGAGCCGGGCCCGCCTGTGAAATTCTTGTACATGACGGTTCCAGCCTACAACAATTCTATTTCTCTGCGCCCTTTTGATTTCAACTCCCTTGTAGCTTTCAATGGATGCTTTTTCTAAAATGCAAACAATATTTTTATACATATCATCCAATATAAGTTTATGTTTTAAATTTTTACACAGACCAGAACAACACTCTTGAAAATCGCGTGGAAAATCTATATCTCTAAATTTTTTATTACAAGCACTACTAAACTGCTTTATCTGGTCAGCCTCTCTTTGGCCCCAAACAATTTTGTTACACGTTGCATGGTTTAGAGAAGCGAACTTGACCTTCAAGCCATCCAAATGTAAATTCGGTTTTTGCGAGATTGAGATGCTAGGTTATCTAATCTCGAATGAAGGAGTAAAACCTAGTGAGAAAAAGCTGAAGGCTATGCAACAGGTTCCAACTCCCACATCCACGAAGGATGTGAAACAATTATTAGGTTTATTTTCTTATTATAGAAAATTTGTATCGAATTTTGCGAGAATATCGTTACCTCTCACTAAATTATTGAAAAAGGGGGTAAAGTTTCAATGGAATGAAGAATTGCAGAATTCGTTCGAGTATATTAAGAAGGTTATGTGTAGTGCGCCAATACTTTCCTATTATTCAGGGGATAAGTCGGTTACTACGAGAATTTATGTGGATGCGTCTAACGAGGCGTTAGGTGCAGTGTTGATGCAGGGCGTTGAAAAAATGAGTCTGGTTGCCTATGCGTCTAGGAAGTTAACGGATGCGGAGAAAAAATATAGTACGACGGAGAAAGAGTGTCTGGGGTTAGTATGGGCGTTAAGGCACTATAGGCATTATCTTTGCGGATTGTATTTTCAGGTTGTTACAGACCATAGCGCGTTATGTTGGTTACAGTCGAAAAAAGATATGACTGGTAGGTTAGCGCGACGGGCGTTAGCGATACAAGAATGGGATTTTGAGATAGTTCATTGCTCGGATAAAAGCAATGTAGTGGCAGATTTTTTGAGTAGGAATCCGCTAATGAAAGAAGGGAAACGGAAAACAGAAGGGCCTCAGTTTTCTTCTCGTTCTGAACCTGATGATGATGGTTTGGAAGTTTTTAGTATTAATGTAGAGTCTTTACAGGCGGATCAAGAGAACGATTCATTTTGTAGTAGATGGTTAACGCGGTTGAGCGAACGTCCGGAAGCGTGGCGTAGCGGTTTTTGTTTGAGAAATAATTTATTATATAAAAGCGTACGTAGAGATGGAGAAATTAGGGAGGTATTAGTATTGCCTAGGTCTTTGTTTCAAAAGGTAATGAACGAATTACATGATGAGGTGTGGACAGGAGGTCATTTGGGTCTCGTAAAGACGTTGAAGAGGTTTCGGTCGAAATATTTCATGCCGAAAGCCGATAAGGAGATAGAGCGCTATATAGCTTCGTGCGTGCCGTGTCAAGAAAGGAAATTAGTTAAAAGCGTAGCAGATTTGATGCCGATTAGGGTCTCGGATATTTTTGAGAATGTAGGAATCGACGCGTTAGGAGCGTTTCCACGTTCGTCGAGAGATAACCGTTTTATTATAGTCGCAGTAGAGTATGCGTCGCGGTTTGCGATACGTAAGGCGTTACCTAGGGTTACTTCGGAAGATGTAGTGCGGTTTTTAGTTGAGGAAGTTTTCTGTTGGTTCGGACCGATTAGGGAAATTATTTCGGATAGAGGAACAGTTTTTACGGCGGGAATTGTAAAAGAAACGGAAGAGCACTTTGGGGCTAAAATGATACATACAAGTTCGTTTCACCCACAGAGTAACGGTTTGGTAGAGCGAATGAATAGAACGTTAACGTTCGATGTTATCAAAATATTTAGGTAGTAATCAAAGGCAATGGTCCTCGGTTTTACCTTTGGTAGTACATGCGTATAACACTAGCGTGCAGGCGTCAACGAAAGTGTCGCCGTATAATATTTTATTTGGTAGGGAACCGTGCTCAGTGGTGGACCGATCATTAGGATTAAACGCAGTTGGTTTAGACGAAACGATAGATGAAAGGGTAAATCGTATGGGTAGGCTAAGGCGCTAGGAAATATTGCGAACGCACAGCGTGTACAAAAGCGGTATTACGATATGAGATCAAAACCCAGATCGTTCCGGGTGAATGACTTAGTTTTGTTATACGTACCAAGGCGGATAACCGAAGATGTATGAAGTTGGCACATCTGTATCAAGGACCATACAAGGTCATTGAGATCGTTGGGAGGTCTAATGTGCTGATTCGTCGTCTGAACTCACGGTCACGGGGCATTATTGTTAACACAAATCGTTTAAAACGCTTTGTGCTGTGTTGAGGAATTCGTCTGATATTAAATAATTATACATTAGGAGTATAATATAATTTTATCCCGGTTGATGGTTTGTGGTTTGTGTATGCGGTAGTGTTATGAATTGTTTATTAACCGGTGTTTCTTTTCATGTTGCTGCTGAACTATGATGTCTGATGAGGACCGTACACCAAAGACCCAAGAAATATCTGTAGCATACTAGATTTCCGTGGTAGATTACCTTTATATGAGAAACTTTTATAAACCACAGTTCGAATAATTGTTTGAACCGATCGCCTGGTTTTATCTTTGAGAGCAGTATGACGAGGCAATAGCTATTTGTCATAGGGTTCTGTTTTAATTCCCGCGTTCTTAAAGGATAGAGTTGGGATGATTTGGTAAGGGGAGAGTCAGGGTTGTATAACGAAGTTGGTAACGAAGGTTTCTCAATGAAAGTAATTTCTGATGTGGGATAACTCGGGTATTCGATACACATTCGAGATTCTTTGTAGTGTCTTTACTTGGGTAATTGGTTGCAACTCACGGCGATTATCTTAAACTGTTAATAGTAAAAGATAGTTGACTGAATTCCAATGGATTAGTTGAGCTGTTTATATGTAGTAGTATCGGTTTTAAAGCTAGTTGATTTCATCGTATTATTGGAAAGTATTTTAATGAACTCATTCTTAAGCTGTGGCTTATTAATACGGTTCTATAGATTAATCCTGTTAATATGGTTGACGTTTATACGTATATTTGAAAATGATAATTTTTTTTCTTTGATCTTTGCCTGCGTTAATTTTTGAAATATTTCCATTCGGTGGAAAGAGTTCACAATGTGTTCACAATTGTAAATGCAAAGATCGAGTTGTGTTAATTTTAGGAACGGAGGTATTGTAGTTGTCTGATAAGTTTTTCGCTAGTTTTTATTGTCAGAAAGTTTGTCGAACGATACCCATTCGAGAAGCTAAATCTTAGCTTGATTCAGCTGTTTGCCTTCGTATTGTAATTGAGAGTTTTCTAGCGTTAGGTAGGTTAGTGTTAAGCCGCGAATAATTGTATGATGGGATCATAGGGTGTTATAATTTAAGTTTTTTAAGGTGCATAGCCTACACCTTAAGTGTGGTTTGGTTTTGTTATTTAATGTTTAATTGAGTAGGTTAAATGAAATGGTTGGACAGATAAGTATTAGGGTACTTGATGTTATTTAAAATTATGCTTGCGGCATATTTACTGTTTTCTAGATTTCAAGCATATCAAACTAACTTAATGTTAACATTTAATGTTTTTTAGATTTAAGACTTTGAGATAGGGTTGTCATTTTAGATTTCAGACTTTGAGTTAGGGTTGCCACTTTGGAAAAAAAAAATATTCCGTTGGAAATTTTTTTTTTGAAGGGAGGGGGAAATGATTGTAAGGTTCGATATTTGTTTATGCGATTATATTGTATAAGGGCCTCTTTAGAGTGGGTGTCACATTGACACTGTTACTTATTTTGTAGATTTAAAAAGAAAGAGGCTTGGTTGTGAGAAGTCAATGTGACACACTTCACCGTAGGCTTCGGCCAGTGACTGATCTAAATTTTATAGTTAGGATAGCTTAATGGCTATCGAGCCAGTTGTGGATCTCTTTTATAAAAAGTGAAAATAAACCAAATAAATACAAACAAACAAATAAAACCAAAATCTTTATAATTGAACTTGCTAGCCCTACAGAGTAGGTAGGCAATTATAATCGTATAGTGCTGAAAGCACTGAAAGCACTACAAAACTCTGCACTGAAGTGTATAGTCACAAGTTAGTTTTGAGATTTTCAAGGCATTTTTCAGATTTCACTATGATGTATTTTTCGCCTTCAGATTTTCGTGAGTGGATTTTCCCTTCTCTTATCCAGCTGTACTTATAATCATTTTGCTTCGCGAATTCACGGGTCATGTAAAGAAGCCTTTTGGTACTGAAGCATAGGTGCTCACTAATGTATATCGGGTTCTTCTCTGTAGGTAACCCGACTACCTCAGAGTTGAATTTATTGATGTTCTCTTTTCCCTTGTTGAAGGAACGAATGGCCGACAGTAACTTGCTCTTGAGTGACACTGAAGTAAACTCAACCACAATCGGCCTTAAAGTTCCAGGTTTACCATGTGAGCGATATACATCACGAACGTCTCTTGTCTCAATATCAATTTGTAATGATTTTACTATGCTCAGCACAACAGAGATAAGATCATTGGTTGTCTCTTTCTCGCGAGGCTCGGGCACTTTACCTATTTCCACCGAATAAGAGCGGGAATACTGCTGCATTTCTTCTACCTTTTGATAGATCCGGGTCATCTCGGTTAATTGTTCATGTCGATCTTTAGTGATTTTTTCCTCGATGGAATTAACCTGGTTCGCCAAAACTTTACAATCGCTTTCTAGTTCAGTAATTTTTGTCTGCATAGAAGTTAGCTGATCCGAGACAGTAGCAATAGAATGGTCAATTTGCACATTTGTAGCAGATATTGATGATGTATCGGTTTTAACGTCAGCCATTTTCTTCTCGAGGGCATCCATCCTCGTATTTTGTTGGAGTAGGAAAGTCTGGAACATCTCTTTCATTTCAATTTTGAAAGACGTTTAATGATCCTCTTCATCATCCGGCAGGCGACGGCGTTTATCTTTCTGAGTGATTGCAACTATTCCATCCTGCATCGATGACAGATTGCGCAGATCTGATTCAGATGCAGAGAGTCCTCCGCATGGTGGCGTACGGGCCAAAGACATGATAGGAGCAGGTAACTAGGGTTAATTCAACCAATCACGAATTTACACTTGCGAATTTAGGAATTGCAGAAACACACGTCCACTCCGTTCAACTGACTGTGAGAAGATGAATTTGCTAATAACAATTAACCTTATTTCTTACAAAAAACAATAAATTCATCAAAATCGAAACATCGGCGATCAAAATTTCCAAAATTTCCGGCGCCCAAAATTTCCGATATGGAGAAAGTAATAAATGGCCGCCACTGCCAACTGGTTAAGCGATCTGATAGCTTAAGCGATTTCGGATGTTGATGGTGCGTAGATTCAAAAGTTGCTCAGTGTAATTTTCCAGATAAATCGTTTCCAGATCAAAAATGCGCGGCGAATACACAAAGGTAGGGTAAATACAGGCTTCATAAGATTGCTCACGTGCATCAACAGCTTGGAATATCTGTATGCGACACTAATTCAGACCAAAACGTTGACTTTCTTGACCCCTTATAAATTTAGTCAAGATCATGTCGAACTATTCTTTGGAAAAATCAGAAGCCTGCGTAGCCATCTCCAGGGGATCTCTAGCGTCCGCGAAGTGTTCCAACTTTTCAACACGCGCCTGGAATTCATCAAACCTTTGTTGAACAAGTTCTACTTTTGCGATACGGGAATCCATGTCGGCCAATTTAGAGCTGAACTCTTTCAGTAAACCACAGGCTTCGTTGACGGTGGAGTTCAGGCTCAGGAATTCGGACCTGAGAGCATTAATTTCTTCAGCAAAGAGGTTCCACAGGTACTAGCCTATTTGAGATCAGTCTTATCTCTCTTAACATCTCTGAGTTGACTTCAGTTGGGTCAGTGATCGTCGCCACCGGTGCAGGGACATTTTTCACAATCGGCGAAGAAGAAGATTTTGGTGCAGGCAACAGGGTAGACTCTGTAGCAGATGACTGGGCAGTCTTAGAAACTGTCACTGGAGCAGTTCTGGCACGGTCCGGCCCACCAGGGCTGAATGTCAAATTACCATCTGTCTGTAACACCCGAAACTCATATTGTCTCTTTCCCAAAATGACTGAAATTTATATTAACCTAATTTCCATATGCCTGAAAAAAGAAAATGACAATCGATGTACATTCGTAACAAATATATACTTCGTAGGTACTGTAGTGCTCCTAGCACTCCTAGGGATCCTATCACTGTATGATGTAGTGCTTAATTGATAATTATAAAGATGAAGACGTTGGTTTGCGTTTGTGGTTGTTTTTATTTGGTTTCTAGTTATTTACACTTTTAATAAAAGGGATCCACAACTGGCTCGATAGCCATTACTCTAATCCTCACTATAATTAAGCTCAGTCACTGGCCGAAGCCTACGGTGAAGTGTGTCACATTGACTTCCACATCCAATACTCTTTCTTTTTAAAATTACAAAATAAGTAACGGTGCCAAAGTGACACCCACTCTAAAGAGGCCCGTATACAATATACAACCTACCTTACAATCATTCCCCCCTCCCTTCAAAAAAAATATTTCTAACGGTTTTTTTTTTCAAAGCGGCAACCCTAACTCAAAGTCTAAAATCTAAAATGACAACCCCATCTCAAAGTCTAAAATCTAAAAAATATTAAATTTTAACTTTAAGTTAGTTGGCTATGCATGAAATAATTATGTTAATAAATAGTAATAAATAATAATAATAATATTTCTTGGGTCTTTGGTATACGGTCCTCATCAGACATCATAGTTTAGCAACAACATGAAAAGAAACACCGGTTTATAAACAATTCATAACAATACCGCATACACAAACCACAAACCATCAACCGGGATAAAATTGTATTATACTCCTTATGTATAATTATTTAATATCCTAATGTTCCTATCCTAATCCTATAATTGTTTAATGTCCTAATGTATAATCATTTAATATCAGACGAACCCCTCAACGCAGCACAAAGCGTTTTAAACGATTTGTGTTAACAATAACGCCCTGTGACCGTGAGTTCAGACGACGAATCAGCACATTAGACCTCCCAACGATCTCAATGACCTTGTATGGTCCTTGATACAGACGTGCCAACTTCATACATCTTCCCGTTATCCGCCTTGGTACGTATAACAAAACGCGCTCGAGTATCTCGCAAAATAGCCGAGTGGCCTCCCGGGCTATAAAATTTATTTCACCCGCGGGTCAGTCTTAAAATTTTAAAAATATTACCTACCTAATTTCCTTTCTTGACACGGCACGCACGAGGCTATATCACGCTCTATCTCCTTATCGGCTTTCGGCATGAAATATTTCGACCGAAACCTCTTCAACGTCTTTGCGAGACCCAAATGACCTCCTGTCCACGCCTCATCATGTAATTCGTTCATTACCTTTTGAAACAAAGACCTAGGTAATACTAATACCTCCCTAATTTCTCCATCTTTACGTACGCTTTTATATAATAAATTATTTCTCAAACAAAAACCGCTACGCCATGCTTCCGGACGTTCGCTCAACCGCGTTAACCATCTACTACAAAATGAATCGTTCTCTTGATCCGCCTGTAACGACTCTACATTAATACTAAAAACTTCCAAACCATCATCATCAGGTTCAGAACGAGAAGAAGACTGAGGTCCTTCTGTTTCCCGTTTCCCTTCTTCCATTAGCGGATTCCTACTCAACAAATCTGCCACTACATTGCTTTTCCCCGAGCAATGAAATATCTCGAAATCCCATTCTTGTATCGCTAACGCCCATCGCGCTAACCTACCAGACATATTTTTTTTCGACTGTAACCAACATAACGCGCTATGGTCTTTAACAACCTGAAAATACGATCCCCAAAGATAATGCCTATAGTGACTTAACGCCCATACTAACCCCTGACACTCTTTCTCCGTAGTACTATATTTTTTCTCCGCATCCGTTAACTTCCTAGACGCATAGGCAACCGGCCTCATTTTTTCAACGCCCTGCATCCATACTGCACCCAACGCCTCGTTAGACGCATCCACATAAAAACTCGTAGTAACCGACTTATCCCCCGAATAATAAGAAGGTATTGGCGCACTACACATAACCTTCTTAATATACTCGAACGAATTCTGCAATTCTTCATTCCATTGAAACTACCTCTTACTAAATTATTGAAAAAGGGGGTAACTCTTTTTCAATAATTTAGTAAGAGGTAACGATATTCTCGCAAAATTCGATACAAATTTTCTATAATAAGAAAATAAACCTAATAATTGTTTCACATCCTTCGTAGATGTGGGAGTTGGAACCTGTTGCATAGCCTTCAGCTTTTTCTCACTAGGTTTTACTCCTTCATTCGAGATTCGATAATCTAGCATCTCAATTTCGCAAAAAAAGAATTTACATTTGGATGGCTTGAAGGTCAAGTTCGCTTCTCTAAACCGCCCAAAATTTTTCTGCAACGTATCGGTAAACTCCTCTAACGTTCTACCATACACAATTACATTGTCTACGTAAACCATAACCCCTTTAAATCTTAAATCCGCTAAAACTTTATCCATCATCCGTTGGAAAACTGCTTGACTCGTTGCCAAACCGAACGGAACAACATTAAATTCATAATGACCCGTGGTCGTGACGAAAGCCGTTTTATGTCTACCTTCCGTAATAACCGTCTGCCAATAACCTGAATTGAGATCTAACTCCGCAAAATACTTGGCCCCGGCCAAACTATCGACAATGTCTTCTATCCGCGGAATAGGATAGCTATCCCTACAAATTTTCTTATTTAATTTCCGATAATCTTTACAAATCTCCATGAATCATCGGGTTTTTTAATTAACACAACGGGCGCAGCATAAGAAATAGTGGATTCCCTAATAACAAGTTTCAACATCTCCGCGACCTGCTCCTCAATAATTTCTCGTTGCACCGGCGAAACGCGATATGGGTGACAATGAACCGGCTCTTCATCATAAGTCTTAATATCGACCGACACTATCTCCGACCTACCTAACTGGTCAGTTGCAAACGCAAATCTATCCGCATTCCTATCCAACAACGCCAATAATACCCGCTTATCATTCCCACATAAATCCTCATTTACGATAAACCGTTTATCTTCTACCCCAAACGCAAATTCGCACGAATCCGATAACCCCGAGAAATAAACGTAATCGCCCTTTCTTAGCTCTTGAAAGTCGATAGAATTTATCACGTCACGATCCTCGATAACCTTGGTTTTCCCGAAGTTCACTTGTTTCCTTCTAGAACCGTCTAGAAAGTCCGACCCTATCTTTTGTTTTGAAAGAATCCCTACGCACATGACATTCCGTTTTACCGGCGTCGTGTTTTGTTTTATATGATTATTAGTATGTAGATTGGCAACACTGCCCTTTACTCGTAAACACCGATTTTTATCCTCGTCCCAGTCAAAACAAAGTAAATATCAGATAAAAGTGATTTCCTTGGGCCAAAACAAGCACTAACCGAAGACCTAACCTCAAACCTGTGATTGAATCCCAGAACACAGAGAAGGACGTGTTTTCCAAGGAATAACAAGCTTTTCCAGGTACACTGCTGCTTTTCCGTTAATTTAAACTGCACTCACACGTAAATAAACAGTACTAGAGAACAAAGAAAAGAAAGTTTCGTCAACTACGATCACCCACACAATCAGCTGTCCGAATCTGTCACCTTCCGCAACTGACAGCTACCAGTGTGGCCATACGACAAAAAAAAACGTTTAACAAGAACGTTCGAAAACCTCATCTTTGCACCACGTTCGGTTACACGTAAAAAGATATTAACTTTCCGCTGGAAATATCTCTACGAACCCTTCCAACTTTTCGAAGATGCCTTGCAGTGGCTGCCTACAGGACTTCACAGATAATGAATTTATCACCTGTTCCAACACAAGTTGCAGCAAATCATTCCACACTGATATGTGTATGGGAGGATCAATACCCGTGGATGCTTCAATCTGGCTCTGCCCCGTATGCAAATGCACTTCGAAGAAAGGTGGAAATAACTCCGAACTGCCATGCACTCCTGATTCTCACGTTACCCTCCGTCCAAAAAATGTCCTGGCTTCAGAATTGCAAACCCTCACATCGGAAATAAGAATGTTGAGGAAAGAAATGACCCTGATGAAGCAACAGTTCGACAACTCCGTGTCCTTCTCGATAGCCGCATGTGAGAAGAGAATCGACACCGTTCTCTCCAGCCTCTCGGCCTTCGATGAGAGAATAAAAACACTGGAGAAAGGAGAAAAGACAAGTTCCCTAGAGATCGCTTGTCTAAAGCAAACAGTTGGTCAACTAGACGAGCATAACCAGAAAATAGCCCAACTTAGTCTGAGAAACGAAATAGAAATACTCGGTATTCCAGAGTTTCCTAACGAAAATCCGACCCATCTTGCAATGGTAACCGCTAATAAAGTCGGAATACAACTAACTGACTTCGACATCGAGTGGGCGGCAAGAGCGGGTGCGAAACAAGAAGCCCCACCTGAATCGACATCTACTATAGACGACATAGGGGACCACATGCCTAACGATGATTCCCCGAAGAAGAAGGAAAAGCTCCCCCGTCCTTTGGTCGTCAGACTAACGTGCCGATCAAAGAGAGATGAAATTCTACAGGCGAATAAATCCCGCAAAAACCTGACGTCGGTAGAAATAGTAACCGGACCCCCTAAAGAAGTTTTCATAAATGAGAGTCTCACAAAAGAGAACAGGCAGTTGTTTCGTGCAACTCGTACTTCAACATCGGGCATCTACAGCTGGACAAGAAATGGAGTCACTTACGTCCGCAAACAGAAAGGAAGTGCCGCAATCCCAGTGCGATCACAAGCTGTTCTGGACATACTCCTCGGACCCACTCAAGCCCCCGAAGAGACTGGATCCCCGTTCGGTGTTTAAATTAGTCTTCCTCTCATCTTTCATCTCGTATCCCATTACTCCATGTGTAATTATTTCTACAGTATATACTGTCATTTACCCAACCACACCAACACACACCCGCACTCTCAGCTCGGACCGCCAGAATAACTCAGCATTCAGTTTCACGTCACGGCTTATGCAGAATTATGTGCTCATAGTCAACATTTCTTTTCTTATGAAATGGCCACCATGAACTTGGAGTATGATATAGATAAATCGTTAAGCATCTCGTGCCAAACCGTGGATCTTCCGGAGCTATGCAAAAGCTTGCTTAATGACTCATTTAACTTCAAAATCTTATCATTTAACATAAGAAGCATTCAACATAACTTCGATACCTTCTTGGTGGTTCTAACTAGACTAAATCTTACATGTGATGTTATAATTCTGACCGAATGCCATTTAACTGCTACCTCGACATTAAGAACCTTACCTGGCTTTCGCTTCTACTAAATACATTAACAAAAACGGAGGAGTGGTGGTATTCGTTAGCGATAACATCAATGCCAGCGTACGAGAACCAGAGTCCACAGACTGTAATTGCCTAATAGTTGAAATAAAGGATAAATGATAGATAGTTGTTGGTAGTAGAAGAGCGTGTTTATTAATTGTGTGGGCACTTATATACCTATCTTAGTGCTAACACAGCACTACGTACATTATGTCGTAGTTCACTCTAACATCTAGCCTATTGCATGTACGACCATACTACATAGTAGACTTTCCAGGACAACTCTCAATCCTAGCCATCTACCGCTCACCCTCTTTTACAGATCCCACTAACTTTCCCTACACCTCCCCTTTAATTTCCTTCACCCTCGGGGTAGCGAAAAAAAAAAAATTTCTTTATCAACAAAGAAATTATTTTTCAAACCTAAAATGGTATGATAGTACTTGCATTACAATATTGTGAAATCCTACTCTACCTAACTGCATTGTTGTAAATAAAAGTGCAAGGCAGAGCTATTGTAAAAATATGCTGACAAGTTTCCTAGAGTTAGATTGCTGTTTGCTATGGACAAATTCTTAAATAAAATAATGACCTAGATAATTGCTAGTAACCTGTCTTGGAATTTAATTTTGAATGAAATAGGTACACTTTATTTTCCTATAAGTTACACACACATATTTTATAACTGAAAGACATGAAATAAATAATATTTTATTTTCCTGAAAAAGAATTTACACAATTTAAAAGAACACTTTATCACAATTCATTTACCTACAATTTGGAAAAACAATTAATAATACACTTTATTAACGAATAAACACATTAAAATATCTGTAAACAAAATACTTTTTGAAACCTGATTGAAACGAATAAACACATCAAATACCTTTCTATCTGTACTTCCTATTTTCCTGACAAGGATAAGTAATTAATTTTTCAATCAATCATTTATACATTTTTATTTTTGGAAAGACCTATAACTGAAAAATTTTACCTATTGAAAAACGAAAACACATCGAAATATCTGAAATCAAAATACCTTATACTTTTATACCTTTTAACTTCGTTATTTATTTCCACTAAAATAAAACTCTTATAATAATAATAAAACAACACAAGACATGTACAGAGTGATCCTATAATCCATTTCCTGTAATATTTATTTATGAATTTACACAAAAATATTTTTTCACTGAATATTTCCCTGTCCTAAAGTGATGATTACATTTCACAAATAATTTTACTCATTAATTTATTCATTTACTTGAAAATAATAAAAATTATTAGCTACCTACCTAGTGTCACGTTTACTTTAAAAATCTGCATAAAAAAAATACATTAATTTAATGTGAATACGATCAAAATGAATTTTTATATCGTGGTTTCGGTACTTTTTCCACATTTATACCCATTTTCCAAACACCCATTTACACTTTTGGTTTTTAACCCTTACTGAGCATCCTGTAGCCCTCAGTCTGTTACTCTGATTACCAACAAAATATACTCTAGGAAGTAAGATTTATCGTAACTCCTGGTTAACAACTCCTTTTGTCAGTCAAATCTCCTTAACCTTTCGTGTCTTCTATCATTCATTCTATTGTTGTATACTACTTATTTCTACTAATGCCTTACTAAGCCAAGGAGTCCTCTGCTCCTGGCAACTTTCACTGAGATATCTCTTAATAATTAAGTCTTTCACCGAGGGCACGACAGTCCAAACACTATGAGCAATAACATAATTCTCCTACATTATACATACATCCTGAGGGCATGGTCACCCTTCATATTGGCATATCAGGCCTCTTATTCTGTACGCCTGTAATAGGGGGATAGAGCTGCTACAATTTAAGACAATGGCCTCCAATCTGTCTGTATGACTAGAAGGAATAGCTCCCTATCTCCTATAAATTAATAAAGTACCGTTCCATAATAATTCGCAACATAAAATATACCATGTACAAACGTAAATCATTTACTTTAAATCTTTACTTTCAATTATTATCATTAGGCCATCGGTCTTTTCCACTTGACCTAGAAATTATTCTGCAGTCATTCAACTCGGAATGCACTGTATTAGCGATACGTAATTACCTACTCGTATGCTATTTTTAAACTTTACTTTGATTTTAAAAGATTATGAATTTACTAATTATTTACTCATGACTGTGACACTAGATATTACATGCATAATTATATGTTAGATGAAACTTTGATAACAAAACCTATGTTCCTAATCCTGCCTGAAACAATTAATTAATTTACCTCACAGTGACAACATTTCGTGGAAGTAGGTCGCTCGATGCATGTCATCGTCGCGTGGATGGTGATGACGGCAGCTGGGCGGACGTGACGCATGTTGATACTGGATACTGCTCGAAGATGCACGTGGTTGTCATCTTCTTGAGTTGGCCGGGATAACCCTGGTCCGCTTCGATGGCCGGGATAGACCTGACCTGTTCGAGCCGGGAAACCCTCACTCCTCGTCCGGTCGCAGAAAATCTTCATACTGATAAAATAAATCAGGATTCACTCGTACATGTTTGACGGTGGTGCTGCCGATGCTGATGACGGCGCTTTCGGTGGTGGTGGTGGTGCTGCCGACGTTGATGATGGTGCTGCTGGTTCTTCTTGGGCTCTTCACTTAATTGCCATTTGGCACAGCACTACCTCTTGAAAGGTAGGCTGGCCTGGCAAGGTCGCCATGTAATAAAGGATAAATGATACGATAGTTGTTGGTAGTAGAAGAACGTCTTTATTCATTGTGTGGGCACTTATATACCTATCTTAGTGCTAACACAGCACTATGTACATTATGTCGTAGTTCACTCTAACATCTAGCCTATTGCATGTACGACCATACTACATAGTAGACTTTCCAGGACAACTCTCAATCCTAGCCATCTACCGCTCACCCTCTTTTACAGATCCCACTAACTTTCTCAGGGCTCTGGAACATTTACTGGCCCCACTCAAGGATACTGTTACCATATTACTCGCAGGCGACATAAATATAAATATCCTAGCAGAGGAGGACAAGGATACCCAGGAATACCTATCACTAACTTCCGAAATGTGCCTCAGACCAGTAATTACCCACCCCACAAGATATTACTCCTGTTTGGACCACATATTTTGTCGGGACAAAAATATTAGCAGAGGGCCTAGTCTGTAAGACAATGCTTACAGATCATGACTTGACCCTGGCTAATATAAATCTCAAGCCTCTCAGTAATAAATATATCCAAACATTCGCAAAAATTAACTATGCAGCAGTAAACATCGATCTAAAGGACCAATCATGGTCAACAGTTCTCCAAAACGAAGATGCCTCCTCCTGACTGTTGCTTTCATGGAAATACTTGATGAAACTATCAGTAAACACAAAAAAGATGTGACAGTGAGCCGTAGCAAATTCACCATCAAACCATGGAGTACCCCCGGTTTGGTCCGTTGTATGCTGCATAGAGACAGGTTACATAACAAAGCACGCAAAGAGCCAAAAAATTAAATACTACAAATCTGCTACAAGAGATATCGGAACTATTGCAATGATCTACTCAAAAGGCTTAAATTCCAATTAAATAGAGACTACCTTAATGAGAGCCGGAGCGATCCAAAGAAAATGTGGAAAACCATTAAAAGTATTTGCGATATAAAAAAATCGGCAGCCAAAAGCACAGATCTATTGCACTCGAAATCAAACAAAGACATTTCACTCAATTATTGTAACGAATACTTCGCAAACGTTGGCCAGAACCTCGCAAATGAAATCCTTAACTCCCAAAGTGCTACCACTCGTGCTCCCGTGATCCAGGACCCACCTCACCACCAATCATTCTTTTTCCAGCCCACAGACCCAGTAGAAGTAAACTCAGCCATAAGCAATTTAAAAAATGACAGTTCACCAGGGCTCGATGGCATTGGGAACGGCCTCATCAAGGCGATTTCCCCATACATCCTACCCGCTTTGACCCATATTATTAACTCTAGCCTGAGAAATGGAGAATTCCCCTCCTGTTGGAAGACTGCAGCAGTGGTACCCATTCACAAATGTTGAGATAAGACGGAACCTTCTAACTACAGGCCAATAACCCTACTAAGCTCCCTGTCAAAGATACTAGAAAAAATTGTAAACAGACGCCTTGTGAAGTACCTTGAGACGAATAAACTTATATCGGAAAGGCAGTACGGCTTCCGACTGGGAAGGTCCACGGAGGATGCTGTGGTACAACTACTCAACTCAGTGAGCACATCCCTCGACCGCGGAGAGTCTTGTGTTGGTGTCTTCCTGGACCTGGCCAAGGCCTTTGATACCGTCTCACCGCCTAAGCTCCTCAATAAACTAGAACGCCTTGGTGTTCGTGGTACCCCTCTGAAATGGTTCGATAGCTACCTCCAAAATCGAAGCCAATGCGTTAAGATAGACGAACACATAAGCAATCAGAGCCCCATCTCCTTTGGTGTGCAACAGGGCAGCATCCTCGGTCCAACGCTTTTTATCATCTATATTGATGAGCTAACCAGAATTTTTAGAGATAAAAAGGATGCTGACGTTCTCTGCTACGCTGACGATACTGCCCTTATCATTCGCTCAGGGTCCTGGGAGGGAGCCAAGACGGCGGCAGAGAGGTACATGACTGAAGTGTCTCACTGGTTGAGTGAAAACTTGCTTACACTTAACACACAAAAAACTAAATTCATGTGCTTTCACAAAACTTCTGCCTCCAGCCCACCACAGAACATGACTAGCATCCACAAATATATTAATGTTCCTTCATGTGCTTGCCATTGTATTTTTAGTATAATTATCACTATATATATACTCATATAAAACACCTCATCTTTACGAGGTAAGAATAGGAATTAAGCTTGGTAATCACATAAATTCAATAAAATCACAAAGTCAAATCAATTTGGCTGAATTCAGACTATGCCATTATAAAAATTTGCAAAGTAAGGCGGTTATAACCTAACTTGATATAAAGCTCGCGATATCCTTTTTCTTGTTAGCATCGAGTTTGAATCGTTTGTTGTAGGCCCTCTTAAGAACAATATCTTCGACCGCAGGCAATGTTTTTCGTAAACCTGCCCTCACATTCACCTTACGATACTCCATCCCTTTGTAAGCCGTTTTGAAATAGAATACAAATGGCGAATCTCTGAAAATTCAGAATTCTCATATCGTTCCATACGATTGCGTTTCTATCCATGTCTTTGCTGTAGTTGAGTCCCCATTCCGTTTGTAAGCTCTTGATGTCCAAAAATTCCTCAACGTGAGTGCCTGCACTTCAAACTACTTTCCTGTTTTCTTGGCACCTTTGATGAGGGATATGTATTCAACTGGAGTATATATATTTTCTGCTCTTAAACGCCTTTGTATTTGTTTCTGAATAAGGCTATGGGCGTTATCGTTTTCATTTTGGGTATGGCCTTTGATTAAGTACTTATGTGTGATGGTTTTTATGTTTTCTAGTTGGGTCAAGGCGTACATATACATAGTCGTTATAAACTTGTTCTTATTTTGACCACAACAATTGTCGGAGTAAAAGCTAACATTAACTGGACTACTACTTCTTGCGTTAATTGTTTTTAGGAAAGAATAGACACAGCTTCCTATTTCTACCGAACCTTTCTGTCCTTGCGTTTCATCCCAAAAATAGCAATGTACTTTTGAGTATGCTTTTAGACTTTCTTCTTCAGTTTTGGACTTGACTGCTAACTCTGCGACTGAGAAATTGTAGCAATTCATTTTAGTTTTGTAATAAAAACTGCTATCTCGTCCTCTTGGTGCTTGTAAAATCGCCTCCAAGTCATAGGCAGCCGTTATATATTAGTTTCATTTATGGCATATCTATCCTGTCGTTTTTATTCTCTGGACAGGTTCTTCTCTTGTAAATGGTCTTCATAACTCGCCTTCAGATCCTCTCTTTGCGTGAGTTTGTAGTCCCTGCATATATCACAAAGATCTTTTCTAGGTGGATGGTTTTTGAGTTCTGCTTATAAATGTCATAGAAGTTACAGAACTTTCCCGCCGGACGACCGAGAGCTTTTTGCGACATTTCGAAGTCTCTATGTATCTGCGATCGTTTTTGTCAGCTGAAATGTATTCACCAGCAGCGGTTTTAAGGTGGAGACAACAAATTCAAAGTTTCTTTTTCAGTCGGCTGTGGTCGTGTCTTCTCTTCGATATTGACCTGTTTTAGTTATCAAGATTATGCCATATGACGTACTTAACATATCTAAATACAGATTATTTACAAGCCGAATCTCCTTCGTGGTCAAAAACACCAGCAGCGGTAACAAGTTGGAGTACACAAATTTAAAGTTTCACATTCTGTCGGCTCTGGTACTGTCTTCTCGTTCGATATTAGCATGTAATATTGTTCATGATTATGCTGTTAGACCTACTCAACATAGCTAGATACACGTTATTTACTAGCCGAATCTCCTTCGTGGTCATAAACACCAGCAGCGGTTTCAAGGTGGAGAAAAGAAATTCAAAGTTTCACATTCAGTCGGCTCTGGCACTGTCTTCTCGTTCGTTATTAGCATGTAATAGTGTTTTCGATTATGCTGTAAGACCTAATGGGACTCAATTCGTGGCATTGCCGCAAGATAATTATTAATGTCTCTGACCAGATTTGGGTCTAATTTATTGTGGTTGTCATGTTTTCCTCTTTCGTCTGTATCTAAGATGTTGGTTTCGTCATTTTTGTCCTTTACAGTACGGAGTACCCGGTCTGATATGTCGAATGTGGCAATTACATAAGTCTTGCACACCCTTTGATTCATCAAATAATATGCAGTATTAGGTTTCCTTGGGTTTTCAGCCGACGTATATTTATATTTAGGTTTTATTTCCACCATACAACTCCTGAGAAATGCTCTTTGTAATTCAATATCTTTTGATCCCCAATACTTTTGAAATAGAGTTTCTCTTTCATTTACAGATATTTTTGAATCACATTGTAGACGATATTTACACGGCGCTTTTACAGATCGCGCTGGAACCTCTTTATTGGTTTTTACAGACACATAGGACTGGCCGCTGTTTCTTTTCCGTTTGGCACTGTTAATCTTCCATGCCTCAGGATTTCTTTTCCGCTTTCGCTTTCGCTCTAATGAAGCAGTTCGCTCTCCTGAAGTAGTGGGCTTTGGTGAAGCGGGGCGCTCTCCTGAAGTGGTGGGATTTTGTGAAGCAGGGCGCTCTCCTAAAGTAGTGAGCTTTGGTGAAAAGGCTTCTTCATCGGAAGAATTTCTAGAAGGTGAACTGCTGGAGGATGAGCTGCTGGAGATTGAGCTGCTGGATGATGCACTGTTCCTGCTTCTGCCGATGAGCTTGCAAGAGCCCCGGTATCTTTTGATTGGTTCCATTATCCTTATGGTAAGTGGGGTCGTCATCGCTTATGTCTGCATCACTCTCGTCGGAATTTATTGGGGTTATTATTGGAATCTTTTTAGCTTGACATGCCCTTTTGGGGTTGTGAGATAATTTAGTAGCAACGAGTAGCAGATCCTGCATGATGGCGGCCAGTGGTGAGTTATGGCCAGCAGAGGCGGCGGCATCAAGAGGCAGATCCTGCATGACGGCGGCTGGTGGTGAGTTGTGATCAGGAGAGGCGGCGGCATCAAGAGGCTGATCCTCCATGACGGCGGCTGGTGGTGAGTTGTAGTCAGCAGTGCCGGCAGCATCAAGAGGCAGATCCTGCATGACGGCGGCCAGTGGTGAGTTGTGGTCAGCAGAGGCGGCGGCATTAAGAGGCAGATCCTGCATGACGGCGGCCAGTGGTGAGTTGTGGTCAGCAGAGGCGGCGGCATCAAGAGGCAGATCCTGCATGACGGCAGCCAGTGGTGAGTTATGGCCAGCAGAGACGGCGGCATCAAGAGGCAGATCCTGTATGACGGCGGCCAGTGGTGAGTTATGGCCACCAGAGGCGGCGGCATCAAGAGGCAGATCCTGCATGACGGCAGCTGGTGGTGAGTTGTGATCAGCAAAGGCGGCGGCATCAAGAGGCTGATCCTCCATGACGGCGGCTGGTGGTGAGTTGTAGTCAGCAGTGCCGGCGGCATCAAGAGGCAGATCCTGCATGACGGCGGCCAGTGGTGAGTTATGGCCAGCAGAGGCGGCGGCATCAAGAGGCAGATCCTGCATGACGGCGGCTGGTGGTGAGTTGTGATCAGCAGAGGCGGCGGCATCAAGAGGCTGATCCTCCATGACGGCGGCTGGTGGTGAGTTGTAGTCAGCAGTGCCGGCGGCATCAAGAGGCAGATCCTGCATGACGGCGGCCAGTGGTGAGTTATGGTCAGCAGAGGCGGCGGCATCAAGAGGCAGATCCTGCATGACGGCGGGCAGTGGTGAGTTGTGGTCAGCAGAGGCGGCGGCATCAAGAGGCAGATCCTGCATGACGGCGGCCAGTGGTGAGTTATGGCCAGCAGAGGCGGCGGCATCAAGAGGCAGATCCTGCATGACGGCGGCCAGTGGTGAGTTATGGCCAGCAGAGGCGACGGCATCAAGAGGCAGATCCTGCATGACGGCGGCTGATGGTGAGTTGTGATCAGCAGAGGCGGCGGCATCAAGAGGCTGATCCTCCATGACGGCGGCTGGTGGTGAGTTGTAGTCAGCAGTGCCGGCGGCACCAAGAGGCAGATCCTGCATGACGGCGGCCAGTGGTGAGTTGTGGTCAGCCGAGGCGGCGGCATCAAGAGGCAGATCTTGCATGACGGTGGCTGGTAGAGAGTTGTGGGGAGCAGAGACGGCGGCATCGTGTGGCTGGACAATATCGTTATCTTCATCAGAGTTATAACAAAGACGCCGGCGAGTACTTCTTTGACAATTTACGGGTACTTTTAAATGTATGTTTGAGAATATTTTAGCCATGCGCCTTTTATCCATTTCTGTCTTGTCTGCAACAAAATACAAAGTAGGTTAGGTACCGAGGTCATAAATACTACAAAATTAACAAACAGTTATTTTTTATGTTACTACTAACTTACTTATTATTTTTTATAAAGAGACTCATTAAGAGATAATTTAACGTTAATTAACACAAATTTTGTAAAATATAGATTTACAAAATAATCTGCCGTAAGAATCACACCACAATCTATTAAGAGATAGACCTTTTCTATTATAATTGGATCAATTTGAACGATTTTTAAAACTACATAGACTCAACTCGAATATTGTCACTGTGCAGCAGCACCGTTTGGTAGGATACAGACTCAATCATTAAATACGTCAAACAAAAAGGGAAAAAAAATAGTAAAACATAGACCAAATTCATAATTCGGTCGTTGTTGTTCTAATCATGTTGAATAAATCTTACCTTATTTGAGTGAAACAAAGACGTAAATATGAACAGGTCTTCGTTGTTTACGTCCACAATCCACGAGCGTCGGCGCAATACTGAATGTGTCGTTGTACAGCTACAACGTGCGCGGGGGTAGGTGGAATCATAAAGACCCAAACGAAATTGAACCTTTTTCCATTAGGAAAACGTGTGTTTTCTCATGCCTATCATGTAGAGCACGCTTTTTTAGGTCGGTGTTGTATTGTAACTCAATTCATCAAAATTTCGGATTAGGTCACTATTATTCTAAGCGTGCGATATATATATTATCATTATTTATTTATCCCCCTATACATCACAACTGGCACTTACTCATATTAATTAACCTATATTATAACCTATAGGTTTTAACATAAAAAAAAAATAAACATGACCATTATTAAAATAAATCGTGTTGTTCAAATAAAAATGTATATAGCCAATCACCAAGCTGGGGCCCACGATACAGGTTAGACCTAGTGTGGATCCCAACAGTAACATGTACCTGCAAATTTTAATTCTCATAATAAAGTTTTTTGTATTTTTTGTATTTTGTATTGAAATTATTGAAAAACGGTATTTTTCCCTGGAAAAAACTCATACACGAATGAACAAAATCAATATTCATACCGTTCTTTATTAAAAAATCCACCCCTAAAATAATGCTACAATTCAAATCAGTTACTACTAAAAAATCCTGTGAAAAGCTAAAATTGTCCAAACTAAAATCTATAACACATTTCCCTACAATTTGCAGCAAACTTCCATTTACCGCCTTAACCCGTCTCTTCTCTTCTTGCATACATTTCGCACCCACTTGATACCTGACACCTGCAACGGCTGGGCTGATGCATGAAGCTGTAGCGCCTGTATCTAAAAGAGCTACCACACTAACTCCAGACGCATTTAACAAAACGAATGGTCTGACCTGCTGATCCGCCTCGACTGCGTTCCGCTTCTGTGCTACGCTGCTGAGCTCGTCTGAGGCCCTCATTCCACAGGTCAGCCTGGTCACCGCTATCGGGCTCTAGCGACGACGTGTTGCAAAATCCGCTTGCCTAGGACGCAAATTATAATTATTAGTACTAGAAACATTCGGCCTGTCGCCCCCCCCCCCCACTGCCCCTAATTTCCCTAAAAAAATATAAGGCTCCACCTTTTAAATACGAAGGAAATAATAATTTTAATTCCTCCGACAATGTAAATCTCTTCCTCGATGCAGCATCTCTGAAGTCTTCTAGAAAGTCTTCAAAGGACTCCTGAGGACTCCCCGAAAAACAAGTTGACAACTCCTCCATCATGAAATAATTTCATAAAATTTTTCACAAAATGTCCGCCGCTATAAAACAATCTTCCCACAACATTTTTCTATTCAGAGTCAAAGTCAGAGTCATTTTTTTATTGAATATAAATAAATAAATTATCTTATTCAACGTCAAAATTATACTTACTTATAACTACAAGTCAATTTTTTTTGCATAAAAAAAGACTACACCGTTTCGGAAGGTGGGCCTCGGGGTTAAGAAGAAACGGCAAGAAACTCCCCCATACCTTTTTTTTTTAATGTGACTTTACAACAGGTACTGGTTTTGGTCTAAGGAAATTCGCCGGCGAGTGATAGACTTGATCCATCGCCCCTCGTCGAATTTCTGTGCGCTGAGATGGTATGGACCATGCAGTTTTGTCATCTAAGTATTCCTTAATACTATAATAGGACTTTCTTATCAGCTCATTTTTAACATAGTTTTTGAACCTCTTTTCAGGAAGGATCAATGATTCCTTTGGTATTTTATTGTAGAAGCGAATACAGTGCCCCATGAATGATGTGCCTACTTTACTTAGTATAAATAATGGTAGTGCTAACCTATTTTTATTTCTAGTTTTAATTGTATGGCTATCACCTACAATTTTAAATAAAGCTATGTTTTTTCTTACATGCATGATATTCTCGTATATATATTGACAGGTAACCGTAAGTATATTCATTTCTTTGAATTTTTCTCTTAATGATTCTCTAGCATCTAATTGATATATCGCCCTGATCGCCCTTTTTTGTAAGAAAAATATCGTATTTATATCTGCTGCTCTCCCCAAGAGCAATATTCAATACTGTGAAAATAACTAAAGTAAACCAATCTGGCAGTTTCAACATCTGTGAGATATCTGATTTGTCTGACCGCAAAAGCGGCTGAGCTAAGTCTTCGTGCAAGATTAGTTATGAGAGGACCCCATTGAAGTTTCGAATCTATAGTGATTCCGAGAAAGATTGTGTCTTCAATGAGGTCCAATCTTTCAGATCCAATTCTAACACTGCTTTCAACCTGTCGTACATTAGGCAAACAAAATTTGATACATTTAGTCTTCTTTGAGTTTAATAACAGGTTGTTTACATTGAACCAACTTAACACATGAGAGAGTGTTCTATTTGCGTCGTCTAGAATTTCTTCTTGTCTTTTCACTTTGAAAATAATAGATGTGTCATCAGCAAATAGAACAATCTGAGTCATTTTTTCCACCATATAAGGCAGGTCATTCATGTACACTAAGAAAAGGAATGGACCTAAGATAGAGCCCTGGGGTACACCAATATTCATATGGGTTCCAGTGGACTTGCATCTGTTTATATCTACTTTTATTAATCTTTCCATTAAATAAGATTCCATTAATTTTAATGCATTATCTTTGATACCATAGTGTTGAAGTTTGAGCAAAAGAATTTGATGGTCCACACAGTCAAAGACCTTGGAAAGATCACAGAAAATACCAACCGCATCCTGTGATCCTTCCCACGCACTATAAATGTGTTCTACTAGCGCTACTCCGGCGTCTGTTGTTGATCTGCCTTTAGTGAATCCGAACTGTTTTTTGTGGAGTAGCCCAGATGCATTGAAGTGAGAGAGTAGTTGACTCAATATGACCTTTTCAAACACCTTGCTCAACACTGGCAATACAGATACAGGTCTGAAGTTGGCAGGGTCTTGTTGATTGAGTTGATTTGATTATTCACTCGCTTGGCAGGTCGAGGTAATTCCTAAATAAAAAACTTAAGCACAGAAATATACTTCCCAATGCACATTCGATCCTTCCTCGACTCTTCAAGGCCTGGATCGACGATCACTATCCTCTTCTATTACGCCACTTTTTATGATGTCCTTCCTTCTGAAGCAGTCTTCTTATTTCTCCGGTACGTTTGGCGCCTCCGCCAATGTAGTGCTCCTAGCACTCCTAGGGATCCTATCACTATATGATGTAGTGCTTAATTGATAATTATAAAGATGAAGACGTTGGTTTGCGTTTGTGGTTGTTTTTATTTGGTTTCTAGTTATTTACACTTTTTATAAAAGGGATCCACAACTGGCTCGATAGCCATTACTCTAATCCTCACTATAATTTAGCTCAGTCACTGGCCGAAGCCTACGGTGAAGTGTGTCACATTGACTTCCACATCCAATCCTCTTTATTTTTAAAATTACAAAATAAGTAACGGTGCCAAAGTGACATCCACTCTAAACAGGCCCGTATACAATATACAACCTACCTTACAGTACCTACTGACTTTTGACCTTATATGATTTTTATAAGAAAAAGACGTGTCAGAGTAAAACTAACTTAAGTTTAATTCTTGTTAAAAATGTACTAGTATTTTGGGCACTGTCACATCTTTTAGTTCGGAAAATTCGGTTCCGGTTTGTTCCAAAAATTTGTGTCTTGTTCGGTAAAGAGCGCTTCTTTTTTCTTCATACGAAGGCATTTCAACGTCTTCGGTGTCTTCATTATTACTTCTCTAATAATCTGCCACGAGCTTTAAAAAAAATAAAAATGGTGTCATTAGATCGCGTATTTCTTTTTTGCAGTCGTCAATTACTTTATCTCAAATATTTTGAGAATGGTTTACCTCGCACACATGTGAGCTGCTGGGCCTCACTATGGCGTTTCTTAGAGCATTGATGGTCAGAGATGCGTTGCAATCGGGGCGATTGGTACATCTCCACATACAGTTGTCACTTTTATTGGAAATCCCAAAGTTATATTTGTGTCCATCATATAGAAGGCAAGGCTTCCCCTTCTGATTTTAAGTGAAAATGATGTCCTTTTTATTTCCATTTTGCAAAATTGATGAAATCTTCTATTTTTAAGTAACTAATCATTTGTTTAAAAAAAAATATGTTAATAAGTAGTTGTCTTTGAAGTGGCCATGCCAGAATGATCCCAGGTCAATGAAACTCTTTGTTGAAACTCCTCTAAAAGTATGATTGTTGAAATGGGACCAGCCAAAAAAATAATAGCTATAAGCTATTTGACATCAGCTGCCATATTATAAAAAAGCTCTATTTGCTTCTCACACAAGAGATGCAGGTTCAAATCCCGGTGCTGATCAAACCACGTACTAGACGGTCATACGGACGTACGTTCTAACATTGATGGAAAACATCGTGAGGAAACCTACGTTACTGCATAGCTGCGGCGATGGGCGATAACCCCTGTCACGTAATTATTAATTTATCAATTGCGGCTTTGTTCACCCAATTTAATATTATTTTTTAAACTATATGCATTTTAAACCGTGCTGTGTACTTAGTTCCCAATTAAATATTAAGCAAGATGAAGCATTAAATAACTGGCTAAAGGTGTCTACACTAGATGATATTCAACTGGAAAAGCACCCTAAACAATTTTTCATCGACTGTACAAAACGCCAAAGGTATTCAGACATTCAGTAATAAGTAGAAGGTGTCGTTATGGATTTCATGCATTTTGGGAAAGAGGCAATATGAGTTTCGGGTGTTACAGTCAGATGGTAATTTGACATTCAGCCCTGGTGGGCCGGACCGCTATTGGCGAAGGCTCTGCCGATCTTAGTTGCTTGCCCTTATGACAGCCCCAATTCTGCTTCCTATCTCCCAGCTTCCTATAGCCTGTTTCAGTGATGCCGGTGCATGCAAAGTGCATTTGCTTGTTGCATGTAGTACACTGCGCTTCTTTCGTCAAAAGGTCGTCACAAAATGCACAGATTTTCCAACATATGAGACTGAGAAAAAAATAACTTTTGAGAACCACTGTTGTTAATAATGAGCTAAAGCGGGGGTAATTGTAGCTATGATGCGTTCGCTTGCCACGAGACTCACGAGTAGACTGCTGATTGTATTAAACATACAATCAGCTTAATGGAAATATTATAAAGCTATTATCAATTTATCTATGACAGTTTTTATACGTATAATTGATATTGATAATTTCGAGTATTTCTGATGAAATGTCTTTGAACACGTTCAAACCATTTTTTAAGTACCTAAGGCACGCCTTAGGTACTTAAAAAATGGTGGCATTTGCAAATTGCAATTGCAAATTCAATAATTTAAGCGGAAAATTCAGCTTCAGCAGAGCCATCTTTAAGAGTCCTTTCATCCCACCCACCATCGACATCGGTCACCCAAATCTCCTTTCCCCATCAAACCTCTTCAGAACCACTCTCTGGACAAAAAGCCACAATAATCGGAATCTCAAGCTCCAAGGAACAGGCGAAATACATCATTAAGGAGGCGCCGAAGACGTCTTCCAGTATTAGCAGCTACAGATGCCAGGAAGCAGCTAGTTTCGGCTTCTCAAACGCAGGCTCAGGCTGATTTAGCTATACCCCATATCAATATTTTTAGAAATAAATATTTAATTTGTAAAAGAAAACAGCTTGATTGCCTAAATCTCATAATTTTCCTTAAAAAAACCGGCGGCTTCCAGTATTAGCTTCCAGTATTAGTTTGTTACACTTGTAGGAGAGGGGACAAGGGGACCTTCCCCTGTACCCCTTGTATAGTAAAAATAAGAATAACACCTTATCATTTATAGCATTATTTATTAAAATTGACTTCACTTTATAAATATATAAGAATTAGTATTAAACTTAGGTAATTCTAACTTGTCAAGCATAATCAGAAAAGAAGTTCTTCCTGAAATCAACAGGTTTTTTCGTGGAAATGATTGCAATAATATTGTATCGAGTTTTTAGTAATGCATCAAAATATTTAGGGACTCCTGTCCAAATTGGATATACTTACAATTACTGATATAAAAAAAGAATTTTCTAACCCTGAAGTAATTTGTTTGACTGAAACATTCCTAAAAAAAAGAATACATTGAACTTTAAGATGCCAAATTACGAACTAGCGGCTTTTTACTGCAGAAAAACCAGAAGAGGTGGTTCTGGAATTTTCTTATAAAGAGGTATTCAATATGACCAACTAGAATCTCTTGGGAACGTTTCAGTCTCCCAACTATTTTGAATGTTGTGAAATTAAGATTCCCTGCAAAAACACTGTAATATAGACCTTCAAATGATACGAAACATAACTTGGACATATTCTTTGAATAACTAGAGTTATTACTTTATAAATTTCATTGTAAATTCAAAAAACAGAAATTATTATTAGCAGGAGACTTAAATATAAATATGTTAGAACAAAAATATGAATCATCTAGACTAAGTGACATTTAAAAAATCATAACCTTAATTTAAATATTTTAGAACCTACAAGAAAAAAATCGTGCATTGATCTTATCGTTAGTAACATGAGAAATGTGAATGGTTTGTGCTTCCTCTTTGCTTATCGGATCATGATACAGCTCAATTTTTACGCATAAAGCTTAAACATTAATTGGATATACCGGAAAAGCTTTATAAGTTTAAAAGTATGTATACAGAAGAGAACATTGCAACATTTCAGAGTTATTTCAACATAGTATACAATCAAAATGATCCAAATCAAGCTTTTAACGAGTTTCATGATATTTTTTGTTTACTTTATATGTTATGTTTTCCAAATATAAGGATTAAAATTAAAACCAAATGCAAGGATTTCTAAAGGGATAATATTCTGGCTCCCAGAAAATGCAAAGATCAAGCGTGGCCGACCCTGGAAGAGATGGAGTAATGAGAAGGCGCTGAAAGGTTCAGGCATCACAGTCACCGAATTCCTGACTAAGTCACGCCAGGAAGTATTCACAGCAGCGCGCAAACACTTTGGAATGAGCAACGCATGGACATCCGAAGGCAAGATCATTGTGCTGCTGCCAGACAAGTCTCGTCACAGGGTGGAGTGCTGGGGTGACCTGCAGCCGTTGACCTCAAAGCACCCGAGTAAGGACAGCCCTGCGACGCCAGCAGAACAAGGTATGAAGCCAGCTGCGGGCGCAGCTGCTGTTTCGAAGAAGGGCGTCACGACTAGGAAGGGTGCTCAGAAGAAGTGAGGTTGGGCCATCGCACATTCACCACATATCAGCAATCTCCACTCTTTGTGTAGTTGAATGTGTTCCAACATTTGCTTCCCACTATGAACTGTGAGGTAGTCGACAATATTTACAGTCCAAAGTTCAGTGTATATTTTTTTCCTTTCGTGAATCGGCACAACAAATCCAAATCATTCCTTTTTTTTTTTTTTTTTTCCTTATCTCTGTCAGCTGTCACTTTGTTGTGTTCATGTTAAGTATTAATTTGTGTAAAATGTGTCCGTTCCGAATTTAGCTTATACAATCTGACTCGTGTCAAGTACACACCTTACCACTTTGAATTCGTATGTTTGCAGAGTCTTTAGGTTGTGCTTGTTCTTTTGATGTAATATATGTAGTATTGAGTTAATTTTGTAAGATAAATATAACTATCAACATTCCATTTATGGTTGGTCTAGGTGTAAGTAAGGCGCTTATTCAAACCAGTTAATAACGCTTGATAACTAGATATTAATTGAATAAATATTAATATATAAATATATATTTAGAGTGTATTATAATTAGTTATATATATATATATATATATATATATATATGAATTATTTACCTGATATTATCAATCAAAGTTTCTTTTCCTGCTCTTCAAACGACGATGTTGACGATTTTGTGAGTGCAGAAAGCAACACCTCCGCTTCGGAGGAACCCCTTTCTGCCAACATTGGGACTGTTTTCGGTGGTGTGGAGGATAACCTAAACATCGTGCATATCAATGCTCAAAGTATTCACTCCAGCTATCCGGACCTGCTCGAGGCTTTTAGTGACCAATGCGTGGACGGCATTCTTGTCTCTGAGTCGTTCCTAAAGCCATCGCTGTCATCTTCTTCATACTCCATTCCAGGATACAGGCTTTACAGGAACGACAGAGTCGGGAAAGCCGATGGGGGCGTCGCTATCTATCTGCGAGTGGAAATCCCGTGCAAGGTGATCAGCGCGTCCCCTAGCCAGTACTCCGAGTCTGCTGAACATCTCTTTCTCGAAATAACTCTTCACCATAGTAAGGTCCTCCTCGGTGTTCTTTATAGCCCCTCTCTTCGCATCGACTACTTCGACACATTAGAATCCCTCCTTAATGAACTCTCACCTCTGTATAACGATACCCTCATTCTAGGTGACTTCAACACCTGTCTCCTCAAAAACGACTCCCGTTCTACCAAACTCAAGTTTATAGTCAACTCTTTCAATCTGCATATTCTGCCTCTTGATGCCACACATTTCCAACCTCACTGCTCTCCCTCTCTTCTCGATATTATGATCGTCTCTAACTTGGATAAGGTTGCTGTACATGGTCAACTCAACTCTCCTTTCTCGTTTCACGACCTTATCTATCTTTCGTATAAGATCAGGCCTCTCAAGAGCAGGGCAAAATTTCTTAATATTCGTAACTTTAGGGATATTAACCTAGAGTCTCTTAGGTCGGATGCCTTGTCGATCGACTGGTCCCCTGTAATATCCAGCGAGACCATGGACGAGAAAATCAACAAGTTCAATATCATAGTCCTAGGTCTCTACGACAAGCATGCACCTATAAAAAAAGTGAGAGTGAAACACCTACCCGCCCCTTGGCTAACAGATACTATTAAGCGTCTAATGGCCAAGAGGAACAGAGCCAAGTGTAAATACCGTAAGAATCCGACAGATGACAATTTCCTTTCTTACAAATGTCTTCGCAACCGCTGCAACCGTCTCTGTCGTGATGCTAAGCGTCGGCACATCCACGAGAGTATTGAAAGTTATACACCAGCTCAGGTGTGGAAGTTTCTAAAAACACTTGGCATAGGTAAGACTCAGGACTTTCATGCTGGTAATGTAGATCTCAACGGTCTCAACCAGTTCCTTTCTACCCCACCTGTTGTGATGGATCCCATTGTCAAACAAGCCACTCTTCAGAGCCTGCGCTCTAAGTCCTTACCCGACACCACACCATTCAACTTGAGCAATGTTGAAATCTATGCGGTCAAGAAGGCGGTACTAGCAGTGAGCTCTAAAGCCGTAGGTGATGATAAAATCTGCCTTAAAATGCTTTTAACAATCCTGGATGAACTACTGCCAGCTATTACACATGTTATAAATTTTTCCCTATCGAATGGCATCTTCCCCACCATGTGGAAAAAAGCATTAGTCATCCCGCTCCCTAAAACTTCCAGTCCCACCTCTTTTAAAGAGTATCGACCTATTTCAATCCTACCCATCCTCTCCAAAGTCCTTGAATCCATTGTCCATACCCAGCTCTCTTCTTACCTTCTCTCAAACAATCTGCTGAACATGTACCAGTCAGGATTCAGACCGGGTCATAGCACCGTCACGGCTCTTATGAAAGTCACAGATGATATCCAGGTAGCCATGGACCGCAAACAGCTTTCCGTGCTTGCTTTACTTGACTTCAGTAGTGCCTTCAACTGCGTAGATTTTGACATTCTCGTTGAGCTTCTCAGATCTCTGAACGTCTCCTCCTTCTCTGCTAGCTGGTTCGACTCTTATTTGAGGGATCGGCAACAGCGTATCAGGTCGGAAGAGATATCCACTGAATGGTGTGACCTCTCTACAGGCGTCCCTCAAGGTGGTATTCTTTCTCCTCTTCTATTCTCGATCTTTATCAACACCATCTCGGACGTCCTGTCCTCCTCATATCATCTTTACGCTGATGATCTCCAGATTTATCGCCACTTCTCTCTCAACGATGCACACTCTGCTGTGGAGGCACTCAACGCTGATCTTGAGGGAATAAGAAGTTGGGCTTCATCCTTCGGACTCCTGGTCAACCCGAGCAAGTCCCAGGCCATGATAATAGGTACTAGACATTCTCTTAACTTGTTGCAGCAACATCCCATTCCATCTGTCACTTTTAATGGTACCACAATCGTATATAGCGATAAAGTTAAAAACCTGGGTCTAATCTTCGACAACCAGTTGTCCTGGTCATCGCATGTCAATGAGGTAAGTCGCCGAGTATTTTCTACCTTTCACTCTCTCAGGAGACTTCAGTACTTTTTGCCTCGACATACCAAAATCACTCTTGCTCAATCTCTCATTCTACCCCTCATCGATTACGCTGATGTCTGCTGGGTCAGTGCTAACGAAGAACTACTGAACAAACTCGAACGACTTCAAAATCTCGGGATTCGGTTTATCTTCGGGCTGCGCAAATACGACCATGTGTCACAATATCGCAGGGAGTTGAAGTGGCTGCCGATTCGTCTTCGTCGGGATTCACACATCCTCAATTTCCTCTACAACATTTTACGTAATCCACGCTACCCAACTTTCTTACGAGACAGTTTTCAATTTCTTTCTTCCAGCAGACCTCGGAGAACTCACGCAGTTTCCATGCTCACAACTCCACAGCATAACACCGCTTACTATGAGAACGGGTTTAGAGCCCGGGCCATTCGGTTGTGGAATGCACTCCCCTGCACCATCAGGGACAGTCCTAATCTGAATATCTTTAAAAGTCGTGTGAAGAGACATTACCTCTCCCTTTAGAGTTATAGGTAGTATGCATGTAAGTATGTATTAGTATAGTGTATAAAATAGTATTTGTAGTATATAATAAGTATTTAGTATATTATTATAGTTATTATTTAATTTATTTAATTTAATATTTTATATATTGTACACATAGGTCTACCCCTGCTCAACCATCAACTTTTCCCTTGTTTGCCTGGTTTGCTGGAAGAGATCTCTTATTAGAGATAAGCTCGCCTTTGTACACTTTTTTATGTAACTCTTGTTTTTTTGTTTGATTTGTGTGCAATAAAGAAATTATGAGTTGGGTCTATGGGACAAGGAGTGGAGGGAGACCGCTCAGGATCGGATAGAGTGGAAGAGGGGGAGAGAGGCCTTTGCCCAGCAGTGGGACATGGTGGGCTCGTAATAATAATAATAAAAAGGGATAAGAAAGTGTTGTATTACCAAGCGGAAGTTACGTTATTTATATTATACTCATAGTAATAAGGAGAAATACCGAAACAACAGCAAACTTTTAAAGAAATGTGTTAATACAGCGAAACGAAATATAAATAGAAAATACACATTGAATCACAAACATAAAAGTAGCGCTACTTGTAAAGTAATCAATCAGGAAATAAACAATACTTACACTTCTAGAAATCTAGATCAATTAATTTATAATAATGAAACTATAAAAGATCCTAAATTAATATCAAATATATTTAATAATTACTTTATTGATCTGACAAATGTTGAAAATAAAAATAATAATTGTAAAAATACCACCCAACGTCTAATACATAAATCGATTTACTTAACGCCAATAGACAAAGTAGAGATTGAAAAAGATGTTGTTACCTATTACCAAAGATCCAAATGACACTACAATCTACCAACACATATATTATGTCTATTGAAATCTACAATAAACTCCCAGACAGCTATAAAAATATTTCCAACGAATGTGCATTTTTACGAAAACTCAAAACTCTCCTATTACAAAAAGCCTACTATACTGTTGAA
The DNA here is from genome assembly GCA_949825045.1 of Argyresthia goedartella. Lineage (NCBI taxonomy): Eukaryota > Metazoa > Arthropoda > Insecta > Lepidoptera > Argyresthiidae > Argyresthia > Argyresthia goedartella. The sequence continues at coordinate 25,425,376 of OX463831.1, forward strand.
GAATATTGAAATGAAATACACTTCCCACATTAAACTTACTAAAATACAAACAATCATACAATACACATTCACACACACCCTCCCTGAAACACCCTTACACACACACACACACCCCTACCCGCAAACTCATGCACACATAAACCCTACCCCTCACATACACACACACATAAAGATATAACAATAAATAGTATTAGATATAATTTATGAAATCATACGTAATTATCACGTTTTTATTAGCTTCACATGTATGTTTGTTTGTTTTTTTGTTTGTTTGTATGTAACCAACTCCTTTGACCCACTTTAAACGGACAGATTCAATTCAAACTTTGTACACTTATCAAGAATCAGCGACAATGTAATAATTTCATAAGTTTATCTCATTATCCTGATTAGGATCGCCAGGATTAATTAATTTCTCGTATTTGGGGGATTGACAAAACAGTCTACTTACTTTCCGGCTCGCGCACTCGAACTAAAAATGAAAAATAAATATAGTTTAAAAAAACTAAAAAACACGCTTTAAAAAGCACTTCGAACTAAAAAAATATATATTTTTTAATATAACCTTAAAACAATAATGAATAAAAATACTATTATTATTGTGAAAAAAAAAGCGTCGGGCGCTCGATTTTTGATCTCATTTCCTTGTTATAAATAAAAATTCTGTATAATGTTATAGTATCAGGTACGTTTCTATGAAACTCTGTGTTAGATATAAGATAGTTTGTAAGAAATTGCAGTGCCCTTACAGGGTACATTGTCGGGACCTCCTAACTTTAAGAACTGTAAAACCTCAATGTTGCAATAAATAATTTGGAATTTGGAATTTGGAATATCTTTCCCTAAAACAGCTGTAGTACCGTACTTCTGATGCCTAGTTGCACTAAGAGTCTCGCCGGGCATTGGCTCGCGATTGGATAGATCGCCCAACGTCGGGACGCTGGGGCAATTTTGTAACCTCTGTTCTCACATCTGTCCCTTTCCAGGGTCCAAGCCCTTGATGGCCAATTTCCAAGGCCTTTCTGGCCAATTTCCAAGCCCTTGATGGCCAATTTCCAAGCCTTGGGGCTGAATACCCAGCTCTCGTCTAACCTTTGATAACCTACGAACTACGAGGCCCTTGGACCAAGTCACTGGAGTATAGACGGAGACGACGTTCTGACAGTGGAGTGAACTGCCCCTCATTGACGACTGAAAGCTGAAATTCATTGGAGAGGCCGCAGGAGACCTAAACCACTCGGCGAGTCACTTCTGGGTGTAATACGTTCAATCATCAAAGCCAGTTGGCTTTGATGATTGGCTCACGACCCTGATCTATGCTTCTCTAAATAAAATTATCCGGCGATTTATCTCACTCTTTTATTTAGACAGATCCTTAGTCAGATCCCACCAATGCAATGTAGTTATTCTTAGAAAAGAATATCTTCACAACCCGACATTGCGATTAAATCTTCTAGGTATGTGTCCCATCGGGAGCAATGACAGGTTAGATTGTTGATTGTTTACCTTTTTATGGACATACCCATAATCACCCAGACAATCATACGCCCTCCAGAAATCCGTATGGATAGTTGAACCTACTTCCTTATGCTTCTGAATCAGTGGCACAGCTCAGCTGACCTAATTGGTTTTCTGGGCGACTTCTAAGCGTAGGTCTACACTCCTGTCTTCAATCATCCTTAAAACCCAATGTCCCTCGTTTTTCCTCCCAGAAACAAACAATACATTATATTAAATGTAACAATAATCTTAACAATTCTGACCATCTAGGTAATTCCTTAGCAAGTACGTAATTTTTAACTGGTGTCAGACTACGGGACGCCTCGCTCCCGTAGCTTTGCTTCGGCTTCGCTTGGCTCCGGGTTCTGATGTAACGTGTGAAACTAACAAACCTATCTTTAGTTTTCAAACAGGAAGCAACCTGTTCGGTTATGACATGAGATGCTCACCTTTGTTATATTTCTATTGCCAAATTTACATTCATCCATTTAACAATATTGTCCCCAGCCGCCAATTTTTCCCTTCGTTTCTTGTTTGTGCAATTGGTATCGCACCGCTACTTGCTGACGAAAGCTTTTCCAGTCCACGATTCTTCTGCAAGACAACACTGATCATCAGTCCTCGTGACGTACTCCCACATTACTTGCGTATGGTCAAACATATGAGCGAAACAATACATGAAATAGAATGGCTCACCTTTAGCGGATGACCTACTCGCTGGGGCGTCCAAACTTTTTTAGCATCATGTTGGGGTCATTTGATCATCTTCCTGAAAGTTTCAGGGTGCGGAATTCAATAATTTTTAAGATATGATTTTTTGAAAATCTGAAAATACTTTGGAAAATGATGTAACGCAACGCAAATAATATGTTTAAATCTTATCTGTGGTCAAAATACATTACCTACATTTCGTTGTACTCATATTTGAAAAAATGAGAATTCTCTAAAAAAGGAGGAAATGTGGAATCTTTTTTTTAGTAATACCTATTTTAATAAAAACGTTCATTTATCTTGCAATTTATGTTTGTTTATTTATTTTACGTCAATCAAAGTTAATTTAGTATTTTTTTCGTAAAATATAACTTTTGATAATAAAAAAGTTGTAATTTTTGTTTAAAACGGAACGCATTTTGTTGGGGCGTTTTGCCGCGTTTTTGGTTGGGCGGCAAAGTAGTAGTCCCTTTTCTAGTAGTTTCGCGAATGTTCTATTTTCTTGTTCTCTCGATATTTACAAGCAAAAACAACTGGCTAGAGTAGGTTATTGTGGCTACTTTTCAATCGGGTTATAGGTTATGTTAGAACGTTGAAGAAGCTAAACCGGAGCGGAGCGGAGCGGAGCGTATGCAAACAAAAACTATTGGCTAGAGTATGTTATTGTGGCTACTTTTCAATCGGGTTATAGGTTATGTTAGAACGTTAAAGAAGCTAAACCGGAGCGGAGCGGAGCGGAGCGTATGCAAACAAAAACGATTGGCTAGAGTAGGTTATTGTAGCTACTTTTCAATCGGGTTATAGGTTATGTTAGAACGTTGAAGAAGCTAAACCGGAGCGGAGCGGAGCGCAGCGTATGCAAACAAAAACTATTGGCTAGAGTAGGTTGTTGTGGCTACTTTTCATGTAAATTTTGATGATAGCATTATGGAGCATTTGTGGAGGAGAAAGGTGTCGAGGCAGAAAAATGACCCTTTCGAAGAAAGCAACTAGGCATTTCCGCGCGGGGGGGGCATCTACCCCCTTCCCCCTCCTCCCACGTAAAGGTCAAGGTCAGTCTAAATTTTGTTTTAATTTAACAACATAACCTCAAAACTTTAAATAATCATATCTCAGAAACTAGGCATTTCCGCGGGGGGGGAGTCGTAGGGGGGCCATCTACCCCCCTCCCCCAACCCCCCCTCCCCCCTCAGGGTCAACAAAAGTAGGTCATCCGCTAGAGTCCTTCCCGGGTGGACATTAATAGCTTGACATTTTCAAACAAGTCCCTTTTGCTCTTGCAATGCAGATTTTGCACTTTTAGCACCCTTTGCTACAAACAAAGGAGCCGACGGTTCTGTTTGCATGATACGCAACTGTCATCGGCTCATGGTGAATACGACATAATTTTGTCTTCTTACTGAGGCCTTAGTCTTCCGAATATGCCACGCATTGCTGCCGCATACCCAATTTCTGACTGAGCTTGATGATATTCCACATTTGAGCCACTTCATGTGCTATACAAGTTTCGTTTGCGGTTGACGCCGAAAAACGGTGCCTCATCATCGGAACTGTCTGAACTCGTAGACAACGGTGGCCAAAGGGTATAAAAGTGGCGATTCCTCACGAGGCCTCCGTGATGCTAACCTCCGAGAAATTGACAAGAAATTTACAAAAACCACTATAAATTACAAAACAATGCTGTCCATCTACTAGCTTTTTCAATCGATCGTCTAATTTGATATAAAATTCGGGCAAAAAACGATTTGCTGCTGCCAAATTAGTACGAAGTCTTTACAACAAAAAAAGGTGAACTGTTTTTGAGCGGCAACTTAAACAGACCTGCCGCATGCCAGCTAATTGTTGCTCATAGTATGAAAAAGCATGGCAGTTCAGTTTAGGTCCTGCTATAAGAGTTTTCTGGGATGATTGATGGTGACGATGATGATGATGGCAGTACTATAATACCCACAGAGTACATTATTAGTGATAATACCTTTTTCGAGTACAGGAAAAGATTTTATTCGTGAATAAAGCGTACCTTTTTTGTACGACCTTCTGAAAATCTATAGAGATAGTAATTAAAGAGTTTTGCAAATCTGAAAAAAGATCACAAACGCCAAAACCGCCAGAACTGTAATTTTATCAATATTTATAAACGAACATCTGCAATTTCCTCTATTTCAATCAAAATCATGGAGTCTTCTTTTCGTAAATAATTTACTTATAACCCACTGCCTATCATGCACAATGTCAGAGCTGCCTACACCGTGCCAAAGCAAATGCAAAACCAAAAACCCATGCAAAGTTTGTCTTCGCGAGGTAAAGTGTAGCAATGGTATCCAATGCACTGGAAACTGTCATTCCTGGGTTCACTACGACTGCCTAGATGCCACTCCAGGTAAATTATCAGACATTAAAAACGGCTTCATCGTTGTAACCTGTCCATGTTCAGACTGCACCAGCACCAAGCCCAAGGAATATCTGACAGATAAAGCCAAAAGATTTAGATGCTCAAATTTCGGATGTCCAGCTAACCAACGACCAAGATGCCCGGACGAGCAATGCCCCTCTGGCAAGGAAATTTCAAAAGAATGCGTAAACTGGCCAATGGCGAGGTGTACCAAATCCATATGCAAGAAATACTCCGAACCAAATAGCGTGCCCCAAAAATCATGCCCGGCAGGGTGCTCCCCGAAAGTTAGCTCATGTGTGGTTGAAAAAACATGTCCATCGAATGAAAGCATTTGTGAAAAGTTCTGTGGCCACGATATTCCAGCAAATTATTTGATGCATCTCAATAAAACAGTGTGCGCTTTGGAGGATGAAATCAATTATTTGGTCCAGAAGATCAATAAAGCATCTGCTTTGTCGTGCTCCAATCATTGCATGGTAAAGCCTCCTTGTCCTGCCAAGCCTCCAAAGCCAAGGTGTGAAGATGATGATCTGGATGATGAGGATGCTGGAGAATGCACTAAGGCGTGTTGTTCAAGAAGATAGCTAAACTATTTAAGATTCTGAATAACGTGATTACTAATTGTATAGTAAAAGGGTCGCTGTTTATATTTTCAATCATCGCACAGTGAGATACAATGGTGAAACCACGAAATTATATACTCCTTTACTTGATAAGTTTGTTAAAGTTGTTAAAGTTGCAGCAATAACCCTATTTATTTTATATTATTTAATGCGCATTATTCCGCTTTTTCTTAATATTCTGCGATTTTAATATTATGGAGTCTATCTATAATATTGTTTTATTTTTGGAAACGTTGTTTTTGAAATTGTGATCCTACGGTGATGGGCTAGCCTCCTGTTACGCAAAATGTGCAAACGGGGGCCCCGCCACACCGTTTAGGAAAAGGCAAGGTAACCCCCTAAAATATGAACTAGACGTTTTTCTTACAGCCTCATTACGGCTACATATCCTGTTAACATATGTTTTTTACGGAATTTTAACTACCTATACTTTACATATAAATACATAAAATAACTTTTATGAAAGAGAGAGGTGGTGCTCTTTAATACGTTTCTTAAAAGAGAAAAGAGTGGGACTTTCTCTTATAGTGCACGGAAGTGCTTTCCAAAGTCGGACCGCCCTTTACCTGAAAGAGTTTATACGCAGCATTGTTATGCCGCGGAGTGGCTAATAGTGAGACAGTGTGAGATCTCCGGTGCCGATCTCCCGAAAAGAGATACTCAAAATGGTTTCGAAGGTAGTTGGGGTAGCTCGGATTTTTCAAGATATTGAACAGATAATAAGGAATGTGAGATTCTCGCCGACAACGAATCAGTAGCCACCCCAACTCTTTGCGATATTGAGAAACATGGTCGATTTTGCGACGTCCGAAGATAAACCGAATCCCGAGGTTCTGAAGTCGCTCGAGTTTATTCAGTTTCTCTTCGTTCGCACTCGTCGATTAGCGGCAAGAGAAAAGATTGTACATGGGTAATATTGGTTTGCCGTGGCAAGAAGTTCTGCAGACGCCTGAGGAAATGGAAAGACGCAAAGACCCGTCTGCTGACCTCGCAGACATGTGGAGACCAACACAGCTGGCTATCAAAGATGACCCCGAGGTTTTTCGCCTTAGCAGTGTACTCAATTGTAGTAGCATTATAAGTTACAGGAACAATAGGTTTCTGTAGTAAGGAAAGAGAGTGATTGGTTCCAATAATCATTGCTTGCGATTTATCGGGTGTCCGTCGACACCAGTTTCATTATGCTACTACAAAATGTTACATGCTCTGTGCGATCCCTCTCCGTTGTCGCTTTTGATTATATATATCGGTGCCGGCATTGCTGGCATGTAAGCTGAAGTAAGGACTAACAAAACGAGGCTCTAGCTATTAATCTGTGGTTGTGCCGGAGAAACAAAATTACTGGGACAACCTGTAAACTTGCCAAAACTGTCACTACAGGTGTGCAGAAAATACTTGCCCCTAGGTTGTGGTAATGGACAACAAATGAATACCCAAATACAGTGAATTTTACAATATAGAATGGTGTTAGGTTAAATACATTGGAACCGTCTGGATAAGAGCATGATAAAAGCTTGTATCTATCGTTTCAACACTTATCTGGCTTTCCTGAAAATGTAAAGAGCAAAAGTTAATCGAAATGCGTGTAAAAAAATAATGATCCGCCTTCTCGAACGTACCTTTTTAATATTACTATTTATACTCATATCATGCGTTGAGAAACCGCAAATTACGACCAGCTTAAAGATATTAACTGTTTTGTTAGAACACATTTATTATCTGTAAAATAGCCTCATAATAATATCGAATTCGACTTTCTTACTATTACATTAATAAAAAAAAAAAAACAGTTTCATTTCACCTCATTCGAATATCAGTCGAGATGAGGACGTGTCAATGCCGCGATGTTGGTCGTAACTTGCGGTTACTCAACACATCGTAGAGATATGCTTATGATATGGTTGTAGCTAACGCAGTGTATGCGACTATACATAAAAAGGCATTAAAACGCTTTTGTGATGTTATTTTAAACCATCCACTCATACTTTAAATCACGACGTTATTTAACTTCAAAATAACGCCCCTGTCGGAATTTTTAGGTACTAAGACAGTACCAAAACATAACGGTGTCACGTGACTTAATTATTTTGCTTATTATTATTTTCTAAGGAATAAGAAATGGCTATAATTTGACCAGTGGAATTACTAAACAACAAATAACCCGACTGCATTTTATTTCAATATCTCATAAAAACTTCTGAACATGCCTAGGTTATGTACATTGAGTATGAAGCTACTACAATAACTTTGTAAACTACATTTTGCTATCTAAAATCCAATCTATGGACTATTTTCAGGAGATCAAGTTTAGTTACTCTGGTAGACCTGAGGAACCTACATCATGGACGAATAAGACTAGAGGACTGGCAACGGCATACAAAAATCCGTACTCTGCTTTGAAGCTAAAATCCTGTGTTATTGGTAGATGTCGCTGTACCATACAATAAATACTGGGTGCTTAGGCTGACGGCGTAGTATACTCCATCGTAATATCGAAGAAAAATCAGAGATGTGTAAGCGTAAGCCTTGTTTCTTCTTAGGAAATAAACGCTAATGCCGCCATTTTTCCTAAATTAAGCGCACCACCACGATACTACTTTTACTAGAAAGAACTTTTGTACTAGTAGCTCTATCTACCAATACACATTTAACCTAAAAATCGAATGACGCTTCAAAGTACCGTAGTTGTTTGTCTTCTAGTCTTATTTGTCCATGCCTTCATTTAAATTTTGTCTCAGTGCTTACTGTATAACAAAACAAAAATGCTTATCTGACGAAAGAACGTCGCTACAAGTTACGTCAGTCGGATGATACATTTTTCTGTACAGATTTTTCGAACACAATCCTAAGAGAATATTGATTTGCAGCCAATAATAATTGAAAATCGTGTTAATTACATGTGAAACGATATTCCTTGATTTTTGAAATGCGACTCACTAACGAAGTGTAGCTTTTCATATAGCAGGACAGCTTTTACACATCAACAAGTAAGTAATGCAAATGTCACAGTCTGCGCGCGACACAAAAAATGTCACGTTTAGGCACTAAAAATGGGGTAATTTTCAAGCGCCTAATGCCTCCCCGTGTCCTTAATATTCAAGTCTGTGGTATAATAGATTTTATTCTAAATATATCTCTAACAATAACTGTTTTTCTTAAAAAATTACTTATATTTAAAGTCTGAAATCATCTCTGCTCATGATTCTGAACAAAACAGTTTCTTATTATAATATTCGCGTTTAGTCATTGACATTTTGTATATGATATACCGTTAACAATGGATAATCCCAGACTATTGATAAGCCCTATCATTCTGAGCAACTTTCACTATGAGTCCGATTTGGTCAGAACAACATATTTTTTACATTTTTGTACATTTTGGGCAAGGGTGTTACGGAGATTCGTACTGAGGTGGCAAGAATTAGTTGCTCTGATCAAATTGGTCTCATAGTGAAAGGATGATGATGTCTATCAATAGCTCCGGGGTTATCCATTGATAACGGGACACCCTGTACAAAATAATCACTGAATGTGTTGGTAAGCGCGAAACTAGCAAACGGCTAGATCGAATTGGATGTTTTGATGGAAGGATCTTACGGAGATAATAATCTACTATTCTTATTAACATGACGATGACCAAAGCCAACGAAGGCCTGTACCACAGAGTAAGTAAGCAAAGAGTTTCGTTAATCTGAGCCCTTTTCCCACATTTGGCAGAAGTAAGGGTCATTCATTTGACTGAAGGGCCATTAAATCAATCAATCAATCAAATGTCTTTATTACTATATGATATTTACATTTATTTAGCAATCGTCATTTTTTGCCGCTTCTCTACATTGGACCACTGTGGGAGAAGAAGGGCGTAGTAACTCCCATAGATTGATTTTTAGATCTCTTTTAAAAATTGGTTGTGCTGAACTTATACAAATATTACAGTATAATAAATAATTACAAAATTATTAACAGCAAGGTCTGTGTTGAGCCGGATTAACCCCATACAGTCTGCTCATTTAAGTAATCTTAAACAAGTCTTGAACATTGTAATATCCTTTTTTCGACAAATTTAACGACGAAACGAAAACTACTTTGTCATGATTTTTAAATTGCTCATAAGGCAATTTCAACATCTCCAGAGGTATTTTGCCAGAGGCAATTATAAGGAGAGCGACATCTTCGGGAGTAAAGTAAAAGGCTTGAGATGCGCGCAAATACCAGACTAGACTAGACTAATTTATTATAGGGAATACTAAGCATAATATACTAGGTTGGTACATGTTATTAATGACGTGCATAAGACATAGTGTGTGATGAATATAAATATACCTTATCTGTGACAGTCGTCAACTTATCTTAACGTTAGGTGAAAATATGACTAACATAGTCGACCGGCACAGATACTCCCCCCTTTAGGGAAAAAAAATGAATATACTTATAACAATGAACAACATAAAATAAACTGGCCGCACACTACATAAAATAAACTAAAAGCTGGAAAACAGAAAAACACTAGGAAAATGGGGCTTTGCGGTTAGTAAACTAACCTAACCTATAACTGGAAAAGATCCGCAGGAGTGTCGTCTGATGCTGCAGCCACCCATGTTTTTCAGGAATCGATGTGTCAATTTACATTGTACATCGTTGAAGTTGTAATCACTGTTTGTTTATAATTGCGACCGTACCTACACAGGGATGATTGTGCTGAATCAGCGTCAGCATTAAATCTGTAACCTTGGCTGTAGGCAGTCAATGATCTCGTACGTCATATGTACGTGCGTGCTCTTCACTCTTGAGTGAATATTAAGTTGTCGATTGATGAAATTTGTGTGCCTAAAAACCTTGGAATTTGGCAACATAGGGCACATCTTGTACACCAATCGTTTATATATAAATATATACCTCTCTCTCTCTTCAGTGATTTGATTATTCTTCGTGCGATGTTCTTCCTGGATGATTTCAATATTCGTTGAATTAGGTATATCGATGATGTTTCAATACTCTTCTGGGGGCTGGAACGGCTTCCTATGTCTTGAACTTGAAAAAAACTGCTTGCTGTGAATGAATTTGCCGACGCGTTCGTTTCTACTGGTGCGAGCTCATTTTGATAAATCAGCAGTCAGCTGACTATCGGTTCATTGTTTTCAAATCTGGTTCGGTCATGGCTTGCTTGATGTCGTCTTGGTTTGGGTGGGGTCTTGATTATGGAGTTCTGCAGCGTGGTTTGAAATAGGTATGGTAATGTATGGGTGTTGGGTTGTGTACTACGCCCGTAGGTCGTCAAATAATAATGCACAAGACTTACAGTTCAGCGGTGTATTATCCGAGTACACAGAAAACCCATACATGTAAGCAATCAAAAGGCACAGAAGGGTAGAAGGCACAAGCACTATTAATAGGTCAAAGTTATAAAGCAGGAGAACAGTTCGGAAGATAGAAATAGGAAAGCAAACAAGCATAAAAAGCAAGCACAAGTTTCGCGTCTTTGTCAGTTGCGATAAAGAGGGACATGCGTTCCGCGTCGTAGCTAGGCAATGACTGTGGAATGTTCTCTGGTGCGCAGACGCCTCGCCTAGCGGTGACGAGTTGTCCGCTAGTGAGAGGTCGAGGTCGATAAGACGTGTCGATATACTGCCGTATCGACATCGACGAGTTGGTTGGCATATGTATGTGTTTATATTAGTATTACATTATATATATATATAACTAATATCATTATCTTAGTGTGTATTTAAGTGTAAGTGTATATGTATAGTATAGTTTGTAAATATATGAATGTTTTAGCATACGATTACGTAAATGTATAAGTGTAATATGTAAATTGTGTATGAGTAGGCTACACCACCCCCCACCAGAGTCCCTCAGGGACGATAATAATTAGGGAACTTAATAACACGCCCTGAACGAGTCGTTTTAAGTTGACTATTCTGAGGAGGGTTGTCTGGCACGAGAGTGTCATTGACGTTTTCCAGTGTAAAAGCTGGTTTGAGCCGGTCGATGGACACTGTCACCTCTTTATTATTGAGGAGAATTTTAAAAACTTTATCTCCTCTGACTTGCACTTTGTGCGGCCCAGAGTAAGCTGGAGTGAGGGAACCTCTGGTAGTGTCGTCGCGAAGGAATACATGGCTACAGTTTTCCAGTTCCTTGTGCACAAACACTTTTGGCATACAATGGCGCGAAGCAGGGACGGGCCGTAACTTCTCTATGAAGCCTTTGAGTCTGGCGGAAAAATCGGAGATATCCGAAGTAATGCCAGTACTTGGCTCCCAGAACTCACCGGGGAGTCTTAACGGCTCTCCGTAGACTAGCTCGGCCGAAGACCCTTTTAAATCTTCTTTAAAGGCGGTGCGTATTCCCAGCAGGACCCACGGCAACGACTCAGTCCATCTGTCATTTGCATGACAGACAATAGCCGCTTTTAGTTGGCGGTGAAACCTTTCAACTAAACCGTTGCAAGCCGGGTGGTATGCTGTTGTCCTCTTATGCTCGAACCCGGCTATCCTAGACAAGCATTGAAATAGACTCGACTCAAACTGACGACCACGGTCGGTTGTAATGCTTGTAGGACAGCCGAACCGAGCAATCCAAGTACACAGCAGTGCTTTAGCAACGGTTTCTGCCGTGATATTTTCTATCGGTACTGCCTCAGGCCAGCGAGTAAATCGATCTACTGCGGTGAGACAATACCGATAGCCCTGGGAAAGTGGAAGGGGGCCTACCAGATCTATGTGGATCTGTTTAAAACGGGCGCGTGGTAAGTTGAATGTGCCCATCGAGGAGGTCACGTGACGGTTGACTTTAGCTCGTTGGCACGGCAAACAAGAACGCGCCCAATCTCTGCAATTCTTTTTTATCCCCGGCCATACAAATCGCTCGGAAACTAGATTAGCCGAAGCGTTACAGCCGGGGTGACTTAAAGAATGCAGGCTATCGAAAACATGTTTACGCAGAAACTTGGGTACGTAAGGCCTGGTAGTCGGTGTACTGACGTCGCCGTACAAAGGAACTTGACTTCCAGGAACATGTAGTTTCTGCAGCTGCAGGGAAGAACCGTTGTCCAAGAGCTGTTGAAGTTCAGGGTCAGAGGCTTGGTGTTGGGCTATCGTTTCGAGGCTGACAGGTACTTCCAACTCTTCAATTCGCGACAAAGCATCCGCCACCACGTTATCCTTGCCACTGATGTGGCGGATATCTGTCGTGAATTGAGATATGAAGTCAAGATGTCTATACTGACGGGGCGAACAGTTGTTTTTCCTTTCATGGAATGCGAAACTGATCGGTTTGTGGTCAGTATAGACAATGAAATGGCGAGCCTCGAGCATATGCCGGAAATATTTCACCGCTTCATAAATAGCCAATAATTCCCTATCGTAAGGTGAGTATTTGGTCTGAGGGGGGGTAAGCTTCCTTGAGAAGAAGGCCAGTGGTTCCCAAGCATCATTTTTAAATTGCTGGAGCACTGCGCCGATAGCCTTGTCTGACGCATCCGTGACCACTGCTAATTTTGCAGAGCAATCTGGATGAGCCAGCATGGCAGCATTCGACAAGCTCTCCTTAGAGGCCTGGAAAGCTTCCAAGGTGTCCCCAGTGAGGTGAATTGGCTGAGATCCCTTTACAGAGTCTGTCAACAGGGCCTGCAGTGGGGCTTGAATTTGGGCTGCTCCTGGAAGAAACCTCCTATAAAAATTTATCATGCCTAAGAAGCCACGTAGTTGCTTGACGTTGCTTGGAGGTGGGAAGTCGATGATTGCCTGAACCTTTGACTCCAGGGGTCTGCAACCATCGGATGAAATCCGGTACCCTAGAAATGTTACCTCTGGAGCCCCTAAGACACACTTTGCTGTGTTTACCAGCATGCCATACTGCTTTAGTCTCGTAAAGACTATTCGCAGGTGCTCCTCGTGCTCTGCTTCGCTCCTAGAATAAATCAAAAAATCGTCCAGGTACGTATACACAAAGTCGAGTCCTCTGGTAAGCTCGTCGACAAACCTTTGAAAAGTTTGACCCGCATTTCGCAGACCAAACGCCATAAAAGGGAACTCGAATAATCCGAAGGGGGTCGTGATGGCGGTCTTGGGGATATCGTCGGGACTGACAGGTATCTGATTATAGGCCTTTTCCAAGTCGAGAGTACTAAATACCTTACAACCGGCAATATTGTACGAGAAATCTTGAATGTGCTTAATTGGGTACCTGTCAGGCACGGTGCGAGCATTCAGGCTGCGGTAATCCCCACAAGGGCGCCATCCGTTGCCCTTCTTCGGGGCCAGGTGCAGAGGCGAGGACCAGGGACTCTCCGACGGCCTGGCAGTGCCACTAGCCAGCATGATCCGGAACTCCTCTTGGGCGATTTTCAGTTTATCAGGAGCTAAACGACGGGGTGGCAAAGAGACTGGCGGGCCAGGTGTTGTGTGTATGTGGTGGACGGTGTTGTGTGGTATAGACGTATTATGCCTACCAGCTGGTCGAGTAATTTCGGGGAAATCCTCAAGAATTTTGTGATACCGAGACTCGCCAGTTACGACTTTAACGGAAGACACGTCTTTACAATTGGCTGCAGTGGCAGTGGAAGCAATAGAAGTTAAATTGTCAATTAAGCGTCTATTACGACAATCTACAATGAGGCTGTAATAATTTAAAAAATCAACTCCAATGATTGGTTTGGTAACATCGGCAACTACGAAACGCCATACAAGCGTCCTACGTAAACCAAAATCTAAATTTAAATTTACAAAGCCATATGTAGCAATATTAGAACCATTTGCCGCACACAAACTATACCCAGTCCTAGAACGACGATCACATAGCGCCGACCGTGGATACACGCAGAGGTCGCTTCCCGTGTCGACTAAAAACTGCGTCTTTACTATACCATGTAAACTATGGCGTTTAGAAGCTTCTTGATGCACTTACGATTGTATGAAAAACTGTATGATTTTGCTTGTATGATGATTATTCGAAATAATGTATGGAACACGTGCGCGTGCGCTTGCGTTGCTCGCGAGGTAATGAACGCTAGACAAGGTGTAGCCTACTCATACACAATTTACATATTACACTTATACATTTACGTAATCGTATGCTAAAACATTCATATATTTACAAACTATACTATACATATACACTTACACTTAAATACACACTAAGATAATGCTAAGATAAAGCTTGCATATATATATATTTTTATCCGAAAATTCAACTGGTTTTTGGCTAAAACGGAAACATTGGCCTTTTTTTTTTGTTGGAGGGGAAAAAAATGGAATTAGCCACGCCGAGGAGTCAGACCTCCCTGCTACACATTGAGCGGGCATCAGCTTGTGTAATATACGGACTAAAAACAACCCCTTTGTGTTGTGTGACAGTTATCGATAATCGATTTAACTGTGAGCCATAGCTGGAACTTTGGCCGAAGCCAAAACCGAACCCTCGGTCGTTCTCTAATTATTTATAAGATTGTGCGTCAGCGTCCGCACTACGAGTATCTCTGGAACTTTCCCAAGTAAGGGTGTGAGGCCCAATTTGAATCAAGGTTGTGTAAATAAGTCAATCTCAGATAATTGGTTTGTTTGCGTTAGTTCGAAATTATCGAGGTCTCGATTGCGGATTCGAGGTAAATTTGATGGTGGAATATGCTACTGTGCATCTGAAGTGCGTGTCTCGAATTTGCCTTTACAACTTATTTAACACCGCTTTAGGGTATAAGTTGGATACTTATACTTAAAGTAAAGTCAGCTGCGTAGTCTAGTGGGTTTCACGCTTACTTCTCATGCAGGAGATGTGGGTTCAAATCCAGGGCTGACCATGTACCAGTGGCATATACCCCACACAATCCTTTATCTGAGGGCACGGCAGTGCCCCCGCCAAAGGCACAACCGTACCATCCCTTTCTTGAAGAGCTCCAGGGTATTTTTGACCCTCTGTAACTTCATTGTGGATAAAGATAAAAAGCTGAATTTGATATAACCAGGAGGGCACAATATAACTAGGTATGTCCCCAAATTATTTTAAAATTTAAGAAGTTGATATGATACTACGTCAAGTCAAAGTTCCTTAATTTTGTCACCGATTCACTCACTTACTCACTGAATCACGGATCATCAAAATTCTAAGGCGTGACGTGTAGGGATGTAAGTTAAATCAAGTATAAAATGTTTGAAGAAAAAAGCATCTGGAAAATTATTATATCGGCAAAACATATGTAATAATAATGCCTTGGACACTATTTACGCACAAAGATCTTGCCCCAAACTAGGATTCCCTCTATCTCGGGTACTAGACAACGATGCACATACTTATATAGATAAATGAAAAATACGGATTGAGAAAATAATTGCATAGGAAAACATATGTGTGGCAAAAAGAAACAGTTGAAATTAAAGCGTGTAGAAAATTAAAATACTATCAAAAAAACGTATAGAAAAAATAAATCGTGGGTATAAATGCGAATGGAAAAAAAATACAAGGAAAATATTATTTCGGAAAATTTCTTATACCTTCCCAAAACGCTATTACAATTCAAAATTGCTTTAGGTAAACTGCCACCGATTGATAGATAAATAAAACACAACAAAATATGAACTGAATAGCGTCACGCCTTTTCCCATACGGGGTGGCAGAGGCACAGTCTAGGGTTCGATAGCTAGGCAATACTCTAATTACCTATAATAAGTAGCCAAGATCATGGGAATGCTATACATGCCCGTCTTTGTGGTGATGCGATGGGATTGGACAATTTTTTTTGGCAACTTTCTACTTGTGATGAGTCAATCAATCAATCAATCAAAATTTATAAATACTTACACTGGACTACTATGGGAGAAAAAGGGCGTAGAAACACCCAAAGATTGATTTTTAGATCTCTTTTAAAATTTGCTTGTGGTTAACTTATTAAAATATTACAATATCAATTATTATAATTAATAAGCAGGAATAAATAATTACGAAATTAACCCCATACAGTCCCGTCACTTAAGTAATCTTGAAGATTGTAATATCCCTTTTTCGACAAAGTCGCTTTAACTTGGTTTTTAAATTGCTCAAAGCGTTGTTTTGTATTGAGTAGACTCTACCAATTAACGTTGAATAATTAAAGTAATTGTATCACAATCATTTTACTAGGACTAAGATAATATAAAGATCAATAAAATCAACATAGAATATTATTATCATATATATATATATATGTTTTTGACATAAAACATTAATCTTCGTGACTGTACTTTGTCATAATTTCGGGTAAAATGCGAACGTGTGTCCAGTTGGCGAAAACATAAAAGTGATTTAATTTAAGTTTCACTATGTGGACACGCGTAAAAATCTTGGCGTGTCCAGACGACATAATAAGTGATACTAATTTTGAGTTTCACCAACTGGACCATGTGTGTCCAGTATCAGTATAAATCTGGGCCAACAAAAGACCCGGGAAATTACCGGCCTGTCTCTGTGCTACCAGTCTTATAAAAAATTGTGGAAAAAGTCATACATAAAAGACTAGAAAAATATTTGGATGAAATCAATTATATTTCTGACAAACAGTATGGTTTTAGACCTAAAAGTAATACACTTACCGCCACTATCGACCTTGTTACCCAAATAAAGTGAAATATAGACCAAAAATATAAAGGACTAGGTATCTTCGTAGATTTGAAAAAAGCTTTCGATACTATAAGTCACAAACTACTCATTAAAAAACTAGAAACCATCGGAATTTCGGGTATAGCCGTTCAAATCATTGAACCATATCTAACTCATAGGTCCCAAATAGTTAAAACTAACAACAATAAGTAAAAGTAATGCGCTACCTTTAACCTGCGGAATCCCTCAGGGTTCTATTTTGGGCCCCCTGCTTTTTGTGACTTATATTAACAATATACAAGACCTGAAACTACATGGCCGAATTAGCCTGTATGCGGATGACACCTGTTTATTCTACTTTGGTCCATCTATACATGACCTGGTTGCACAGGCACAAGAAGATCTGAACACCCTGTATAACTGGCTTAGAAGCAATTTTCTCTCCATCAACATCTCGAAAACTTGCTATGTCTTATTTAAAGCCAAAAATAAACTCATACCTTCGCACCCTCCACTTACCATAGACAATGTACCCCTCCAACAGAAAACTCATGAAAAATATCTCGGCCTGTATCTTGACAGCCAATTAACCTGGAATATTCACATTGAGCATATAATTAGCAAACTAGTAGCACTCCGGGGCTCACTTCGTAGCATCGTACGATGCCTGCCTTCTAAATTACGAGTTACATTATATAATTTTCTAGTTAAACCACACTTAATTTATTTAATCGAAATATGGGGATCTGCTACAAAAACAAGGTTAGCTAAATTACAGCGTCAACAAAATAAAATAATTAAATTACTTTTCAATTATAATTATTACACACCGACAAAACAAGTATATGCAGAAACTAAATTATAGTCAGTGGATATCAAAAATCTTTACAAGTATAGCGTATGTATGTTTATTCGAAAATCCCTCAACAGTAGTATCCACAGTAACATAACGTTCACCCGCGAAAGCAAGTTATAGGCGGCCGCTGTACGCGGCGAGGAAGCTTCCTAGTCATACATACCCAGACATCGAACTAATTACGGCAAAACGATGATAACTACTGACGGAGCGCGACTTTATAACCAACTACCCTCATCTATAAGAAACGCTCAAACAATGTATGCATTCAAAAGACTATTAACTCAACATATTTTATCGACAAGTGGGAATGTAACCATACGTCCTTCGATACTTACATAGTTACTTCGATAATTTTTTTGACATACCTACCCGAACTCTACTGGCTGTCACCTCGTATTGTACTTATTAGAACTATGTCGACGACGGACATTTAAATGTATTTTTATCTATGTTATCACGTAAGTGACCTATGTCTTTAGTGATAATAAATTTCATTAAACCTTAAACCTTATCTTGTGTCGAGTTGGTGAAGAACCCATTTTTTTTGCGTGTGAGTAGTGTCGGGTGCGATTACCAAGTCATTGTAGGTAGTCTGGAAAACGCAATGTAGATCAGCCTGCTACACGCTACTCGGTTCAGAATACGCTAAGCACTACGATGAGTATCATTATTATTATTAATAACGTATTAATGTTTTCATGTACTTTTATATACATCCTTCAAAAGACGTCGACTTGTGTCTAACATTTCTCCAATTACAGAAGACATAAGTACGTGCCTTGAGTCCAAAATAGCTATCTTAGTTTTGTATTACTTTTAATATTCCATTTAGATTACGTCCAACATACGAGTAACAAAGATGTGAATTGCGCCCTAGATTGGTAATTGTACTAAGTGCCTAATATAGGGCTCCCATTCTGCTAGACTTATTGCATAAACGTATGACATAAATACATACATACATAGGTAATAAATGAGGTAAGCTCGTCATTCAATATGCTGTATCTGTCTTAACCACAACCATATCGTAGAGTTGACCGACCATATCATGAAATGGCCAACCATGGTTGACTTAGAACTTTCACTGAACGAAGAAATCTTTTAGGGAAAAAAACTGCGAGCAGACTTGGGTACTGTGGTACCCAAATATCCGTTATAGGTTTTAAATTTAATTACCATGGCATGAGGTTCAAAATCGTAACAGTAAATAAAAACGAGGGTTAAGGTAAAGACCAAAGGGGGCGCGCGCAGCGAAGCCTTCGAATAATCTACATGTTAGTTCGACATGTATATCACAAAAAATATTAGGTAGTAAAGAATAGAAATGCTTTTAAAAAGACATGTTTTCTTTCTTTCTTCCTTTCTGACCTATCCCTGAAATGGTCAGCCAGATCACGAAATGGTTGGCCATTCCATGATATGATCAATTCTATGATATGGATACGACATGTCTATATCTAATATAAGTTATATGTATGTCTGATTTGTAAAGTATATTAAAACTGTCCACTCGCGATGAACACCTAGTATGGACTTGGAATAATATTTATATTTATTTTTATAAAATAATTACCCACTATTATTTTTTATTACTGGCAATAATGACCGGAAATAGAGGATAAACGTACCTTCTCTCTGGTATCGCACACTTGACTGGTCGACTGACTGAGTAAATGAAAAAAATAAAATATCGGCAATGTGGCTGACCGCCATGACAATTTGGCTTTTTATAGCCATTTTTTTTATGGCTATTGAGAGGGTTAAAGAAGTTACGAAATTACATAGCGTCACGCCATTTTCGATACCGGGTGGCAGTGGCAAACTTGGTTATTGTTATGCGTAGTGGATTGTGTGGAGTGGATGCGTAGATTGTAACTAAGAATTTCGCAAGGATTAGTAACTGTTCTAGTGGCGGACTATCGGTACGTCGCCGCCTCTCAATACAGAGGTCTAGGGTTCAAATCCAAAGTGTAACAAAAATATTTTTCTTATTGGTATTGTTTTTGAGACTACCAAAAATGGAAAATAATGTAACTGAGAGAAAACACTATCAAATGAGACGAGCTAAGTCAATAGAGGACATTCACGAACACAATTCAGGCTCACTTTCAAACAACTCATCCAGATCAGTGATGCTGGATTCCACAACAAGTAGTTTGCCGAATACAACTTGCTTGGATAGCTCGGTTGTAAATCTACTAAAAAATCAAATAGAAGTATTACAAATATAATTAGACAGCGCAAATCAAGAAATAAGCAACTTGAACGATGATAACAGGATGCTCAAACAACAAATTAAAGAGATGAGTAAAAAAATAGACTTACTGATAAAAATTTCAACACAAACCACACCAAAAATTACTAGCACAACCGGCAGTACTCCAAAATTACGACAACATACTTCAAGAGTAGCACAAACACTGCAACGAAACCTATTCGTTAATAGCACACCCACTTCTACTAGCAAAACGGTAATACGCCAGGAACCAAAGTTAAAAAACTGTCACCAGACGAAGACAAGTACGCCATTACACCTTTAGCTAAAATACAGGCAGAGAAAAAAATAAAGAACTCGTTCGACTCGCCCACAATTCAATCACAAAAAAAAAAACTTCTAAGTTAGAAGATAAAATGAAGCAAAGACATATATACATCGTAGGTGGTAGGCAATGTGCGGGAATGGCATCAAGACTGATAGAATCAAGACAAGACAGCTGTTATGGAAAATATAATATAACTTCCACGGTCAAGACGAAGGCTTCAACTGCGGAAATATGCGAGTCAATCCATGGCATCAAGTCAATCACAGAAAATGACAAGATTGTCCTATCAGTGGGAGAACATGATTCGAATCCCATGATGGTCAAGATAGAACTTAGCGCGGCATTGAAATCTCTAAAAGATAAGCAGGTCTTAGTTTTAGGAATACATAAGAGCGATTACTTAAATGAAAGAAAATTAAATAGCACTTTAAAACTGATATGTAAAAATTTTCCGAAATGCACTTTCATTGATGCGGAAACAAAGTATATGCATTTCAAAAACACTTGTAGTAAAATCAATGCTGTGGTAGACCAACGAGACTATGAAGAACTAATAAAACAAAAAATGTCGTGTAGAACGGTCAATACCAATATTTATACAAAAACACAAAGCCACAAACAACAAACAAACCAGAACAATGTCCCTAAAAAAGGCACGATACCATTTTATTTCAATAGATCAAACGATAAAGAAATATAAGATACAATTCATAAAAATTATTCAACTACAATAGCAAACATCTGACAATCAAAACATGAGCCCGAAAATTTAAAGTTTAGAGTATTGCACCAGAAGATACAGAGTATAAATTCCAAGAAAGAGATAGTAGAATTAACGATGCAAGAAATTAACGAAAGGAAAGAGGAACCAGACGTAATCTGCATATCAGAAACATTTATTCAAGCGGGGCAGGAACATCTCGTAAAACTTATAAATTACAAAATGGCAGCATCATTCTCGAGAAATAAAAAAAGAGGGGGAACCTATATCTTTATAAAAAAAGAAATAGAAACTAGGGAACTATCTTGGGTCCAAAATTTGGCTATACCGAATATATTTGAATGCTGTGGAGTTGAAATATCAAAACATAAACTAATTATTATCTGCTTGTATTCATTTAAAACTCAGAAATTCAAAATAGAAATGTTTTTCGAAAAACTAAACAACCTTCTACACGCTTTAAGCAAGAAAGAAAAATATAATGTAATTATTACAGGGGATACAAATATTAATATTTTGGTACCCAATAAATATACCAAAGAATTATTAGACATAATGGATGGTCATAATTTGAAAACACTAATTAATACACCTACAAGAGAGGACTCTTGTCTGGACCTTATATTTAGTAATATTAAAGACTCGCAGGGGCAAACACTGCCTCTAGTTTTATCAGACCATGACACAGCGCAAATGATTACCTTCAAAGTAGAATCAAAGCCTCTACAAGAAAGTCTTGGTTTATTATAAAAATAAACTTTGACAAAGATAATCTCAGGAAATTTCAGGACGCGTTAGCACAATTATCGTTTAATGAGGTCTTTGATGAACCAGAGATCAACATGGCATTTAAAAGATTTCATGAACTGTATTGTTTGTTTTATGAACTATGTTTTCCAAAAATAAAGGTTAAAATAAACTCAACAACGAAGCTGATATGGATGTCACGAGGATTGAAAATAAGTTGTAAAACAAAAAGAACTCTACGTTATAAATACTATAATAATAAATCAATACAAAATAAATTAGGATACGATAAATACACTAGACTGCTAAAGAAATGTATATCGCAAGCTCAAAGAGTACCAAACAGTAAAGTGGTTTTAGGAAGTAAGAATATATGCAAAGCTTCGTGGAGAATAATAAAAGATGTGACACACAAAGAAAGGGAGTATGAAAATATAAATAGCATTAAAGAAAACGATAAGATAGTAACTGATCCACTCCAAATAGCGAACTTTTTTAATAAATATCTTATTGACATGACAAATAAAACCAACACTAACATTAAGAAGAAATGCTAACCAAACTGCAACAATAATGGTTCCAGTTTTTTCTTAAAAACAGAAGACGAACTAGAGATAAGGAAGATAATTGTTACACTTACAAGCAACTGGCTATGATGAAATAAGAACCTAAATTATTAAAGATTGCCGCTATTCTATAAGCCCGATTCTTTCTCACATAATAAACCTATCATTCGAAAAAGGTACCTTTCCGGAAAAACTAAAGCGCTCTATAGTTAAACCGCTTTATAAAAAAGGTGATAGAGACACAGCTGGAAACTACCGTCCAGTTACTCTAATACCAATATTTTCTAAAATATTTGAGAAGGCAATGGCGAGTAGACTTAGTGACTACTTTTACAAACAGGGAACTATCAAAAAAGAACAGTTTGGTTTCCAAAAACAGAAGTCGACTACCCTAGCAGCATTCAATTTAGTAGCAAGTGTAGCTAAAAGTTATGATTTAAAACAGAACACCTCAGTCCTGTTCTTCGGCATGACTAAGGCATTTGAATTTAAGTCTCATGAGCTGTTGCTAAACAAACTGGAGCAATATGGTATACGAGGACCACCGGTACAATGGATCCAAACCTATCTACAAAATAGACAACAAAGTGTTCACATAAATAGGCTAGACGATAAGGACATAGAACGGATATATGAGTCAAAATATAAAACAAATAACTATGGGGTGCCTCAGGGAAGTGTTCTAGGGCCACTGTTATTCATTTTGTATATAAATGATATTCCTGACGTGACATACAACCAATCAATTTTATTTGCGGATGACATATCTATCATTGTGACTAATACAAAGAACAGTCATTCTAATGCCAATTATAATCTCATTAAAAACTATCCCCGTTCTAATATCAATTCAATTGACATCCACAAAACGGACATACATACAACAAATTTCGATAATAATCTTAATAAAAATAATCATAATACGAATAATAATTTAATTGACATTCACAAATCTGACATACATATAACTATAGAAAAGGTAGTTGACTGGCTTAATGATAATAATCTACAAATAAATGTTAATAAGACAAATCTAATTAATTTTAATAATGTGAATGACATGATTATAAACTATAAAAATCAAATAATTAAAAGTGAAGATATTATTATATTTTTAGGTATTACAATTGACAATAACCTAAATTGGAAACCGCACATTGCACAAGTATGTAACAAAATTAATTGGTTTGTATATGTACTCTCCAAGTTGAGAAAAACCACGACTCAACAAACAACACTGGCTGCATACCACGGTTATGTTGAATCAATACTTAGGTATGGTATAATTATATGGGGAAATAGTACAGATTTCAGCAGAGCGTTCATCATCCAAAATAAATGTATACGGGCCATGGTGGGAGCTGAACCGCGGGAGTCGTGCAAGCCGCTATTCCCTAAACTAAATTTACTGCCATTACCGTGTTTATACATATTTGAAATCTGCAAATTCGTCCATCAAAACATAACCTTGTTCACAACAGCTGAACAAAAGTACCCAAGAAATACTAGGAAACCAAACAGACTCGTTCTTGATCACAAGCCACGAACCGCAAAATACCAAAATAATTGTTACGCAATGAGCGTCAAAATATATAACAAAGTACCAGATGACCTAAAACATCTACCAACAAATCTCTTCAAACATAAGCTCTTATCGTGGTTACTGCAGCATAATTTGTATTCATTAAGTGAGTTTTTTATACTACGAAATCAAAAGTAAATGACTAAAGCGTACTGTAAATAATAATAATAATTTTATAACTAAAATATTTGCATGCTATAATACACAGTCAGGTCATAAGTTCTGTCACACAATAAAAACTTTTGAATTTAGAACGCTGGCCACAAAAAAGTTTATTGAATTCGAATTACGAATTTTTCATGAAAATAAAAATGTGTACTTTTTAGAATTTTCCTCATTTTTAAATATGGAGTGGACACTTAAAGAAGACCGTGTCGCAGTTATTGCGTTGCATCGTTGCGGTTACGCGCCAATTCAGATTTTCGACTTACTGAAAAATTTGAATATAACCAAAAGATTAGTTTATCGTACCATAAAACGATACAATGAAGACTCTAGTGTAGATGACAGGTCAAGAAGTGGTCGCTCTCGCTCTGTTAGGACTCCAGCAGTGATAAAATCTGTGAAGGCGCGAATTCAAAGAAATCCCATACGTAAGCAGAAACTGTTGGCCCTTCAGATCGGGTTAAGCAGGACTACGGTGAAAAGGGTGTTAAATGAAGACTTAGGGCTTAGGGCATATCGAAGAAAAACAGGACATCGTTTGGACGCTCGTTTAATGGACTTGAGACTGAAGAGATGCCGCGCTTTGTTGAAGCGGTACGCGGGAAAAAAGCATCGGGAAATTCTTTTTTCGGGAGAAAAAATTTTCACCGTGGGAGAAAGCTACAACAAACAAATTGATAAGGTGTACGCACACAGCAGTGAAGAAGCGAGCAAGCGTATTCCGCGTGTCCAACGAGGCCATTTTCCATCCTCGCTCATGGTTTGGTTGGGAGTCTCTTATTGGGGCTTAACTGAGGTACATTTTTGTGAGAAAGGCGTAAAAACGAATGCAGTTGTGTATCAAAATACAGTCCTCAAGAATCTTGTGGAACCTGTTTCTCATACCATGTTTAATAACAGGCACTGGGTATTCCAACAAGATTCTGCGCCAGCTCATAGAGCGAAAATAACACAAGACTGGCTGGCAGCGCGTGAAATCGACTTCATCCGGCACGAAGACTGGCCCTCCTCCAGTCCAGATTTGAGTCCGTTAGATTACAAGATATGGCAACACTTGGAGGAAAAGGCCTGCTCAAAGCCTCATTCTGATTTGGAGTCCTCAATGGCATCCTTGATTAAGGCAGCCGCCGATATTGACATGGACCTCGTTCGTGCTGCGATAGACGACTGGCCGCGCAGAATAAAGGCCTTTATTCAAAATCGCGGGGGTCATTTTGAACAAATTTTATTATCATAAGAATCTATGTTTTATTAAGTTCATTTTGCTATATAAATGTTTACATAAATAATAAACATGTCTAAATTATGTCATATTGCACATGTGACAGAACTTATGACCTGACTATGTATATAGTTGATTAAGGAACAACATGATATTTAAGAACTCTTACCACCTAAATCATAAGCAAATAATGAATCTGAATCTGAATCTGAATCTGGATCCAAGTGCGAAAAATATTTTTTTATATATTTTAATTTTTGTACTCACTGAGTCCATGCTCCTTCTTTTGATACCGCTATTTTTAATACCCAAAACAGATAAAAAGACCGTTGATCAGCCAAACTGCCAATCTCAAAACTATAATTTACTTTTACATAATGCATAACTAACCAAATGACGTATTGTTACGTATTACTGATCTATTATCTCTAATTTGGTTATGAACTTGATTTTGGCGATTCTCATACATTACTTAAGATGATGAGGACTTCATGGTGGAATCATAAACATATCATAAAAATTTACATACAGGCACATACATTGCTTCTGGCCACACCACTAGGACAGCCTGTGTCGTGGAAACTGAAACAGCGACATCACACGAATGCACACATTCAAGACAATATCCGAGCAAGTCCATGGCCATAATTATAACTGATTAAATAAAATAATTATACTCTTAACTGACATAATCGTGTATAACGATAAAGCTAAAAACCTGGGTCTTATTTTCGACAACCAGCTGTCCTGGTTATCGCATGTCAATGAGGTTATTCGACGAGTATTTGCTTCTTCAAAATCTCGGGATTCGGTTTATCTTTGTGCTGCGCAAATGTCACCATATATCACCACACAGCATTGCGAAGATGAAGTGTGGCTGCCGATCAGTCTTTTTTGGGATTCTCACATCATCAAATTCCTCTACAACATTTTACGGAATCCACGCTATGCAAGACCACTACCAAAAAGGTCTTACGAGACCGCTGCCGATTTATTTATACC